>CM057055.1:18822500-20022500 GCA_029948455.1 Solanum rostratum
AATATAGTTCTCCAAAGTATGTAAGGCCTTACAAAAGCTATTCTACTATTCTTTTAGTATCTTTAACTACCAGTCTCTATCCAAGATCGTGTTTATGAGTTGAGATCAAGTTTTCCCCATTACTAGTTAATTTCATTGAAATACTTGTTCATATATTTTTCTTGATAAAAGTAATGGTCTTTATTGATTTCACTACTAAATTAAGTTATTATGTCAAGGTTTCATGGTTAAGGTTACTATTGTAAGAAACCTAGATATTTCATGAAAAGCTATTATGTCCACAGTTTTGAGTTGAGTGTAAGCAATAGTTCAAGCTTCTGTATTTACAAGTATCTGAGTAAGAAAATTATGTTTTTGAGACACTTTGCATTAATGCAACTTTTAGCCAAAGAAAAGATACCAGTTGAGAGAAGTTGAGAAAAGTTGGCTAAGTCCCAAAAGACTAAAGAGGCATTTTAAGAGCTTTTACTCTAAAAGTTATGAGCATAATAAAAGTTATATTGGGAGTAGTATTGAGCACCAATATGAGTGAGAGTAATAATAACTTGAACTCATAAACTACGTAGCCGGCGTAGGATAAGATTGTACCAGAAGACAATTCCTCACTTGCCACTGAGATGACCGATTTTTTGGGATGGATCCACTCCCCTAATTTTCGTCCCTTACCCTAGCAAAGTGTTGGATGGCTCTGGCAGTGTGGGCAAGACGTTGTATCATCATAAAACTCATAGTGATGGTTGTTGGTTAAAGAAACTCTTCAAGCTAAAGTATATATTATCTTCATATACAAATTGAGTTACATTTATATATTCATTAAATCACATGTTTTACTTATATTGCATTGATGATTTCACCGAGTTAAGTTGTTCAGCTAAGCATCCTATCCTGAGTTCTATATTGGCCATATTATATGTCGTAC
The DNA here is from genome assembly GCA_029948455.1 of Solanum rostratum. Lineage (NCBI taxonomy): Eukaryota > Viridiplantae > Streptophyta > Magnoliopsida > Solanales > Solanaceae > Solanum > Solanum rostratum. The sequence continues at coordinate 18,823,420 of CM057055.1, forward strand.
ATTCCACATGTTGACACCTTTGGCGCTACATCATTTTATGATGCAGATTCAGGTACCCATCTTAGCAGATGTTCAATAAGACAGCTTTCCAGTGGCAGTTGGTGAGACCTCCTCATTCTCAGAGGGCTCCAGTCAGTTAGTTTGATTTATTTATTTATTTATTTTATAGTCAGATAGCCGTGGTCTTGTTACGACACCTATTTTTAGTTTAGTAGAGGGTTCATAGACAGAGTTAGTGAGTCAGTATAGTCTATTTATTCGGATATTTAAAGCATTTATTAGTATTTGTATAAAAAGATGTTTTGAGGTTTTATATACAATATGGTTGATATTCTTAGCATATAATCAGATGTTTTGAAGGTTTACTTTATAAAGCTTCCACATGTATGCTAAGTCTTTAGTTAAGTGAGTCACCAGGCCAAGGGTACGCTTGGGGACTAGTAATGATTTTTGAGTGTCGGTCACGTCTAGGGTATATAGGCTTGGGGCGTGATAGGAAAAACCCATGGGCTTGATCATTAAACAAAACTGAGTACCAATTGTTACTTATAAGCCTCCAAATCATGTTAATGACAACTTCTGAAAACCCAAAGCTTCTAAGCACCTTGGTGAGAAATACCCAAGAAATCTTGTCATAAGCTTTAGCCATATCAAGTTTAATCACTACATTGGTGTGCTTGGTCCTTCTATTGATATCCTTGATAATCTCCTGGGCTAATAGAATATTCTCAGCAATACTTCTTCCTTTCACAAAACCAGATTGGTTTTTAGAGATAATCTTAAGGATCACATTGTTCAGCCTTTCCAACATCAATCTTGAGAAGATCTTATTTGCAAAATTGCAAAGACTGATGGGTCTCAAATCAATTAAGTGCTTCACTTCTCCTTTTTAGGAATTAACACCAAATTAGTGTGGGTGATAAATCTAGGTAGCCCCGAGCCACAAAAGATTGCTCTAGTCATTCTCTCAAGGACCTTTCTCACAATGCTCCAGCATTGTTGGTAGAATACCCCAGAAAATCCATTTGGGCCTCCAGAGCTATCACTCTTAAGATCAAATACCACTTTCTTTATTTCCTCCATGGAAGGGAGTTTTGTCAATTCACAATTATCAGCATCAGTGATGATTTTAGGGATGCAATTTAGCATCTCATAATCATTAGTATATGAGTCCTCTTTGAATTGATCAGCAAAATATTTAACAGCCTCAGTTCCTATATTTTCTCCAGCGTTTATGATATCCCCCTCTTCTATGTAGATCTCGGCTAAATTCAAGCTTCTCCTTCTCCCATTAACATAAGCATGGAAAAACTTGGTATTTTTGTCTCTGTCAATAAACCACGTCATTCCAGCTTTTTATTTCCAGAAGTCCTCCTCCGGGTGCAAGTATTTCCTGAGCTCTGCATTGGCCCTGCTCAGTTCTTCCCTATTTTCCACTGGGGCATTTATTTTTAGCTGAATTTTCTTGATCCTGACCTCATCCTCCAAGGTGGCAAATTTTTGGAAAATGTTGTCGAATGTATCTTTGCTCCATTTAACCAAGGCATTTTTCACCCTTTTACTTTTAGCATGAAATTCAGAAATGGGTCACCCATGAAGTCTGCTTTCCAGTTATTCTCAACCACTGTCAGAAACTCTTCATGTTTGACCCAGAAATTCAACAATTTAAATGGCTTCTGGATAGGCTCCTCAAGTAAGTCACACTTAACGTGTAGGGGAGCATGATTCGACCCTTCTCTGATTAAGTGGTGAACTTTAGAAGTTGAAAATATATCCAAAAATTCTTGATTAACAAATTTTCTATCCAAACTTTTAAAAATACAATCCTGTTCAACTCTTCTATTCCACTAGGTGAAGTCACTTCCCTTGTACTTCAGTTCCTGCAGAGCACAACTGCTAACACAACTAGCAAGGCTTCCATAGTGGAGAAAAGGAGCCCACCTAGTTTTTCCTCCTCATTGAGAATAACATTAAAGTCCCCCCCCCCCCCCCCCAATCCAAGGGCACTTAATGTCATCAACCATAGAATTGATCTCTACCCATAATTCCAGCCTTTTCAAAATATAGCATCTGGCATAAACTGTTGAAACCACGAAAGTCTTCTCATTACAGGAAAATGTAATTGAGATATGTTTTCCAGAATCAATTACATCCACCACTTCTTAAGAGTCCCTCCAAAACACCCATATTTTAGCAGAATAGTTACAAACGACATTTGTAAATCCCAACCTCCTTGCATATTTATCCAGCTCACTTTGACCTTGAAATGGTTCCATCAGTGCAACCAATGAATATTTATGTCTTTTATTTAAGTCAATCAACCTCTCAAAAGCTTTTTGAGATTTGACTGACCTGATGTTCCAGAATATGAGTTTATCTATCATTGAGAACAATGTCCAGCTCTCTTATCCTTGTTACTCCTTGTTCTAACTTGTAAAGGAATGATGTGTGATTTTTTATTCCCACTTTTGAGACCCTCCACCTGCCTTGGGGATAAATCACCCTCCTTAGCTATGTTTGAGATATTCTTATCCATATTTACATCCTCCTCTAGGACCCTTTCCTGTTGACCAGTGATCTCCTTCTCACCACTAGAATGTTCTCTCATATCATTATATATTGATGCACAACTGATGTTTAATTGGGTTCCCACCTTATCCATGTTAACACTACCCCCGGTCCTTCACATGTTGTTTTTCTTGTGAAGAGATATGAGCATCATTTTTCTCCACCTCTTTTTTATCATTAGTGATGGGAGTATTGGCTAGATTTATCTCCTGTTCACCGGTATCTGTTGTCTTGCCCTTGTCTAGTTCCTTATTAAAATTTTCAACTACCCACTCCTTTGTGGTCATCTCCTTGGCATCCTTGGGAGCAATGTTTTCCTCACTGGGTTTCTCTTTATCCCTCTTCAGAGACTCAAATTTATTTTGTGTCTCCACCTGTTCACCCTTTTTCAATTCAGGCCTACGATTCCATTGTTGAAGTGATCTATTATTTATTTTTCCCCTCTTCCTCTTGAAGTTATCCTGCTCCACATTTTTCTTATTTTACCCATCACCCTTTATGACCTCATTCTTTTTTTTCCTTGTTCGCTTCTTCGTCCACTTCCTTAGGATATAATCCGGGTGCAAGACATAGTACTAGGAGTCATCATGACCTTGTAACTTACAATTTTGGTAGTACTTAGGAATATAATTATAACTAATTATGATCCATTTCTCCAGTATTTCCCCCAATTTCCTTCTTAGACCCACATTAATTCGTTTAGGGAATTCCTTCAATAAGTCGACTTCAATCTTCACCCTGGCACAGCTGGGTCTGGTTTGGTTCTTTGTAGCAAGATCAACCTGCAAAGGTTTTCCAACAGTTGCTGCTAATGAGAACACGACCTCTTTCCCAAAGAAATTCCGAGCCAGGAACGATATCCAAGCGATTGCCGTCGTGGTTTCCTCCTCCAAATTAAATAAAGGATCTCATTTGAGGTTTCACATCGTGTATGTCCATACTTGTGAGATATGTAAAATATAGGCTTCGACATAAGGCTAACATAATCTTCCATATTGGACGCCCTAATCAAAATATGTCTACTGTTAAGGACTCCGATATTACATTCCCCTTTCAAATTACATTGTTTAGGAATGATCCCCCTGAGATCCTGGATATCATGCCACCCATAAGAGAATTTTTCGATGACTGCAAATTGCAAGTTCTCGTTCACGATCATTTACTCTACCTCCTCTTCTTCCCAAATCACACGAGGTTCTCCATGGAGGTATACGATCAGCTTCATAGGAATAAGTTTGCCCGTAGGCTGGGGCTGCTTGAGGATAGCAACATAGTTGGGTTTAGGGTCATTGGGGTAATCAACCCAAGTGGGGGTCTGACCGATAGTGGCAATGGTCATAGCCACCGTAATGCAGTGGCAAAAAATGACGGCTAGGTTTCAAGGTGATGCGAGAATTCCAATTAATAACACATTGAAAACGAAAAATGTTGGCAGATAGTGAGTGTTGAACACAAGACCTCTCAATCACAAAGTTAATCTTTAACTCTCTCAACCTCAAAATGGAGGCATATAATATTTTAATTTATTTTTCGTAATTATTTTATTTTAAATATTTATAAGTCACATTAAAAAATTTAATTGACGAGAGGAAGCTTCAAGTTGCTCAAGCAAGGCAACAGGTCGACATGATTGCATAACCAGCTTGAGAGTGTATCTGTAATTTCTTGATGGTTCCTTCATTTTAATTTATTTGACTTATTTTCAATGTTTATAATTGACAATTTAAAATAGTGCTGAAAACATGTTACGTGAAGTATAAAAAATACTATAAATCACGACCATTGATTACTTAAAATATTTTTAAAATAAATAAAAAGTTCAATTAATTATTGAAATTAATCTATTAGCGTCACATAAAATGGGACAAAAAAAGTACATGTATTATTTAAGTGGAAAACTGCGTAAAAAATGTTGTAAATCTGGATAATTAACAATACTAATGTATCTATATATGAAAATGAAATAAAAAAAATAGTATAGATCACAAAAATTAACATCTTAAGATATTTAATCAATATATAAAAAGTTCAATCAACACTCGAATCAGTGTCGCGTAAATAGGAATAGATGAATAGTATATATTATTTTGAAAATGACGTACACGTAATATAGACCACAATAATTAAAAAATTAAAAGGCATATAAAAAAGTTTTTACTTGCGAAATTTTAGCAGCCACATAATTGGAACCAAATGTAACATATATTATTTAAAAATTATGTAAAAATGTACTATAATTCACAATACTCAATAATTTAATATATTTAAAAATCATATCAAAGTTTAATTAATTTTCTAAATTTTATCTATATCACATAAATTAATACACAAAAATAATAGATATTAGGTCTGTGCTGGCACGGACGCCGATGTCTAGCAATTGCATATGGAACAGTAGGCAAACCAGAAATTTAAACAACATACCTTGATATAGACATATATATACATATGTATACACACGTGCGTGCGCGCGCGCGCACACACACACATAAACACACACACATACATACATATATATATATATATATATGTATATGTATATGTGTATTAGTTTAACGTATGTGTTTTGCATGTGTGCATTGTCTCAAGTGATATAAAACAAATGAAGAAAAACACACCTAAAGAAAATATTAACCTTACACTAAATGCAATATTTGTTAAATAATATGACAATGAATATTATATTGATGCAATAATTAAATTGCAATATTTTTTAAAGGCATAAATATGATGAACTTAGTTATAGTGTATTTATAACTAATATTGATATTTTATTGTATAAAGGTACAAATATATTTGGTCGAATGCCACAAATTGACGTCAACCATTAATTAATATACTAAATATCTTGCTCTTCAAACATCCTCCTATTGTAACAAATAAATAAATTTAGCTCGATCAAAATAATCTCGAATATAAGAGGAAGCACATGACTATTATATATAATTCACAAACTTAGTTAGATTTGTATTTCATTTAGCGTCCCCTACAATTTAATTATTAAATCAACATCGTTCACTTCCAACTTCCAAACATCTCCATATAATAAACAAAATTATCAACCAACATATATATATATATATATATATATATATATATATATATATATATATATATATATATATATATATATATATATATATATATATATATATATATATATATATATATATATATATATATATATATTATTATTATTATTATTATTAAGGCAAAATTTGATATTAACCCTAATCAGATGTATATATTACCCGTAATTGTAAGTATACGATATATACAATAAAAGGAGTGGGATGAAATGAATGGAGTGTGGGCATTGATCAATTTGAATCTTATGGTTACACCGTGAGAACATATATTTTGTAGGTCTAGAAATCTACTTGTAGATTTAGAAGTCTCTTCTACGCTATGAATAATATTCAATAACATACAATTATAATTCTATTATTTTAATTTTAAAAAGAAGAAAGGGAGAAGTTGGAAACTACAAAAAATTTAGCCATTTAAAGAATAATTTTTTAATAAATTTTAAACTTCCATATATTAGATTTCATGTATAGTTCAAATAAAAAATGATCCAATAAGGAAATTTTTAAATGATACTTTTTTTTAAAAAAAAAGGAACATGCTACTATACAACACATCTATGAGAAGAAGAATATTTTGGTCAAAATCTAAGCAAATAAAATAAAAAAATAAAAACAAATTTACCTGCTATTTTTGATATCGATTTCATTATTAAAGGTTAACACAAAAAACAATCTCCTTATGGCTCTGCAGCTTCCCTTCAAGACATTGTACAAATTTAGCCTGGGTCCTATGGCATCATAAAAGAATATCAATTCACCATTGAGAACATTAACCACAAAAAAGATTAATATTATGAAGAGAAACTTCATGATATTAGACGAAAATTGAGAATGTAAATACAAAAAAGTAATTCAACAATAAGAAGTTAATAAAAAAAAACCTTCTCATAGAGAAAGAGCAAAAACTGAATAACAGGAATAACTATATATACATAATGGTGTGATATAGTATCGCCTTAAAATCGAATACCCAGAAAAAAAGGAGTAAAATATATGTCAACGAAAAAATAAAAGAAATTATGTAATTATAATCGGCTAATCTTCAATAAAGCTCGCAACATGATGAGTCGTGGAAATAGGACTCTTGTGATGCTTTGAGCAAAGTATTTTTGCACGTTCTCAAGCAAATTTGTTGGTTTAATGTGTGTATTTTATTATTTTTTAGGAAAATGGTTAAGGCATGGAACAACGGGTGAAGTGCGAGAAAAAGAGTGAAAAAAGGTTGAAGTAATGGCATATGGAGGCCTTCACGACCCGTGTAGCCTCACATGGACCGTGGAAGAGTACGTGATTGTCCCAGACGAAGGAAGCAATGAATTAAACCAAGTGAGGGACCACGGGTGCCTTCACGGTCCGTGTGTCACTCAAGGACCCGTGAGGCCCGCCATGGCCTCACACTTGGCTTGAAGAACAAAAGAGACTAAGGCACGTCCCACGAGGCCTTTCATGGGCCATGGAAATGGACACATGTTGTGTCACGTACCGTAAAGTTGATGTAAGTTGGAAAGATCACTGTCGAAAATAACAAAAATTGTACAAGTGGAGAGAGACGGGGCCCGTCATGTATTGTGTGATCAACTACGAACGGTGACATAGTCCGTGAAGATGGAGGATCAAAGTCTTGCTGGGAATTCGCCCAAGAAAAGTTCACGGGCCGTTTCACGGCCCGTGAACCCCTCCACTGACCGTGCTGATACACATGGGAACGCAATACAGTGAAGACTCATGGTCCGTGTAGTGACGCGTACCTATGCCGACGTCTATTTTCCTATTTTAAGTAAAATTAGGTTTTTCCTTGTCTCTCTCTCTCTCTCTCTATCTATCTATCTATATATATATATATATATATATATATATATATATATATATATATATATATATATATATATATATGTATATATATATATATATATATATATATATATATATATATTAGTTTTATTCTGTTTTTATTATTATTGGACACTGGAGTTTGAGAACACAGAGAGAACATTATTGTGCGCCAATTTACATTGAATTCTTGGGTTTTAATCATCTCTTTAGAAATTGCATCACGTGGATTCATCATTCTATCAATAGTGAGTTATTTATCATGATTCCTTTGTATTGGTGTGGGCAAATTGTTTTGAATATGCTTGGCTAAACCCCACAACTTGGGTTGTGGGAACCATGACAATTCAATAAACAAAATTTGGGGGTGAACTCTTGGGATTGATCATCGTATACATTGTAGTATTCTTCGCTTTATCTTTTTAATGAGTTGACGCGTTAGGGTAAGCCTGTATTTGTTACATGCTCGAGAGGGATGTAGTGATTAGGAAAAGAATTCTACAACGAAAATTTGGAGTTTTCAACCTAGTCTAAGTACTTGAGTCCGGAAGGTGAAAGTATTTAGAGATCTAGAACAAAGGTTACAATTGTACACATTCTGAAACCGAAAGGTGATGAGTGAAATATATCTAGGAAGGATCGGAAAGTGAACTAGGTATTATCTAACTTGTTTGATCTTGTATGCGCAATCATGAATGGGTTTACTGTACCAATTTGGTTATCGTATTAGACGTCATGGGAAACACAACCCTAACTTCTCATTAACTGTTTGAAATCCAGTAATCACCTATGCATTAGCTACTTTACTTTAGGAAGTTAGTTTAAACATCATAAACCCTCCATTTACTTCATGCATCTTTATCTTGGGAACAGAACTTACATCTGAAAAAGGGTGTTAATAGATTTATTCTCACGCATTCCCTATGGGACTGACCTTAACTCTTGTTGAGTTCTATATTGATCAACGACCGCTTTACTATTCTTTTTGGAGTGTAAATTTGGGCATATCAAATTTTGGCGTCGTTGCGGGGACTGCGGTGATGTAATAGTCTATTAGTTGCTACTTTTAGTGTGTAATTCTAGTCCCTAATTTTACTTTTATTTCTTGTTTTTGCTTATTGTAAGGAACAGTGTTGCATGCCAAACACCCAAAGCAAGGGTGAAATATTTATTCGTTACAACCCCGAACACACCGAGTTGATTCGCAAAATGAACGCCCAGGATTGCGAAGTAGCAAGGCTGAGAGAGTTTTCAGTGAATCCTGCAGACAGGGAAATGATGGTTTGGGTGAAGATTACCTCGCCGGTAATGGGGTGCCACCAGCGGCACCACTTTGACAGGTGCCACTTGTGCCACCACAGCAACACCAACCTGTTTTGAGGCCTCAAGGGCCCTAGCATCCCCAAGCAATGAATGACGATGATGAGGGTGCTGGGACCACTGGGGCAATAGTGCTGCCACCTCTGTCTGCAAGTGTCAAATTTACTACCACTAGCACTACGCTGCAAATGTCGCAGTTGAAAGGGTTGTTCAGTGGAGCCGTAACTGAGGACACAAATCAATATGTTATGATTTTCTTGGCGACATGCCAATTGTCCGAAATTCCAGGAGTCAGTCAACAAGCGCTAAGGTTGAGTTTAATCCCGTTGTCTCTTTCAAGTGAGACGATAAAGTGGTTCAATGAGCTTCGCCATAATTCTATCCGTACTTGGGGAGAGTTAAAAGAAGCTTTCTTAGAGAGGTTTTTCCCTGCATCGAGGCAACTGAAGATCAAAGATGAGATTGGATCTCACAAACAACTGCCAAATGAAGCATTATATCAATCTTGGGAGAGATTCAGGCAGAAACTCAAGCAATGCCCCAACCATCATCTCACAGATGAGCACGTGAAAGTAGTCTTCTACAGGTCCTGCAACTTTGTGACTAAACCTATCATTGATGCATCATGTGGGGGTCGTACATGTCTAGAACATTCCTAGACATCGTGGTGATCTTAGATCAAGTCGCTAAGAACAACAGGGCATGATACACCAGAGATGGAGACTACTCTAGGGTGGTCTTCGAGATGACTGCAGAGCAACAGAAAAAGAAGGAAGAGCGGAATCAATACATGGCCCATATGCGGACCCATATCGACTTACTGTAGAAGAGGCTACTTGGTGGAGGCCTAGAAAAAGTAAAGGCTATGGACACACTGCCCAGGTATGATGATCAAGACTACAATTATGATGAAAAGGCTCACTTCTTGGGCAGTCCGGGGGCGGGGGGTGGGGGTTACCAGGGTATCTAAAGTCGGAACTATGGTCGTGTAACTACCAAGGGAACTGGTAAAATAGAGATGGCTATAGAAATTATGAGCGCTAAAATGAGGGTGGTGGAAACTCAACACTAGAGGAGATGATGGCAAAGGTTCTTGACAAGGTGGAGTCCACCGAGGCATGGGTGTGAGATGTGAAGGAGAAATGTTCAATGTTCCACATTTGGTCGACTCGCATTCAACCTCGATCAAGAAACTGGAGCAATAATTGGGGCAACTGTCAGCTTCATTGAATCAAAAAAGGCTGGGTCACTTCCTAGTGATACTGTGCAGAACCCGAAAAATGATGGCCACTGCATGGCGGTCACCACGAAAAGCAATAAGGTACTTTCTGACCCTATTGTTGCCCGTGATGCAGGTCTTGATAAAGCAGATGGCAAGGTACCTCAGCTCGTGGAGGTGCACGATGATGACAGGGGTGACGAGATCGATGCAGCACTAAAGGAACTTAAAGTTGCTAAAAAGGCAAAAGAGTTGGACCAACCCACTACTTTGTGCCTGCCGGCCATCCCAAAGTCACCACCGCCATTCCCACAAAGCTTGAGAAAGAAGGCTGAAGATGGCAAGTTTCAGAAATTCTTGTCCATGCTGAAGGAGATGTCCATAAACATCCCTCTAGTGGAAGCACATGAGCAGATGCCAGGCTACACCAAGTTTATGAAAGATTTAGTTACTAAGAAGAGGACAACCATGATCGAGCCGACAAACAATCTTCATCGCTGTAGCGCCATTGCTATAAGATCCCTGGTCGAGAAGAAGGGTAGTCTGGGAGCTTTCCCTATCCCGTGCACTATTGTAGCTTATGATTTTGCACGGGCCCTCTTTGACATGGGTGCCAGCATCAACTTAATGCCGCTTGTAGTGTACCAACAGTTGGGTTTATGATCCCCCACACCCACTACCATATGGCTACTTATGGCAGGCAGATCAGTGAAGAGGCTAGTGGGGATTTTGTGCGACGTGTTGGTCTGTGTTGGCAGGTTCATTTTCCCTGCAAACTTTGTCATTTTGGGTCGTAAAGTGGATTTCGAGGTTCCCATCATCCTTGGGAGTCCATTTTTAGCAACTGGCAGGACACTAGTTGATGTGGAGCGTAGAGAACTTACCTTTCGGTTGAACACTGAGGAGGTAAAATTCAGTATGTGCGCTGCAATAAAGAGACCCAAAGAGGTAGCCGTGATGTCTATCATGGATGTAAAGGATGACTATTTTTTTGAGATTCCACTCGAGGAGAAGATGATCGTGGACACGCTGGCGGCAGTGTTAATAAACTTCCCAGAAGATAGTGTCAATAGGTACCATGACACTGTTTATGCTTTACAGGGCAGGGGAACTAGACCATTTTTCCACAGGAAGCTAGACTTGGACCTACAAAACAGGCCAACACCACCAACCAAACCGTCTATTGAGGAGCCTCCTGCTGTAGAGGTCAAGGAGCTGCCCCAACACTTAAGGTATGCATTTTTGGGCACTAATAACACCCTTCCTATGATTGTGGCTGCAGATCTTCAGGAAGACCAAGTGAACACATTGTTGGGGGTCCTCCAAAAGTTCAAAAGAGCTATTGGTTCGACCATTGCAGATATTATAGGGATTCATCCAGGGATATGCACGTACAAGATCAAATTGGAGGACAACTGTGTGCCCAGTATTGAGCACCAACGAAGGCTTAATCCACCCATGCAAGAGATAGTAAGAAAAGAGATTATCAAATGGATGGATACTGGGGTGGTATACCCCATCTCTGATAGCAAATGGGTTAGTCGAGTGCAATGTGTTCCAAAGAAGGAGGGAATGACAGTGGTGGCCAATGACAAAAATGAACTTGTACCTTTGCGACCTATCACGGGGTGGCGAGTGTGCATGGACTATCGAAAGCTGAATAGATGGACTTTGAAGGATCACTTCCTCATGCCCTTCATAGACCAGATGCTTGACAGGTTGGCAGGTAGAGGGTGGTATTGCTTCTTGGACGGGTATTCTGGCTACAATCAAATATCTATAGCCCTGGAGGATCGGGAAAAGACTATCTTCACTTGCCCTTATGGGACGTTTGCCTTTAGGTGGATGCCATTCGGGCTCTGTAATGCCCCAACCACTTTTCAGCGATGTATGACATCGATCTTTTCTAACATGGTCGAAGACATCCTTGAGGTATTTATGGATGACTTCTTTGTAGTGGGTGATTCCTTTTACAATTGTCTGTTGAATCTTAGCAGGGCATTACAATGCTGCGAGGAAGCAAACTTGGTGTTGAACTAGGAGAAATGCCACTTCGTGGTCAAGGAGCGGATAGTCCTTGGCCACAAGATTTCTGATAAGGGCATAGAGGTTGATAAGGCGAAGATTTAAGTTATTGAGAAGTTGCCATCTCCCATATCCGTGAAGGGGGTCCGGAATTTTCTTGGGCTTATGGGATTCTACTGCTAATTCATAAAAGATTTCTCCAAAATTACACACCCACTGTGCAAACTATTAGAGAAAGATTCTAAGTTTCAGTTTAATGACACCCTGTCGGCATGCCTTTGAGACTCTGAAGCAAAAGTTGATCTCTGCGACCGTGGTAGTTTCACCTGACTGGGTTTCCCCTTTTGAGGTGATGTGTGATGCGAGCAGGATTGCTATGGGTGTTGTGTTGGGGTAGAAGCGCAACAAGATCTTTCATCCTATATACTATGCCAGCAAACCTTAAATGGTGCACAGAGAAATTATACAGTGACTGAGCAGGAGTTGTTCGTTGTGGTGTACGTGTTTGACAAGTTTTGGGCCTACCTATTGGGAACAAAGGTGATTGTGCACAGAGACTATATAGCACTAAGGCATCTCATGGCTAAGAAAGATGTTAAGCCGAGGCTAATCAGATGGGTACTCTTGTTGCAAGAGTTCGACTTTGAGGTTCACGACCGGAAAGGAACGGAAAACTAGGTGGCTGACCACCTGTCCAGGTTAGAGGATGAGTCAAGAGCTAAGGATTGGTCGAATATCAATGATTCCTTTCCTGATGAGCAGGTATTGGCAGCTTCCATTGATTTAATTCCTTGTTTGCTGATTTTGCTAACTTTCTGGTAAGTGACATCATGCCTTAGGGCCTTAACCCTCACCAGAGAAAAAAGTTTCTTCATGATGTTCGCAGGTACTTTTGGGATGACCCATACTTGTTCAAAACATGTGCTGATGGGGTCATTAGGTGATGCATATTGGAAGAAGAGATGATGAGCATCTTGGAAGCCTGTCACTCTTCCCCAATAGAGGGCCATCATGGTGGTGCCAGGATAGTGAAAAAGATCTTATAGTTTGGATACTACTGGCCCACCATCTATAAAGATGCCCATGACATGGTGCGAAGTTGTGATCAATGTCAGTGACAAGGAAACATCTCTAGGCGCAAAGAGCTGCCCATGACCCCTATCCCTGAAATAGAGTTGTTCGAAATATGGGGCATTGACATGGGCTCATTTATGAGCTCCTATGGCATGAAGAAAATCTTAGTGGTGGTGGACTACGTCTCCCAATGTGTGGAGGCGATTGCATTGCCAAACAACAAAAGCAAGTATATAGTCTAGTTTCTGAAGCGGAACATCTTCTCTAGGTTTGGGATACCCAAAACTATCATTAGTGATGGGGGCTCTTATATCAGTAACAAAACCTTTCGTGTTGTGCTAGCTAAGTATGGTGTACGACAACACAAGGTCACAACACCTTATCATCCGCAAGCGAGTGGTAGGTTGAAATGTCAAACAGGGAGATCAAGGGGATCCTGACCAAATTTGTGAATGCCACAAGAACTGATTGGGCTTAAAAACTAGAAGATGCACTGTGGGATTACAGGATAGCGTACAAGACCCCCATTGGTATGTCTCCATATCAATTGGCATTTGGTAAGGCCTGCCATCTACCTGTGGAATTAGAGCACAAGGCGCTCTGGGCTCAAAAGACCATAAACATGAAGTAGGATGAGGCTGCCAATGTGAGGCTTGATCAGCTCAATGAGTTAGATGAATTTTGCCTCTTGGCTTATAAGAGTGCAACACTAGAATGAAGTCCCATCACGGACAAGCATATTGCACTAAGAAGTTTCAGTATTGGTGACAAGGTTCTGTTGTACAACTCTAGGCTGAGGGTGTTTCCAGGTAAGCTCAAGTCTAGGTGGTCGGGCTCATACAAAATTGCCCAAGTATTTCCACATGGTGCAGTCGACTTAGAAAAAAGGGCATCGTTTCAAAGTCAATGGGCATCGAGTGAAGAAGTATTTGGGTGCTGTAGATGAACCTTAATGATTGAGGTCTTACACCTTGATAAATTCTGAGTAGTCAACACAGTTGCATCGAGCCATGACGTTAAATCAAGCACTTCATGGGAGGCAACCCATTTTTTTAAAAAATAAAGTAAAATAAAATTTTAAAAAAACTTGTATTTTATGTCATGCATTTTCTTATTATTGATTTGTGTTTCCAGGGAGGTATAAGCACTTTGGTTAGGGGCATGATCGCACACGTGGTTGGAGGTGTGACATGAAAATGCAGTGGCCAAAACTAGCAAAGGAGAGCCACACGAGCGTCTACACAACCCGTGTAACTCCCGACGAGCCGTGTCAGTGACCGTGTGATGCATGGCCCAGGTAAGCTTTAATTTACAATTCTAAGGCTGGGCAAATGGACCATGGAACATGTCACAGACCGTGTATCCATCCGTGGGGGTGTTTGTGCCAGGTACGATTTTTGAATTCTCCAAGTCTAGGCACACGATTCGTCCAAACAGACCGTGACACATGACACGGGCCGTGTGGCAAACCGTGGAGGCGAACCGTCAGGTTCAGGTATTTATACCCTCTATACCCCACTCTCACTTTATTTTTACTTTCATCCTCACGCTCGTTTTTCTCCCGTAACCCAACAGAATTTGTTTATCTCTTTTGTCACGATTTGTGAATAACTCTCACGATTCGTATCATTATCCTTGTGTGGGTTTCTATTGTTCCAAAGGAAATCATCATTTTCATTGTGCTCTTCAAGTAAGTCGCCCATTCCTCTTCTCTTAGTGTAGATTTTTATATATATATGCGAATCCATGCCTAAATATGGTTCCTTTCGTTGTTTAGAAGACAGTACAGTATAAATTTATATGGATATGTTGGGCTATACTAACCACCATTGTTGAATCTTGTAAACTTGAACATGGAAATTTTGTGATTTTAGGGGTTCTATATGTGAAATAGTGATGTTGGTAGATCCATGCGTAGTAGTGTCGATCTGCATGAATGAGTGATAGTGTTCTATGCTTTGGGCTAAATGGCGGTGATGGGGCTCTTCACGGTGCATTGCACGACCTGTGCACCCCTATACGGACCGTGTAGTGGACCATGTTGAATCACTTGCACCCAGATACTGAGTACCTCACACGGGCTCTGCCACAGATCGAGTCACGCTACATGGTCCGTGTAGTGGCCCGTGCCGATTCACTTGGTCACCCAGATACTAAGTACCTCACACGGGCCCTGCCACGGACTATGTCACGCTACACGGCCCATCTAGTGGCCCGTGCCGAGTCACTTAGCCTCCCAGCTACTAAGTACCTCACACGGGCCGTGCCACAAACCTTGTGACGCTACACGGCCCGTGTAATGGCCCGTGTCGAGTCACTTAGCCTCCCAGCTACTAAGTACCTCACACGGGCCCTGCCACAAACCGTGTCATACTACATGGTCCGTGTAAGGCCATCCGTCCATGTCACCTTTGTACTTCTTGATTTTTTGTTTCGTTGATGAATTTCAGTCTAGGTTCCACATGTCTTTCCGTGCAATTTCCCTATGATAAATCAGGTGACGCCACTCTCAAGGGTTTTTGTCACTCTAATAGCACAAGGGAAGTCTAAGTACCCGTTAGTGCATCACCCTGCTTATACCATCATGTCTAACTATTTTATTTTTCGTGGCATTTGTAGGTACCATGGGTCCACGCCTAAGGTCAAGCCAACTCAGGAATGAGCTTGGGTCACGCCTCCACGATTCTCCTACTATAGCATCTAGTCAGCACCAGGGGAGTGACTCAGGTAATAACTTCTCAGGAGGGTCCGAGGTACACTTTACTGGCATTGTCTCTTTCGCTCCTCTCGCACTACAAGAGCTCGTGCAGCGGGCCAAACTATAGCCCCCTAGTCTGAGATGGGGGTTCCTGAGGCAGGATTTGAGGGGGAGGATGATGTGCCAGAACACGAGGAACATGCACGCACCTTGGAGATGGACAGCACCACACAGAGGCCGGGGATGACGACATCACCCTCCGAGACAGCAATGATGAAACCACACATTATGCGATTTCTTGAACATCACGAGACTACTAGGTGGCTTATTGTGTTTTTGCGCGACCGATGGATATTCCCTGGTGCAAAGGAGATTTACATGAACACAGAGGCTGGGGATGACGACATTACCCTCCGAGACAGTAATGATGAAGCCACACATTATGCGATTTCTCGAACATCAGATCTTGAAAATACTAGGTGGCTTATTGTGTTTTTGCGCGGCCGATGGATAATCCCTGGTGCAAAGGAGATTTATATGAATGGACTAACTAAAGGCTCCGGGGGATACCAGCAGCGAGCCATCCTCCCTGAGGTTCGAGTCATCACAGATCAACTAGATGGGGTCCTGGATATCAAGGATGTGTTTGAATCATATCAGTTTGGGTGGATGGCGCAACCACCTGGCTATTACGGGCGCGAGCTAATTGCTGAATTTTATTCCAGCTACGCTGCCTACCTATTGGATTCCATTTAGGGAAGCCAGTCCAAGAGAGTGAAGAAGCAGTTAGCCTATAAATTGTCCCCATGGGAGCATGTCATGGTGCGTGGGGAACAAGTGAATATTTCTAAGACCACTATCAACAGGTTTCTATTTGGTCTAGACTACTGATGAGTCATAGAAATACGACTCTTGTGACGCTTTGAACATAGAATTTTTGCATGTTCTCAAGCAAATATGTTGGTTTGATGTGTGTGTTTTAGTATTTTTCAAGAAAATGGTGAAGGCATGGAACGATGGATGAATTGCAAGAAAAGGAGTAAAAAAGAGCTAAAGTAGTGGCACACGGAGACCCTCACGGGTCGTGTAGCATCACACGGACCGTGGGAGGGTACGTGAAGTAGGCCAGAACTAAGGAAACTGCGAATTAATCCAAGTGAAGGACCACGGGGTCCTTCACGGATCGTGCCACGTTACACGGGCCGTGAACCCTACCGTGACCTTACACTTGGCGTGAAGAACAAAGAAGCTTAATAAAGGAGTTGAACTGAAGCTCAAGATAAACCTCACGAGGCCTCTCATGGACCATGGAAACTGACACGGCCGTGTCACTTGCCATGAAATTGATGTAAATTGGAAGGATCACCGTCGAAAATAATGAAAATTGTACAGGTGAAGGAAGACGGGGCCCATGACGGACCATGTGAACAACCACAAACCGTGGTATGGGCCGTGCAGATGGAGGATCAAAAGAAGTTGCTAAGGAAAGGTCCATGGTCCGTGAACCTCTACACGGACCGTGCCCATACACATGAGATTGCAAGCAATGAAGATTTACAGACCGTTTCACGGTCCCTCTAGACCCTCACGGTCCGTGTAGTGACCCGTACCCATGCCGAAGTCTATTTTCCTATTTTAAATTGGATAGGATTTCCTTGTATATATATATTTGTTTTATTATGTTTTTAATGGTGGTTGAACACTGGAGTTAGAGAACAAGAAGACAACACTTTTGTGCTATTATTTACATTGAATTCTTGCGTTTCGATCATCTCTTTGGAGATTGTAACACGTGGATTCATCATTATATCAATATTAAGTTATTTATCATGATTTCTTTGTATTGTTGTGGGCGACTTGTGTTGAATATGCTAGGCTAAACCCACAACTAGGGTTGTGGGAACCATGACAATTTAATAAGATAACAAAATTTGGGGTAAACTCTTGGGATTGATCATCACATACATTGTAGCATTCTTCGCTTTAACTTCTACCCTAATGAGTCGATGCGTTAGGGTAAGCCCGTATTTGTTACATGCCCAGGAGGGATGTAGTAATTAGGAAAAGAATTCTTTAATGGAAATTTGGGGTTTTTAACCTAGTCTAAGTACTTGAGACCGAAAGGTGAGAGTATTCTGAGATCTAGAACAAAGGTTACAATTATACACATTCTGAGACCGGAAGGTGATGAGTGAAATATGTCTAGGGGACCGGAAGGTGAACTAGGTGTTATCTAACTTGTTTGATCTTGTATGCGTAGTCATGAATGAGTTTACTGTACCGATTTGGTTATCGTATTAGACATCATGAGGAACACAACCCTAGCTTCTCATTACTTGTTTGAAACCCAGTAGTTAATGTACGCATTAGCTAAATTACATCAGGAATTTATTTAAAACAACATCAACCCCCAATTTCCTTTATGCAATTTTATCTTGGGAATAGAATTTACATTTGAAAATTGTGCTAATAGAATCATTGTCACGCATTCCCTGTGGGATCGACCTCAAGTCTTGTTGAATTATATATTTGATCAACGATCGCTTTACTATTCCTTTTGGAGTGTAAATTTGGGTGTATCAAATTTTTGCGCCGTTTTTGGGGATATCGGCAAAGAAATAGTCTATTAGTTGCTACTTTCATTGTGTAATTCTAGTCCCTAATTTTACTTTTATTTCTTATTTTTACTCATTGTAGGGAACTAGTGTTGCATGCCAAACACTCGAAGCAAGGGTGAAGAACTTATTCCCTACGACCCTGAACTCACCAAGTCGATTAACAGAGTGAATGCCTAGGACCACGAAGCACCAAGGCAGAGAGAGCGGTAAATTCTGCTGATAGGGGAAACGACGGTTTGGGTGAAGATGACCTCGCCGATAATGTGGTACCACCAGCGGCACCACTTCGATAGGTGCCACCACAGCAGCACCAACCTCCTTTGAGGCCTCCAGGGCCTCAGTATCCCCAAGAAGTGAATGATGATGATGAGGATGGTAGGACCACTGGGGCAATAGTGCTGCCACATTTGCCTGCAGGTGTCAAATTTACTATCACTAGTAACTATACTGCAAATGTTGCAGTTGAAAGGGCTGTTCAGCGGAGCTATGTCTAAGGACACAAAACAGCATGTTATGAATTTCTTGGCAACATGCCAATCGTCCAAAATTCCAGGAGTCAGTCAACAAGCGCTAAGGTTGAGGCTATTCTCGTTTCTCTTTCAAGTGAGGCGATAAAGTGGCTGAATAAGCTTCCCCATGATTCTATCTGTACTTGGGGAGAATTAAAAGAAGCTTTCTTAGAGAGGTTTTTCCCTGCGTCGAGGCAACTGAAGATCAAAGATGAGATTGGATCTCACAAGCAACTGCTAAATGAAGCATTATACCAATCTTGGGAGAGATTCAGGCAGAAACTCAAGCAATGCCCCAACCATCATCTTGCAGATGAGCACTTGAAAGCAGTCTTCTACAGGTCCTGCAATTTGTGATCAAACCTATCATTGATGCAACATGTGGGGGGTCGTACATGTCTAGAACCTTCCCAGGCATCGTAGTGATCTTAGATCAAGTAGCTAAGAACAACAGGGCATGGTACACCAAAGATGGAGACTTCTCCGGGATGGTATTCGAGATGAGTGCAGAACAACGAAAAAAGGAGGAAGAGCGGGATCAAGACATGGCCGATATGCAAACCCAGATCAACTTGTTGTCGAAGAAGCTACTTGGTGGAGGCGTGGAGAAAGTGAAAGGTGTGGACACACCACCTAGGTATGATGATCAAGGTTACAGTTATGATGAGGAAGCTCACTTCTTGGACAGTCAGGGGGGTTACCGGGCATTCAACTCCGATAACCAAGGTCGGAACTATGGTCGTGATAACTACCAAGGGAACTGGCTGAACAGAGATGGCTATAGAAATCGTGAGCGCCCAAATGAGGGTGGTGGAAACTCGAGACTAGAGAAGATGATGGCAAAGATTCTTGATAAGGTGGAGTCTACCGAGGCAGGAGTGCGAGATGTGAAAGGAAAAATGTCCAATGTTCATCAATTGGTCGACTTACATTCAACCTCGATCAAGCAACTAGAGCAACAAGGGATAACTATCAGCTTCATTAAATCAAAGGAAGGCTGGGTTACTTCCTAGTGATACTGTACAGAACCCGAAAAATGATGGCCACTGCATGGTGGTCACCACGAGAAGCGGTAAGGTACTTTCTAACCCTGTTATTGCCCGTGATGTAGGTTGTGATAAAGTAGATGGCAATGTACCTCACCCCGGTGAGGTGCACGATGATGACGGGGATGACTAGATTGATGCAACACCAATGGAACCAGAAAGTGCTAAAAAGGCAATAGATTTGGACCAACCCACTACTCCGTACCTACCAGCCATCCCAAAGCCACCACCGCCATTCCCACAAAGCTTGAGAAAGAAGGCTGAAGATGGCAAGTTTCAGAAATTCTTGTCCATGCTAAAGGAGATGTCCATAAACATCCCTCTAGTGGAAGCACATGAGCAGATGCCAGGCTACACCAAGTTTATGAAAGATTTAGTTACTAAGAAGAGGACAACCATGATCTAGCCGACAAACAATCTTCATCACTGTAGCGCCATTGCTATAAGATCCCTAGACGAGAAGAAGGGTGATCTGGGAGCTTTTCCTATCCCGTGCACTATTGTAGCTTATGATTTTGCACGGGCCCTCTTTGACATGGGTGCTAGCATCAACTTAATGCCGCTTGTAGTGTACCAGCAGTTGGGTTTATGATTCCCCACACCCACTACCATATGGCTACTTATGGCAGACAGATCAGTGAAGAGGCCCGTGGGGATTTTGTGCGACGTGTTGGTCCGTGTTGGCAGGTTCATTTTTCCTTGTCATCCTGGACTGTAAAGTGGATTTCAAGGTTCCCATCATCCTCAGGAGACCATTTTTGGCAACTGGCAGGGCACTAGTTGATGTCGAACGTGGAGAACTTACCTTTCGGTTGAACGTCGATGAGGTAACATTTAGTGTGTGTGCTGCGATGAAGAGACCTAAAGAGTTAGCTGTGATGTCTGTCATGGATATAGAGGATGATTATTTCTCTGAGATCCCACTCGAGGAAAAGATGATCGCTGAAATGCTGGCTGCAGTACTGATGAACTTCCTAGAAGATGGTGTCAATGGATACAATGACACCATGTATGTGTTACAGGGCAGGATATCTAGACCATTTGTCCCCAGGAAGCTAGCTTTGGACCTACAAAATAGGCCGATGCCATCTGAATAACCATCTATTGAGGAGCCTCCTGCTGTAGAGCTCAAGGAGCTGCCCCAACACTTAAGGTATGTATTTTTGGGAACCAATTCACTCTTCCTGTGATTATGGTTGCAAATCTTTAGAAAGACCAGGTGAACGCATTGTTGGGGGTTCTCCAAAAGTTCAAAAAAGATATTGGTTGGACCAGTGCAGACATTATTAGGATTCCTCTAGGGATATGCACGCAGAAGATCAAATTGGAGGATAAATGTGTGCCTAGTATCGAGCACCAGCTAAGGCTTAATCCACCCATGCAAAAGGTGGTAAAAAGGGAGTGTTTCCCTTTTGATCAACAATAGATGAGTTAGTCCAGTGTAGTGTGTCCCAAAAAAGGGGGGCATGATAGTGGTGGAAAATGAAAAAAATGAACTAGTCACTTTGAGACTTGTCACGGGGTGGTGAGTGTGTATGGACTACCAAAAGCTAAACAAGTGGACTTTGAAAGATCACTTCCCCATGCCTTTCATGGTCCAGATGCTTGACAGGATGGCAGGTAGAGGGTGGTATTGCTTCTTGGACGAATATTAGGGCTATAGTCAAATATCCATAGGCCCGGAGGTTCAGGAGAAGACTACCTTCACTTGCCCTTATGGGACGTTTGCTTTCAGGCAGATGCCATTCGAGCTCTGTAATGCCACACCCACTTTCCAACATTGTATGATGTCGATCTTCTCTGACATGGTCGAAGACACCCTTGAGGTATTTATGGATGACTTCTCTGTAGCGGGTGATTCCTTTGACGATTGTCTGTTAAATTTAGTTGGGCATTACAACGCTATGAAGAAGCCAACTTGGTGTTGAACTGTGAGAAATTCCATTTCATGGTCAAGGATGGGATAGTCCTTGGCCACAAGATTTCTGATAAGGGCATAGAGGTTGATAAGGCGTAAATTGAGGTTATCGAGAAGTTGCCACCCCTCATATCGGTTAAGGGGGTACGGAGTTTTCTTGGACATGCGGGCTTTTACCGCCGGTTCATAAAATATTTCTCCAAGATTGCACATCCACTGTGCAAACTATTGGAGAAAGATGCTAAGTTTCAGTTTGATGACACCAGTTGGCATGCCTTTGAGACTCTGAAAAGCAAAAGTTGATCTCTGCGCCTGTGGTAGTTGCACCTAACTGGGCGTCCCTTTTGAAGTGATGTGTGATGTGAGCGGGATTGTTGTGGGTGTTGTGCTGGGAAAAAAACGCAATAAGATCTTTCATCCTATCTACTATGCCAGCAAGACCTTGAATGACGCTCAAAGGAATTACACCGTGATTGAGCAGGAGTTGCTGGCTGTGGTGTACGCGTTTGACAAACTCTCGACCTACCTATTAGGCACAAAGGTGATTATGCACACAGAACATACAACACTAAGGCATCTCATGGCAAAGAAAGATGTTAAGCCAAGACTAATCAGATGGGTACTCTTGTTGCTAGAGTTTGACTTCGAGGTTCACGACCGGAGAGGCACAGAAAACCAAGTGGTAGACCATCAGACAAGGTTAGAAGATGAGTCAAGAGCTAAATATTGGTTGAACATCGATGATTCTTTTCCTGATGTGCAGGTATTGACAGCTTCTGTTGACTTAATCACTTGGTTTGTTGATTTTGCTAACTTTCTGGTGAGTGACATTATGCCTGAGGGCCTAAACTCTCACAAG
Organism: Solanum rostratum; assembly: GCA_029948455.1. Taxonomy (NCBI): domain Eukaryota; kingdom Viridiplantae; phylum Streptophyta; class Magnoliopsida; order Solanales; family Solanaceae; genus Solanum; species Solanum rostratum. The sequence goes on from CM057055.1 coordinate 18,846,193, forward strand.
AGAAAAAGGTTTCTTTATGATGTTCGCAGGTACTTTTGGGATAACCTATACTTGTTCAGAACATGCCCAGATGGGGTCATTAGGCGATGCATACTGGAAGCGGAGATGATGAGCATCATGGAAGCCTGTCACTCTTCTCCAGTTGGGGCCATCATAGTGATGCCAGGACAGCGAAAGAGATCTTGCAATGTCGATACTATTGGCCCATCATCTACAAAGATTCCTATGACATGGTGCGAGGTTGTGATCAGTGTCGGCGCCCAGGCAACATCTCTAGGCGCTAGGAGCTACCCATGACCCCTATCCTTGAAATAGAATTGTTCGACATATGGGGCATTGATTTTATGGGTCCATTTGTGAGCTCTTATGGCATGGAGTACATCTTAGTAGCGGTTAACTACGTCTCCAAATGTGTGGAGGCAATAGCATTACCAAACAATGAAAGCAAGTGTGTGGTACAATTTCTCAGGGGGAACATTTTCTCCAGGTTTGGGACACCCAGAAATATAATTAGTGATGGGGGCTCCCATTTCTGCAACAAATCCTTCCGTGCTGTCCTAGTTAAGTACGGCGTACGACAACACAAGGTTGCAATACCTTATCATCCGTAGACGAGTGGGCAGGTTGAAGTGTCAAACAGGGAGATCAAGGAGATCCTGACCAAGTCTGTGAATGCCACAAGAATGGATGGGGCTCGAAAACTAAAGATGCACTATGGGCCTACAGGATGGCTAACAAAACACCCACTGATTTGTCTCCATATCAATTGGTGTTTGGTAAAGCCTGCCATCTACTTGTAGAATTGCAGCACAAGGCGCTCTAGGCTCTGAAGGCCTTAAAAATGAAGTGGGATGAGGCGGCCAATGTGAGGCTTGATCAGCTCAATGAATTGGATGAATTTTGCCCCCAGGCTTATGAGAGGGCGGCACTGTACAAAGACAGAATATAGTCCCATCACGACAAACATATTGCACCAAGAAGTTTTGATATTGGTGACAAGGTTATGCTTTACAATTCAAAGGTAGAGGTTGTTTCCAGGTAAGCTAAAATCTAGGTGGTCTGGCCCGTACAAGATTGGTCAGGTATTCCCACATGGTGCAATCGAGTTGGAAACTTACAAAGGGCATCGTTTCAAAGTAAATGGGCAGCGAGTGAAGAAGCATTTGGGTGCTATAGATGAAAGCTCAGTGATTGAGGTCCTACACCTTATGAAATCTGAGTAGTCAACATAAATGCATCGAGCCGTGACGCAAGCGCTCAATGGGAGGCAACCTATAAAAAAATTAAAAAAATGTGTACTTTATGTCATGCATTTCATTATTTTTTTTGGTTCTACGGAGGTATAATCACTTTGGTGAGGAGCGTGAGCATACGCGTGGTTAAAGGTGTGACACGAAAACACAACAGTCAAAACTAGCAAAGGAAAGCTACGCGTGCACCTACACGACCCGTGTAAGTCCAAATGGATTGTGACACGCACCGTTTGGTGCGTGCCCAGGTAAGCTCTAAACTATATTCCAAGGCTAGGCACACGGACAATTTAAATGAACCGTGTAACGGTTCACGGTTCGTGTCATTATCTGTGGGGATGCTGGTGCCAGGTACGATTTTCAAATATAAGTCTAGGCACACGGTTGGTCTTCACGGACCGTGTCACATTACACGGACCGTGTGACTAACCCTGGAGGCAAAATGTCAGGTAAGGGCATTTTTACCCTTTATACCCCATTCTCACTTCTTTTTCTTTACCTTCACCCTCACACCTCTCAAGTCCTGTTCTCTTTCCCACACCCCAAATGAAATTTTTCTATCTCTTTTTGTCACGATTTGTGAAGAACTCTCACGATCCGTAGCATTACCATTGGGCGATTTTCTATTTTTCTCACACCTAGTCTCTCTTCAAGTAAGTCTTCTAGCCCTTTGCTTTTAGTGTAATTGTCATTAGTCCCTATTTCATGTGCAAATCTATGCCTAATTACGGTTCCTTTAGCTGTCAGAAGAGACTACAGTGTAAAATTTATGTGGACATTGTGTTGGGCTAGGTTGAACACCATTGTTGAATTATGTACACTTGAACACGGAAATTTTGTGATTTTACGGGTTCCATAGTTGAAATAATGATATTCTTGTATTCTTTAAGTGAGTATGTTGGTAGATCTACGCGTAATAATGTCGATTTGCATGAATGAGTGTGGGTGTTTTGTGCTTTGGGCTGACTGGGGTGACGGGGCACTTCACGGTGTATTACACAGTTCATGTCATGTTACATGGCCCGTGCAGTGGATCGTGTCTCTTTACTTCATTACCCAGTTATCGAGCGCCTCTCACGGGCCCTATCACAGACTGTGTCACTCTACACGGCTCGTGAAGTGGCCTGTGTCAGGTCACTTGATTAGCCCCACTACTGAGTGCCTCGCACGGGCCCTGCCACAGACCGTGTCACGCTACATGACCCGTGTAGGGCCTCCGTCTGTGGTACCTTTGTACTTGATGTTGTGTTTCATTGATGAATGTTAGTTTAGGTTCCACATGTCTCGCAGTGCAAAATTCCCTATGATAGACCAGGTGATGCCACTCTTAAGGGTTTTTGTCACTTTCATAGCATAGGGGAAGTCTGAGTACCCGTTAGTGTGTCGCCCTGCTTATTCCATCAACCGTTTTACTCTTTGTGGCAATTGCAGGTACCATGGGTCCCCGCCTAAGGTCACGCCAACCTAGGGGCAAGCCTTAGTCACGTTTCTTCGATTCTCCCACTATATCGTCTAGTCAGCACCAGGGGAATGACTCAGGCAATGACTCCTCAGGAGGGTCCGAGGTACGTTTTATCGGTGATGTCTCCCCTTACTCCCCTCGCACTACAAGAGCTCCTGCAGTGGGCTAACCTATAGCCCCCTAGTCTGAGGAGGGGGTTCCTAAGGTAGGAGTTGAGGGGGAAGATGATGTCCCCGCGCAGGATTACCATGCACTCACTCCGGAGACAGCCGAGCACAACACAGAGGATGCGAATGATGTGTTGGCCCTCCGAGACAGTGATGATGAAGCCACACATTATGCGGTTTCTCGGTCACCAGACCTTGAAACTGCTAGGTGGCTTCTTGTGTTTTTGCGCAGACGATGGACAGTCCTCGGTGCAAAGGAGATATATGTGAATGGACTAACTAAAGGCTCCGGGGATACCAGCGGCGGACCATCGACCTTGAGATGCGGGTCCTCACAGATCGACTAGATGAGGTCCCAAAGATCAGGATATATTTGAATCATACCAGTTTGGGTGGATGGCACAACCGCCCGGCTATTTCGGATCCGAGCTGATTATTGAATTTTATTCCTGCTATGTTGCCAGCCTATTGGACTCCATTCAGGGAAACCAATCCAAGAGAGTAAAGAAGCAGCTGGCTCATAAGTTGTCCCCGCAGGAGCATGTCATAGTTCGTGGGGAACGAGTGGATATTTCAGAGACCACCATCAATAGGTTTTTATTTGGCCCAGACCACCGAGCTCCTCTAGATGGCTTATTTATCAACAGACATGTCAAGATCCCTAATGAGAGCCGATTTTCTGATCCTACTTCGTGGGCCACACTACTCAAATTGATTGCTGAGCAAATTGCTATAAAAGGGGCCGAGGCAGCCTGGGCCACAAACCCCAAAATCCCTATTACCAAGGCGTCTCTCACATTTGCTGCAAAATTTTGGTGGTCGGTGGTGCAGGCCTGGCTAAGACCCACAGCTAATGACAACACGCTCTAACCTTCCCATGCTTCATTGGTAGCGTGCTTAATCGCTAAGTACATGATTAATGTGGGTCGGGTCATTGCTATTGAGACACGAGACCGAGCCTTATTCAATAGAGCAGGTATGTCCTTCCCGTGCCTAATCCGGGCGCTTTGCAAATGGGCCTGTGTCCCCACCACCACTTCCTGGACCAGAAGATAGCTCCTAAGGGCTTGGTCAACATTGCCATGATTAAGGATGTTCATAACCCTCTGATGCGCACTAGATCACGCAGCTCAGGGGTATTTGCTATTGTTCCATAGGCGGCTCCACAATAACCCTTGTCGTTCAAGGATTACACCACTGCCCCACAGTCAGGTGAGGCTTCTAAGAAACCCGAGGGCGGTGGTGCATCCCCTCCGATGCAACAAGGGTATGCGTATGTCCCTTATGAGTTCCTGGCCAGAGTGGTAACCAACCAGCGGCAAACACGTGCAATTGTTGATCAAATAGTCGCACGGATGCCTCAGGTGGTTCAGGGTCACGTCCAATAGGCAGAGGATCATCTCCGAGTTGAATCGTTGGGTCAAATTAGCAACTTGCAGAATCAGGTCAACACTTTGGAAGGGTACTTCCATGATATGTTTGGGAGTATGTCTAGTGATGAGATGTCCAAACTGGTGCAGACAGTGTGGTATATAATGGACCAAATTGCGTAGCTGACCACTCAGTACAACCGCACTGCATCGGCCCCCCACCTCTAAAGTCTTTGATATTGCTTTTCAATGCCCTGGTGGCTCTGGTTTTAGACGACATATGGGGCGTTCCGCCCGCGCCAGCTGCTGCCCTGGTGCCACCCACTGAACTATCCAGAAGAAAGGACAAAGGTAAGGGATACAACCATCAAGGTAGCCCTCCGCAAGATGCACAACATGAAGAAGAGAAGCAGTTGCGCAGGTCCATGAGAGCCCAGCGTCGAGCAGCCGCAAAGCAAGAGGAAAGAGAGTGGCTAGCACGTGAGGCAGCCAGGATAGGAGCCTCTGGGAGCACCTTTGGATCGGGTACGACTTTTGACGACGAGAACCTTGCTGGTTGGTCTGACCATGATGGCTCGGTTGACGCCCAGGGTGTCCCAGGTATGTTCTATTCCCATTTTTTGCTTTATGTTTAGCTATAGTGCAATAAGGGCATTGCACCGTCTTTTTTTTAGGGGGTGGGGCATCCTGCCACTTGAGAGTTTTTTTTGCCAGATTTCTTTTCTCTTAAGTGTATTATCTAGTAGAACTGGCATGTTTAAGTTGTGATGTTTGCATAAATACATGTGCTTATATTTGTTTAGGGTAACCCTATGTTTTGAGCTGAGTAAAATTCCTCAAGTTAAAATTAAAAATGTGCAAAAAGCTTGTATGCGCATGCATCCTATCCTGACTAATTGTTATGATTTCTGGAAAGCATGTTATGCATTGTATGGTCGGTATATTGATGAATGACTAGGTTGATTAGTTCTAAGTGGTGTAAGAGATGTGTCGCGTGTGTGTGAGCGTATTTGTTTTATTTCAGGTGGCGCAATCGTAAGCTAGAACATGCCTGGTTAGTCCCATCAAAACAATGGAATGACTGAATTAGGATGTGATCTTAGGCCTTTTTTGTTGAGTAGTCACTTAGCCTAAAAGTTTACCAACCAAATGAAGTTGCCCTTTTTGAACCAAAAAGTTGAGCCTGATTAGACCCTTTCTTTCATAAACCAAAGAACCTTCCCTATCTGTCTGCTAATTTTTACATTGGCCCTGGTCTCTCCAAGGACATTGTGAACCTCAGCCTAGGCCAAAGACTTAAGTTGAGGGTGACTATTGTAGAAAAAGCAGAAAAATAAGTGAGGAAAAGAGCCAAATGAAAGAAGGGGAAGAAAATTGGGAGTGTAAATGCAAAAAAAAGCAGAAAAAGAAGAAGAAGAAGAAGAAGAAGAAGAACAAAAAGATCTCCGAAATGACTCCCAAATGGTAGAGAAATTAAAAAGTAGGGGCAATAGGAATTGTAGACCGAGAGCAAATGGTCGAATCAAAGTAGTGTCCTAGAGGGGCTAATTAGTCACTTGATCCTAAATGTATTTAACCCTAACCCAAGCCTACATTACAAGCCACAAAAGTCCTACGGTGATCCTAAAATGGTCATTCGAGAGTTGAGGTGGTGAAAATAAGGGCAAGCATATGGTCGATACTTGTGCGTCCACTGAAAATCATTTGCGAAAGTGAGTGTCGCATTCCAGTCTCTATTCTACATTTAATTTGTTGAGTGTGCAAGACTTCTTTGTAGTGAGGGCACTATCCTTGCACTGAGTGGTTGCTAATACAACTGATTCATCTTTGTCCCAATCTTGTGAGGGCTGACCGTACATGCAGGATGTTTACCTTAATTTGTGTGAGTCTGTTTGGGGTGTAAGCACATTAAAAGCACGTTTTCTAGGCATATATGTTAAATTGAAGGGTTACCCATAAGTCTGATGAGACACTTGTATTTATGCATTATTTATTTGAGTCGTCATTTGCTTGAGGACAAGAAAAAGTTCTAAGTTGAGGGTGTTGATGAGTCATAGAAATACGACTCTTGTGACGCTTTGAACATAGAATTTTTGCACGCTCTCAAGCAAATATGTTGGTTTGATGTATGTGTTTTAGTATTTTTCAGGAAAATGGTGAAGGCATGGAACGATGGATGAATTGCGAGAAAAAGAGCGAAAAAGAGCTGAAGTAGTGGCATACAGAGACCCTCATGGGCCATGTAGCATCACACAGACCATGGGATGGTAGGTGAAGTGGGCTTAAACTAAGGAAGCTGCGAATTAAGCCAAGTGAAGGACCATGGAGGCCTTCATGGACCGTGCCATATTTACGGCCGTCAACCTCGCCGTGACCTTACACTAGGCATGAAGAACAAAGAAGCTGAACAAAGGAGATGAACTGAAGCTCAAGGAAACCCTCACAAGGCCTCACACAGACCGTGGAAACTGACACGGGCCATGTCACCTACCCTGAAATTGACATAAATTGGAAGGATTACCGTCGAAAATAACTAAAATTGTACAAGTGAAGGAAGACGGGACCGTGTGACCAACCACAGACCGTGGTATGGGCCGTACAGATGGAAGATCAAAAGAAGTTGCTGAAACGTTGCTAAGGAAAGGTCCACGTTCCGAGTCACGATCTGTGAACCTTTACACAGGTCGTGCCCATACGCATGAGATTGCAAGAAGTGAAGATTCACGAACCGTTTCACGGTCCATGTAGTGACCCATACCCATGCCGAAATCTATTTTCCTATTTTAAACTGGATAGGTTTTTCCTTGTATATTTTTTTTTTCTTATTCTATTTTTAATGGTGCTTGAGTACTGGAGTTAGAGAACAAGAAGAGAACACTTTTGTGCTATTATTTACATTGAATTCTTGCGTTTCGATAATTTCTTTGGAGATTGTAACACGTGGATTCATCATTATATCAATAGTAAGTCGTTTATCATGATTTCTTTGTATTGTTGTGGGTGACTTGTGTTGAATATGCTAGGCTAAACCCACAACTAGGGTTGTGGGAACTATGACAAATCAATAAGATAACAAAATCTGGGGGTGAACTCTTGGGATTGATCATCACATACATTGTAGCATTCTTTGCTTCAAGTTTTCCCCTAATGAGTCGACGCGTTAGGGTGAGCCCGTATTTGTTACATGCCCGGGAGAGATGTAGTAATTAGGAAAAGAATTCTACAACAAAAATTCGGGGTTTTTAACCTAGTCTAAGTACTTGAGACCAAAAGGTGAGAATATTATGAGATCTAGAACAAAGGTTACAATTGTACACATTCTGAGACCGGAAGGTGATGAGTGAAATATATCTAGGAAGGACGGGAAGGTGACCTAGGTGTTATCTAACTTGTTTGATCTTGTATGCGTAGTCATGAATGAGTTTACCGTACCGATTTGGTTATCGTATTAGACGTCATGGGGAACACAACCCTAACTTCTCATTACTTGTTTGAAACCAGTAGTCAATGTACGCATTAGCTAAATCACATCAGGAATTTATTTGAAGAAACATCAACCCCCCATTTACTTTATGCAATTTTATCTTGGGAATAGAGTTTACATCTGAAAATTGTGCTAATAGAATCTTTCTCATGCATTCCCTGTGGGATCAACCTCAATTCTCGTTGAGTTCTATATTTGATCAATGACCATTTTACTATTCCTTTTGGAGTGTAAATTTGGGCTTATCAACTATCGGGCCCCTCTGGATGGCTTATTTATTGACAGACATGTCAAGATCACTGATGAGGGCCGAATGTTCGATCCAACTTCACCGACCACACTACTAAAATAGATTGCTGAGCAGATTGCTATACAAGGGGCTAATGCAAACTTAGTTACAAACCCTAGAATTCCTTTTGCCAAGGTGTCTCACATTTGCTGCAAAATTTTGGTGGTTGGTGGTGTGGGCCAGGTTAAGACCCACAGCTAATGACAACAAGCTTCAACCTTCCCATACCTCGCTGTTGGCGTGCTTGATTGCTAAGTATAGGATTAATGTGGGTCGGATCATTGCCATTGAAATATGGGACCGAGCCTTATCAGACAAAGCAGGTATGTCCTTCCCATGCTTGATCCGGGCGTTGTGCAAATGGGCCCGTGTCCCTACCATGCACTTTCTGGACCGGAAGATATCTTCCAAAGGTGTGGTTAACATTGCCTTGATTAAGGATATGCACAACCCTCTGATGCGCACTAGATCGTGCAGGCTGGGGGTTCCGGCGATGTTTCCCCAAGCAGCTCCACAACAACCCTTGTCATTTGAGGATTACACCACCACCCCACAGTCACGTAAGGCTTCTAAGCAGCCCGAGGGCAGTGGTGCAGCGCCTCTAGTGCAATAAAAGTATGCATATGTCCCGTTCCTGGCCAGAGTAGTGACCGACCCACGGAAAACACGCGCGATTATTGATCAAATTGTCACACGGATGCCTCAGGTAGTTCAGTCTCACGTCCAATAAGCAGAGGATTGTCTCCGTGCTGAACTACTAGGTCAAATCAGCAACTTGCAGAATCATGTCAACACTTTGAAGGGTACTTCCATGATATGTTTGGGAGTATGTCTGGAGATGAAATGTCCAAACTTGTGCAGACAATGAGTGACATGAAGGACCGAATTGTCCAGCTGACGACTAAGTGCACTGGCCCCACCTCCAGACTCTTAGATGTCACTTTTCAATGCCTGGTGTCTCCGATTTTAGACGACATATGGGGCGTTCCGCCCACTCCATCTGCTGCACCAGTGCCACCCACTTAAGAATCCAGAAGAAAGGACAAAGGAAAGCGATACAGCCACTGAGGCAGCCCTCCGCAAGATCCGCAACATGTAAAGAAGAAGAAGTTGTGCAAGGATATGAGAGCCCAGCGTCAGGCAACTATAGAGTAAGAAGAAAGGGAGCAGCTAGCACGTGAGGCAGCAAGGATAGGAGCCTCCGGGAGCACCTTCAGATTGGGTGCAACTTTTGATTACAGGGACCCTGCCGATGGGTCTGATCTCGACGACCCGACTGACGCCTAGGGAGTCCCAGGTATGTTCGATTCCCGTTTTGTGCTTTATTTCTAGCTATGGTGCAATAAGAGCATTGCACCGTATTTTTGGAGGGGGTGGGGCATCCTGCCACTTGAGAGTTTTTCTTGCCAGATTTCTTTTCTCAGGTGTATTATCTAGTAGAACTAACATGTTTAAGTTGTGATGTTTGTGTAAATACATGTGCTTATAGTAGTCTAGAGTAACCCATGTTTTGAGCTGAGTAAAATTCCTCAAGTTAAAATTAAAAATGTGCAAAAATCTTGTATGTGCATGCATCCCATCCTGACTAACTGTTATGATTTTTGGAAAGCGTGGTATGCGTTGTATGGTTGGAATATTGATCAATAAAGCATGACTACGTTGATTAGTGATAATTAGTGTATGAGATGTGTCGCGTATGTGTGAGTGTATTTGCTTAATTTCAGGCGGCGCACTCGTACGCTAGAACTTGCCTGGTTAGTCCCACCAAAACAATGGAATGACTGAATTAGGATGTGATCTTAGGCCCTTTTTGTTGATTAGTCACTTAGCCTAAAAGTTTACCAACCAAATGAAGTTGCCGTTTTTGAACCAAAAAGTTGAGCCTGAATAGACCCTTTTCTTTCATAACCCAAAGCACCTCTCCTATCTGTTTGAGAATTTTTACGTTGGCCCTAGTCTCTCCAAGGACATTATGAACCTCAGTCTAGGCCAAAGGCTTAAGTTGAGGGTGGCTTATGCTGACCCTGCTCCTTTAAAAGACATTGTGAACCTCAGCCGAGGCTAAAAGCCTAAGTTGAGGGTGACTATTGTAGGAAAACCAGAAAAATAAGTGAGGAAAAGAGCCAAACGGTAAAAGGAAAAGGAAACTGGGAGTGTGACTGTAAAAATAATTTTAAAAAAAAGCAAAAGAAGAAAAGGATCACGGAAATTACTCCCAAATGGCAGAGAAATTGAGAAGTAAGGGCAATAAGAACTAAAAATCGAGAGAAGATTGCCCGGTCAAAGAAGTGTCTTGGAGGGACCTCTTAATCACTTAATCCTAAATGTACCCCACCCTAACCCGAGTCTACATTACAAGCCACTAAAGTCCTAATGTGATCCTAAAAAGTTCATTCGAGAGTGGAGGTGGTGAAAATAAGGGCAAGTATATAGTCGATACTTGTGTGTGCACTGAAAATCATTTGCGAGAGTGAGCATCTACATTCCAGTCCCTATTTTACATTGATTTGTTATGTGTGCGAGACTTCTTTATAGTGAGGGCACTATCCTTGTATTGGTTAGTTGCTAATACAACTGGTTCATCTTTGTTCCCGATCTTATGTGGGCTGACCGTACATGCAAGATGTTTACCTTAATCTGTGTGGGTCTGTATGGGGGTGTCAGCACATTTTAAGCACGTTCTCTGAGCATATATGTTGAAATCGAAGGGTTACCCATAGGTCTGATGAGGCACTTGTATTTATGCGATGTTTGGTTAAGTCGTCCTTGCTTGAGGACAAGCAAATATTCTAAGTTGAGGGTGTTGATGAGCCGTGGAAATACGACTCTTCTGATGCTTTGAACAAATAATTTTTGCACGTTCTCAAGCAAACTTGTTGGTGTGATGTGTGTATTTTATTATTTTTTAGGAAAAATGGTTAAGGCATGGAACAACGGGTGAAATGCGAGAAACAAAGTTGAAGTAATGGCATATGGAGGCCTTCATGGCCCATGTAGCCTCACACGGACCGTGGGAGGGTACATGGATTGGCCCAGATGAAGGAAGCAGTGAATTAAACCAAGTGAGGGACCACGGGTGCCTTCACAGTTCATGTGTCACTCAACAGACCGTGACACCTGTCGTGGCCTCACACTTGGCTTGAAGAACGAATGAGACTAAGGCACGTCCCACGAGGCCTTTCACGGGCTGTGGAAATGGACACGTGTTGTGTCATGTGCCGTAAAGTTGACGTAGTTTGGAAGGATCACCATTGAAAATAATAAAAATTGTACAAATGGAGAGAGACGGGGCCCATCATGGACAATGTGACCAACTACGGACCGTGACATGGGCCGTGAAGATGGAGGATCAAAGTGTTACTGGAAATTCGCCAAGGAAAAGTTCATGGGCTGTTTCACGATCCATGAACCCCTCCACGGACCGTGCCGATACATGTGGGAATGCAATGCAGTGAAGACTCACGGTCTGTGTAGTGACCCGCACCCATGCCAACGTCTATTTACCTATTTTATGTTGGATTAGGTTTATATATATATATTATTTTATTTTGTTTTTATTATTATTAGACAGTGAAGTTAGAGAACACAGAGAGAACACTATTGTATGCCAATTTACATTGAATTCTTGGATTTCGATCATCTCTTTAGAGCTTGTAACACGTGAATTCATCATTCTATCAATAGTAAGTTATTTATCATGATTCCTTTGTATTGTTATGGGCAAATTGTTTTGAATATGCTAGGCTAAACCCACAACTAGGGTTGTGGAAACCATGACAATTCAATAAGATAACAAAATTTGGGGGTGAACTCTTGGGATTGATCATCGTATACATTGTAGTATTCTTCGCTTTAACTTCTTCCTTAATAAGTCGACGCGTTAGGGTAAGATTGTATTTGTCACATGCCCGGGAGGGATGTAGTGATTAGGAAAAGAATTCTAAAATGAAAATTTGGGGTTTTTAACCTAGTCTAAATACTTGAGACCGGAAGGTGAGAGTATTTAGAGATCTAGAACAAAGGTTACAATTGTACACATTCTAAGACCGAAAGGTGATGAGTGAAATATATCTAGGAAGGACCGGAAGGTGAACTAGGTGTTATCTAACTTGTTTGATCTTGTATGCGCAATCATGAATAGGTTTACCGTACCAATTTGGTTATCGTATTAGATGTCATGGAAAACACAACCCTAGCTTCTCATTAACTGTGAGATCCAGTAGTCAACTACGCATTAACTACTTCACTTTAGGAAGTTAGTTTAAACATCATAAACCCATATTTACTTCATGCATCTTTATCTTGGGAATAGCACTTACACATCTAAAAAGGGTTCTAATAGATTTATTCTCACGCATCCCATGTGAGATCGACCTCAACTCTTGTTGAGTTCTATATTTGATCAACGACCGCTTTACTATTCTTTTTGGAGTGTAAATTTGGGCGTATCACAACACAAGAATTACTACATAAATTCACAATTATATAGTAATTAAACTCATCAATAAAAGAAACATATGCTATACTAAGTAAATGTAAGGACCCGGAAATTTGTTTAACGACCTCAAGGGATTCCCTTGGCTAAACTCGTCTCAAGTACGAGATAGGAGGGTCAAATTTGAGTGGGAATATCTCTTAGCTCGAAATGAACTGGGTGGCCCATCACATATCACATCGAAGCTCATTGAATTATCTTTCCAACGCATCTAGTCTCACCTCATTCTGAGTTTGGAGCACGAAGTTATACCCGTTTTCGTAAAACCTGTCTGGGCTAGACGGGAGCCTTCACGGGCCGTGAAGAGCTTCATGGACCGTGAAGCTAACCGTGTCAAGGCCCTTATGAAATTTAAGGATCCATTTATTAAGGTGTTTTTGATATTTTGATTCAATCCCAAATCTTTTTATGACCCTTAAAACCCTTTTTACATTCCTAAACTTCTCCGATACTAAACCCAAAGGTTCTTCATATGATTCGGTAGAAGGGTCAATTTTAAATCGTCATATCTATTAGCAAAAAACAAACTAGGTGTCCTATAATATATCAAATTAAATCTCTTTGAATTAGCTTTCCAATGCACCTAGTTTCACCTAATTCCGAGCTCGGACCAAGGAGTTATGCTCGTTTTCGTTCAGCCTGTCCGTGCAAGGATCTACATCAATTAGCCAATTTGGGGGTTCGTCTGATTGAAACTCCAAAGGAAGGGGTTATTGTGCATAATGCTGCAGAGTCTTCATTGGTAACAGAGGTAAGGGAAAAACAGTTCAAAGATCCTATTCTACAGCGACTTAAGGAGAAGGTGAGTCAAGGCACAATGAAGGGCTTTGAACTCACCCAAAATGGAGTACTTTATTGCCAAAATAGATTGTGCGTTCCTAATATAAATGAACTAAGAAGGAGAATAATGGAAGAAGCCCATCATTCAAGATATTCTATCCATCCAGGATCAACTAAGATGTACCATGACCTGAAGGGAATGTTTTGGTGGGAAGGCATGAAAAAGGACCTTGCAGAATTTGTGGCTCACTGTCCGAATTGCCAACAAGTTAACGTAAAGCACCAAAAGCCGGGAGGTTATATGCAATGTATAGAGCTTCCAACGTGAAAGTGGGATATGATTAATATTGATTTTGTTACTGGGTTGCCTCGCTCATTTCATAAGTTTGACTCCATATAGGTAATCGTTGACAGACTTACAAAGTTAGCACACTTCTTACCGGTTAGAGTGAACATACAGCTGAAGAGTATGCAAAGCTATACCTCAAAGAGATAGTTAGGCTACATGGGATTCCAATATCCATTATATCTGATCGGGGAGCTCAATTCACCGCAAAGTTTTGGAAATCCTTCCAGAGGAGCTTAGGGACACAAGTGAATTTAAGTACAGCTTTCCACCCGCAGACATATGGTCAAGCAGAATGCACCATTCAAACCCTTGAAGATATGTTGCGAGCTTGTGCATTGGACTTCAAAGGTAGTTGGGTGGACCATTTGCCACTTATTGAATTTGCCTATAATAATAGCTACCATTCAAGCATCAAGATGGCACCGTATGAAGCTTTGTATGGAAGAAATGTAGATCACCAATAGGATGGTTTGAAGTAGGTGAAACCACCTTGCTTGGTCCAGATCTAGTCCAACAAGCCATGGAAAAAGTCAAGGTAATACGAAACCAGCTAGGAACAGCCCAAAGTCATGAAAAATCATATGTAGATGCTAGAAGAAGAGGACTGGAATTCTCAGCACGAGACTGGGTGTTCTTAAAGGTGTCCCCAATGAAAGGTGTTATGAGATTTGGTAAGAAAGGGAAACTAAGCCGACGTTACATAGGTCCATATAAGATTATTAAAAGGTTTGGACAGGTTGCATATGAATTAGAAATACCCCAGGATCTTTCAATGGTTCATCCAGCTTTTCATGTCTCAGTGCTTCGAAAATGCATAGGTGACCCATCTCGTATTACTCCTATTGAAGATATGCAGGTTATGGAAGATCTCACCTATGAAGAGGTACCTATTGCTATCTAGATCGCCAAGTTAGAAAGCTAAGGAATAAAGAAATACCTTCAGTAAAAGTGCTTTGGAGGAACCAGTAGGTAGAAGATATAACATGGGAGGCGGAGGAAGCAATGAGGTCTAAATACCCTTATTTATTTGAAACTAAAGAGGATGTCCAAGATACAGAGTTGAGGGATTAGTAGGTACGTGAATATGAATTCTTATTATGCTTTCAAAAGTCTGTTTACACGAAAGTTCGAACTTGTTTAACCTATTCAATTATGCTTACATTCGGGGACGAATGTTCCTATGGGGGAGGAGGATGTAACACCCCACATCTTACATGTACTAGTCCAACGCAGATGAAACATGATATGGCAGGGTCAAATCCGCACATATTTTTAAAAGTGCATGAATTTTAGAATAAAGGGATATATGTACGTCTAATGCCTAAGATGACCAAGCGAATATAATTTTTAAGTCAAGTTAAGGAGAGTGTGACGTTAAATAAAGTGAAATAATTGAGGTGCTTGTGGGACTTAGGAAGCTAGCAGGTAAGTCACCTACGTGCTTAGCTTAAATAGGCTAGGTAAACGGAGACAAGGTTCAACACCGAATTTGTTCAAGTCCGATAAAGAATAAACCCCGAGTTAAGGATGTCATTTGGGCCCATGGTGTAGCATCATAAAAGAAAAACATTTGTAGCCCAAGATGGATAGGAAAAGGGCCAAATTACAATCACAACCCAATTCACAACTAGGGCCCAAACTAAGTGGGCTTAAGGGAGAAATGTTTGCAACAAAATCCATCCAATTGGAGCCCAATAAGGCCCAAGTGAAAAGGACAAGTTGCTGCCCCATAACCTTAATAAAATAAGGCTGAAAATTTAAAAGAAAGTCGGCCAAAAGTGGCCTATAAAAGGGGTTACAAACCAGTAAATTTTAGTCATTTTCTCAAGCCAAAAATTCAGATTTCTCTCTAAGTTTCTTCTTGCTCTCTCTTCATTCTCTAAAGCAGACAAGGCACACCTCTAGGGTTCTTGAAGAGAACCTAATCCTTGAGGGCTAAGGTAAGTAAAAATACCTATGGTTTGGTGTAATTTTTCCATGAAAAACATGAAGAGTATGTTGGTTGTATTGTGCAGGAATTTTGGGACAACATGTGTTCCAAATATTGTTGTCCACTTTTCTAGTGTATTAAGAGACTTTTCTCTTGTTGGTTGGCTGTATTATGAAGTAATATGTATGTTTTTAACAAGTCTTGGGTCTGTAATGATGTAAGAAGGCTGCTGGACCACTTTTATCTTCCGCAAAAATAAGCTCTTGAATGATATCTTAATTCCGCTTTTAGTAAGAATTCGTGGACTGAATATTGGGAATTGTTGTCTCATGTTTTCCATCTACTTAGGGACTGTTTTTGGACTGTTTTAGGACTGTAATTGTGTGCAAATATGTTAGGGCAGTTTGGTTGAGGTTGAAACGGATTTGAAATGTAGCGGAAGGACGCAATGTTGTGTTGTCTACTTGCGTGTTGTGTAGAGTTGTTGCATGCTATACTGTATGAGTTGTTGTAATGCTGTTATGGGACTAAAAATAGCTGGATATGACATGTATATGGGAATGTGTATTAGAAAATACTATTAGGAGCGGGAATGTTGAAAGAATACTCTTTGGTTGCTAATTCCGAGCTTGCTGCCCAGATATTACTTTTGGGTGAAATTGGATTACCAAGATGTGTTTATTAGCTGCTAACACTAGTTTTATCACCTAATATATTGTAGATAAGTGTTTGGAGGAAAAGGATACTACTCCGAGGTAATAACGACATAGTACAACGAGGTATGTAAGGCTACTTGATTTCCTATTACTTGGCATGAAATCTATAATCTTCCTTAGCACATAAAGGTACATACAAACTCCGACATGGCTGCTAACCGTGTCTCCACTCTTTACCATGCTCATATGTTCCCATACATAGCCATTGTCAAACCTGCATACGTACTTGGATACCAAATATACATGAGTTCCTGTTTACCAAACAAAGTCCATGAGTTGTTTAATCTCCGATACGGTTCATTAGTTGTGTATCTCTCGTTTCATTGTGGTATTATCTTGTATGGTTTTTCATATGTCACATGTCTATATTCCTACAGTTCTAAAGGTTACGACCACAAAAAAAACCATCTCAAAGAAAATAAAAGATAACTTACAGTTGCTTATGAATGGGTTGTAACCCAAGGGGTGGAAGAATCACCAAGCAAGGGTCGATCCCATTTACGGAGGGTATCCCAGGGGTGAAAGGAAAGCCTAGCATGGGTCAAACCCATTATTGATTTACCACTGATTAGCTGGTCATTTACATGATATATTATGTACAGATTATACAGTAAAGAAAGATATAGTAATAAAAAGACATAAAGTACACGATTCCACAATATGACTAAAGGTGGTCTTTTCATCCTTACACACACCAGAGTGTGATTTCATTTGAGTTCTTATTTCATATACAGTAATTCCTGCCTTACATATTCTGTACATTACCTCGTACTGACGTCCCTTATGGGGGACCTGCATTTCATGCTGCAGGTACAGGAGCTACTAGATCTCCCCAGTAAGAGTACAGGACTTTCAGCTGCTATTACTAAGCTCCAGGTTGCTTCGGGGCTTGTGTGTTTAGAACTTGTATTTTATATTGTATAGTTGGTCAGGAGGCAGGGCCTGTCCCGACTCTTATGGATATTGTTCCTTACCTAGAGGTTTTGTAGACAATGTAAATTAAAGTGTGGTCAAATAGTGTATTATAGACACTGTGGCTCCAACGGCCTAGTCTTAAACATTTACTTTTGGTTTTTTAATACAGTTTACTTCCTTTTAACAACATGTTGAATATGGAAACCTCTTAAATGTTCATAGCAGGTGCATAGATATATATTGGTTCTCCCAAGTCTTGTCGACAACGGGTGCCAGTCCGCCTTAATGGGGCTTAGGGCGTGACAGAAGTGGTATCAGAACGGGTCGTCCTAGGGAGTCTACAAAGCCGTGCCTATGTAGAGTCTTGTTTATGGATGTGTTGTGCACCATATTTATAAGCAGGAGGCTACGTGGCATTTAGGAGTTGTCACTTTCTTTTCATTCTTTAGATCGTGCCATAGAGCCAAGTGTTGTAGATTGATTATTTCTAACCTCTAAATCGTTTTGTACAGTAAGTATGCCTGAAACAAGGAAAAGCAAAGGCAAAGGGAAGGAGGTTGAAGTGGTAGTCGGTATACCCAGTCGGGTGAGACGATGAGATGAGGCCCAAAATGAGTCTCAGTCACAAACATCTCCAACTCCTCCAGCTCCTGACGAACCAGGTAGTAGTGAAACTCCCCCAGAACCACCTACCGATGCTACCGTGCAACATCTGAGAAATGCGGTCCAGTTATTGACCCGCATAGTTGCTAGCCAAAGTCAAAGACAAGAACGCCCAGTTATAGGTGCAGGTGGCGTGGATAGGGCAACTAGCACGAGGATACATGAATTCCTAAATTTGGACCCTCCATCTTTCACCGGGTCGGATCCTAATGAAGATCCACCAGACTTTATTGACCAGATCCAACGCACTTTGGATGTTATGCATGTAAGCGGTACAGAAGTTGTGGAGCTGGCAACATATGGATTGAAGGGTGTGGCTATATTGTGGTATGAAGCTTGGAAGCAATCTAAGGGTATAGATGCACCTCCAACTACCTGGAAGGAGTTCAAAGAGGCCTTTCTTGACCACTACTTTCCATATGAGATTTGAGAGGCCCGGGCAGATCTGTTTCTGAATCTCCACCAAGGGAGTATGAACGTGAGGGAGTATAGTCTCCAGTTTAACTCCTTGGCCAGGTATACGCCTAATGTAGTTGCTACTATGGCAGATAGAGTTCATCGATATGTGGATAGGCTGGATACGTATCTGGTAAGAGACTGTACCATTTCTTCATTGAATAAAGACATGGATATAGCAAGGATGCAAGCATTTGTACAGAAACTAGAGGATCAGAGGCAAAAGAGAAGGACACAAGAGATAGAAAGGGGGCAGTCCAAGAGGGCCAGATCTACAGGGCAGTTTGTACCATCCCAAGGTGATGTTAGGCCCCGATTTCCTAGTAGACCACCTAGACCATCATCCTCCTACTCTGCAGTCAGTGCTCCACCGCAACTTCAAGGGCCTAGAGGTAATCAGTTTAATCAAAGAAGTGAGGGACAAGGTGCACAGACAACAGGATATTTGGCCAGCCAGCAGATTCCTCCTAGGCAGTCTTGCAAACAATGTGGGAGGAGTCATTTGGGTACATGTCGTGTTGGGATAGATGCTTGTTATTGGTGTGGTGTACCAGGGCATATGATGAGAGATTGCCTAAGAAGACGTATGGGTGATATAGTACAACCTGCTGGGTCAGCTATTGCATCATCATCGTCAGTCCCTCCATTAGGTAGGGGTGAGCAAACACCTACAGGTCGTGGTAGAGGTGGTAGAGGAGCAGCTAGCTCCAGCGGAGCCCAGAATCGCACTTATACTCTGGGGAGTCGGCAGAATTTAGAAGCTTCACCCAATGTGGTCACAGGTACATTGTCCATCTTTTCACATAATGTGTATGCCTTAATTGACCCTGGTTCTACATTATCATATATCACTCCACTAGTGGCTGGGAAGCTTAAAACAACACCTAAATTATTGAACGAGCCATTTGAAGTGTCTACACCAACTGGTGAATCTATTATAGCTAGAAGGGTCTATTATGACTGTGTCGTAACTGTTTGTGACCGTGACACATTGGCGGACCTTGTTGAGTTAGAAATGGTGGAATTTGATGTTATAATGGGTATGGATTGGTTAGCTTCTTGCTATGCTACTGTGGATTGCCGAACTAAGAGAGTGTGTTTCCACTTTCCAAATGAGGCGGTCCTTGAATGGGAAGGTAATGTTGGGGCACCAAAGGGCAAGCTTATTTCCTACTTTAAGGCAAGGAAGATGATGTCAAAGGGATATATATGTCATCTAGTTAGAGTAAGGGATATGGAGGCTGAATCACCAACTCTCCAATATGTTCCTGTAGTGAATAAATTTGCTAATGTGTTTCCCGAAGAGTTTCCAGGTTTACCTCCAGAACGAGAAATAGATTTTGGCATTGATTTACTTCCAGGCACTCAACCTATTTCTATCCCTCCATATAGAATGGCCCCGGCAGAATTACGTCAATTAAAGGAGAAATTAAAAGATTTGCTAGAGAAGGGTTTTATAAGACCTAGTGTATCCCCTTGGGGTGCACCAGTGTTATTTGTACGTAAAAAATATGGCACCTTGGGAATGTGTATTGACTATCGGCAATTGAATAGGGTGACAATTAAAAACAAATACCCCCTCCCCAGGATTGACGATTTGTTTGATCAGTTACAGGGTGCCAAATGCTTTTCAAAAATTGATTTGAGGTCAGGTTATCACCAAGTGAGGGTAAAGGAGAAAGATATACCTAAGACAGCCTTTAGGACACACTATGGTCACTTTGAATTTCTTATTATATCATTTGGGCTGACAAATGCACCAGCAGTTTTTATGGACTTGATGAACAGGGTATTCAAGCCATTCTTAGATGTCTTTGTGATAATATTTATAGATGACATTTTGGTATATTCAAGATCAGAAGAGGACCATGCAAATCACTTACGGCAGGTATTACAAGTTCTTCGTGATCGGCAATTGTATGCCAAGTTTTCCAAATGTGAATTTTGGTTAAAATCAGTGGCATTCTTATGTCATATTATATCTGATGAAGGAATAAGGATTGATTCACAAAAGATAGAGACGGTGAAAGATTGGCCAAGGCAAACAACACCCACAGAAGTTCGAAGCTTCCTAGGGTTGGCAGGTTATTACAGAAGATTTGTTGAAGGTTTTTCTTCTATTTCTGCACCTCTAACAAAGTTGACACATAAAGCGACCAAATTTCAATGGAATGATGCATGTGAAAGGAGCTTTCAAGAGTTGATAAGCAAGCTAACGTTTGCACCTGTATTAGTGCTTCCAGAAGGCACAGAGGGGTATGCGGTGTATTGCGATGCTTCGAGGGTTGGCTTAGGGTGTGTACTGACACAACATGGTAGGGTAATTGCTTATGCCTCGAGACAACTGCGGCCACATGAGAAAAACTACCCGACACATGACCTTGAGCTAGCAGCTGTTGTGTTTGCCTTGAAAATATGGCACCATTATTTGTATGGAGTTCATGTTGACATATATACTGACCATAAGAGCCTACAGTACATATTTAAACAGAAAGACCTAAATTTAAGGCAACGGAGGTGGCTGGAGCTAATAAAGGATTACGATGTTGATATACTATACCACTTAGGGAAAGCAAATGTGGTAGCCGATGCTTTGAGCCGCAAGGCAATGGTGAATATTGATGATCAGACCGTGGTAAGTCAAGGACAATGGATCTACATCAACTAGCCAATTTGGGGGTTCGTCTGATTGAAACTCCAAAGGAAGGGGTTATTGTGCATAATGTTGCAGAGTCTTCATTGGTAACATAGGTAAGGTAAAAACAGTTCAAAGATCCTATTCTACGGCGACTTAAGGAGAAGGTGACTCAAGGCACAATGAAGGGCTT
This sequence comes from Solanum rostratum, assembly GCA_029948455.1. Classification (NCBI taxonomy): domain Eukaryota; kingdom Viridiplantae; phylum Streptophyta; class Magnoliopsida; order Solanales; family Solanaceae; genus Solanum; species Solanum rostratum. Next base: position 18,867,347 of record CM057055.1, read on the forward strand.
TGAACTCACCCAAAATGGAGTACTTTATTGCCAAAATAGATTGTGCATTCCTAATAAAAAATGAACTAAGAAGGAGAATAATGGAAGAAGCCCATCATTCAAGATATTCTATCCATCCAGGATCAACTAAGATGTACCATGACCTGAAGGGAATGTTTTGGTGGGAAGGCATGAAAAAGGACCTTGCAAAATTTGTGGCTCACTGTCCGAATTGCCAACAAGTTAAGGTAGAGCACCAAAATCCGGGAGGTTATATGCAATGTATAGAGCTTCCAACGTGGAAGTGGGATATGATTAATATGGATTTTGTTACTGGGTTTCCTCACTCATTTCAGAAGTTTGACTACATATGGGTAATCATTGATAGGCTTATAAAGTCAGCACACTTCTTACCGGTTAGGAGTGATTATACAGCTGAAGAGTATGCAAAGCTATACCTCAAAGAGATAGTTAGACTACATGGGATTCCAATATCCATTATATCTGATCGGGGAGCTCAATTCACTGCAAAGTTTTGGAAATCCTTCCAGAGGATCTTAGGGACACAAGTGAATTTAAGTACAACTTTCAACCCGCAGTCAGATGGTCAAGCAGAAAGCACCATTCAAACCCTTGAAGATATGTTGCGGGCTTGTGCATTGGACTTCAAAGGTAGTTGGGTCAACCATTTGCCACTTATTGAATTTGCCTATAATAATAGCTACCATTCAAGCATCAAGATGGCACCGTATGAAGCTTTGTATGGAAGGAAATGTAGATCACCAATAGGATGGTTTGAAGTAGGTGAAACCACCTTGCTTGGTTCAGATCTAGTCCAACAAGCCATGGAAAAAGTCAAGGTAATACGACAACGGCTAGGAACAGCCCAAAGTCGTCACAAATCATATGCAGATGCTAGAAGAAAACGACTGGAACTCTCAGTAGGAGACTGGTGCTCTTAAAGGTGTCCCCAATGAAAGGTTTTATGAGTTTTGGTAAGAAAGGGAAACTAAGCCCACGTTACATAGGTCTATATAAGATTATTAAAAGGTTTGGACAGGTTGCATATGAATTAGAGCTACCCCAGGAGCTTTCAATGGTTCATCCAGTTTTTCATGTCTCAATGCTTCGAAAATGCATAGGTGACCCATCTCGTATTACTCCTATTGAAGATATGCAGGTTATGGAAGATCTCACCTATGAATAGGTACCTATTGCTATCCTAGATCGCCAAGTAAGAAAGCTAAGGAATAAAGAAATACCTTCAGTAAAAGTGCTTTGGAGGAACCAACAGGTAGAAGAGATAACGTGGGAGGCGGAGGAAGCAATGAGGTCTAAATACCCTTATTTATTTGAAGCTAAAGAGGAAGTCCAAGATACAGAGTTGAGGGATTAGTAGGTACGTGAATATGAATTCTTATTATGTTTTCAAAAGTCTGTTTATACGAAAGTTCGAACTTGTTTAACCTATTCAATTATGCTTACATTCGGGGACGAATGTTCCTATGGGGGGGAGGATGTAACACCCCGCATCTTACATGTACTAGTCCAATGCTGATGAAACATGATATGGCGGGGTCAAATCCGCACACATTTTTAAAAGTGCGTGAATTTTAGATTAAAGGGCTATATGTACGTCTAATGCTTAAGATGACCAAGCGAATATAATTTTTAAGTCAAGTTAATGAGAGTGTGACCTTAAATAAAGTGAAATAATTGAGGTGCTTGTGGGACTTAGGAAGCTAGCAGGTGAGTCACCTACGTGCTTAGCTTAAATAGGCTAGGTAAACGGAGACAAGGCTCAACACCGAATTTGTTCAAGTCTGATAAAGAATAAACCCCGAGTTAAGGATGTCATTTGGGCCCATGGTGTAGCATCATAAAAGGAAAACATTTGCAGCCCAAGATGGATAGGAAAAGGGACAAATTACAATCACAACCCAATTCACAACTAGGGCCCAAACTAAGTGGGCTTAAGGGAAAATGTTTGCAACAAAGCCCATCCAATTGGAGCCCAATAAGGCCCAAGTGAAAAGGCCAAGTTGCTGCCTTATAACCTTAATAAAATAAGGCTGAAAATTTAAAAGAAAGTCGGCCAAAAGTGGCCTATAAAAGGGGTTACAAACCAGCAACTTTTAGTCATTTTCTCAAGCCAAAAATTCAGATTTCTCTCTAAGTTTCTTCTTGCTCTCTCTTCATTCTCTAAAGCAGACAAGGCACACCTCTAGGGTTTTTGAAGAGAACCTAATCCTTGAGGGCTAAGGTAAGTAAAAATACCTATAGTTTGGTGTAATTTTTCCATGAAAAACATGAAGAGTATGCTGGTTTTATTGTGCAGAAATTTGGGACAGCATGTGTTCCAAAGATTGTTGTCCACTTTTCTTGTGTATTAAGAGACTTTTCTCTTGTTGGTTGGCTGGATTATGAAGTAATATGTATGTTTTTAACAAGTCTTGGGTCTGTAATGATGTAAGAAGGCTGCTGGACCACTTTTATCTTCCGTAAAAATAAGTTCTTGAATGATATCTTAATTCCGCTTTTAGTAAGAATTTGTGGACTGAATATTGGGAATTGTTGTCTCATGTTTTCCATCTACTTAGGGACTGTTTTTGGACTGTTTTAAGACTGTAATGTGTGTAAATATGTCGAGGACAGTTTGGTTGAGGTTGAAACGGATTTGGAATGATTGACGTTGAAATGTAGCGGAAGGACGCAATGTTGCGTTGTCTACTTGCGTGTTGTGTAGAGTTGTTGCATGTTGTACTGTATGAGTTGTTGTAATGCTGTTATGTGACTAAAAATAGCTGGATATGACATGTATATGGGAATGTGTATTAGAAAATACTATTAGGAGTGGGAATGTTGAAAGAATACTCTTTGGTTGCTAATTCCGAGCTTGCTGCCCAGATATTACTTTTGGGTGAAATTGGATTACCAAGATGTGTTTATTAGCTGCTAACACTAGTTTTATCACCTAATATATTGTAGATAAGTGTTTGGAGGAAAAGGATACTACTCCGAGGTAATAACGGCATAGTACAACGAGGTATGTAAGGCTACTTGATTTCCTATTACTTGGCATGAAATCTATAATCTTCCTTAGCACATAAAGGCACATACAAACTCTGACATGGCTGCTAACCGTGTCTTAACTCTATACCATGCTCATATGTTCCCATACATAGCCATTGTCAAACCTGCATACGTACTTGGATACCAAATATACATGAGTTCCTGTTTACCAAACAAAGTCCATGAGTTGTTTAATCTCCGATACGGTTCATTAGTTGTGTATCTCTCTTTTCATTATGGTATTATCTTGTATTGTTGTTCATATGTCACATGTCTATATTCCTACAGTTCTAAAGGTTATGACCACCAAAAGAACCATCTCAAAGTAAATAAAAGATAACTTACAGTTGCTTATGAATAGGTGGTAACCCAAGGGGTGGAAGAATCACCTAGCAAGGGTCGATCCCATTTACAGGGGGTATCCTAGGGGTGAAAGGAAAGCCTAGCATGGGTCAAACCCGTTATTGATTTACCACTGATCAGCTGGTCACTTACATGATATATTGTGCACAGATTATACAGTAAAGAAAGATATAGTAAGAAAAAGACATAAAGTACACGATTCCACAGTATGACTAAAGGTGGTCTTTTCATCCTTACACACCAGAGTGTGATTTCATTTGAGTTCTTATTTCATATACAGTATTTTCTGCCTTACATATTCAGTGCATTACCTCGTACTGACGTCCATTATGGGGGACCTGCATTTCATGTTGCAGGTACAAGAGCTACTAGATCTCCCCAGTAAGAGTACAACACTTTCAGCTGCTATTATTAAGCTCCAGGTTGCTTCGGGGCTTATGTGTTTAGAACTTGTATTTTGTATTGTATAGTTGGTCAGGAGGCGGGGCCTGTCCCGACTCATATGGATATTGTTCCTTACCTAGAGGCTTTGTAGACAATGTAAATTAAAGTGTGGTCAAATAGTGTATTATAGACATCGTGGCTCCAACGGCCTAGTCTTATGCATTTACTTTTGGTTTGTTAATACAGTTTACTTCCTTTTAACAGCATGTTGAATATGGAAACCTCTTAAATGTTCATAGCAGGTGCATAGATATATGTTGATTCTCCCGAGCCTTGTCAGCAACGGGTGCCAGTCCGCCTTAATGGGGCTTAGGGCGTGACAGTGTGACCTCAAACGGTCCGTTTACCAGACCTATGGTGACACTTAGCCCAAAAAGAAATTCTTGCCTCTGAAAATTCTAAGTCTGGGGCCATTGTCCAGTAAACGGTCCATGTGACTCCAGACGGTCCGTTTACTGGACCGTGTGGTGGTACTTAGTCCGAAAAAATATTTCCTCCGAAAAAGTTAAAGAGTAGGGCCACGGTACCATAAAGGGTCCGTGTGAGCCCAAACGGGTCGTTTACCGGTCCGTATGCCTCAGACGGACCATTTTCTGCTCCGTTTCATTAAAGGCATTTTTGAAATATTGGCTTGTTCCAACTAAAATTTTGGTCATTTCCCACCCTTTCTAAGCTCCCTATATAAGAGGGACTTCACCATTTTCATCCCATTTCCACTCTCACTCACTCTCTCACTAACATTCTCTCCTCCAAGCTCTCCAACATCTCTCTAAGATCATTCAAGCTTAGGGTCAAGATTTTAAGTCTATTTTCCTTCTCAACTTTGTCTACAATCAGGTATGTGGGTTTTGATTCTTGGTTTCTCTCAACCAAGAAGGCCCAAGTCTCTTTAAAACAATTTTATGAATTTTGTCTACTTTGAACATGTGAATTCTACTACTTGTTCTTGGTAGCTTGAGCCATGCATGTACTATTTAAGACTCCAAATCTTAGGTTATGTTAGTTTTATGGTAATGAACTATTTGGATCATGAAACTATGATCATGCATGTCCCTTTAAAGATGTTTTATGCATGGGTGATGTTACTACCATTTTTACTAATTTTATTATGGATTTTCTAGTTTTTACCTCTTATTGCCATGTTTGAATATACTCTACATTGCCCATGCCATCCCTATATTGTGCATTGCATCATACTCTTGACATTGGTATATGGAAATTTTGGAAACATGGGTTTAAGCCCAATTTTGTCCTAAAAAGGAATTATAATGGGATTTTCGGTAAGACATGGGATATGACAAGAATGTGATCACTGGTATGTCTATGATTATGGCTCTTTTAGCATTATGGGTGCTTGCACCATTTTGATATATGTAGATGAGCTATTCCTTGCATGAACCATGTGATTTTGATCTTGAGTTTTGGCATTTGAGCCTACTGGGCCATTTAACGCTTGGAAATGGATATTTGACTCCCTCTCTTTTGGAAAGCATACATACACATATATATATATATATATATATATATATATATATATATATATATATATATAAGTATCCTTGTGGGATGTGTAAGACTTAGCACCGATGGATTGGGGGCGTTAGAGATATCCCCAAGGTCCCTCTCCCTTTCCTTGAACTATATGCCAACATAGGAACGGATATTATTGTCTACTTCGTTTATGATACGATATGTCTGATATGATTCTGCAAATCCTTCCGAAAAGCGGGTCCTAAGGAAGGTGTCCATCCACCAAAAAGCGGGTCGTAAGGTGTGATGTAGATTACCCTTGGCAAGTAATCTTCTCCCTACCGATGGGAGGTCCAAATCGGTCCAGCTTATGTAATAGCTTGCATGGATTTGGTTTGTCGGTTATAGTCCATCCCCGTTATATAGGAGCACTATCGCATTGCACGCATCACGCATTCCATGGCATCTTGTATATCAAATTCCTTTAATTATATGATTCTTGTATATTATGTGCCCTTGCCATCTAACAGGATTATGCAGGTCCGGTAAGCCACGTGCATTGCATACCCGCATACTTAGTACATTCAAAAGTACTAACGCATAGTCTATGCCTGCATGATTTTACCATGCAGGGACCGAGCAGTTTGAGCATTATCCGCAGGACGAATAGTCCCTCTTTGCAGCCTTGTTGTGGTGAGCCCCGTCTTCCGAGGGCAAACTTTATTTCTTGTACCCCTTATGTACATTTATTTTGCTGAGGGTGAGCCCGGAACTTGTCCTGGCCCCTGTCCCTTACTTAGAGGCATGTATTGGGTGTTTTGTAAAGACTATGTCATTTTGATCCATCTATAAAATATGTTCTTCCTTTGGATTTAGAATGTTCCCTTTTTATACTTGTATTTAAGTTCCGAAATTTTGAGGCTTGTTTGGGGGCTTTCGGGTCCCCATTCACCGTGCCACATTTATGCCCCGACCTCGGGTCGTGACAGTAAACTACTCATCTCAATCCAAAGTTTCACGACACGTTATAGTCTTAGACTAATATTTATTCTTAATAAGCTACCTACAAGAATCCTAAACCTAAACTAAATCAAAAGTTTCATGACACGTTATAGTCTTAGACTAATATTTATTCTTAATAAGCTACCTACAAGAATCCTAAACCTAAATTAAATCAAAACTAAGAAAAGACATATATTTATTTTCAATATTTTCAATAGCTATCTAAAAGAATCCTAAGCCTAAACATTATTGGACTTGTCTATAGAAAATTTTTGCCTATTTTTGCAACCTTTTTTGAACTTTTTCTAAAACTATTTTTTTTTTACTTTTTTTTTTACTATTGCTTTGTCAAATTTTTTTGCACCTTTAAAACCTTTTTTTGCCTATTATTTAAAAGTTTTTTGATTTTTTTTTTAATCAAGACTATTTTAATTAAAAAAAGATTCTTCAAATTTAACATAATGAGAAAAGCTTCTCTATTTTATTTTTAATATGTTTATTATAGTAAATATTTAATATAATTAAAATAATAATAACATAATTGAAGGAAAAGGGTAAAAACACAATTTTGTCTAAAGTGGAGTCTTTCAATGAAGGACAAAAAGTTCAAACAACATTTCTAAGGGCCTCTATGCTTTTAATAAAGTATAAGTACTAGATATTTCAAAGCCCGTAAACGGGCCCAATTTACAATATAATTTTTCTTATTTTAAAAAAAATCACACTTAAAAAATATTATTATAACACTTTGACCTATATTTTGTTGGCATTAATTATTGAATCATTCACTTTTATGTTGTGAAACTTTTTGTAATCTAATATTTAATTCATTTTTTACTGCTGCATGATGACATAAATTTATCAGGAATCAAAGTTAATCTATTTATTAGATTAATTGAATTATATGATAATCATAAGTCATTGTGTGCTACTATCTCAAAGATCGATATTTTAAATTTATTGCTCAAGTAGATTTTAGAATCAAGAAACAAAAATATGAAGTTCGGTATATAATATATCTTAATTGATAATTGAAAATTATTTGTATCCATAATATTTATTTTCATATAGAATAATATCTACACTACTAAAAAAATTATAAAATTAGCTATTAACTTCATCGTTACTGCATCGCTAGTTGTTAGTAGCTAATATAAATTCATCGCTAAATGAGATTAGTGACGAATTTCACTCAGCCACAAAATTAATTTGTCGATAATTCAATCTTTTTAGTAAGTGTGAGTTACCAAGTACTTTTATCATTCACATTAATGTAATTAAAAGATAACATATAGACACGGATTATGTGCGTATTTCGAACTTTTATGTTTAGAATTAAATTTTTAATTCTTTTTGTAATTTTTTTATGTATTTTTGTTCTTAATAAGTAAAACCTTGGTACTACCAAGGGTAACTTAGTAAATACTACTTTTTTCATAAGGCCAACTTTGTAATAACCATATTCCTAAGTGGCTGCCACTTTAACATATTGCTGAAGCTTTTTCCTTACACGTGCCCCCTGTGCATGTTAGCCTTTGCCTTTGGTTTTAAGCCCAAAATTCTCTCTCACTTTCTCCATGTTTTGCTTCTCCGTTGGAATCTGAAAGGTCAATTCCTTTACTTTCTTTCTCTGTTTTGCCTTATTTTCATGTTCACGCCATATTTTTGGTTAGAATTTTCAGCTGCATTCTTGTAATTTGTTGGTTTCTGTTCTTCTTTCCCAGCTCGACACTTTACACTGCTTTGACTCTTCCTGAGGAAAAATTGAGTTCAACGATTTCAGCCACTTCAACTTAAGTAGAAGGTCTTCTTGCTAAGGATTTCCACCATTTCAAGTTAAGTAGAAGGTCAAGGATTTCCGCCATTTCAAGTTAAGTAGAAACTCTTCCTACTTTTTTATTTCTTCAAAATTCTACCCGTTGCATTTGTGGAACATTCTACCAGGTTTGGTATTTTTTGGATGGTATGTTTTCTGCTTTCTACTTTCCTGAATTTTGTCGAGGCGAATTTCGCATGCATCTGGCTGACCGTATCTGCCTCAAATCTTTAGAACTGAATTCTGCATGCAAGGTGTTTGATAATATGTTTCGCTGCATTGCTTTCTTATTTCTTCAATTTCACCTGCTATATTTGAGGAAAATTTTCAGGATTTGCTATTTTTTGGATGGTATGTTTTGTGCTTACTGCTTTCCTGAATTTTGTCGTTGTGAATTTGGCATGCATGTGGCTGACCGTGTTTGCTTGAAATCTTCAGAATTGAATTCCGCGTGCAAGGTGTTTGATAATATGTTTTGGCGCTTTTTTGGGGGGTATATTAGTTAATTCTTCAAATCTTCTTTCGGATTTGGTATTTTTTGGATGGAATATTTTCTGCTTTCTACTTTCTGGAATTTTGTCTTCGTGAATTTTGCTTGCATATGGCTGACTGTGTCTGCTTGAAATCTTTATAACTGAATTCCGCATGCAAGGTGTTTGATAATATGTCAGTAAAATTTGTATATGTCTATATGCTCCCTAATTTGAGATTTGTGAAACTTTGATAGTGAGATTTGAAATATTATGAAGGTGGCAATATTACTCTTAAGATATTTGTTTAAATTCATTTCTTGTGAAGAAACAAGTTTCTTACAACATTATTGTTTCTCTATAGAGTGTTGCCCATCTTCTGTTTAGATGTATAGGAATTGATTTGATTTACTTTTACCAATTTTATCGCAACTTTCTCTGTACAAATAATGAGAATTGTAATAGAAATCTAATATCTCATTAAAAAGATTTGATCAAATAATTATTACAGAATTCCTTCTGAATTGACTGTAACATATTTTTGTAGCATAATCGCAAGAGTATCACAATGCATACTTTAATATTGGACTTACCTGGCACTACCAAAAGAAAACCTCAACTCTCCGAAATTACAGTACACATTCTGTGTTTCATAATTTGGTTATATAGACACAACTAATTTTCCTTCAAGTTGCAAAAGATTAATTCTAAGTTGTGAACAATTGCTTAATTATAATGATAAAATTTTCCCCTGATGATGTAGTGAGGCTCAATAAAGAAGAAATCAATCTGAAAAGAGAATGAATTAATTATTCAATTTATTTTCCCTTGGTTTTGTTAACATCACTGACTATTAAAGTAATCGTTAAATCCTAAAGATATTCATTATCAGTTGCAACAAGGAGGAGCCCAAAATCCACAAGTTTATAATTTCATTCACGATATTCCTTCATATATAAGGTAGATTAATATTGCTCCAAGTTGTGAAAAGTGGTGTACTTTTAGAGCCTAACTTATGATTTTTGGCTTATTTTTGTTATTTTAGGTTAAAAGCACTTATTATTTACCCAAACACTAAAAGTTAGTCAACCCCAATAGGCTCATAGTCCAAACCAATGGAATTCGCCTGTAGGGTATATCTAAGAAATGAAGAATGTACGAATTGCGTATGTAGCTCCTAATATGACCTTTTGAATTACTCTTGGCACTTATGTTCTTACTTATGGAACATATTCTGCGCAGCCGTACCAACGGTCATTGATCTTGTGGCTGGAAAAAGAAGGAAATCTTCTCTGCAGTTTCATCTTCCAGGTAAATATCTACAGCCTTTTCCTTTTGATCAGTTCTTTTTGGCGCGGAAATTATTGAGGCATACTACCTTGCATAGGCCTTTTGGTACTTGGTAGAATTAGAATATTACATCTTCTGCATGCTCTCGCATGAAATTTGATTGGCTACGCATTGATTACTGTACACATACTTATTAATGTTCTGAATAAGTATATAAGGAAAGACACATGTATTTTAGGAAAACCACAGATCTTGTCTGCCCCAAAAAAAGAGACCCAGATGTCTACCAGCAAAAGAAATCAGACTGATCTCCAAATCAAGAGAAATCTTAGGCATCGTACAACTTATAGGGAAATGCCGCCCGAACAAAAAGCGACTCTCCTACAACAACGTCGTGCAAATTACGCTGCAAGGAAGCATCATTCTTCCGATAAATCCATAACTAACTGCTCCACTCAGCCTTCCACTTCTGCGGAGGCTCCATCCACGCTTCGTGGACAGAATGACTTACTCATTACTGACGAAGCTACTACCTCTCGAAATGGTTCGTGTACTACCACTTCCACTCCACTTTCCCCTTGTACGAAATGTATCTTACAAATTTAAAATATCCCAGGTGCAGGGCGACAATTAGGACAAACAAGTTGTCGGAATATGAGCCAATTACCCTGTTGTCCTGCTATTTTAAAACGGGTGCCAAATTGCAAATTCTGCGCGGCAATAAGATTCCAATATGAAACTCCAAGTTTTTGCTGTAACAACGGTTCTATAAAATTAGCATCACATGAGCTGCCCTTAGAATTAAAAAGGCTTTATTACGGCAACTCTGATGACTCCATCCATTTCCGAACTTACATAAGAACATACAATAATATGTTCGCATTTACTTCGCTTGGAGTGAAATATGATAAAGAGTTAGCGAGTAGGACCAAAGGTATCTACACATTCAAAGTCCAAGGGCAAATGTACCATTTCCTGCCCGGCCAACTGCCTCAGATAACAAAGCAAAAAATATGCAACTTTATTTCTATGATAATGAGACTGAAAGGATCAACCAAATGGCCTTCTCAGAAAATCTTGACAAATCTCTTATTATGCAATTGCTACATATTCTAAAAATTAATCCGTACTCTTCATTTCTCAAATTTCTAACACAACTTCCAGACTTATCCAATTTCTACATCGCACTTAAATGCCATTCTACCCTCGACCAACGAACATACAACTTATCCAGTGTTTTAGAGGTCGCAGCTTTGTGGACTGATGAAGAACCAGGTTGTTCTACTTCTACGCCACATATTTGTGTGTACACTCACGACAATAATAGCCAGCTGGTTCATTATTACTACGGCTGTTACGATCCATTATAATATCCTTTATTATTTCCATATGGTGAAAACGGCTGGCATTGTGGTATTCAAAAAATCTTAGACAAAACTAACCATCCTAGAAATCGTAGTTCTGTAAATATGAGCAACTTCCAAATGTTGGAAATATGTCCTCCATCAATGGATTCCTCCATATAGAAGAAGAAGTTTTGCGGACCGAAAGGCAAAAAAAGAATATGGTATCTTGCCGTGAATATTACTGTTATAAACTTCAAATTCGAACTACAGAGGAAAATGCGACTTTACATTCCGGAAGATTATTCCAACAATATTCCGTAGACCAATACATAAAACTTGAAACACAAAGACTAGACTTCTTGTTATTCAATCAAGATCTATTCCGAACTGAAGTATTTGCTGGACTTATGGACCTTGAAAGAATGGGAGAAAGAGAGGTTTCAAATATTGGTAGAAAAACATTCCTCCCTGCTAGCTTCACTGGAGGTCCAAGAGATATGCGGTGTCGATACATGGACGCCATTGCCTTAGTACAACACTTTGGAAAACCCGATATCTTCTTAACAATGACTTGTAACCCTTCTTGGCCTGAAATAACAGAGCTACTCCTACAAACCGATGGAATACAAATAACCTGATCTAATAAGTCGAGTATACAAAGCAAAAGCAGAAGAATTAAAATCAGACATTGTTAAGAAAAAATTATTCGGAAAAGTGGCTGCCTATATGTACACTATAGAATTTCAGAAAAGAGGCTTACCTCACGCTCATTTTCTCACAATACTTACTGATGAATACAAATTATTAACACCGCAGTCCTACGATAGAATTGTATGCGCTGAACTACCAAATTCTACTACTAATGAATACTTGCATTCCTTAGTTATTAAGCATATGATGCATGGCCCCTGTGGAAACCTAAATCCTGGTAATTCATGTATGCAGAAAATAGGACATTGCAAATTCAAGTATCCTAAAAAATATGCCCCAGAAACATGTAAAGGGGAAAACTTATACCCCGTTTGCAGAAGACGAGATAATGGAAGATTCGTAAAAGTTAGGAACCACTATCTTGACAACGCTTGGGTTGTTCTATATAACCCATATCTCCTAAGCAAATTTAACAGCCACATAAATGTTGAAGTCTGCGCAGATATTAAAGTTGTTAAATACATTTACAAATACATCTATAAGGCCATGACAAAATAAGCTTTAACATTCAAATTGATGATTCCACTACAGAAATAGATGAAATAAAGGAATATCGGTCAGCTAGATGGGTATCCCTACCAGAGGCTATGTGGCGTCTCTTCGCTTTCCCAATTAGTGAAATAAATCCCACTGTTTACCGCCTCTAACTACACCTTCAAGACCAACTTGTTTCCTTTAAGACAACATCAACTTTGACTTCAATATTAAGGAACCCTGGAAGTAGAAGGACAATGTTAACAGAGTTTTTTTCCATGAATCAACTAAACAGAGGTGCTAGAGAATTGAACTTGTTGTATAAAGTATTCCCCCAACACTTCGTCTGGTCAACCAGTGATAAAATGTGGACGCGTAGAAAACAAAGTAACGTTAATGGCCGTATTGTGAGCTGCCACCCAATAGAAGGAGAAGGATACTACCTTAGACTATTACTCATGAACATACGAGCTCCTACATCATATACAAATCTTCTTACTACAAACAGAAAGACCTACATCACGTTAAGAGAATCTGCAGAAAAAAGAGGCCTACTAGCTTCTGATAATAACTTAATCGAATGCTTGATAGAAGCTACTCAATACCAAATGCCATGTAGCTTACGACGTCTCTTCGCCACGCTATTAGTATATTGCAACCCCGCTAATCCACAAGATTTATGGAATAGATTTGAAAATTCAATGTCTGAAGATTTCGCAACTACCAAAAATATAGAAACAACCGATATTCGTGCACTCGTTATAAATCACATAAACAACATATTGAATTCAATGGGGTGAAACATAAATGAATTTAAACTTGTACCACAACACATTACGTCTTCCATGTCTTCTTCAAGAATTGTCCATGAGGCGAGAGATATCTACTTGGAAAGAAATATAGTTGTAGCCGAGGAAGATTTAGCCCTACATACTAAACTAAATGATGAACAAAAAGAGGCTTACGACATAATCCTTAGTAGAATATTGTCATATAAATCCGGAGCTTTTTTCATTGATGGACCAGGAGGAACAGGGAAAACTTTCTTATACCGTGCGTTACTAGCCACTACACGATCTAAAGGACTTATTGCTTTAGCCACCGCAACTTCTGGTGTTGCAGCTTCTGTACTCCCTGGAGGACGCACCGCTCACTCACACTTTAAACTTCCTATTGATATAGGTGAAAACTACAGTTGCAGCATAAGTAAACAAAGTTCACTTGCCTCTTTAATCCGAGATACACAATTAATAGTATGGGATGAAGTCTCTATGGCAAAGAAAAAACATGTAGATACTTTTGATTTACTCTTACAAGATCTTATGGGCATAAACACACTTTTTGGCGGAAAGGTCGTAGTTTTCGGCGGTGACTTCCGCCAAACTTTGCCTGTCGTCAAAGGTGGAACTATAGAGGATTTCATCAATGAATCTTTATTAAATTCACACATCTGGAATAATCTTGAAAAACTCCGTCTGATGCAAAATATGCGTGCACAAGATGATCCTTCATTCTGTGAATATTTACTGAGAATTGAAGATGGAAAAGAAAAAACTAACGACTACAATAAAATCGAAATTCCAAAACCCCTTCTCATTCCTTTTACAAATGAAAGGGACTCATTAAACACTTTATTTAAAAATATTTACCCCAATTTAGAACTGCTTCACTCTAACACATCTAGCATTACCTCACGTGTTATCTTAACAACTAAAAATGAATTTCTAGATGAAATTAATGAGATGTTTATACAACAATTCTCCACAAATGGTATAACATTCATAGGTATTGACGAAACTATAGAACCAAAATATCAATCCCAATTTGAAGATTTTCTGCACACATTGAACCCTGTTGGTTTACCACCTTATAAGTTAGTTCTAAAGAGAAATTGCCCCGTTATATTACTGCGCAACCTAAATCCACCAGAAGGTTTATGCAATGGTACCCGCTTAATTTGTTCCGACGTCAAAAGCCATATTATTAGCGCCACAATTGCTACAGGTGATTTCAAAGGGAAATATGTTTTCATTCCTCGAATACCATTATTATCTCCGCACGATGAAAAGTTTGTCATTCCATTTAAAAGAACACAATTTCCTATTCGACTGTGTTTTGCTATGAGTATTAATAAAGCTCAAGGTTAAACACTAGATTTCGTGGGAATTTATCTACGTGAACCTGTATTCTCACATGGTCAACTTTACGTTGCTTTATCACGAGCAAAAAGTTCAAAGTGTGTAAAAATAGTCATACGCCCACCAATGGCAGATAATCCTGATGACCACTCTACTCACAATATAGTATATGATGAAATTGTCCAAAAAGCATTCTCCACAAACATCTGAATATTGTACCCTTTAATAGGTGATATACGCTGAGTCATTTGATAAACTCTTACTTACATTTCTATTTCTCATATAATATCCCTCTTTGCATTGGAATATTTCCCAATCTAACCCTTTTTATTTATTTTGCAGGGAAAAAAATATGGAGCAAAGGGTTCTTATAGACGCTATTACTCCAGAAATATTAGACTGGACATGCAAGGTGCGTCAGGTGGATATTGGTAAGCCAGGCGAAGGTAAAGAACGAAAAATAAAATATATGAACATGATCTTCCAGGATGAACAAGTACCTTCTCACTTTCCTTTTTAGTTGTCCAATTTCAACCGAACAACTGAAGACTTCTCCCATCTCCCCTAACACCTACCACACTGCCTCCCTATTGGGTAGTTTCATGCTGCTTCCGTGAAGAGGCAATACATATCGCCACACTTCCCGCTAATGTTTTATTACGATTTTATTTGGTTAGAGGATTCACTTCAGAAATAGTAAGCACCAACTGTTTTCCCCTCCTAATAACACAACCACAGATATATAAAGATAATAAGTTGGTGTCCTCTGGAAAAACAAACACCAAAGATGGATATAGTCGATTTGTGAGTTTGCCCAACCCATTAGACCTTGCTGCTACACTTAAGGAAATGAATGGTGAGTTATTTGTTAATCATTATATGAATGTGTTGTCTCTTATTATGCTCAGCTGCATCAACAACATAATCAATATAGTAATATAGTGGTCCATCACAGTTCTGTGATCAGCTTTTCCACTGCTCATGAATGATAGGGATGTTAGTCTTCAATTGGATCTAACATTTTCCTTCATATACTGTTTGATTGCTGCCATAACCCATGTGTGGGTCTCTTTGATCCCCTTCTCTTTATATGTTTATGTCAATTGATTCAGATTGATAAAAAGAGTGCCCTCTATTGGGACAAGATAGCCAGTGTATTTTGAATGTGTAATCCCTTTCCTTCCCCCTCTTCTCTCCACGAAAAAGAAGGGAGTAGTGAAGTAAACAAGTAACAGAACTCTGTACTGAGGACAATATTTAGGACTACTTCTGAAGTTGGTTTAGCTGAAGAAAAATTAATAAGAAAAAGGGCAGCATCAAATAAATTAGTAAGGAAAAAAGCAACATGAACCAAACTTGTATAGGAGGATTTCACAAGTCTAATTTCTTGTGGATTTCCTCGAGTGGGGAGGTAGATGAATATCTGAAGTGGCAATTGTTTTAGTTATTGAATTAGTATATAATATCATACATAGGTATCTACTTATGAGCTGGTCGTCATGCTACCTCTTACTACCGATGTTAACTATGTTGCTTGCTCCTACTTAGTTCCCCCTTTATTGTAGGAATGCCCCCAAAGTTAAATTTCTGCTGTTAGTTTTGGATTGCTTGCACTTATTTTGCTTTCGTATAAATCATCTGCAGAAAAATCAAGTTAAGGCAATTATCTACGGTGATGACATCTCCCTTTACCAACAAAGATTCACATTGTTCAACACCTATTTGATCACGAGTGCTCGAGTACAACAACCAACTTTAAGATATGAGAAGCCCCTGCATACATATGAATGGATCATTGACAGGAAAACTATAGTCGATTCAATTGATAAAGATAAAACATATGAGGCTACAGTTAATCCATCTGATCCAGAAGATTTTGACGAGGATGCAATGCCACCACCTACAATCATCAACATGACATCATTCCAAGAAATCAACGAAGAGGCATCCCGATGCACCAAAGAACAACTCAAAAATACAGAATTCAGTATGACTCCTTTGCCTTTTTATATACACAAATGCATTTCAGCACAAACTGTGACTTCTCCATCTCCTATCTTTTAGATGTGCTTGCAATTGTTGTGAATTGCTTCCCACCAAGATATGTAGCAAGCATGCAAAAAAGTCTACAAGAACTCATTGTCATTGACACCAGGTAAGTCATACAAAGACTTGTCCCTTCCATTTCACAACATTATTACTTATGCAACATATTACCCTCTTCATATTATTCTTCTCCTGCCTATATATATTTCTAACTTTTCAAAATTCCACGCTTACAGTAAACAGGCTTTCACTTTCACATTATGGAAAGAGACTACTATTGAAGATGAAGGCACCAGACTCCTCACACAGTTTCCGAAACATCCTATTATATTTTCCAGACGTGTTGGAGTCTCAAAATACAATGGTAAGTAAATATGACAACACTACACTATGTAGAACTAAATAGTACCCTATTTGGTTCTATTTATGGTAATTTGTACTCCGTTAAATAAAGCTTCTTATTAATGCAGGCACATCACTCACCACAAAATTCAACACAACAATACAAATAGATCCACCATACTCACAGTGTGTGCAGCTGCAATCATGGTAAACATTACTGTCAAATGTATTCGATTTCCTCTTCCTACGTCTTACTACTTTCTTACATTCTATCATTTTGCTACCAAACAGGATAGCAACAAACGCAGAGATGCTCAACTCCTTCGCAGTAAGAAGCACATCTCAATCTGGATCTCTCATCTCTGCTCCAGTGGAAGAAAGAATAGTACCCATTGCAAACATCCAGACACAACAAGATGTTAGTCCATATTTCTCCCACTCTAATCCTAAGTTATTTAAAGTACAAATTGCAGCCACATCAACTATTATGATATTGTTGCACAGGGACAAACTTTCACCATTGAAGCAAGGATAACTCCCCCAAAAAATTTCAACTCTTGCTATGTGTTAGCCTGTCCAAATTGTAGACAAGAAGTCAGGAACCTCAAGAAAAGAAAATTCCACTGCACAAACTGCAACCAAGAGAATATGCTCTCCCCCAGGTACCTCTATCTCCAATGTTACCATAAAACACAAATACACTGACATTTCCCTTACTAGGAATCTACTGTACACATACGCACACATATAATGTTCTCAATATACATACCATACATAACCACAGGTGTCGATTTGAGGTAAATCTTGATGATACATCCGGCTCAACAAGAGGAATAATTATGGATGAAGAAGCAGGGCAATTGCTATCCCTCACTGCAGAAGAGATTTACACTCGAGCATCAACTAAGGTAAAAAAACCTTACTACACAACATACGTGATCACCTCACATTACAACCAAACAAAATACATAACATATACTTACTTACAGGTTTATTCTGATTCAAAGGAACATGATCAGCCACAGATACAGGACCACCTTTTCAAAATTAAAGTGAAAAAATCCTTCCCCTATAGTGCACGCACAGGCTCGGCAAAAGTTCTTATTCTAGCCATTAATGAAAAGGATAAGATGTTACCTTCTCCTAATGAACCATCCAACGCCAACATCCAACCAAAAAACAAAAGGCCAAAAAAGGATATCATCTCTCCTGATGAAGAGACAGCAGAAACAAAGGAAAAATCAGACACCCTTAGGCTAAAAGGGAAAATGGAACCACCAACTCCAACTAAACAGTAATAAAGGTTATCCACAAAATTCTTTCCCTCTTCCTTCTTTAAATATTATCGTAACTTAACAATTCCTATTAACCCTTACGTAGTCCCACATCCTAATCAATCTTTTATTATTATTCCCGCACAACGACAGGCACAGTGGCTCTTTTTGTGATGACTTTTGCTTTATATGGAATGAAGGTAAATTACTAGAATTATTTCCTCAGAAAGTATCTCTCACGCGAAGAAAAATTTCTGCTAATATTTACAACTACTTTCTTCCAATATATAATGCTAACATTTTCCCTCCACCTACGCAAGCTTGTGAAACGAAAGACAAATTACATTACAGCTTGCTGCTTTTGGGTTCTAAATCATTTCGCAATAGTGTTTGCCGCTCTAAAAAAAAGGTAGCCAAATAACACGTACAGGTATTCCATTAAATTCTCTCATTCTCTGCAGGTTTTATTTCCACACTATTTGGCACCTCAACATCTTGTCGCAGTAGAAGGGAAGAGAGATACTGGAGCAGTTGCAAGTGCTCCAGCTGCAAAGATTTATGGGCTACGTGTTCCTGCTGAAAGATTTCAGGTTAGGCTTCTGCATTCCCGAGGTTCTCTTTTTTATATGTACTCCAGGTCGTTGCATCTTCTGAAATTGTACTTCATTGTCTTTTTAATAATGTACTTCTTAAGCCCACCTCACCGACGTTATGGACACCCATGACTTCAAATAATGAATATCCAGTGTGGTTGCATGTTCATAAAATAATAGCCTTTGCATCATTTTCACATCGACCAATAATTCTCTTGCAGATCTTGGTTTATATTTGATAGGGCAACCTGTGATACCTTCTAGTCTTTTCTTTTTTCCTCACTGTAGTTATCCCTATCTAACAACTGTTATAAATATAGTTAAAACCTACTAATTCAACCGTGATTAGTGTTTCTACACTAAATATTGCAAAACATTTGGTATAATTTTCACATCCTAAGTACTCCTTATCTTTATCTTTTACGTTGTGAAGTTTATGTAAACAGTAGGAACTGAAGTTTCTTCATTGTGAGTAAACTTTGTCAATGGTGAATTTTTTTCTCAGTTTTTCCATATTGACAGTTATTTTCTATTTGTGAGTTTTCTTGGTGTTTATTTGTTTATATCTATTCTACATGA
Organism: Solanum rostratum; assembly: GCA_029948455.1. Taxonomy (NCBI): domain Eukaryota; kingdom Viridiplantae; phylum Streptophyta; class Magnoliopsida; order Solanales; family Solanaceae; genus Solanum; species Solanum rostratum. The sequence continues at coordinate 18,886,756 of CM057055.1, forward strand.
ATATTAGTGTCAAGGGTTAATACAAGACAATATGCTCGCAGTAAGGGTATGGATCCACCTCTAACTATTAGTTGACCAACCCTCTTGTTCACTTACTTTTACATACAAGCATGGTTTTTTGGTTGTTGTCAAGCTTAGTTAGCTATCTTGTTCATCTATAAGATGATGGCTTGTTGCATACAAAATGTGGTAGTCCCAACTATGTTGCTCCTGAAATTCTTTCTAACAGAGGCTGTGATTGTGCAACATCAGATACTTGGTCATGTCACTACTAGAAATAAGCTATTTTCCGACTACGATCGCCGACTACAAATATGTAGTCGAAAGTTTGAATAATTTTTCGACTACTGCCATCAGAATATTATATTTTATGTTATTATAATTTTTTAAAAAAATTTACCAACCAATTTCCGACTACTGAAGTCAACATTTTGTGGAATAAAATTAATAAAATAATTGACTAATTTTCCAATTGTTGTAGTCGGAAATTTACTTAAATAAATTTAAATGACGGTAAGCCAAATATTATTTTTAATTAAATGCGGGAAAAAAAAATTCCCCCAAAATATATTTCCCTCCAAAATTTTATCCCCCAAAATAAAGGAAAACTCTTTTTTAAATAAAAGAAAAGAAAGAAAATAAAAGCTTCTTTTTCTAAAAACTTCTTTTTCCAAAAAGCTTCCCAAAACTAAAGAAACGTCATTAGAGAAAATCCTTATATGGTGTAGCTACAGAGAAAATCCTTTTCAAATCTCTTTAGCTACAGAGAAAAAAATAGCTAAAGAGAAGAAGAGAAGAAGAAACGTCAGATGGGAGAAACTTGTAGAAACGTCAATTAGGTCTTAAAGAGTAGAAGAAACTTGTAGAAATTAGGTCTTGTAGAAACTTGACAGATCGGAGAAGAAGAAATAGCTAAAGAGAAGTGTCAAATTAGGTCTTAAATCCTTCTGCTCAACCCGACCCGCGACCACGACGAAGGAGAAAGAGACTTCTTCAGATTTGAACAAGATTTTTGGAGGTTAGTCTAACTTTGATTTGTGTTCTTCAAGTTTTCATCTGGGTTTTACTTTTTTCAGATTGAAAAGTCTTAAAATTGTTGTAGGTTGGTTATTATTGGTTATTAAAATTTTTATGTATGATTTTATCATACATAAATCGAAGTTGATAGAAGTTTTGTTCCAGATCTGGCTCTGTTATTTTTCAATTATGTATGATGGTTTTTCTTCCTTTGGTTTTTTAGATGGGATATCATCATCTGCTGATATATTTACATTGTCAGGAGAGTGCTCTGGCATCATTATTTCTAGTGATCCTAGTGTAATTTGAGTTAGTGTCTGCTTGTGTGCTAATGTTTTGGGGAGGGTAGAAGAGTTTGATATATTGATTTTGGATAATAAGGGAAAAGGGTGCCTTCCTAAATTTTTAAACACGGGCTGATTGTGAATGTTGTTTATGTCATTTTGCTCTTGTGTTTACTTTCTTACTCGAATATATTTTTGATTGGGTACAAATGTTAAGTTGCTTGGTCTAGTCAAAGAGAAGGAGGAAAAAGATTATAGTGATAGAGAGGAAGTTATCAAAGAATTTTTTTTTTTGTGATGACCATGGTGTCCAATCTAGTTGCAGGATCAGAGTGCATCTTGCAAAGAAGACAACATAAATTACATGGATCAACTTGTTTTGGGATAAAGTTGATATAAACATTTTGAACATGTCACTGAGTATGAAGAATGGTCTATAAGAAGAAGGGTGTTATTGACATGCACAGCCAGATTAGATGACCGCTAAATCTGTGATAAAGCTGTTACCATTTACCACATAACCAAAAAAGTAGAGTGTTCAAGAATTAACTGTGTGAGAAATGCAAATGAGATGAAACAAAACATTGTCAAAATCACATGTGGAATCTGAAAGATGCAAACATACGATGCAGAATCTGAACAGAAATACTAGCTAACTGGCTTTCAAATTATAAACGGCATAGGGGAGCAACTAATAATATTACGATTAAGTAACCTCACACCCATGTTAGTTGGAGTTGGCTTGAATACTTTGTATCTGCTCTGTTCCATTCAAATTTATCCATTCCTACACTAAATATTTTACCTTTTAATAGTAATTAGGAGTTCTCCATTCTCTAGACCGGTAAATCTCCCACCATTCAAATCCAACCAAAATAAAAGGACTCCTAATAAACAGAGGATCTTAGAGTGTTGAAATAACAAGAAGTTGGACTCATCAACCAAAAAAAAAGAGAATAATACAAATATAGAAGCCCAGCAGGTGCAATCTGCTACCTTTAGATCGAGGGATATTTTTAGCAACAGAAATAACGGTGGGGATATTTTGAACCAAAAGGTGGATGCAGGATAATTTCAAATCATAGGGATGTTTTTGACCCTTTTTCATTTCCATTTTGGTGTTGCCGGGGGAAAATGTTGCCGAAGGGAAGGATCCGGAGAAGTAAACAAATATGTAGTGCTAAAACAACATAGTTCGTGGTCTAAAATTTCCAACATCTTGGAAACAACATGTCTCCTCCAAACTGTATTTCTGACTTCAGTCACTATTTCAAAAATATAATGTGGCATCTAGTGAAATTTCAAGAAGAATTAAATAAGAAAACCTAGAATTTGTGGTAGGTTAGTTTCAAGATTTACTTTTGAATTAGAATTTCTTTATATTAAGAATTGACTCTTGATTTAGAATTTGTGGTATGTTGACTCTTGTTTATGTGTTCTTGATTGAGTTGTTGCTAGTTTGTTTAGTTAAATTTTCAGCTTTGTTTATTTGTGTAGATGGAATTTGCAAATCGTAAATGGATGTATGATAGAACGCATCCTAATCGTGTTGCGTTGAAGGTAGAATTTATAGATGGGATTAAGGAATTTATTGCAAAGGCGAAAACTAGAAATGATTTTCTTATAGAAGGTACCATTAGGTGTCCTTGTGCAAAATGTAAGTGCATCAAGTTATTGAAGCCAGATAAAGTTGAATTTCATATTTTGAAGGATGGATTTATGGATAATTATTATGTGTGGATAGTTCATGGAGAGGATGATGCCAATATAGCTAATGTTAGTTTTCGGAATCAGTTTGATGGTGAGGATGGTCCCATAGAGAATAATAATGTTGAAAATTCTCAATTCAGTGAAATGTTGAAGGATGTTTTTGGGATGTTTCCATGGGTTCAATCAGAACCAAATGATTAGGCTAAGCGCTTTTATGAACAATTAACTGAAGCTAATCGTCCATTATACGAAGGATCAAAGCATTCTAAGTTGTCTGTTGTTGTTAGATTGTTAAGTATAAAATCAGATTATTCAATTTCTCAAGTGGGCATGGATTCCATCATTGAGCTTATGAATGAGCTTAATCCGAGTAAAATGGACTTACCCAAAAATTTCTACATGACAAAGAAGTTGGTTTCTAAGTTGGGACTTTCATCAAAGAGAATTGACTGTTGTGAGAAAGGTTGCATGTTATTCTATAAAGATGATGCAACTTTAGAAAATTGCAAATTTTGTAATCAAGCTCGTTATAAGGAAGTCAAGAATGACAAAAGGAAGAAGGTTCCAATGAAGGCAATGCATTACTTACCCCTTATACCTAGGTTAAAAAGGTTGTATGCATCAATGAGTTCTGCTCCTCATATGACATGGCATTATGAACATAAAAGGCCCCCTGGTGTTTTATGTCATCCCTCAGATGGAGAAGCGTGGAAGCATTTTGATAGAGTGTTTCCCAACTTTGCTAGTGAACCTAGAAATATTAGGTTGGGATTATGTACTGATGGATTCACTCCATTTGCGATCTCTGCTGCACCATATTTATGTTGGCCAGTGTTCGTTACACCATATAATCTTTCCCCCGAGTTATGTATGACAAGTCCATATTTATTTCTAACTTTCATTGTTCCAGGTCCACACAATCCAAAAAAACTGATTGACATATACTTGAAGCCTTTGATCGATGAATTAAAGTTATTGTGGAATCAAGGTGTGGAAACATATGATGTATTCAAGAAACAAAACTTTATAATATGTGTTGCCTTGATGTGGACTATAAATGATTTTCCTGATTGTGGAATGTTGTCTGGATGGTCAACTGCTGGTAAGTTAGCTTGCCCATGTTGTATGGAAGACACAAAAGCATTCACATTGAAACATGGAGGTAAGAACTCATGGTTCAACTATCATCGCTGATTTTTGCCAATGGATCATGAATTTAGGAGAAACACCAGTGCATTTATGAAGAATCAAAGTGATTTTGATGAGCAACCAACAATTGCATCGCCCGAAGAAATTTGGCATAGAGTTAAAGATCTACCTAAGGTAACTGATTCTCCATCATTTAAGATACCTGGTTATGGTGTTACACATAATTGGACAAAACAAAGCATATTCTGGGAGTTACCCTATTGGAAGTATAACCTTCTTCGGCATAATTTGGATGTCATGCATATCTAGAAAATTGTTTTTGACAACTTGTTTAATACTGTGATGGATATCAACAAGACAAAAGATAATATGAAGGCTAGGATGGACTTAAAAGAATATTGCAGGCGAAGTGAGTTGTACTTGACATATTTTAACAATAAGATTCAGAAGCCTAAGGCTAGTTACGCTTTCACTTTGGATGAGAAGAGAGAGATTTGTGATTGAATTAAGAATTTAAAGATGCCTGATGGATATGCTTCAAACTTATCTAGATGTGTTGATATGAAAAAAGGAAAGTTGATGTCTATGAAAAGTCACGATTGTCATATTTTTATGGAAACTTTGATGCCTATTGCATTCAATGCCTTGCCTGACAGAATATGTAAACCTATCACAGAAATAAGTCTTTTTTTCAAAGAGTTGTGTTCTAGCACATTAAGGGTGGAGAACCTAAACTACATGGAGAGTAATATTTTCCTAGCTTTAAACAAGTTGGCAAAAATATTTCCTCCTGGCTTTTTCAATGTGATGGAACATTTCCCAATTCATCTTGTGCGGGAGGCACGACTTGGAGGGTCAGTTCAAAGTAGATGGATGTATACATATGAGAGGTCATTTTTTTTGTTTGTGTGTTTGAATTAAAAAGTCTTTCGTCTAAAATTCATACTTTACAGGCTTATTGGCACATGTAAAAGGTCAATAAAAAATAGATGGAGAATAGAGGGGGCGATACATGAAGCATATCTGGCAAGAGAAACTTCTCATTTTGATTCATATTATTTTGAGAATGGTGTGCCATGTTTGAGAAATAGACCAAATCGACATGATGATGGGGGAATTGCTGATCCTTTGGCACCGCCCTTTTCCATATTCAATCATCCAAGAAGAGGAGGTCCAAAACATGCTCCAAAGCGAAAGTTAACTGACACAGAGCTAAAATCAGCTACAACACATGTATTATTGAATTGTCCAAAGGTTCAACCTTATCATAGGTACACACACACATACACACATACACACGCGCGCGCGCGCGCACACACACACACATACACACACACATACACACACACACACACACACACATATATATATATATATTACCTACTTTCAAACAAGATTCATCATCCTTTTAACTAATCAAAGTTTTTATTTTGTCGGACGGTTATTTTGTTGGTACATATGGGAATGATGTTGTCTATTCTAGATTTTCAGAGTGGTTTAGAGAATATGTAAGTGTTACCCAATACTGTTAAGTATTTGCACATCAATTATATGTATCTTTAAAATTCTAAAATTTCTGTAATTCAAAATAGGTTCACAATCCAGTTAATGTTGTGGATATCGTGAATGTCTAATTTTTGCGTGATATTGCTTGGGGACCTGATCGCAGAGTAAGAATAATGTCTAAGTACTTTATCAATGGGTACAAGTTTCATACAGAAGAATGGTCCAAAGACAAGAAAACCAATAATAGTGGGGTGTGGGTAAAAGGTGAAGGGAATATTGATTATTATGGTGTGATTCAAGAGATTATAGAACTCGAGTATGTTGTTGGTTGGCAAAAAAAAAGGTAGTACTTTTTTGGTGCAAGTGGTATGATCCTGATTCTAGTGGTACAAAAGTGCATCCTCAATACAAAATAATTGAAATCAACCACAGGAGGCAGTATCGTTTCTATGATCCATTTATCATTGCACAAAATGTGAAGCAAGTATATTATGTTCCTTATCCCTTGTGCAAGAATAAATCTTCGTGGCATGTGGTTATAAAACAAAACCTATTGGAAGAGTGGAAGTCAAGGATGCATTGGATGTAGCATATCAAAATGATATTTCAAGTGTTGAAGCAGTGGTGGATAGTGAATTAGCAGGTGAATTACAGCATAGTGGAGGCATCTATGAAGAATTTGATGCTACTTTCCTTCAATCAAATCCAAATAATTATGGGGAAGAAACATCCAAGAATAACAATGAGGAATCTACCGAGGAGGAATTCACAATTGATGAATATGAAACAAGTGGCGAGGAATCACTCGGAGAATATGAAAGAAGTGACGAGGAAGGATTTGATAGTGATTATGACTCAAGTGAAGATGATTGATTTGTTTAGTTTTTTATGATGACAAATGGTTTTGTTATCATTGTGGACTTGGTGAATTAATTGCACTAATTCACACTTCTTTATGTTGAAAGATAAGCTTATTTGTGTTAATGCGATAGCTAATTTATCTATGTATCCTTGTGCATAATTGAATTATCATGTATCACTGTGCATACTTGTCTTATGATGTATCCTTGTATATATTTTGAGTATCTTTTTAGGTAATGAAGAAGGCATCTCGAAATCGTCAAAAGAAAACAAATAAGAGAAAACATGATTCTAAATCAGCTTCATTGCCACCTACAAGTCACTCGAGCCAGCCATATAAGAACCTTCTCAGGCTAATTCATTGCCACCCACCTTTCCTCCTCAATCGATTTCACTGCCATCTGTTGTTCCTCCTCAATGGTTATTACCACCTAATATTCCTCCTCCATCGACTTCATTACCACCTGGTTTTCCTCCCCTGTCGACTTCATTACCACCTTTTTTTTTAGTATACCACCATCTGAAACAAATCCAAGTGTTGACTCTAATATTGTACCCACACCTCGTATAAATTCTTCTTCGAGTTGTCATAAAAGTCGAAAAGACAGCTCTTCATCTCTGCTTCCATCATTGACTCCAACTATATCTCCAGCATCATCCGCACCTAACTTATCTAAGTCTAATATTGGAGTCTCTGCATCAGCATCACTATCTACCAGTACTACTATTGCATCAACTTGTTCAAAGACTCAAAATGTTGGAGAGACTAGAGAATATGATGCTTATCATAGGTTGATTCTCACCCCTAATGAGGATGGGTAAGTTACCTTTGATTTTTTTTTTAATTTAGTGCATTATACTTCTTATATTAATTAAATGTAATGCAGGTTTGCCCCATCATACGCCGGCTCGCATATGGTTTCAGAGTCTATTCAACCATTCTTCAATGATGCTTGGGGGAGATGGAAAGATTTTCCATGCAATATCAGGGAACAAATATGGAATCAATTTAGGATACAAATAAAATTTATTTTTACATTAGTTATCAAATATAAATTTTTTAATTTAATGATATTATTTATTATGCAGACGAAGTGTACATGGAAGCCATGTTATAAGAACAAGATAAATTCCATTTTTGAGAAAAAAGCACGTATAAGAGTTGCAGATATGTTGTGTGATGTTCGAAAAAAGAATGAGAAGCCCGATTGGTTACGAGAAGAAATATGGATTAAGTTTTTGGAGAAATGGAACACTCCTGAATTTAAGAGAAAGTGTGAGCGAGCAAAGGCAGCTCGAGCTTCCATAAAGGGTGGCTCTTTGCATACCGGAGGTTCTATGAGTTTCGCAGCCCATCGAAGGAAAATGGTAATTTTTTTTATTGATTTCCTTACTTTTAACTAAATGCTATTGAACTTTATCTAACGCGTATTTATTTTTTTTAGACAAAATTAAAAGGTGAAGAGGTGTCTATTGGTGAGGTGTTTGAAGAGACGCATAAGAGAAAAAAAATGGATGGTACAAGGGGAGGATGGATAGAGCCACGTGCAGAAGAGACATTTGTAAGTTATAATACCTCCATTTTCTACTGCAACATCTAGACATTCTTTGCAGGTTGGTAAACCAGTTCTCAGGGCAAGTTGGGCAAAAGATTAGTTCTTTAAGATTGGTTAATCTTAAAGATTGGTTAATTCTTTGTTGGCTTTTAAGCCAATTGTCATACTTGGGGAAAATGACAATTGACAATTTTGGCAATTTACTTTGTTTACTTTGGCAATTTTCCTTGACGATCATTTTAGTTTTTACGTAAAATCAATCTTGCCATTTAAGTTTGTGCGGCTGTTTGATAATTCCAATCCTATTAATACATTATGCCTAAAATTTATATTTTCTGTGGGAGTTGTGATAGTTTTTTTAATTGACTAATGGTGGTTGAAATGAATTCAGATGAATCTATGTAATTCCAATTTTTTTGCTCAATGCCTCACAAATATCTTGTCAACATCTCAGCTCCATTCTTCTGGCTTTCTGCATTTGGTTTGTGTATTAGTTGTTGGAAATATGTGGATTGCCTAAGAGGAGGTACTGGAAGGTTAAAGAAATGGCAAGCGCAGTTGTGATCTGCTCTAACTTTTAAATTTAGTATGCAACTCTTTTATATAAATCCGACTCGAGTCTTCTTCTTTACCAAAAGTGTGAGTTTGCTTCTGAGCGGAAAAATTAGTGGAAGTAAAAGGATTTGTTGGTATCTCGTCATTCAGCTTGTTATTCTTCTTTAAACTTCTAAAATATTTTCAGGGTGTTATTGATATCATGAGATGGTGAGATTGGATTCTACAACAATCTTAATTTGGAAAAATACCAATCAAATTTAGGAAGGGGAGGAAAAGGTATTAGCACTGGAAATTAAATAGCTATAGACATGTAGAAAAATGATGCCATTGAAGAATTTGTTGGTGTACAAAGCTTTTTGTGGCTTACATCTTCCGAACCTATACTGATGATGGCTCTAATCAGTAGGTTGGTTGAACTCTCTTGAGTCCTAACATCATTTGTACCTATGTATGTTTGATGCTGATTTTAGTTTGTATTTAGATTGAGAGGGACAGAATAATGCTGTCACTGGTAGCCACTAGCCATATCAACCATTACCTGTCATCTTTGGCATATTTTCTGCAATTCGTATATTATTTCCTAGGATAATGTTGAACTGTCTTTGTTGTTTCTTTTTGGTTATGAATGAGGACTTAGTCTCTCTGTACTTTATTTTTTTTGAGGGGTGGGGAATAATTTTTTCCTGTACTAGCTATACTTGGAAGTTTTATTTAACATGAGCTTTTCAGAAGTTATTTTTATGTAATGAGGAGATTTGTGGTCTCTAGCTAGTTATAAATGTTCTCCGTAACTGTAATTCTTAGTTGGAATTTTGGGAGAACTGAATAAATTAATCAAATGTGCAGTTAGCATATTTTGGGACTTTCATGTCACTGTTACTTGATGCATATTTATTTTCTGTTTCTCTCTATCTCTATGAGGTAGCGGTTATACTACAATTCATATAATAGATTTATTTCAGGTTCAATTTCAAAGAAGCTTGGACGAACGATGTCAGTCACAACCTACTACTGAGGTTGGTTCCACAATTCAACTATCATCTGATGATATTACTTCTATATGGATAAATGCGGCAGGAGGTGTGAAGAAAGGCAGAGTTTATGGGCTTGGAGTACAACCTTCCTCGTGTCATCCATCACCATTGTTGTCTATTGCTTCTTCTTCTCAATCTTTAGAAGAAATTGAAGCAATGAGAAAACAGATTTCAGAGTTGACAGAACGACTTCAAACATCTGAAGCTAACTTTGCTAAAGTGCAGACGTTTATGGAGAAATATATGGCTGAATATATGACAGTAGTGAAGAAGAGACCGACTCTGATGAAGAATAGATCGTGTTCTGGTTGTTTAGATATTTTCTAAGAGATTTAGACTTGTGTTAAACTATTTACTTTTGTTTTGAATCCCAACTACTTATTAGAATTGATTTTGATGATGCTTAACTTTTAAACTCAATTTTATTGAATGGAATTTAAATGTTTAGGAATGTATTTAATGTTTGGTTTTATTGTGAATTTCTATGGATGGATGGCAATATAATTTAGCAAGTGATATACCAAATAAATAATATTTTTCTATTAGAAAATTCAAAATACCGACTACAATAATCGGAAGCTCACCTAAATAGTTAATAATTGTCCCGACCACAGTAATTGAAATAAATATATATTAATTATTTAATTACTTAAATATTACGACTACTGTAGTCAAAAATGTTTAAATTAATAAATTATTATTTTAATAATGTTCCGACTACAGTAGTCGGCCAATCGGTAGACAAATGGTCATGTCTAGTTTCATCTTTTCTGACTACAGCAGTCGGCAAATGTCGACTACAGTCGTCGATAAGTATTTTTCGACGTACAAAATACCGACTACGCGAAAATGGTCGGAAAGTCATCGAAAAACTCCATTTTTCGACTACATTCCGAGTAATTTTGCAGTCGAAAAATAGCTTATTTCTAGTAGTGTGTGGTGTCATTATGTATGTCATCTTCATTGAATTTTTACCCTTTGATGATAGAAATCTTGCAGTACTTTATCAATAGGTTAGTCTTTTTTCCCCTGGTGTGTGCATGTTTGTAGTGGCAAATTTACAATTCAGACGTTGTGAGTTCTGATATATGCATTTAACTTTATCTATGCTGGTTTTTCACGCACATATAAAAAGATCTATCCTAAAACACTAAGTTCTTGTTTGACCATAGATATTGCACTTGAAAATATGAATTTCTAAAGTTGTGAGTGGAAGTCCCAAAATCAGGTCTGGAACTTGAAGATTTTTTAAAGATAGAATTGCAAAATCTAATTCAAATATATGGTCAAATGCTACCTAAGTTTTGTTGAATGCACAAAGCTATGATTGGGCTGATACTGTATATATAATTATGTGTTTTATATGAAGTCGTCTTCGTCAGCGATGTTTTTGCTATTGTTTTTAGGGATGTGAAACAGATTTTAAAGAGGATGCTCCAATCTGGAAAGTGGTTATCAGAAGGACCAAAGAATCTTATAAAGAGGATTCTTGATCCAAATCCACAAACTCGAATAATAATGGCAGAGATTAAAAAGGATGAATGATTTAAACAAGATTATACTCCTGCAAATCCTGATGAAAAGGAAAATTTTGAAAGTGATGATGCATCCTTAGATGATGAAGTGTTAACAGTACATGTTCACACGAAACTTTTGAGCTCCATTTCTTGCTCTGTAATCTCCTGCAAGAAATAAAAAAATATTGGTATTCTTATTTCTACATGCTTTTCTCCTTCCCTCCTGGACATTTTCGCCTTCTCTTGTTATCTGCAGCAAGCACGGTCACTAAGCTTCCAAAAAGCCTCTGTCCCTGTTACTTAATTTTATTTAGAGTTCTTCTGAATTATCTGTAGCCTATTAACTTGTGAAGGTTTTATGATCCCAGATATGAAATTAATATGATATTTCCCGTCTGACTTGGTAAATGAGGGTATACTTATTGTTTAGATTGGCAATGATAAATGTGGCAGCATATGATATTGCTGAGTCATTTTCCTCAGAATTTCTAAAGTTGTTTTAACTGATCCATCCGTGTGTGCTCAACTGGTATGTTCAATTTTGACTGTTGAATGCAGTGATCAAAGAGGTGGAGGTGGCAGTGGTTTTCTTTTGGGAGGTGCAATATTTGGAACACTTGGCTATATTTTTGCTCCGCAGGTAATTATAGTATCGTCTCTTGGTATCAACTCGATTTCTGATTTCACAACACTGATGTGGCTGTTAGGTATCGTAAACACTGTTTCCTACTTTTTTCCCTTACTCTCCAGGTAACAGAATTCCTGCTGAGTATGTGTGCCCATACTGGGACGGTTCCTGTTTTTTATTTCTATAACTAAGCAACTTTCTGCAATGGGTACAAACTTTTTTTAGGACCAACTTATTTCCTATTCAGTAAATAAATTATTGCTTAAAGAGTTATCAACTTAAAGCTACTATTTTGTTATACAATATTGAGTATTGGAACTTAGTTTGCCATATTTGGAAAGTTAATTTTCAACTTCACTAAACAACTTATTTGGAAATGAGTTTTCTGAATGGAGTATGGCTTACATATATAGTATTATATATGTGTGTGCGATACTTGTTTACTCTCATCACCCCTTCTTTGTAACTATAACCTTAAGGATGCAACTAAACTTACAAATGTTTATGATTTTGTTTGCTAACATAATTTTCTGTTATTTTTTCATTGCCATATGTTATTAGATACGGAGGTCATTGCTCAATGAAGATAACTCTATCCTAAAATTTGTATTTGTCAGTTAATCAAAATACATACATTCTTGAAAAATTAGTATTAACTTGATAATCTTTGTTGTCTGCTATTTTGGTCTTGATCTACATTTCATTCTTTCTGCCACAGGTACATGTGTGTGGTTACAGAGAACACACCTGCAGCTACCACCGTCAATCCTTTTGTCAAATTATAAGTGTAATAGTGTAAGCTGTACATAACAGTCATATTCCAAACAAGCCTTCTCAATGTATAACTACAAGTTATTACCATGTCTGGTTTATCAATTTCATTTTTTAAACCCATGTTCCAAATTTCAGTCGCATTTACCTCCACCGTAATATTCCTCTCGCCTGTGCTTCGCACGGGCACCCGCCATCTAGTATAATATATAGTTATATGTCAATTCATTTTTGGCAAATATATATTTATTTTATTTTAGTATTTTTTTCTTTTCATTGTTGATTGATAATCTAAAATTTTAAATGATAATTATGAATTTGTCATTTTTATCAATTTTTATTAGTATATATTTAAATTTATGTTGTTTATGTAATTGGTAATAACTAATAAGTTACGTGTTCAAAATATGTTCAGTGTGATAGTTCATTTTCTGTATTTACAATAGTTATTTTATTGACATTTTTCACAAATATAACCGTTGTGAAAACTCAAATTTCCCACAATATAATATTTTTATGAGATTTATTAATATAATAAAAGAAGATATAACTTGTTGAAAAATTATTAAATCGTTTTTATTTAGACAAAAGAACAATAAAATTACGCTAACATGAAAAATAAACTAAGTAATTTACTATAATTAATTAATTTTGACTTGATTAATTTTAAAGTAAAATGATATTATAATGTAAATATACGTAAATTGGATTAAAAATACTTTTCTTTTCTTTTCTTTTTAAATCAAAATTGATTTGACAACCTCAAATTTAAATCAAACTTAATATCTAAATTAATATGTTTGAAATCAAATAAAGTACAAATTGAAAACCAATTTTGACCTTCCACAATATAAATTAATTATCGAGCTTTTAATTTTAACAATTTAAAATAATTACCTTTCAAAGTGCAAAAATATTTTTTCAAGTGTTTTTTAGGTTTAAATCTTTTAATTTTAATTATGTTTATATATTGCATATTTTATATATATATATATATATATATATATATATATATATATATATATTGTAACACCCCACATCTTACATGTACTAGTCCAACGCAGATGAAACATGATATGGCGGGATCAAATCCGCACACTTTTTAAAAGTGCGTGAATTTTAGATTAAAGGGCTATATGTACGTCTAATGCTTAAGATGACCAAGCGTATATAATTTGTAAGTCAAGTTAAGGGGAGTGTGACCTTAAATGAAGTGAAATAATTGAGGTGCTTGTGGGACTTAGGAAGCTATTAGGTGAGTCACCTACGTGCTTAGCTTAAATAGGCTAGGTAAACGGAGACAAGGCCCAACACCGAATTTGTTCAAGTCCGATAAAGAATAAACCCCGAGTTAAGGATGTTATTTGGGCCCATGGTTTAGCATCATAAAAGGACAACATTTTCAGCCCAAGATGAATAGGAAAAGGGCCAAATTACAATCACAACTCAATTCACAACTAGGGCCCAAACTAAGTGGGCTTAAGGGAGAAATGTTTGCAACAAAGCCCATCCCATTTGAAGCCCAATAAGGCCCAAGTGAAAAGGCCAAGCTGCTTCCCCATAACCTTAATAAAATAAGGCTGGAAACCCAAAAGAAAGTCGGCCAAAAGTGGCCTATAAAAGGGAGCAACAACCAGCAACTTTTAGTCATTTTCTCAAGCCAAAAATTCAGATTTTTCTCTAAGTTTCTTCTTGCTCTCTCTTCATTTTTTAAAGCAGCCAAGGCACACCTTTAGGGTTCTTGAAGAGAACCTAATCCTTGAGGGCTAAGATAAGTAAGAATACCTATAGTTTGGTGTAATTTTTCCATGAAAAACATGAAGAGTATGTTGGTTGTATTGTGCAGGAATTTTGGGACAGCATGTGTTCCAAAGATTGTGGTTCACTTTTCTTGTTAAATAAGAGACTTTTATCTTGTTGGTTGGCTAAATTATGAAGTAATATGTATGTTTTTAACAATTCTGGGTCTGTAATGATGTAAGAAGGCTGCTGGACCACTTTTATCTTCCGCAAAAATAAGTTCTTGAATGATATCTTGATTCCGCTTTTAGTAAGAATTCGTGAACTGAGTATTGGAAATTTTTGTCTCATGTCTTCCATCTACATAGGGACTGTTTCTAGACTGTTTTAGGACTGTAATTGTGTGTAAATATGTTGAGGACAGTTTGGTTGAGGTTGAAACGGATTTGAAATGGTTGACGTCGAAATGTAGCGGAAGGACGCAATGTTGCGTTGTCTACTTGCGTGTTGTGTAGAGTTGTTGTATGTTGTACTGTATGAGTTGTTGTAATGCTGTTATGGGACTAAAAATAGTTGGATATGACATGTCTATAGGAATGTGTATTAGAAAATACGATTAGGAGCGGAAATGTTGAAAGAATACTCTTTGGTTGCTAATTCCGAGCTTGCTGCCCGGATATTATTTTTGGGTAAAATTGGATTACAAAGATGTGTTTATTAGCTGCTAACACTAGTTTTATCACCTAATATATTGTAGATAAGTGTTTGGAGGAAAAGGATACTACTCCGAGGTAATAACGACATAGTACAGCGAGGCATGTAAGGCTACTTGATTTCCTATTACTCGGCATGAAATCTATGTCCGTCCTTGGTACATAAAGGTCCCTTACCAACTACGACATCACTAATAATTGTGTCTCCACTCTTTACCATGTTCATATGTACCCATACATAGCCATTGTCAAACCTGTATACGTACTTGGATACCAAATATACATGAGTTCCTTTTTACCAAACAAAGTTCATGGGTTATTTAATCTCCTATACGGATCATTAGTTGTGTATCTCTCTTTTCATTGTGGTATTATCTTGTATGGTTGTTTATATGTCACATGTCTATATTCCCACAGTTCTAAAGGTTATGACCACCAAAAGAAACATCTCAAAGTAAATAAAAAACTTATAGTTGCTTATTATGGGTGGTAACCCAGGGGTCGAAGAATCACCTAGCATGGGTCGATCCCATATTACGGGGGTATCCCAGGGGTGAAAGGAAAGCCTAGCATGGGTCAAACCCATTACTGATTTACCACTGATCAGCTGGTCATTTATATGATATATTGTGCACAGATTATAAAGTAAAGAAAGATACAGTAATAAAAAGACATAAAGTACATGATTTCACAGTATGACTAAAGGTGGTCTTTTCATCCTTACACACCAGTGTGTGATTTCATCTGAGTTCTTATTTCATATACAGTATTTTCTGCCTTACATATTCAGTACATTACCTCGTACTGACGTCCCTTACGGGGGACCTGCATTTCATGTTGCAGGTACAGGAGCTACTAGATCTCCCCAGTAAGAGTGCAGGAATTCCAGCTGCTGTTATTGAGCTCCAGGTTGCTTCGGAGCTTGTGTGTCTAGAGCTTGTATTTTGTATTGTATAGTTGGTCAGGAGGTGGGGCCTGTCCCGACTCATATGGATATTATTCCTTACCTAGAGGCTTTGTAGACAATATAAATTAAAGTGTGGTCAAATAATGTATTATAGACATCATGGCTCCAACGGCCTAGTCTTATGCATTTACTTTTGGTTTGTTAATGCAGTTTACTTCCTTTTAATAGCATGTTGAATATGGAAACCTCTTAAATGTCCATAACAGGTGCATAGTTATATGTTGGTTCTCCCGAGCCTTGTCGGCAACGGGTGCCAGTCCGCCTTAATGGGGCTTAGGGCGTGACATATATATATATATATATATATATATATATATATATATATATATATATATATATATATATTTCAAGTATTAATAGTATTATATTTTTGGTTAATTTTTCAAAAAAAATTCAAATAGATTTTATATTTAATCACTTTACTCTAATTATTTTTAGGATTAGTTACCCCGTAGTTACTTTAATTATTTTAAGTTGTCAATATTAAAAAGATCTTTAATCAATTTTTATTAATTCATCTCGTGGTCAAATTCCGTTCCTCCAGGAGGGAGAATTCAAAAATTCAAATGGAAATTCGACCCTAAATCCCGAAATTACCCATCGATTCTCCCCATTTTTCTTTCCCTAATTTTGCCTATAAATTCTCTCTTTTCCCACTATTTTGGGTGGCTGGAAATTCCCAAGAACCCTAGAAAGATTTCGTTTATGATTTAAAAAAAAAAAGCTGTTGAGAACCCCCGAAATACCCTAATATTTCCAATTTTTAGTCGGGGTCGATTTTTGGGTGATGAAAAGATATTGTTAGAGTCTATTAAGTTTCAAAATTTTAAAAGAATTTGTGGTCTGGTTTCACGACAAAGGTTCTGTGGTCGGGTCTCTTGAGTTAATGAGATAGGAAGTCACTTCTCGAGCTCGGTAATATTTTTGTCTCGCTCTTCTTCATTCCATTTCGAGTATAATACGTTGTTTGAATGTGAACCTTAAAGCTATATTGAAGTTTTCATGTTTATGCTCCCGTTTTGACAATCGATGCTGCAATAGTTGTTATTGACTGTCAAAGTAATTTTCAAAATGGTCGTGTCAAGATTATTTTGCTTCGATTCAAGTTTAAAATCCCAAATGTGTTTATTCTGAGCTAATGACTATCCTGTTACAATTTTCTTGTTTATCCGTAACGTCTTGCTCTTTGCTCCAATTATTGAATGATGTATGTTATCAGTTTTTCTTGATTATATTCCAGATTAACATTGAAGATGTTTAGTTTCTAAATAATCATTCTAGTATATATTTATGCCCAATAAAGATTGAATTGGCTCTAACATAAAATTTAGCCATTGATTGATGCCTTTACTAGTTATAGAACGCACTTATTGATGTCTCAATCCGAAAAATTGTCTCTGGTTTACAGCCTTGTGTTCCATCATTCTGGATTTTGTTCTCTTTTGTTTTTTTTGTTCTTTCTTTTGAATCATATGCCTTTGGTGCTTTGTTGCTTAAGCTTTAGCTCATCTAAGCTTGATTCACTCCGCTTCAGCCATAACTTGCTTTAATCTCTCGATTCTTCTCGAGATTTATAGCCTCGTTATGGTTACTTTGAAACTCTACTGCTCTTCTGGATGTTGTTTCCTGTTTATTGTGAATCTATAAGAAGATGTAGTTATTAAGCAACAAAAACATGTTATTTGCTCATTTATGATTAAAATTGTTGGGATATATACTATTAACCATGGAATATATGTTATTAACCATGAGTTTAAATATAGTATTTATTATAGAAAAATTATTCATCCAATTTTAATAAAAGTTTTAATAGATCATATAATAGTTTATGGGTCCATTTATTTATATAGTAGATGACTTATTATATAGAGTTTTAGCATATACACAGAGGATTAAATCATCGGTTCTTATAAGTATAAAGTTTTTCGTTCACAATCTAAGATGGAAATTGAACAAGTCATCGATATGATTGTAGCACAAGATTGTATATAATTTATCTTGATTATGGGAACAATGTAGTTCCAACTTCTTGTGCTAGTGCATATTGTAAGTATTGAACGGGACTGAGTAGAGATAGTTGTTTTAGACTGACTAATAAAAACATATTCTCAAAATTGTTAAATGTACTTATATTCTCAATCCTGATATAACTATTATAATCTGTATTTATTATTTATCGTTTTCATTTATTAAAGGTGAGATTCTGAGATGGGTCAATATGTTTGGTAGATTGGATGATAATAATATATATTGGTAAAATAATAAGTTAGTTGACGGAATCCATGTCTCAATATAGAGATTGATGATATGCCTTTTGAGAGGCTTTAAAGTTTTCATCTTGTTAAACCTTGCAAGTAGATTTATGGATCCGACACATGAAATAAGTTAAGCAGTGTTCTAAAAGAAATTAATCTTTAAATTAAATTTGTCAGTAATTTAATTTATTGTTAATATCTATATTATTAACATGGAGAATTACATAAGTGTTTAATGGGGAATTTCTAAATGTAAATAGTGGAGTGCAATTACGAATTTTTAGTGGAATAATTTGTAATTTATTATGATAAGAATAATTTCAAATTAATTATTTGAATTATTTCCATAATAGAAAGCCTCAACAATTAATTCTGTGGTCCCTACAGTGCGCATATTTAACTAGAACTTAGAATCCTATTTCTAATAAAAGAAGCACACATATTAGTTTCTTGTTTTTCAAGAAAAGTGAGTTTCTTTCTTCCTTTTGGATTCAGAAAGATCCTCTATGAATAGGGATTTTCTTAATATAGAAAAAAAGGGGATTTGGATGAAAGGGAATTAGGTTTTTTCAATACCATGCTTGCCCACCCAAGTATTGAGAGAGTTCGGATGTGAACTTGGGATCACTGTAGAAGACCGCAGAATTGTAATCTAACTCGTGGATTCGCTTGAAGGTATATGTTCACGCTTCAAGAGGTATTTATTTGATTAAAATTCGTAAAGTTGATGTGTTCTATCATGATTATTTGTGTTCTAGCATAAACATATGTGTTATTTATTATTCATGTAAGCAGTACGATCATTATATGCTTCCGTTGCGCTTATAATTTTTCAACAAAAATAAGATGCTTGAAT
The DNA here is from genome assembly GCA_029948455.1 of Solanum rostratum. Classification (NCBI taxonomy): domain Eukaryota; kingdom Viridiplantae; phylum Streptophyta; class Magnoliopsida; order Solanales; family Solanaceae; genus Solanum; species Solanum rostratum. The sequence goes on from CM057055.1 coordinate 18,905,878, forward strand.
AGAGAAACTACTGCCTGTGCATCTATTTTCTCTGCGTAGCTCTTTTTCCTGAAACTTTCCTAACCTATTTGAGAGTACTGGACAACCTAGTTACATATTACTGCTATGTTGATTTTTTATCTTGTTATTTTATTTTTATTTTGTTTTTTTACTAAAACATCAAATGGTTTGAGTTTTGTCATTACTTCTCTTCCTGGGATCTTGTTTCACAATAGATAAATTTGAGAAGTCAAGCTTTTCTTAATTGAATGTATGTTGTTAGAGGCCAAAAATACAGTTTTTGTCACCTCTTATACCTTCACCTTTAGAATCTATTGCTATTAAATGAAGGTTATTATATTGTTCTAAGTTGTGCTTTATGTTTCTTTAGTATGTTATTTTTCCATCCCTTGTTAGTATCTGGATGGTTGCGTCCTTGATTAAAGTCTATATAGAGTGAATGCTTTGTCTTCTTCATTGTTTGCTAAATCTCTATGGCTGCCCATCATTAACAGTGACATCTTCCTCACTTCCTTTAGAATTAGAAGGTATATGTCTATACTCGGTAGTGCATTTCTTTTATATGAATTGAATGGCTCCTTTAATGTTGCACATTGGTTGCTTTCTGTTTGCTTTTCTTATTTTATTGCTCATAATCTTCTTGTAGTTTCTTATACTTAAGCATATGGCTTCACATTCTTTTCCTTCTCAATCCTAGATATGTTTATATTGGCAGTGGTTCTTTGTAATAGAATATTTGAGTTTCTTTAGCTTCATTTAAAATAAATGTTTCGGTTGGATTTTCACTTGTATACTGATTTAATTTCTTTCTTTGTTGTATGAAATCCTCCTTCCCGAGCCCATTGGGACCCTTGCACTCTCCTTTGCATTTTCGATGGGCTATGGAGGCCCAAGTTTTCTTCCAAGTCTGCCTCGTGGTACTTAGGACGCAGGAGGCAGTCTACAGGCCTCGGAGTTGCTGTGTGGGTTTTTTGGAAGCTGAAAATTGGTGTTTATACATAAGTATACATGAAATATACATTGATATACAAGCAGTGTATACGACAGAAAAGGGCCGAAAGCTTAAGTTTTGGACAGCAGCAGCAATTGGAGAATGGGCTAGGCAGGCCCAAAACTTTTAACTAGGGAAGGTGGAAACTGGGCCTGCCAAGTCCAATTTTATTTTTTATTTTTTCTTGTCATTATATATTTGTTTATTATTTGTGATATTTACTTCTTGTTGCACTAACTCTAACATGAATTCAGTGTTTGTATTGTCTTTTAATCTAATTAAATTTCCCTAAAGGTCAAACCATTTACGTGATTTTTTTTTTATCTTTTGAATATTTGGTGTTAAAGTCTCCTTTTGAGAAAATTAGACACTATTTAAATCCCTTCAAATATGTTCAAGTGCTTTTCCTTTAAAAATGTTCATGTTTCTTTCTTTTAATATCTTTAGTAGATTTTAAAATTCTAGTAACTTAGTCTAATTTTGTTAAATTAATTAAGAACGGTTAGATTTTAGAATGTGTTAGAATTTTCTTAACTCTTTTAATATTTTACTTAGAGTTTTTCAAAGTCGTTTTAAATTGAATCTTGTCAAAGTTAGTCGAAACTTCCTAATCATCGGATAACCGTGTTAGCACCTAATTTTTTACCAAACTTAAGTTATTTATTTTTTAGTATTTAATTTTAAATCTAAATTAGATATTTTTACCTTATTTAGAATAATTTGAAAACAACAAAAATAGAGCCACATTTTAATGTAAGTTTTGTTTTAAAGAAGAGAAAATTTATAAAAATATATGTTTTTTTTCTTTTAATTTTGTATCTAATAAATAATCCAATATTGTTAGTATTTTCTTGATTACATCTTAGTTTTAGCTAGTTAACTTTTGTATTTATTTTTTTAATTGGACATAGTTTTCTAACATTTTTATTTTTTTCTTTCTTTCTTTTCTTTTCAAAACAAAATGAAATAAAAAGGAAAATTAAATAATCCTAAAACTACCCATTAATTCTAACTCCTCCCCCACTCACCTAAACTACCCCACAATACTCCCACAAAAAACTCCCTACTCCCTCACACGACACACACACAAAAAGAGGAAGACAATTTTTTTTGATCCATCTTTTTTTCTTTCATCACATTCTACAAAAAACACATGACATTCTACACACTGTTAAAAAAAATCTTATACCACATTATTTCTTTTTTTTCTCACATACACAAAAAAATAATCCATTTACTATTTTCTTCTTTTACACGCACATCATATACTCACAAAACCAAAAAAAAAAATCTTTCGAAAAACACAACTAGAAAAGAGAGAGTTTTGAGGTTTGTTTTTGCGGTTTTGGGTTCGTGTTCCTATCGTGGCCTGTTCTTTGTATATTAATTCTCACAAGAGGTAACATTCCATCTTTCTTGTGTAGTTTAATGTGATTGAAATATATTAAAGTTGTCCATTTTCATTCGTGTTTTACCCGTTAATATTCTTTGATGTTGTAATGTGACGTATATATGCTAAAATCCTTCATGTTAACTTCATGATTATATCTTTTGTTGAGAAATGTAGTGTCAAATTATTATAATAATCTGTAATTTGTTTCATATTTAGACACCACATAATTTATTTCGTGTTTAATTAAATTTATGATCCAAGTTCATTTTTTTATTTTCATAGTTTAATTTTTATGATGACATGTGTATTAATGGCTTCCTAAACTGGAATAATGATAATAATTAATGACAGAATTTCATTATGTAAAATGTTAATTTTAGGTGTGCCTGATTCCTAACATGCTTATATTTGTGCAAAAATTTATAATGAAAAAATGTATTTTTGTGTTCTTACAAATATTTTACTAACTTAGTCTTTAGGGAAAAAAAACAAAAAAAAAGTTCTTGTAATTTAAAAAAAATAATTTTACTAGAGTGATGGTTTCTTTTGGAATACCAATTTAACGATTTTATGTTGATTCACGTAATTAATATTAAATTCTTGATTTATACTTTTAATTAAAAAAATAAAAGAATTAAAATCCTTCGGCTTTGTAGAAAGAATTCAGATTTAAAATAATTTTTACAATTAAATTTATTTAAATTGAGTCGTTAGGAACATGATTAGGCCGGCAATAAAGATAGGCAAGCATTAGAATTTAAATAACATTGAACAAATGTTATTGAAAATACGAATAAATAAATAATTTGTGGCAAGACTGGAAAGCGCTGCTACTAATATACCACACCAATAAAATAAGATAGGTTTAAACTAGTTTCAAATAAATCAAAGAAAGCGGGTGAATAATATATTTTTTTGTAAAACTTATCAAGATAATATATTCAAATTAAGTTAAGCCATAAACAAGTCGATAAAGTGACCGTGCTAAAACCACGGGACACGAGAGGTGCCTAACACCTTCCTCTCGGTCAACAGAAATCCTTACCCGATCTTTATTTCGCAGACCAAAAATAGAGAGTCATTTTCTTTTGAATAGTGATTTAAATTAGGTGACTTGGAACACCAAAACTCAATTCCAAGTGGCGACTCTGAATAAATATAATAATTCCTTTTCAAAATGTCACTTTAATTGGAAAAACTCTATTTTTCGAAACACCAACGTGGGGGGAAAATAGGGGTGTGACAGGTAGCGACTCCGCTGGGGAAAACCAGAATTCGAGCTTGTCAATGTTGACTTGTATATGGCTTTGTTATTTGAAATATTGTATTCATTGATTTATATTATGTTTGCCCGCTTATTTACGCATTGATATTGTCTATGTGATATAAACTATCTTCTCTCAACGCACCTATCTGAGTCTTTTGAGAGATATATTTTTTCGGAGATGTGATTTACACTCCCGAAACTTTCTTTAAGATACCGGAGATGCGATTACGCTCCCGGGAAGGATTTTAGTCACACATGTTTTAGGATGAGAAGATCCAAACAGTGCGGCCGAAAAGCCTTGCTACCGATAAGCTGTTCCTTCCCAACTCGAGTTTTCCACTCGTTTTATCGCCGGTCTAAACACCAACTCTATAAGGACTTCAAATTTAGTACAACAAGCCTTATACAACCAGTATTCCTCTTAGGATATACTTTATCTGCATAACTGTGTTTGACTTTATATGGCTAAACACAGGTGTTAGGATCATATAAAACATAAACCATCATTTAGACTAGCATGTTCACGACTATGTGTTACTTGTCACATTTTGAATGTTATCGTTGAATATTTTCTTTTTGGGTTGAATCCCAAATAGTTCGGTCCTAGTATATTTACAACAAGATATCCTAAAAAAGGAAATTTTTCAAAAAGTCAACATTTTTATGAGAAGTTGGCCGGACTACGCTAACCTGATTCTTATCTCGATAAGATACGTAGGCAACCCTCCTTGGGTTCGGTGATATTTATTAATAAAATTGAAAAAAAAATATTTCTTATTATGTAAAAAATACATTTTTTTCTTCTTATTCATAAAAGCAAAAGAAAAATATTTATTTCTTATTCCAAAAATAAGTATGAATATTTCTTTGATTTGAGAACTACGCTCACCTGATTCTCATCTAAATGAGATACGTAGGCAACCCTCCTCGGGTTCGGTGATTCTTCTTCAAAAAATAAAATAAAAGAATAAAAAAGAAATTCGTATTAAAAAAATTTCAGAAAATCAAATTCAAAAAGAAAGATTTTGTTTCTTTATTCATAAAAAAAGAGGTTATTTATTCAAAAGGAAAAAAAAGAATTTTTTTATATATATTTTTTGAGAACTACGCTCACCTGATTCTCATTTCTATGAGATACGTAGGCAACCCTTCTTGGGTTCGGTGATCTTTATTGATAAAATTGTAAAAAAAAATATATATTTCTTATTAAATGTAAAAAATATTTTTTTCCATCTTATTCATAAAATCAAAAAGCAAATATTTATTTCTTATTCCAAAAATAAACACGAATATTTCTTTGATTTGAGAACTACGCTCACCTGATTCTCATCTAAATGAGATACGTAGGCAACTCTCCTCGGGTTCGGTGATTCTTCTTTAAAAAATAAAATAAAAGAATAAAAAAAGAATTCATATTTAAAAAAATTATTAATCTTTATTCAGAAAATCAAATTAAAAAAAAAAAGATTTTGTTCCTAAAAGCTGAAAAAAGATGCTTTATTTATTCAAAAGAAAAAAAAAGATTTTTTTTACATATATATTTTTCAAGAACTACTCACCTTGATGAGATACGTAGGCAACCCTCCTCGGGTTCGGTGATTCTCATTTAAAAAATAATAATAATTTTTATCCAAATAATAATAATAATAATAATAATAATAATAAAAAGATTTTATTTTTTAAAAAAAGGATCCTCATCCAAGAAATTCAAAAAAGGAAATTTTTTTTTTCATTCTTATTAAAAAAAATTATCCTTCTTCAAAATAAAAATACTAAAAATAAAAAGGTATATCTTGTCCTGATTGATACCAACATACTTAGAAGTGTACATGAAAAAGTGTTAACTATTTGGCATAATAGAGTGGACCAACTTTGTTGTGTCCTATATAGATTCTTTTGATACCTCTTGATTATACTTATGTCACACTTGAAAAATTCTCTTGCTCAAGTTAAGGGTAAAAAAAATAATTTGACCTCATTGTTTCATGTGCATTGTGTGGTGAGCTTTAAATATAAAGTTCGATAACATGATTTGTTGATCTAGAACTTGACCCGAATGTTTGTTGAGACGAAATTTTGAGCAACATGTAATTTGAAAAGGGATTGTAGGCTTTCTTTGATCCAATTGTGCCTTGTAAGCTTACCAAATAACACCTGATCCCTAGTGATTCCCTTTTTGAGCCTAAAATATTTTTTCGATAACCATATCTTAGCCTATATCCTTTTGAGTGCACAAATGCACCATCTGCTTTTCTCCTATCTCCAAGAATGCACAGACAAAATTCTATGTCGGATGGCAAAGTGAAAATGTGACAGTCAAAAAAAACTTCAACAAAAAGAGAGAAAACTCAAAAAAAGGAGAAAGTCCTAAAAAAAAAAGATCAATCGTAAAAATGAAAAAATAAATTGAGAGCATAGTCCAATGCTTGAGGAGGAAATTGTCACTTTATCCAAAAATATTATCTTACCCATTCCAAGCCTACGTTTTAAGCCGAATACAAGTCCTACTTGATTTCACTTTCGGTGTTCTCACATTAGTGGATACTTACATAAGGGTGAAGCATATGGTATCTTAATCTCATGCATTGAACATCTTTCTGTGTGTGAGTGATTCTCAAAATGTCCCACGATCTCAACTCTTCTATTTTGTGTGCATTAGGACTTTGTTTCGGTGAGACACCTGAAGCATGAGGACATGAATAATTTTAACCTCACATTTGATGCAAGATGAATAAATTTTGTAAATACTTAAGTATGCTTGAGGTATCATTTGAAAATATAGAAATTACTTCAAAGTTGGCCTCAAATTTGCCTAGAAGTACTTAAAGGTGATTTATATGCATAAGTCTAATTGTTGGTACCATCTAAAGCCAAGATATGATCAATTAAAAGTCAAATTTTTTCTATCTAACAATCCTTTCAAAAGATATTATTTTGCTAAAAAAAAAATTGAGTCGTATGAACTATGTTAGACCTGATTCTTGCTATGGTGAGATACGTAGACAGCCCTATAACGGGCTCGGTCTCAAATAAAAAAATATTTTTGATTCGTATGAACTACGTTAGACCTAATTCTTACTATGGTGAGATACGTAGGCAGCCCTACTAATGGGCTCGGTCTCAAATAAATAAATATTTTTGATTCGTATGAACTACGTTAGACCTGATTCTTGCTATGATGAGATACGTAGGCAGTCCTACAAAAGGGCTCGGTCTCAAGTACTAACGAATATTTTTTTTCTCTCTCTTATATTTTTGAAAAAAATCAAATTCGGGTTTTTTTTTTCTAAAAGAAAGATAATAAAATAAAAAATAAATTCACCAGTAAAAATATTTTAAAAAAAAGTTTTAAAATTTCTCAGTTTCAAAACTGGGGCACATTTTATTTTATCTTATTTTAAAAATTAAAAAAAAAAGTAAAATAAAATAAAAACAATTCATTTGTTTAGGGAGCGAACCCTCATAATATTCGTTTAGGGCACGAACCCTCATAATATTCGCTTAGGGCACGAACCCTCATAATATTCGCTTAGGGCACGAACCCTCATAATATTCGCTTATGGCGCGAACCCTCATAATATTCGCTTAGGGAGCGGACCTTCATAATATTCGCTTAGAGAGCGGACCCTCATAATATTCGCTTAAGGCGCGAACCCTCATAATATTCGCTTAGGGAGCGAACCCTCATAATATTCGCTTAGGGAACGGACCCTCATAATATTCGCTTAGGGAGCGGACCCTCATAATATTCGCTTAGAGAGCGGACCCTCATAATATTCGCTTAGGGCGCGGACCCTCATAATATTCGTTAGGGCGCGAATCCTCATAATATTCGCTTAGGGAGCTCACCCTCATAATATTCGTTTAGGGAGCGAATCTCATAATATTCGCTTAGGGAGCGAACCCTCATAATTTTCGCTTAAGGAGCGAACCCTCATAATACTCACTTAGGGCACGAACCCTCATAATATTCGTTCATATCTTCATGGGGCATGATAGCCCCCATTTTTATTTTTCATAACGCATAAAATCTAATTTCATTCAATAATGGAGTATTTGTTTTTTTTTCCTTGTTTTAATCATTTTATTATTTTCGTTTAATATTATGTTCAAGTCAAGCAAAATAACCTACAAAAATTTTCTTAGCACAAACTGGGGCAGAAAAATTTTGTTTTGTTTTTTCTTTGATTGCAGGTAGGTCCCTCTATGACCACAAATTTGGACTTCAATAATGGAGTAACATTTGTCCGATCTGAGAAGTGAAAATAACATTAAGAGTCGGTTCGGACCTATTGTAGCAGCTCAATATTTGAAGATTTAGCTTCCCAACTTCGATAAAAGAAACAAGTGTTCAAGAATAGTCTATTAACTTTCCTTCGGAGAGGCATCGGCAACTCAATAGAGATTTCAAGTTCAAGCCTCAAACTCAAACTTCGAGCTTAGATTTCGAGATCAAGGTACTCACCAGAAGAAGGCGAGGTGATAACTAAAGATGCAAAGAAAGACTTACAAGAAAAGAGGGTCGAGACAAGTAGAATTGAATAGATCTTGTATCATTTCCTTTTAGTGTTATTATCTTCAATGTAACAATAGGAGCCACAGACTAGGATCTCGAAAGGATAAGACTCAACTTTCTAATCCATCCATCCCTTGTTGCACCTATTTGAACTACACGTGACCTGATTCTCTTATAACTCGACATATGTAGGCTGCCCAAAGCTAGGGCTTGGTCACTCTTGCTTGCTCTTTATAGTAATTTTCCTACCTTTTAATAATGGTTATGCCAAAAATTAGGCACGTTCACTTCTTTGCTGGAAAACTCTTCATGTTCTCAAGCAAAGAGGGGCATCCTGTTAGCACCTAATTTTTTACCAAACTTAAGTTATTTATTTTTTAGTATTTAATTTTGAATCTAAATTAGATATTTTTATCTTATTTAGAATAATTTGAAAACAACAAAAATAGAGCCACATTTTAATGTAAGTTTTGTTTTAAAGAAGAGAAAATTTATAAAAATATATGTTTTTTTCTTTTAATTTTGTATCTAATAAATAATCCAATATTGTTAGTATTTTCTTGATTATATCTTAGTTTTAGCTAGTTAACTTTTGTATTTATTTTTTTAATTGGAAATAGTTTTCTAACATTTTTATTTTTTTTATTCTTTCTTTTCTTTTCAAAACAAAATGAAATAAAAAAAAATTAAATAATCCTAAACTACCCATTAATTCCAACTCCTCCCCCACTCACCTAAACCACCCCATAATACTCCCACAAAAAACTCCTACTCCCTCATATTTTACACAACACACGAAACACACACAAAAAGAGGAAGACAATCTTTTCTTATCCATCTTTTTTTCTTTCATCACATTCTACAAAAAACACAAGACATTCTACACACTGTTAAAAAAAATCCTACACCACATTCTTTCATTTTTTCCCACATACACCCACAAAAAAAAAAAGAAATTCCATTTACTATTTTCTTCTTTTACACACACATCATATACTCACAAAACCAAAAAAAATCTTTCGAAAAGCACAACTAGAAAAGAGAGAGTTTGAGGTTCGTTTTCGCGGTTTTGGGTTCGTGTTCCTATCGTGGCCTGTTCTTTGTAAATTAATTCTCACAAGAGGTAACATTTCGTCTTTCTTGTGTAGTTTAATGTAATTGAAATATATTAAAGTTGTCCATTTTCATTAGTGTTTTACCCGTTAATATTCTTTTCATGTTGTAATGTGACGTATATATGCTAAAATCCTTCATGTTAACTTCATGATTATATCTTTTGTTGAGAAATGTAGTGTCAAATTATTATAATAATCTGTAATTTGTTTCATATTTAGACACCACATAATTTGTTTCGTGTTTAATTAAATTTATGATCCAAGTTCATCTTTTTATTTTCATAGTTTAATTTTTATGATGACATGTGTATTAATGGCTTCATAAATTGGAATAATGACAATAATTAATGACAGAATTTCATTATGTAAAATGTTAATTTTAGGTGTGCATGATTATCAACATGCTTATATTTGTGCAAAAATTTATATTAAAAAAATGTATTTTTTGTATTCTTACAAATATTTTACTAACTTAGTCTTTAGGGAAAAAAAACAAAAAATAGTTCTTGTAATTTAAAAAAAATAATTTTACTAAAGTGATGGTTTCTTTTGGAATACCAATTTAACGATTTTATGTTGATTCACGTAATTAATATTAAATTCTTGATTTATACTTTTAATTAAAAAAATAAAAGAATTAAAATCCTTCGGCTTTGTAGAAAGAATTAAGATTTAAAATAATTTTTACAATTAAATTTATTTAATTGAGTCGTTAGGAACATGATTAGGCCGGCAATAAAGATAGACAAGCATTAGAATTTAAATAACATTGAACAAATGTTATTGAAAAATACGAATAAATAAATAATTTGTGGTAAGGTTGGAAAGCGCTGCTACCAATATACCACACCAATAAAATAAGATAGGTTTAAACTAGTTTCAAATAAATCAAAGAAAGCGGGTGAATAATATAATTTTTTCGTAAAACTTATCAAGATAATATATTCAAATTAAGTTAAGCCATAAACAAGTCAATAAAGTGACCGTGCTAAATCCACGGGACTCGAGAGGTGCCTAACACCTTCCTCTCGGTCAACAGAATTCCTTACCCGATCTTTATTTCGTAGACCAAAAATAAAGAGTCATTTCCTTTTGAATAGGGATTTAAATTAGGTGACTTGGAACACCAAAACTCAATTCCAAGTGGCGACTCTGAATAAATATAATAATTCCTTTTCAAAATGTCACTTTAATTGGAAAAACTCTATTTTTCGTAACACCAACGTGGGGGGAAAATAGGGGTGTGACAAACCGTGTGTTAGCGACCATTTCGAGTGCGTAAAACCTTCTCGAAGTGAAAATGTGAACACAAACTCCTTCTTTGGATTTTAAAAAAGATTTTTTTCTGTTTAAGTCTTTTTAAATAATTGGTTTTCTTGATTTTTCCTTCAAAGATCAAGTGGCGACTCTGAAAATTTTGAAAATTTCGTTTGCTTAATGTCACGCCCCAAAGAGAGGGGAGGCGCGACTGGAACTCGATACCGTTATTGGCTGGGTAAGCCACTAAACAAGCTAGTTAACTAACTAGGGACCAGAAAAAAATCCGGCAGCATAATGTTTAGAAAAAAACTATACCGGGACCGTTTAGGTCATGACCTGGTCAATAACAAATCATGTACATCAAGATAAGTAAACCAAAATGATAAAGTACTAGCTAGCCGACAAGGCTGCCACCACAGAGGCACAGACACACACCATATATACATGCCAATCTTATTATGACTGGAGACTGAAAGACACAAAAGGACCAACCCACAATAACATGTCCACAATAGCCTCTATGAGAATCACTAACACTGTCGGGGCAGGGCCCCGACTATACCCGATTGTACAACAACAAGTAAACATCCTCTGAAAGCTCCAGGAAGAGGTGGAGTTCACCAACTCATAGCTGAAAGGGGCTCCTACTGGAGGGGTAAATCAGAACCCCAACCTGAACCTGCACGCACGAAATAAAATGCAGCATCCCCAGGCAAAGGGACGTCAGTACGAATAAACATGTACTAGTATGTAAGGCAAGAAGTAAAATCATAGATAACCGTAGTAAAAAGGTTAATAGAAATACCACCTGTAATCAAAACTCAAGTAGCCTTAATGGCCAATAAGCAACCTCCTAGTGATAAAAAATGCATGGTATGCTCGAGTATCGCATGTCGTGAATACATATATATAGATGCAAATGCATGACATGCCCAACCAAATGCTAGCAATGGTGTTCCTTTTCAGTAGCTAACCGGCATCATATCTGCCAACCTGTGGTCATCTGTACCATATACATATATATATTTAGGCAAATAGGCCCCATACCTTCGATTATAGCTCGAAGTCCATACATAACGCGCAATGTATGATATGAATGTTGAATGCACATAGTAGACCATAGAAAGAACTTAGCCAATCTTGGATCATTGGTACACTTATTCTCATAGCATCATAATCATTGTCATTTATCCAATCTTGGCTCATTGGTACACTTATTCTCGTAACATCATAATCGTCGTCAAAGTATATACACATGACTCGTAGGATCTTTTATGTCTTTTTAACAAGTTTGGAAACTTAACCCAACATTTAGAGTGAAGCTTAACTTTGAAAATGTTCATAAAGGTGCTTTACATAATGCTTATACTTGGTCCCATGTCAATTACTAAAGAAAAGTATCAAGTGCCTTAGTCATTTAAATAGGAGCATTTCACTGGAGAATACTGGAAACCAACGTGTTACTTGTTAAATTCTTCAATTATATTTTTATATGGAAGAAGGACTGATTATGAAAACTACATTCCCTTCGCATTCTATATTTATTTTAATGGCACTACACCAAGAAGATAAACACCTCGAACATATAAATAGGTAGCCGGAAAAACCGACAAAATGATATAAAGATATTGAATGTCCAGTTTGAACGAACGAATGAAATTTCAACCTAATATCATCATGAAAATAACTCAGCTGCAATCCCAGTGCCTTTCATAGAAGGTCTTTCTAGCAATAAAATAGTAAGATATTGCATTTGACGTTTTGGAAAACTTCTCGGATTTCGTGCTAAAAGGAGGGACAGAGCTTAGCCTTAACATACCTCTCCAACAAACGTCCAATTGCCAAAAGTTTCTTCACGGAAGTTGTTCCTTGCGTCCTAAGCTTCGCAATGACTATATATACGAATCTTAAAGACACCTATAAACAGTCAAAAATTTAGCATTAACGACCAGATTTAGCATAGAGTATTTTCGCGAGGAAATGTTCGTAAAACTTCGTAAAAGTGATTGTGAAAAAGCCCAAAAATTATTACCTAAATACACCAAATTCAAACCAATAATACCAGCAAGAAGACCACTTTTTTACAGCCCCAAACTCAGCTAATAAGAGGGGAAAACAATTGCAAAGCGTAAGGTACACATTTCTAGGCACGGGAACGAATTTTAACTGTAAAAACGCGAAAAAACTTACCTAAATCACTTAGAGAACTTTTGGGAGCTTTCTCTTCAGTTTCTTACTGCTTTGGGACGAAAATGGTTCATTTTTTAGCTTTAAAATGTCAAAATAGCCGACCTAAAGTTGGTTTGACCCGACCCGGCCATGACCCGGTTTCCTGCTCGGGCAATCGCAGTAAAACTGTCATAACTTTTTTTTTTTTGAGGTCGGTTTGATGCGTGGTTTGGTGCGTTGCAAACTAGACTCATAGATATTCAATTTGATAGGTCACAGACCTTCTAACTCCTTATATTTTGGGAGATATGACCAGTTACATTTGACCCAAATTTACAAAGGATTTCTTCAAGAAACTTACGGTAACTTTGTCCAACCCTTATCTTGCAACTTTCTTGATTCCAAAACTTAATAACCTTTGTGCTATTAAAATAACTTTAAAAATCCATTATTAGCAAATTATACATTTTTAGTCCCATTCGAAATGTGAAACCTAATTTAAATCTTCCAAAAAGGGCGAGGTGCCACTCGGGCCATTTCTTTAATCCTGAATGTGTATTTAGGGGATTCCTTTGACTTAAAACTTTAGGTCCTTGATATTACCACTTATTGGCAGCCTTATTATCCTTAGGGGCCAGCAAAATCACATATGCCTTATATAACGCCACACTATTTATATAATGGAAGACGAGAAACACGGGGTTTCACACTTAAATCAATTAAGTAATAAATTGATTTTCGAAATACAAGTCATTTTTTCGAAATAACAGTAAATATATTTAAATGAATAGCTACTCATTTATGATCTCGTAAACATTTATAGTTTACTTTAAATTTAAACATTTCATCCTTCATTTGATTTGTAAAGCTACCTTTTACAATCTTTTAAATATATTTTTTAAATTATTTTTATTTATTCTTTAATTTCAATCTAATATGTTATTAATTCTATGTCACTTAATTTTTTTTCATGTATATTTTAGAAAGAATAATTTTTCATATTAAAGTAGTTAATTTTAGTACACATAATGAATAAAAAAAAATATTTCGAATTAAATTAAAGTAACAATAAAATAGACTAATTAGATTAGATATCACAATAATTGATAAAAAAGAAAGAAAGTAAAATAATGACAAAATGAGTTAATAATTAATTAAGACTTTCTCATTGTTTAGATGTGTATTTAATAAAGTGTGTCAAGTTTAATGGGCATTTTAACTATTACCTCATAACAAAATAAAGCAATTAAATTCTTGAAGTTACTTTTTGGAAAAATAAAAAAATTTCATAATCTTTTGAAGAAATAATTAGACACCACATGTTAAGATGTACATTTAATTAATTTTTTTAAAACTTTTTCATTCTACAACCATCAAAATTTTCTAGAACTTGGATTGGTATTTTTGAAAAACTCAAACATACTTTACATAATGTAATAATTATTTTAAGCTTATTTTTTGATTGATTTTATAAAAATATCCTTGATTGTCCTATTTATAGCTTTTTATATAATAAAACAAAAATAATAACGCAAAATATATAATATTTTAATAAATTCAGATAGAATGATAAATATATTCTTGATTCCTCATGCTTAATTTTTTCATTGAAAGATGCTTCTAGAATTATTTATTTTTCTTCTTATCTTTCTTGGTATTAGCATGTGAAATTAAATTTTGTCATTAGTCATCATTCATTTTATATTTCTATATAATAGAAAGAAGTTCCTAGAACTTATTTTTTTTCTTGGTAGTTTTTTATTACTTTTTAATGTGAAATAAGCCAGCATATTATTATTTACCCTTGCATATGAATATAATCACAAGTTTGCCATTGGTCGTCCTCAACTTGGCTCTTCTAGTAGAAATAGAAATATATATATATACACACACACTGATTAATCTTAGGCCCGTAAATGAGCCCAATATCCCCTATTATTTTACCCAATTAAAAAAATTATTCACAAAAGATATTATTATAGCAATTTAACCTATATTGTTGGCATTAATTTTTTAAACATTCACTTTTATATTGTGAAACTTTTATGATCTAACATTTTTATTTTTTTGCTATTACATAATGATATTAATTTATTAGGATTTGAAGTTGATCTATTTATCAAATTAAATTAAATAATATGATAATCACAAATCATTGTGTATTACTATATCAAAGATCAATATTTCTTGGTAGGTTTTTGTTAACATGAATTTGCATTTTTACTCTTGGTCATAATCCGATCCATTTCATCTTTCTATATATAGAAAGATATTTCTAAAACTATTTTTTTTTTCTTGATAGCTTTTTTGTTAGTATGAAATTGCATTTTCATATCTCGACCAAATAATTATTATTATTTAGCTAAATTAAAAAATAAAATAAGTAATCTACTATAACTAATTAAAATTTTAATTTGATTAATCTCAAATTAAAATAATGTTGAAAATACTCTTTTTTGTTATTTTATCATCAAAATTTCGCTTGTCAAATTTGAATTAAGTTTAATATTTAAATTAATACATTTTAAATCTAATAAAGTATAAATCTAATTATATATTTAAATAAAGAGCTACTCCTTTATAATTTAGTAAATATTTATAGTTTACTTTATATGCAAATGTGTTATCCATCATTTTATTTTAAGGTTACTAATTATATTTTGAAATAATAAGTTTTTATATTGAAGTAGTTATTTTTAGTAAATATAATGAATAGAAAAAAATATTAAGAATCAAAGTAAAATAATTGAAAAAGGGAGTAATTAGTTTAGATATTATATTAATTTATAAAAGAAAAGAAAATGAATTAATAGTTAATTAAGACTTCTCATAATGAATATGTGAATTTAATAAAACGTGTCAAGTTTAATGGAGCTTTTAACTATTAACTCGTAACAAAATAAAGCAATTGGATTCTTGAAATTATTCTTTTAAAAAATAACAATAAAAAATTTTCATAATCTTTTGAAGAAATAATTCAACCCCACACCTTAAAATACATTTGATTTTTTTTTAATTATATGTCTATTGAAATTTTATAGAACTTGGATTAACTTTTATGAAAATTCCATACACTCTTGGCGTAATGTAACAATTACTTTAAGCTTATTTTCTTAGTAATAATTGTACAAAATGTCTTTGATCATCCTAATTATGACTGTTCTGTATGATAAATATTATTTAAAAAAGAATAATTTTTTTTATAGAAAAGATTAATACATAAAATTCTTTTTAAATGTTTATCCATAAATTTAGAGAATAAGTGTAATGCAAAATATATAATATTTTAATAAATTAGGATAGAATGATAGATATATTCTTTATTTCTCATGCTTCATCTTTTTATTAAAAGATGTTTTTAGAATTTTTTTTTTGTAAACATGAAATTACCCTTAATCATAATCCATTTCATCTATTAAAGATGTTTTTAGACCTATTTAATTTTCTTGATATGACAATTTTACCCTTTGTTATCCTTCAATATGAGAGAGATTCACAGTTATTAATTCGAATTTGACAATTAATTTAATAAAATAAAATAAAAGTTAATTATTGAAGTAACAACAAATATATTGTTTTTAAAATCCTTAACATAAGTGTCTACCGTGAAGGCAAGGGACACCAAAGTAATTTATGAACCAGGAGCATCAGTAAAAGGAGCAACATAAAGTGGTAGCAATGGCATATGCTATTGGAGTTGAAAACTTTACTTGATGATTCAAAAAAATTAAAAGTTACATACCAAACCCACATAGAAACACAATATTCATCAAAACAACAAATTGATCTATGCTACAACATAATAACCCACATCCAAAAAATAGGAAGAATAAGCAGCAGTGGAGATCCTGATTTACAAGTATACAAAATCGTGTAAGCAAAAGTTCTCACTTCCTCAAGCGAGAATTTAGATCAATGAACCAATCCTCACCGCAAGGAATTGTGACATCTCCAATTGGATGATCAAAACCAAATTCTTCCTCAACTTGACTAAGCAAGTCTTGAATAAAGGTTCGCTCAAGAATGAAATGGGGATCACAAATTTCCTCTTCTGCTCCTCTCCGTATACACATCAAAATATCCCTTGAGAATATTCCAAGATGTGGAAAACTTCTTGATAATACAAGGCACACGAATAGCCATGATGTTTTAGTTTTAGTACAGATGAGAAAAAAAAGAACAAACTACTAAAGATCTCAACAGAGAAAAACTTTCAAGTTTTGCTGGGAGCTGTGATGGTAAACATCTTCTTGAATGTGTTTATATAGGACAATGGCAACGTAACTTAAAGAATCCTGTCAATCAGCGGTGAAGAGTTACTCTGTTGGAACCAACAAAAGATAATATCACCTGAAGTAACATGACTTGTCTTTCAACTCATTGCCAAAATATCGGTGACTGGTTACATTAGTTCAACACAACAGGTTCTACCTTTTCTTGGACTGGGAACATAACATGATGACTCATAATCAAATTACTATGGAAGAGATGTAGTCAAGTGTAATTATTTATGTCTAAAATATTCAGACTCTTTCCTGTTGTCAATTCGAAGTCCAAGGAGCATTTACTCTATAAAAAAGGGAATATGCATTACTACATGCTGGTAGTGAAGAGTTATTTTGTCGGCACCAGCAGAAGGCAATAGCACCTCAAGTAACATGATTTTTCCTTCCAACTAATTGTCATGTTCCAAATTCCAACTTCAGACAAGAGGTAAGGCCTGATGTATTGATCTAATATGGCCTAAACTGATAAATTTGAAAAAATCAGAGAGAGATTAAGACAAAAATCGAGAGAAAACTTACCTGAAATCACAAGGCTTGAGAATATGAAGAGAGCTTGAAGAACCATTGTTTGAAAGTAGTGCTGCGAATTAATGAAAGATGAAAATATGTGACCAAAAATCATTTTAAAAAGTCATAGAAAAAGCAAACCCATTGTTTACGATGAAGAGATCACACCTAACCCCAAAAGTTCACATAAACTAAAAGAAGAACAGATACATAACAAGAAGAAACAAAGAAGATCAAGAGACAAAGAAGATTCATATAATGTGCTATTCGAGCACATCCCTCCAATTATGTTGAGTCGCCTCTACCTGTGCCTTCCGTGAATAGGATTCATATCATTTCAAGATTGCATTGTGGTATGAATTAATTTTATTTACGGGGTTTTTGACATTTGCTACCATTTTTGAGACTTGAAACAAGTAATTTAGTTGCTGAAATGTGCATAATGCGGCAGAAATTGAAATTGCAGATAAAACTAACTATAATGTGCTATTTGGGCACGCCTCTCCAACTTGCTCATGTTACATTCTTCATAAGCACTTTTCGCATAAACAATAGTGCCTGAGCTTTCAAATCGGATGAGGTCGAAAAGGAAAATGACATAAGCTAAGGACATTAAAATATCTGTATGCAGCATGGGAACTTGAACTAAAATAGTGACGATGAATTTATAGCCTGGTCTGCACATTCAGCTAAATTCACTACTTTCAGCCCGAACTACATATATAAAATATTTAAGATATAAAATGATTAAATATTAAATAAAAACGGGTACCTCCAAAGCTTGGATTCTTCTCCGTAACTATCTCTATTTAAGAAGGAAAATGCTCATCTTTCTTTGGCTTAAGAAAATTGTGTTTAACTTTCTCCAAGCCCACCTTGATACATCTCTTCCTCTGTACCTACATTGAAGAGTTGTCAAGTATATCCTTCCTCAAGATGAAAGTAAGTTCTCATTCTCATTTTTGCCTATGTTGAAGAATGATCATTATATTGTTTAGATGGTGAACTTAGCCTGATATGCTGATAATAGATTTTTAATTGGATACAAAGCAAGATTAGTGGAAAGCAAAGTACCTGTAAGTCGAATCCAGTGGCAGTCACTCGTAAGTTTTCTTGATCAATTTGTGCAGCGGAATACATGATACATCTTATGTGTTTTATTGAAATTTTTTCAACTTCAATTTAATAGATCATATGTTGCATCAATCATGCAATGAAGAATTCAGTGGCTGACCTAATGAACTGCTTGATATTGGGACATTTGGAAGTCTGAAAGACGGTGGGAAGTTGAAACAACAAGATCAAAGCCTTACTGCTGAAGAAGCTGGATAAGTGAAAGAATATTTTGAAAGAATATTTTCCCTTGCTTCTCATTACTCCCAAATCACCAATATATACAAAGATATCAAAGATAAATTAGACATAAAATAAACTAACTTAGGAAATAAAGATAATTATCAAAAATACAAAAGATACTAAAAGATATATACAATAATAGAAGATATATACAATAATAGATTATTTGACATAATCTATCACACTCCCGCAGTCGAAACAGTAGGTCGACGAACATTGAGACTGTCCCGGAAATCATCAAATAAAACTCTAGGCAGACCCTTGGTGAAAATATCTGCAATCTGATATCGGGAAGGCACATGAAGAACACAAACTTCGCCTCGTTGGACCTTTTCACGAACGAAATGAATGTCCATTTCAATATGTTTAGTGCGTTGATGCTGAACTGGATTACTCGATAAGTAGATAGCACTAACATTATCACAATAAACTAATGTTGCCTTAGAAATAGGACATTGAAGTTCAAGTAGAAGATTTCGAACCCAACATGACTCGGAGACAACATTAGCAACCCCTCGGTACTCAGCTTCGGCACTAGACTTAGACAAAGTAGGTTGCCGTTTAGAGGACCAAGAAATCAAATTATCACCAAGGAAAACACAATAACCTGAGGTTGAACGGCGAGTATCTGGACAACCACCCCAATCTGCATCTGTGTAAGATAGAAGAGAAGATACAGATGACTTAAACAAATGTAGACCAAAATCAGATGTTCCTTGAATGTACCGTATAATACGTTTCAAAGCTGACATATGCTCAACCAACGGAGCATGCATAAACAAGCAAACTTGTTGTACAACATACGATATATCCGGACGGGAAAAAGTTAAGTACTGCAAGGCACCACATAACTTTCGGTAAAAAGTGGGATCATCATACAGAATGCCAGATTGAGAGCTCATTTTTCCTTTTGAGTCTACAGGGGTAGCAGATGACTTGCAGTTTGACATCCCTGCTTTTTCTATAATTTCTTGAGCATATTTCTTTTGAGAAAGAAACAAACCTATTTTAGTATGGGAGACAGCAATGCCCAAGAAATAACTGAGTTCACCCAAATCAGTCATAGAAAATTCGGAACTAAGTCTGGAAATAATCTGTTGTCGAAGAGACTCGGAGGAAGAAGTAAGAACAATATCATCAACATACAATAGAATATAAGCTGTAGCATTACCATGGTGATAAAGGAATAAAGAGTTATCCGATTTGCTATGAACGAAACCGATGGATGCCACAAAATCAGCAAACCATTGATACCAAGCCCGGGGAGCCTGTTTCAAACCATAAAGAGACTTTCGAAGCAGGCATACATGATCGGGTCTAGTAGGATCTTTGAACCCCAATGGTTGATACATGTAAACAGTTTCATTCAAATGACCATGTAAAAAAGCATTTTTAACATCCAACTGATGAATTGACCATGACTTAGATAATGCAATACTAAGAACCATTCTGATGGTAGCCGGCTTGACAACTGGACTGAAAGTTTCATCACAATCTATCCCCTCTCTTTGAGTCTTACCATCACCAACTAAACGAGCCTTATGTCTCTCAAAAGATCCATCTAACTTCGTTTTATGCCGAAAAATCCACAATGAACGAATAATATTGACATTATCCGGGCGAGGGACTAACTCCCAAGTACCATTTTTAATTAGAGCATCATATTCATCCTGCATAGCAACTTTCCAATTTGGGTCACGAAGAGCATGGACCGGGTTCTTTGGAACGGGAGATATGGAGGTAGAGGTATGAAGAGCGTGGTATTTAGGATTAGGCTTAACAATTCCATGTTTGCTACGAGTAGCCATGGAATGAGAGATGGTAGAGGAAGGAGGAGCAGGGATAGGAGGTGAAGGGGGAGGTGGCAGCGTGCTCCGCAGCACGGCCGCGGTGGAAGCTGGTGCACCGCAGGTACCCCGCGGTGTGGGCTGCCGTGAGCTGGGGAGGGTGACACTCTCGGGTATGGCTATGTGAGGAGTAATAACATGTCGAAGAGAAGGATTGTCTAAGGCGGTATTAAACTCACCTAGGAAATCATAAGTATGAGTCTTAGGAGTATGAACTTTAGAGAAAGGGAAGACCGACTCATCAAACCAAACATGCTTAGCTATTATAATCTTCCGACTCGATATAGCATAACATTTGTAACCCCGATGATTTGAAGGATACCCGAGGAAAACACACGGGGTAGAGCGAGATTGAAGTTTGTGGATTTTAGATGATGGAAAAAGGGGAAAGCACAAACAACCAAAAACTCGTAAGTGGGAAAAATCGGGATCACGTTGATATAAAATTTGAGTGGGAGATTTATAGCTAAGAATTTTAGTAGGTAAAATATTGTGAAGGTAAGTAGCCATTTCTAAAGCATGGTGCCAAAAAGAGGGAGGCATAGAGGCATGACAAAGGAGAGTCCGAACAATGTTATTGATGGTTTTAATTTTTCGTTCGGCTTTGCCATTTTGAGGAGAAGTATATGGACAAGAAAGCCGGAGAGACATTCCATATTGGTGACAGAAATTCGTGAATGGGGAATTAGCAAATTCACGACCATTATCACATTGGAAAGATTTTACTTCCCGTTCAAATTGAGTTCGAATATATGATCTAAGTCGGAGAAACAAATTAAACACTTGCGACTTTGTAGAGATAGGAAAAGTCCACAAAAAATTTGTGTAATTGTCAAGAAAAAGAACATAATATTTATGACCATGAGAACTCAAAATAGGAGATGTCCATAAATCACTATGAATGATGTGAAAAGGCATAGTAGTATAAGATAGAGAATCATAAAAAGGAGTTTTAATTAATTTGCCGAGAGGGCAAGAATGACAAACATCTGGAGTAGCCTTATTACATTTAATCAAACTACTACTACGTAAAGAACCAAGAACAACATTGCCCGGATGACCTAAACGGGAATGCCACACACTAGGAGAAACAACTGTAAAAGCTGACGGAAGATAGGATGAAAGAACTTGACGATTTGTGAAGAAAGGATAGAGATCGCCATTGCTATTACACCTCACTATCTTGCTCCCCGTTTGCAAGTCCTTCACAGAAAAACCAAAAGGATCAAACTCAATGGATACATGATTATCAGTGGTAAATTTTCGAACGGAAATGAGATTTTTAATCAATTTTGGGACATGTAGGACATTTTTGAGTTGAAGTGTGTTTTGGTTAAGAGATTGATGACCGTAACCCTTAATTGGAATTTTGCTACCATTACCAACAACAATTGCATTATCAATATGATTGCTCAAATTAAAATATGGAGATAAATTACCTTGAGAGTTTGTCATGTGTGAGGTAGCCCCGGTGTCCATATAATAGTTGGGATCATTCAATGACATAGTGTGCATTGCTTGTTCAATGTTGGTAGGCATAAATCCCGAGGTCTGAGAGTTGTCCATGAAGTAAGCCTGCTGTGGACGAGGCCCAAGGAGACCAGGATTAGGATTCTGTCCTGGCCTAGGAGCAGCCCATGGATAAGGGGTTTGACCCTGAGTTGGGTATGGGCATGGTGGAGTTGGCCAGGGGCCTTGAGGCCAATAACCCCACGGTGGAGGATACCCCCAACCCGTGTTAGCAGGCTGCTGCTGCGAACCACCAAAAGAACGCTGCTGGGGTTGCTGTTGCTGATTGTTCCGGTTTGACCCACCGATGCCTTTACCCTTGCTGCCACCGCCTTTGTTCTTGCCAGATTTTCGGCCACCCCCACGGGAATTACCTCCACGAGAAGAAGAAGAATGCTGGGAGGATTCAAATGATGGGGTCGAAGCCGTTGGAGGAGTTTTAGCAACGTGCGCCTCCTCATGGGCTTCAGTAACAAGATCAGATGCATTACCTTGTTCCACAAGTTCAAGCATGGAACGTAATGTATCAAACGAAGGCAAGGGAGTCAGATGACGAACCGAAGTATGGAAAGGCTTGTACTCCTCAGAGAGCCCTCTTAATAATTGAAGCGCCATCCGATTATCGGACACCTTATCACCCACGTTCTTCAGACTATCAGCAAGGGTCTTAAGACGGGTGCAGTAGGATTTAACACCATCAAAATGCTCAAGCTTGGTGTTGGTAAATTGCGCATCAAGATTCAGTGCTCTGGCAGACTTGTTGTTATGGAAGAAATGTTCAAGACGTTGCCATGTATCCATGGCCTTGTCATCGGGATCAATAATGGAGTTCAGAAGGTCATTAGAGATCGTACCATAAATCCACTGTCGAACAATGTCATCAAGTCATTGCCATAAAGCAATGTCAGAAGGAGTCGGAGCCGGAGACTTTTCATTAACTGGAACTGGAGTAATATGATCCATGACCATATAAGCGCGGCAATGAAGTTTAAAGAGGGTAGACCAGTTATTGAATTGAGAGCCATCATAATCAAGAACAATAGGAACGTGTTGCTTGATATTAGTGACCAAAGTTGCCGGATGAATTTTCTGATCAGCCATGGTGATCGGCCGAATAGGGAAGAGGAAGAGAAAGAAAGGTGCGAAAGAGAGGTAGGAGATAACCTAGACTCGTGATACCATGAAAGAATATTTTGAAAGAATATTTTCCCTTGCTTCTCATTACTCCCAAATCACCAATATATACAAAGATATCAAAGATAAATTAGGCATAAAATAAACTAACTTAGGAAATAAAGATAATTATCAAAAATACAAAAGATACTAAAAGATATATACAATAATAGAAGATATATACAATAATAGATTATTTGACATAATCTATCAATAAGAAAGTAGTCCCCTTTCAGGGAAGCTGGGATCAAAAAAGGATCTTGAAAAATTCTTCGACAGCCTCAAAAACTTGGTAGATGATGATCACAGAGTTGTTGCAAATAAAGATACCATTTTTGAGCGGAGTAATAGTCTTGTTCAGGGCAAAGCCCAACAATCTGCCCAATTGGAGAACACAAACAGTGGCATTAGCAAAAAATCATTCTTGGTGGTCCAGGAATACCATGTCTCCTCAAGAAAATGGAAGATCATCTAGCTACCAAACTCTTCCCAAGATCTCAACTCAAGATCAAAATGGCAGCAGCACTACACATGGATATCATTGTAAAAACTCAGAGGTATTTCCCTGACGACTTCCAAATTCTTCCTTCAAGAGATATCACCATAACAGTAACATCGTCATGGTACTTCCTGCAGTCTCCTTGAGGGATATCCAGAAATTTATGTAATTCCACTCCTGCAGACGAAATTAAAAACGTAAGATAACCATGAAACAAGGCTCTCCTTATATAAAAGACTTTTTTTTAATTGGTTATAAAATCCTACTTAGTAGAATGAAGCTGCCAAGAATACTTTGTGAAAAATGGAGCCTAAGCAATATTAGTCTTCATATTCTGCAGACTACAGCTATAAAAAGTTTAGATAAGCATGCCATTAACAGTGTCCCGATAACCCAAGAGCGCACACAACTGATAAATTCAAAGATAAGTTTAGTACAAGAGGCGAGATGCATATGACAAAGATCACAACCATGGTAAGCCCGTGAAAATATCTGCTAACATAATTTACATTAATGCAACATATTCGAAAGATGCATTTTTTAAGACAAAGATGAAGGGAATTTCTAACAGCATGCTCCATGAGCAGGGAGCATGCTTTCTATTTTAAATAAAAAAAAATGAAGAGGTGAAGAGAGTTCTAAATAGCAGCATAGCAAATGCAATCACAAAAGCCAATTTAAAACTCAAGCTTCTTAGATTTTCAAATACGGCTAGTCGGCCAGAGCCATTATTAGCAAAAGGAAAGGAAGGATAAGACCAATTAGAGCAGCTTTATGACAATCAAGATATAGTTTGGTTGATCTCTTGTAATCACTTACAATCAGTTTTAAAGAAGAAAAAAATCAAACTTTTTTAGCCAAATAAATCCTACAACACTTCCTGAAAACTCAAAAGCTGAGTTGCAAACTTATCTTTCCGAGCACCTTCAGCTAAAATGCAAACTAAAAGAACAGTACACAACTGAAAAAGTTGCACAATACAAGTGCAAAGGAAAAATGATAAAACTTTTCAGGCCTAATATCACGACCCGAACCTAGGGCCTAGATGTGACATGGCGCACGAGAACCCGAGAGTTCCCAAACAAGCCTCAAAGTATCCAATTCCACATCATCAGTTCGGAAGCGCATTCAAAAAGTAAACACATAGTTCTAAGGGATGGAAAAGTAGGACTCACGCTATGGGGGCAACACGGGGCTTAGGATCTTCCACATTTCTACATCAAACATACATACATAACATAACTCCCATAATCAATCCATACTAGCCATATCCAATAGATAACCGAAATCATAAACTTTAAATACAACGCATAGCATATAAAATCTACGAGAGTCTACAAGAAATCCAACAATGCCTCTAGTCATAAGATGGGACGGGGGCCAAGACATGTCCCAGGCTCACCCTCAATTAAGAAGATAAGCAGAAAACAACATAGGAAGAAGGAAGATGAGTCGTCCTTGGAAGATAGGACTCACCACAATATCAATTCTCCAAAGTCGAACTACCCGTCAAGCAGTGGATGATCGTAACACACGGTCCCCACATGGTAAAATCATGTAGGTATAGAGTATGCGTTAGTACGTTTGAATGTACTAAGTATGCGGGCACGCAATGCATATGACTTACCAAAACTGCATTTCAATGTTAGATGACAAAGACACATGAGAATTGTATATTCAATGGAGATACATATACAAGATGCCATGAAATTTATTATGCATGAAATGCAATAATGCTCATATATAGTGGGGATGGACTGTAATCGATAAATCAAACTCATGCAAGCTATTACATGAATTAGACCGATTGGGACCTCCCACCGGTAGGGAGAAGCTCACTTGCCAAAGGTAATCTACATCATACCTTACGGAACCACCATTTCGGTGGATGGTCACCTTCCTTACGGACCCACTATTTCGGAAGGATTTGTAGCTTTTTTTTTCATATTATATCAGATTTTCATATACGTATAACCACTCCTTATGACCCGATCATTTCGGTAATGGTGAGCGTTCCTGTGTTGGCACATAGTTCCAGGAAAGGGAGAGGACCCTTGGGGATAGCCCTAACACCCCTAATCCATCGGTGCTAAGTCGATAACATTCCACATGAATACTTATACATATCGTGCTTTCAGGAAATGCAATATTAATTTCATAACGTTTATTACACATTTAGGCTCAAAATGCCAAATCATAGTTCATATTTATACATGCTCATGCAGGGAATAACTCATTCACATTTTTCGTAATGGTGCATACACCCATATTGCTCAATGAGCCAGAATCATGGACATACCGGTAATCACCTTTTTGTCGTAGCCAATATATTATCAAATCATTTCATCAAATAGTTGGGCTTAACCCACTTCATAATTTTCATATATCAATGTTCATGAATGCCATGCAATGCATGATGTGAGAATAACATGGGTAACATAGATTAAATTAAAAATCAATATCACAATATAAGATTTAGTAAATCCATACTTAAATCCACTTATAAATAGTAGTATAGATCACCCATCCATAAATCAAATTTAAAGGGAACATGCATGTTCATACTTTATAACTCAATGTAGATCATCATATTAGTAATCAAAATGAATTGAAATCATAGATAAAATACAGCCCATGCATCAACTAGATTTAATAAAAATCAAATAGTGAAATCTCATGTTCAAAGTAACTAAAATTCATGAAAATAGTTTGAAAGATCTTTGGGTCTTCTTGGTTGAAAGGGACCAAGAATCAATCCTACATACCTTGATTAGGAAGATGAATTTGAGAAAAATTTAGCTTGAATTTGAAACCCCAATTGAATCCTAGTTTGAATCTTGAAGATGAGACTTGAAAAGAATTTTGAGAGTCTAATTCTAGAAACTAAGTGTTAGTCTTGAATCAGGGTTTAAAATTAGTGTAGGAGGAGTTTAGGAATATAAAAGGGGGTTAAAAAGGTCTTAAAAGCCTTGGGGATGGGTCAAAATATCAAAAATACCTCAATAAAACGCCCCCTTAAATTATTAACTGAAGTTGACACGGTTGGCTTCACAGCCCGTTAAGGCCTCCCGTCTAGCCCAGACAGATGCTACGAAAAAGGGTATAACTTCTTGCTCCGAACTCGGAATGAGGTGAGACCAGATGCATTGGAAAGATAATTTAAAGAGCTTTAATTTGATAGGTCGTCGGCAACTAATTTTCATTTGTGCTAAGAGATATGACCATTTAAAGTTGACTCTTCTATCGGTACTTGTGAAAAACTTAGCCAATGAAATTTCATTGAACTTGACTTGATGTAGGAGACCAATGATGGCCTTAAACAACATCAATAAGATTGAATTGAAGGCTTAAAAGTGAACTTAACTTGAGCATGAAGATCCCATACTTAAAATTTTCAACGAAGTCACCTTCACAAGAGGTTACACGAGCCGTGTAGTGTCACACAGGTCGTGACACTGCCCGTACCCCTCTCTTTTGAAAAATTCCACGATCAAGTTACGAGACGGTGGTTCCATACTTGGCCAATTTCACTCCGAAAGCTTGATAAATGGCCTCACGAGCCGTGCGACCCCACACGGACTGTGTACTTGGCCGTGTAACCATACTTGGTCCCAAAGCTGTGGGATTTCAAGCCAAGGCCACATGGCCCACCACACGGTTCGTAAAGTGTCACACGGACCGTGAGGGGTCCAAGTGTGGTGTGCCTTAGTTTAAAACACCATGTTTAAGGGCTAAACATCCTTCATGGGCCAAGGGCCACTCCTAGAGGCTCCACACGGGCCGTGTGACCTCACACAGATCGTGATGGATCCCA
Organism: Solanum rostratum; assembly: GCA_029948455.1. Taxonomy (NCBI): domain Eukaryota; kingdom Viridiplantae; phylum Streptophyta; class Magnoliopsida; order Solanales; family Solanaceae; genus Solanum; species Solanum rostratum. The sequence continues at coordinate 18,933,580 of CM057055.1, forward strand.
TAAAGTGTCATGTTGGTCCAAAACGTTTTCGAAACCAAATTTTCATGCTTCATTGAGGTCGTACAAAATTTCGGATCCTTACATCATCTCCTCCTTGGGAACATTCATCCTCGAATGTGGTGGAACGAGGCTTGAAAGGCTTAACTTAGAACATGAAACATCCAAACATAAGGTACCATGCATAACTCATCATTTGAAAATCATAAAGCCTTTAAAATCCATATTAAAATGTATTCAAATCATTCAAAACATCATAAAAATCATTTTTGTGCACATGTATGCATGTCATGTCATGAAACTCAAGAGTAAAAGAATAAGGACCACTAAAAATAGGAAGAACCTAATATCATAGGCTTGAATAGACTGGAAAGGATTAAGGTATTCTCGCATCATACTTGATTCCACTCCCCACGTAGAACTTTCCACATGTTAATTTATCCGAAGTACGTTAACCGAAGCCACATCCTTGTTACAAAGCCGCTTCACTTGTATTATCAAAAATCTCAATCGGAGCTTCCTCCATAAGACAAGCTCTCCTCAACCTCAACACCTTCCAAAGGCAAAATAATACTAGTATCACCAACAACTCCCTCAACATAGATATATGCAAAACCGAGTGACTGGAGCTCAATTTCGGAGGCAAATCCAACCTATAAGCTACATTTCCCAATTTGCTGTAACAATCTCACAAGGACCTATATACCGGGGATTTAGCTTTCCCTCCTTCCCGAAATGCACCACATCCTTCATAAGGAGACCTTCACATACACCCAATTACCAACACGAAGCTCAAGATCCCTCTTTCTAACCTCCAAATAAAACTTTTGATGACTTCGAACCATCTTCAACCTTTCCTTAATCAATTTCACTCTTTTGTAGCCTCCAACAATAAATCCACGCCTATAGAAGTCATTTCGTCTTACCTCAAACCACTTCTAAGTAGAGATCTCAATGTCTTGAGCCACAGCACCGGGCCTTTGGTGCTTTACCTTCACTTTCTGGCAACTCGAGGACTCGGGTACGAACTCGTACACCTCCTTCAAATCCCAATACATCTTAGTAGATTCCGGGTGAATCAAATAATGAGAGTTATAGGCTCCACTCATGATCATTTTCCCTAAGGTCACCCACATCCAGAACACATAAATGACTTTGATACCGAAACACACCATCCCCCTTGGGAGGAAGCCTCTATCTCATTATTTTGGCAAGCAGTCACTTCAATCCAACCAATGACAAATCTAGATCTTGCTTAGCCTTAACATCAACAACCACAACCCAAACTGAGAAGCATCACAATACACCACCAACCTATCTAAGCCATCCGAAAATGCCAAATCGAAGCCAATGTAAGTCGACCTTTCAAATTCTGAGAACTCACCTCACACTCATCGGACCATACCAACTTGGACTTCTTTCAAGTCAACCTGATCAATGGAGATGCAATCGATGAGAAACCTTCAACAAACCTTCCATCATAACTAGACAACCCATGGAAACTTCGAATATCCAAAGGAGCAAGCATGTCAAATAATGCACATCCTTTGCCGACTCCCTTTTGGACCTCATCTATAAGATCGCTACAACATCTTCCTCCCCTGGATTGCATTACGAGCTCAAGGTAACTCTCCCTATTCGATAGGGAGGGATGGAAATAAGAAATCTTAAGACACACACCATGGCATGCTTAGAATCATGAAAAGTGAAACATTTCCTAAAACGCCTTGTAGCCTTCTACCCATAGATATGGCGCGCTTCACACCGATGAATAAGACTTTACTTGACGCGGCATGTTGGACTCCGAGGACTATTTATAAACCTAGTGCTCTGATACCATCTTTGTCACGACCCGAACTTAGGGCCTAGATGTGACACGACGAATGGGAACTCGAGAGTCCCCAAACAAGCCTTGAAGTATCCAATTTCCACATCATCGGTTCGGAAGCGCATTCAAAAAGTAAACACATAGTTCTAAGGGATGGGAAAGTAGGACTCACTCTATGAGGACAACACGGGGCTTAGGATCTTCCACATTTCCACATCAAACATACATACATATCATAACTCCCATAATTAATCCATACTAGCCATATCCAATAGATAACCGAAACCATAAACTTCAAATACAACACATAACATATAGAATCTACGAGAGCCTACAAGATATCCAACAATATCTCTAGTCATAAGATGGGACGGGGGCCAAGACATGTACCGAGGTCATCATCAATTAAAAAGATAAGTAGAAAATAGCATAGAAAGAAGCAAGGTGGATTGTCCTTGGAAGATAGAACTCACCACGATATCAATTCTCCAAATTCGAACTACCCGTCAAGCGGTGGATGATCGTAACACATAGAGTATCCGTTAGTACGTTTGAATGTACTAAGTATGTGGACATGCAATGCATATGACTTACGAAACTTGCATTTCAATGTTAGATGACAAAGGCACATAATATAGAAGAATTGTATATTCAATAGAGATATATATACAAGACGCCATGAAATTTATGATGCATGAAAGGCAATAATGCTCATATATAGTGGGGATGGACTGTATTCGACAAATCAAACTCATGCGAGCTATTACATGAATTAGACCGGTTAGGACCTCCCATCGGTAGGATGAAGATTATTGCCAAAGGTAATCTACATCACACCTTAAGGACCCACCATTCCGGTGGATGGTCACCTTCCTTATGGACCCACCATTTCCGAAGGATTTGCAGCCTTTTTTCATATTATATTAGATTTTCATATACATATAACCATTCCTTACGACCCGGTCATTTCGGTAATGGTGAACATTTCTATGTTGGCACATAGTTCAAGGAAAGGGAGAGGGCCTTTGTGGATAGTCCTAACACCCCCAATCCATCGGTGCTAAGTCGATAATATCCCACTTGAATATTTATACATATACGTGCTTTCAGGAAATGCAATATTCATTTCAAAATGTTCATTACACATTTAAGCTCAATATGTCAAATCATAGTTCATACTTATACATGCTCATGCAGGAAATAACTCATTCACATTTTTCGTAATGGTGAGTACACCCATATTACTCAATGAGCCAGAATCATAGACATACCAGTGATCACCTTTTTGTCGTACCCAATATCTTACCAAATCATTTAATCAAATAGTTGGGCTTAACCCACTTCATAATTTTCATATATCAATGTTGATGAATGCCATGCAATGCATGATGAAAGGATAGCATGGGTAACATAGATTCAATTAAAAATCAATATTACAATATAAGATTTAATAAATCCATACTTAAATCCACATATAAATAGTAGTATAGATCACCCATGCATAATTCAAATTTAAAGGGGACATACATGTTCATACTTTATAACTCAACGTAGACCATCATATTAGTAATCAAAATGAATTGAAATCATAGATAAAATACAACCCATGCATCAACTAGATTCAATAAAAATCAAATAGTGAAATCTCATGTTCAAAGTAACTAAAATTCATGAAAATAGTTTGAAAGATCTTTGGTTCTTCTTGGTTGAAAGGGACCAAGAATCAATCCTACATACCTTGATTAGGAAGATGAATTTGAGAAAAATTTAGTTTGAATTTGAAACCCCAATTGAATCCTAACTTGAATCTTGAAGATGAGACTTGAAGAGAATTTTGAGAGTCTAATTCTAGAAACTAAGTGTTAGTCTTGAATACAACAACTACAACAACATACCCAGTGAAATCCCACAAGTGGGGTCTGGGGAGGGTAAGATGTACGCAGACCTTACCACTACCACACAGGTAGAGAGGTTGTTTCCTGAAAGCCCTCATCACAAAAACCCATCAGCAGAATAAGCTAGATATGATAAACAGGCAAGAAAGAGAAGAACACATGATAATACGTAGATATATGATAGTAAACATATAAAGACAGATAAATAACATATAAAGGCAGACAATTACCACTCCTTCCTATCTACCCTATTAGCCTGCTACTCTGATTCTAGACCTCCACTCCTTCCTGTCTAAGGTCATGTCCTTGGTGAGATCAAGTTTCACCATATCATATCTAATCACCTCCCCCCAATACTTCTTTGGTCTACCTCTACCTCTCCTTGTAGCTCCCAAATCTATCCTCATACACCTTCTAACTGGGGCATCGGTACTCCTTCTCTGTACATGTCCAAACCATCACAGTCTCGCTTCCCTCATCTTGCCAGCTACAGGAGCCACCTCTAGCTTCTCCCAAATAACCTCGTTCCTAATCTTATCACTCCTGGTGTGACCACACATCCATCTTAACATCCTCATTTCTATGACATGCATCTTCTGAACATGTACATTTTTTATTGGCCAACACTCCACCCCATACAACAAAGATGGTCTAACCACCATTCTGTAGAACTTACCTTTGAGTTTAGGTTGTATCTTCTTATCACATAATACTCTAGAGGCCAACCTCTATTTTGTCCAAGCCGCCCCAATACGATGAGTGACATCATCATTGATATCCCCACTACTCTGCATGATAGGCCCTAGATACTTAAAGCTTTCCTTCTTTGGGATAAAGTGAGCCGCAAGTCTCACATTAATGTCTGCTTCATCCCTCGCAACACTGAATTTGCACTCCAAGTATTCTGTTTTGGTCCTGCTCAGTTTGAATCCTTTGGTCTCCAAAGCGTGTCTCCAAACCTCCAACCTATCATTAACTTTGGTCCGGGTCTCATCAATCAGTACTATGTCATCTGCAAACAACATACACCACGGGACTTCCTCCTGGATAGATCGCGTCAGCTCATCCATCACCAAGCCAAATAAAAAAGGACTCAGCACAGACCCTTGATGAAGTCCCATCTGAACAGGAAAATATTCAGAGTCTCCTCCCACCGTTCTTACCCGAGTTATGGCCCCGTCGTACATGTCCTTTATCACTCTAATATATGCCATTGGGATGCCTTTCATCTCCAAATACCTCCATAGGATATGTTTAAAATTTATGTAGGAGGAGTTTAGGAATATAAAAGGGGTTTAAAAAGGTCTTAAAAGCCTTGGGAATGGGTCAAAATATCAAAAATACCTCAATAAAACGCCCCCTTAAATTTTTAACTGAAGTTGACATGGTTGGCTTCACGGTCCGTGAAGCTCTTCACGGCCAGTGAAGGTCTCCCGTCTAGCCCAGACAGATTCCACGAAAAAGGGCATAACTTCTTGCTCCGAACTCGTAATGAGGTGAGACTAAATGCGTTGGAAAGATAATTCAAAGAGTTTCAATTTGATAGTTCGTGGGCCACCCAATTCCATTTGTGCTAAGAGATACGACCATTTAAAATTGATCCTTCTATCGGTACTTGTGAAAAACTTAGCCAATGGAATTCTTTTGAACTTGGCTTAATGTAGGAGACCCATGATGGCCTTAAACAAAAATAAGCTTGAATTGAAGGCTTGAAAGTGAACCTAGCTTGAGCATGAAGATCCCATACTTAGAATTTTCAACAAAGTCACTTTCATGGGAAGTTACACGGACCGTGCAGTGTCACATGGGCCGTGACACTGCCCGTACCCTTCTCCTTAGAAAAATTCCACGATCAAGTTACGAGATTGGTGATTCCATACTTAGAAAATTTCACTTCGAAAGCTTTAAGGATGCCCTCACAGGTCGTGCCACCCCAGATGGGCTGTGTACTTGGCCGTGTAACCATACTTGGTCCCAAAGCTGTGGGATTTCAAGCCAAGGCAATCACACGGCCCACCACACGGTCCGTGAAGTGTCACACGAACCGCGAGGGGTCCAAGTGTGGTGTGCTTTAGTTTAAAACACCACATTTAAGGGCCAAATATCCTCCATGGCACAAGGGCCACTCCGTGGAGGCTCCACACGAGCCATGTGACCTCACATGGACTGTGATTGCTCCCATGAAGTGTCACCTTGATCTAAAACTTTTTTGAAACCAAATTTTCATGCTTCATTGAGGTCGTACAAATATCCGGATCCTTACACCTAAAATTTATATTACTTCTAACTATGCCTAGAATGTTAAACAAACGATATGCTTTTTGCACAAGGAAAGGAGCAAATATTGATAACAACAAGTTGCCTACAAAGACCAAAATTATGAGACTGCAAGGTCTGCACTTCTACTCATGCATTTTCACATGCAAACAATAACTCTTTGCATCTACTTGTGTTAATTTGTAATCCATTTATTATGAACTTGATGAATTAGTCTTTAAATTGAATTTCAGATTCTGAGAGCCATACTACACAGAAAGATAAGCAACCAGGCCAAAGGGTACTACCACAAGATGAAACATTTGAGAGTCCCGTGAAGGATAGAAGCGTATGGATGTTTCTACACATCTATTCTTAGTGCTTGTATTGTAGAAGATTTTTTTCCTTTTTACCGTGTAAAATTATGATTATATCTTTAGGCATCCCAATAATTATTGTCGGTGCTTGTATGTATCTAGAAGATTTTATTAACGCGAAATTATTATTATGCCCTTAATTGTCCCAAATTGACTCTTCTATATAGTTAAAATTAAATAATAGAAATATATACACACTTCTGTTTCTATACTATTACCTTACCTATTTTTATTTTATTCTATATTAAATAGAAGAGGGCAATGATGATCAATTGGTATTTTAGTAATTTTAATTATATTTAAAAATAAAAATAATAATTATATAATTAATGATCAAAATAAAAATTTAAAAGATTTCATACATGTCATTACTTTTGTTATAAGAGTTGTTGACGCTCAATTTTAGTCTTTCACCATATAAATTAGTTATAGAGTTTCTTCGATTTTCAACAATTTTAAATAATTATTTTCAAAAAAAATTTGAATTTTTTTAAAAATTTTTTGATTCATATATATAAATACATAATTTGTTACTTTTGTTGTATTTATATACTATCATCTGCTTTCTACTTTAGTCATTCTTCTTTTTCTTTCTTTTTCCTTTTTTATATCTAGTATCTTTTGCACATGGGGTTTGATATTTTTGAGATGGGGTTCTTTTGGAAATAATCTCTTTATCTCTATGAGGTAATAGTAAATTCTGCATATATTTTATCCTCCGAAACCTTACTTGTGGGATTCAACTAAGTATGTTGTTGTTGTTGTAGTATATATATAAATACATGATATACATATTTTTCATATATTTTTATAATTACATATTTTATTAGTATTTTTTCATACTTATTCAAAAATCACTCCAAAAGATTTTATTTTTTCTCTTAATTTAATTTCAAATTATTTTAAAATCAATTACTCGATAATTAAATTAATTATTTCACTTTATTAATAAAAAGCTCTTTAATTGATTTATATTAATTGATCTTATAGCCAAATTTATCAATTAATTCAATTTGATTACATTTTAAATTAATCAGTCATCACAATTTCAGATGGCCAAAATTCAAATTAATTTTTCCCACCCTTAACCCATTTCTGACCAGTTTTAACCCAAATTAGGTCCGAATTTCAGGCCAAAATGTTGGCACAAACTCCCCAAATCGGCCCAAGTTTCTTTTTCCCAAACCAGCAGATACATATAATACATGTATATGCATTTGTGCCCCTCACACGTATTCCTTTTCTCTTTCTTTTTCCCCTTTCTTCCCCCATGCGCATACCTTCTTCTTCTTCTCTCAAACGAACGGCAGCCCCAACGTTCCAAACGGTCACAACCCGACAACCCTTAACAAATTTATAGCGACGTGTCCTTCTCTCACCTCAACGTGTCCTCATCTCGCACCATCTTTGTCCTTGCTCAAAAATCAGTCGTCCACCTCAGCCTATTATCCGTTCGAGATTTATCTCAACAAATTTTGAAATCAATTTGGGTATATTCTTGGTCCTGGATAAGGATAGAGTTGAAATTCGAAATTCGAATTGAAAATTTTCAATTTTGACCCCAATATTTCCCCCATTTTGAACCCTAATCTCCCTTATAAATTCACCATTGTGGTCGACTGGAAAGGGATTCCATCCGGAACCCCAAAAACACTCCATTTTTATAGGAGAATCATTGAATTATTAAGAACTTTAAAAGAATTACAGGATACCGCTTAAATTTTTTGAGGTCCTGTTTCGTGAATCATCAAGGTGAAGCTTCGTCGTCTCGTCATCCCAGTAGCTTCCTAGAACCAGGTGATTTCTCTTCTGTTCTATGTTTTAGTTATTTGTTATGTTTCCTATTGATCGTCGCTTTGTATCGTTTCAGCCCTTCATGTTTAATTTCAGTTAGTATTTAGTTTTGTTGTTCTTGAGGAGATTAGACTAGCCGATGTAGATCAAGGTCGTGATTTGTTCGTAATTCAATCTTCATTCGATTTGTTTTTTATTTGTCGTCTCTCTCTTTTAGTTAAGTTCATGAGCGCGATCTATGTGCTCCCAGCTCATTCTCTATATTATCCTCACGTGCCTACATAATTTATGTTGGTTTCCTCCTTGTGGTTAAAATTTGTCTTAGCTCAAGTTGAAATTCTTTTCCTCTCTTGCCTTTGATTACGAAGCTGCTCACTATTTCTGATGGATATAGACGGATTATGTAGTCATCTGTTTCATAGTTGCATTTGAGGGTTCATCTTAATGTTAACTTGTTGCTTTCTTCTTAAATAAGCCTGAAATTTCATCTTATGTCTTGTATGGTATGGAAATGATCCTCGAACTCTACTCCACTATTATGTCCAGCAGCAATGTTTCAGCTTCTTTTTCCTGTTGTAACCGTAGTCCATTCTAGTAGTTTCCACCTATTTATAAAAGTCACTGCCTGCTGCTTGAGTTTTTTAAATATAGTTTCTATTTGATGTGTGAATTCTTATTCCAAAAAGACCAGTTTCCTATATTTTTCTATGTGCTGAAATGTTTTAAGATAGCTAAACATCTACTTATTCTTGCTTCTCTTAGAATATTGCCTTAACTCTTCTAAAGCTTGTTCACACCTTTTGTCATGATCCGAAATCCGGGTGTGATGACACTCACCTAACCCACCATGGAGAGTCAATCAAAATCCTAAACAATTCAACAAATAATAAAAGCTGAAGATAGAAACAGTCTAATAAGATAGATAACATAAGGAATCGAAACTACAACTATCCCAGAACTAGTTTCACATGTACAAGCTTCTGAATATAGAATACTCAAATGAGATACATGTCTCAAATGTATAGTTCTCAAATAGAACAAACCATAATAATAGATTCCTCGAAGGCCTGGTGGAGATATAAGCAACTACTTCACGAATGATCCGGAAGCACGATCCTGTAAGTTAGAAAAACTAGCAAGGAGGACCAGGCTCGCAACCTACAAAAATATATAGCAAAGGGTGAGCGCCAAACCACATGGTACTCAGCAAATGGAAACTAACCTAAAATAAAGCAATGATGAACATAAGTAACTCCTTAACACCCAACCACATACCGCCGAACTACAAACTTGCATTCAGAAAAGTCCCAGCACAATGTGTACAATATAGAGAAATCATAAGGATATAAATATACTTGTCTCATAGCATCACATCTCAAAAGGGCCAACACTAAACAAGTCAAATGATACAATAATTATCTTGTCTCATAAGCAATTCATATAATAATAGCAAGTAAGAATAAAGATGGAGTGAATGCCATGAGATGTAAATAATGTGATGCAATGTCAAGTAATTGTGATGCATGTCTGTCTTACGATACACTTCTGCCGATAACATCAGACCAGACTCATGGGCGCCACACAAGGACCATGTATCCGTGAACATTGCCGGCAATGACCTCGGCCAATGCTCACCTGCTTGGAAATGACCTCGGACCCCAAATCAGTCGAGCCGACAAAAACCTCGTCTCACATCGAGTGTTAGAGCCCTCGATCACCAATCCACATGTTACCTTACTCATCCCTCGGTCGTAGTCATCACAAGTATCAAAAGCATAAATTATAGTGAACACAATGCGCATGATTCAATTATATCACAATGTCAACATCATAACGATTTCAATATTATCATAGTATCAATATCATCAATGCCTCGATATTAGATCAGTCTCAATATCAATTGTATCACAATTTAAGATCCATCTCATCATCGACATCAAAAGATTCACAAGATCACATATTACAATCCACAATTAATTCATAGGTCAAGATATCATCATATAAATAATTACTGGAACTGAAAATCTCATGATCAAGCCTATAATGATACAGTTCTACCCCAAAGTACTCAATTCCATACACATAGGAGCATACAAGGTTCAATCATACTTAACAAAAGGTTGGAAGTCCACTTGCCTTAGATAAAGTCTTGAATCAAGTTAAATCCAAAGCTTTCAGGGTCATACAATACTCCAAATCACCAAAATCTCTTCAAATATAACATCACAATCACATAACGAATTTAATGACGCTAAAATCAATCAATTAGAAAGAAAATGGCAAAATGGTAAAAAATTTCATGCCAGAAAAAGTAGTTGGAATCTGAAAATTAATATATGAAAATGTTCCCAAGTAATAATGAGTTCAACGGTGAAAATCATTTCGAAAATGGAGTTAAAATGAGGGAGAAATCATCAATTTTAGGATTAGAAATCAAAGTCTGAAAAATCTCCAATTAAAAAATCCCAAAATTATAAGTTTAAAACACAATTTAATTAATGAAAATTGAAGAAATAGATCAGAAAATAGTTACCCAATTGATTTGCCTAGAAAAACCTTGAAGAATCTTTTGAAAACGAAGCTTGAAATATTAAAATGGAGGAAAATGGTCAAAACCCGTCACTTAAAATAACTCACTGTACAAGTGCACTTTGTGCTCCGCGAATGCGGAAGCCAAAAATGCCTCGACACTTCGCGAATGCGGAGGCTATGCTGGCAGTGCTTCGCGAATGCGGGCCCTTGTCCGTGAGCGCGGAGGTCACATTATGTAGACCTCCGCGAACGCGGTATACTAAAGGCGCGAATGTGGAGTACAAGCCACAGCTGCTCCAGAAACAGCTAAAAGCCAACAAACACAACTCGGGAAAAATCATAAAATGGACCCTCAGGATTCGTTCGAAACCCCGGGAACACAAGCCAAACATAGAACCCTACCAGAAACAATATTACAGACTCAGTGGAACTGTCAAAATTTGAATTCGGGACCTCCTTGGCCTAGAATCTGAGAAGGATCGTTTAAACTAGTTTAGGACTCAAAAACTCAGAACATTCTTGGGACTTCTAAAAATTGCAACAAAGTCATTCTTAACGGTAGTTTCACCATCCAGAACCACTAGAATTGACGGAATTTCTATCGAGCTTCCGAACTCCGAAGGTTGACCAAAGTCAAACTATGACCCAAAATGACTAAAAATGCAATGTTGGGCCTAAAATCTGTGTTAACTCCAAATTCAGTTATACAATTTCTCCTAGACCGAATTCGGCATTCCGGAGCTAATGGAATTGACAGAATTGCAATTCGACACTAGAAACTAAAAATGACTCCAAAACTCAAAAATTTCAACTTTGAGCCCTTTAACTCTTTCTTTAGCAAAACTCCAACTTTTCACAAGATTTTTGAAATTTGACTTTTAAACTCGACCAAAAATGACTCAAGACAATTTTTGAGAATGGCAAAATGGTAATTTGATCAAAAATGTCAAAAATAACTTTCGAGGTCATTACACTTTTGCATATCTAATTGCTTTGGCAAACATGTAGCCATGATTTTATCCGACTATCGTTATAGTTAGAACTATCTATACAGAGTTAGAAAATCATTGTGTTCTCTTTCATGTCTTGATGTTCAAAGCTGTATGCTGCTTGTTGCAACTTGATGACGAGTAAGTGAAAATTAATTCAATGGTCGTGATTTGATCAAAAAGTTCGTTTGCTATTTCTCTCCTATTCATTGTACGCATATATTCTCACGATTTTCTGGTTGTATTTGGAGATTTTGAATGAAATTCGGGCTTGTTTTCTATTCAAAGTTTCCAATAAACAACTTGTTAACTTACAACTATCAGACGGCTTATATTCATTTAAGTTAAACGTTACGAATTAAGTTATTTTCCTGTTTTCTACGTATATGCATGTAACTAGTTGCCCTTTTAATATCCTATGCACTTCTTATTTTTCTTCTCTACTTATTTTGGCAAGATCTTATATTAACCTATTTTATCCCTTTTTCGCATGCGACGCAATTTGAGTTCATTTTGAACTCTATCCTTGCATCTCTATGAGTTGATTTTTTTTCGAGTCGTCCTCATCGATACCAAAGACCAGAAAAGGAGTTGTTGTAGGTTGGAAGGCAAAAATACAGATTAAAGGGGAGTTACACAGGCTTGGAAGCAGAAAAATAGTTGTATACACAGATATATTATGTATATACAATATAGTGATACAGGACAAAAGAGGGTTTTAAAAAAGGAAAAATTTCATAACTGAACAAACATTCAATATAAAATCACATAAATTAACTACAATTTTTAAAAATTACACAAAGTAACCAACCTTTTAAAAAAAGTGGCTACCGATGTCGTGGGTCCCAGCACATTTTGTATAAAACAAAAAAATTTCCAACCTTCTTATTCTCTCTCTTCTATACAAGAATTCAAAGATCTTTCCATATTTTGCTCCTTCAATCTCTCGGCAGTTACATAGGTAAGATTTTCAAAAAAATTTCCTTAATCTTCTCTCTCCATTCTTCCAGATTTCATTCAGTTTTCATTCTAATTTTTGGTGCTTTTTAATTTTTTTTTTTTAAAAAACACAACCTATTCAGTGTACAAAAATCAACATGTTCACTGTCTGATCCTTCCATATGCTTTGTCTCAAAAGTGGCAAGCCACAACCAAGCATAAATGTGCACCATACCACGTCCGAATGAGCACTAAAACTTTGTTGTCGCAGAATAAGAGTGGGTGTTATAAACAAAAGCTCACTGTGTTTTGTCATGTAACGAGGAGCTAGAGTATTCTGTTCCATTTTCTGAAGTTACTTCGGATGTAGCACCGGTTGATACATCACTTGTGCTACCACGGAAGCTCTTTGATGCAAGGGCAGGGTTACCCTGAGGTTGACCATTTGCCATACCTTTTTTTTCGTTGGGTATAACTCAAGAGGATGATCTCATTGCAGAAAGCATTGCAAGAGATAAGGCTAGTGTAGAAATGGTATACCATTTATGTAAATGATATTATTATACGCTTTTTTTATGTATACCATTTATGTAAATGGTATTATTATACGTTTTTTTTTATATATACCATTTATTATACACTTTTTATGTATAAGTTATAGTATAGCATTATTGTCTAAACAAATTCGCTTATTTATGTATAAGTTATACATGCACACTGTCTGAGTAATTATACAATTACAACACTGTTATGCCAACACATTATACAACTGCATAAGCACATATACAGTTTAAGCATTTTTTTATACACCAAAAGTATATATATGCATACCTGGATACTGTTAAGCAATTTTTATACAATGCGAGTATACATGCACATCTGTTGTATGAGTAATTATACAATGTAAGTATATATACAATGCAAGTATATATGCATACCTGGATACATTTAAGATGTGATTTTATACACTGTGTAAGTATATATGCAAACCTGTCAGATTAATTATACAATTACAACATAGTTGTTGCCAATACAGTATACAATTGCATAAACAATTTATACAATTCAAGCAATTTTTATACATTGCACGTATATATGCACCCTTGTTGTCTGAGCAATTATACAATTACAACATGGTTATTGCCTAAAATTTATACATCTGCATGTGCACATTATACATTTTTTTTTGCTATTTGTTACACACTGCAAAAATGTATGCAGAATTTGTATTGATTAACGCATTTTTTTTCCAGCCTTACTCGTCGCTACAGTATTTTTTTTCTAATCTATGTTTACAGATTCATATTAGGTAATAAATATTGATTACATTGACCTTCCATTATTTAAGGTAACGTTTCCTTTATTGTATCTAATCAGTAATTAATCAACATTTCCTTTAATGTAACGTTTCCTTTATTGTATCCAATCAGTAATTAATCAACATTTCCTTTAATGTAATACTTCCTTTATTGTATCTATGCCAGCTATTCTTTTTTGTATAAAATATCAGTGCATACCCGTTTTATACAAAGCAAAGTACACGTTCAAAAGGCTATAGAATATAATTTTCGAAACTGTGGCTATTTTAGTCTATTATGTTTCAATAGGTGGTTGTTTATGAAAATTCCACTTTAAAAAAAGGCCCAACATGCAGGAAAAGATCCAACATATTGGTCCAGGTGAACAACAAGTAGTCTTGGGCCCAGTTTTCCTTCTTCTTTTTGCTTAGTTATCTACTTGTAATTACTTGTATTAGCTGTAACACTAACATTTTTGTTTAATCTAATTAATTTCCCAAAGGCAAACCATTTTATGTTAATGTATTCTTAAATGATTCTTTTTTTTTAAAATTTTCCGCAAAATTAGTTCACTTAATTTATTTAAAGTATTCAAGTGATTATCTTACAAATATATATACATATTTTGGTAATTTTCGCTCTCCCAATTTGTTTGAAATATTCCAATTATTAATTTTGATTAATCGTCTTTCAAAAAATATCTTGCTCATTTCGAGTCAGTTGCTTGATTAGTTTTTACTCAGTTATTTTGTAAAGATCGTTGAAAGAACTTTAAAATTTCTTTCCTTACTCGGTCAATTTTAGCAAAAGTTACTTTTCCTCAAATATTCCAAGTACTTTAAGTTAGGATTTATTTTGGCTAAATTTTTAAGTACCTTTATTATTTTAAATTGTTTTTTCGAATGTTAGCCATTTAAATTTAATCGTCGATTAATTGCATGTTAGTGGCCACTTTGAATGTTAATACTTTTCAAAGTGAAAATTAGAACTCTTATCCATTTTTTCAAAATTTTAATATCTTTTTGTTACAGTCTTTAAGTTTTTATGTTTTCTTAATTTCATTAAAAAATTAAGTGGCAACTCTCTTATTTTTCAAAAGATCATTTTTTTCTTAAATTTATTAGGATTAAATCGATATTCCTAAAATATTCTTTTTACCCATTAGTAGAAATGACGGCTTTGTTGGGGATTTAATTAGGCTCTAACTATTAGATTTGACTTATTTGACAAACTATTCGGGAATGTCATAATTAGTAATTCATATTTCCTTATTTGTGCTTTATTTATTTAAATTCGAATATTAAATTGACATTACATGTATAACATTTTTCGCCACCCGACATTTTTTACTTTCTTACTCAAATGACGATTTTGACGAATTGCAATCGTTGAATCCAAATAACTTATTGTGGTACCCTAACAAAGTGAATTGACTTCGAACAACCAACAGTTGTTAACTTCCCCAGCTCAAGTTGTGCGCTTGGGTCACGGGTTCACTTTCAAGTTAAAACTCACTCTTAATCTACCTAGATTAGAGCGAAACCAAACCCTATAGGAGTATTTACCTAAGATGGCCTAATATCCAAGGCGTGTTGGGCCCATTAGAAAGACCACCTTGAGTCCAAGGCGACCTCCGGTCTAAATAGATGATCATGCTTATGTGTTTTATATTTGAAGGATGTATATGTTATTTGGCGAACCATTGTTCCTTGGGATTGGGAGTTTATTTTAAAAGCCTAGTTTAGTCAAAGATAAATCTTTACGAGCCATTACTTCATCCAAAAACGTTCGGAGATGCTAAGAAGTCCAAGAAGAAGAGATTTTCCATGATACCTTAGTTTAGGACTGTACCCCTGTGTGTGACTCATTTTTGTATCCTTTTTTCCATATTATGTATTCTCATCGAGCATATTTATAAGGCTTGTATAATATATTTTTTGGGGGCAATGGAATGTTTCAAATGACATGATCCTTGGCATAAAAATGTCATATATCTATTTAGGGAACACAATAACTATTTTTGTAAAGATGTTTTTAAGAACCTCTTAGGCACAAAAATCAAGTCATTATCAAAAGTTCGTCCAAACATTCATCGAGTCTTGAGTTTCTCAATAAAATTAGAACTCCACTCTCAAAATTCTAAAATCTTACCCTCATCTGACGAGAGGCGGATTTGCCATTTCAGTTTGAAAAAGATTCAAGCTAGTCGAACTACGCAGAGCCTGATTTCTCTTTCGTGAGATATGTAGAACCTTTCAAGGCTCGACCCCTATTTTTCAAAAGCTTATTTTTTCCTCTTTCATCCTTACAAGAGAATTATCAATTTCACATGAGTGATGAAAATCACGGATCAATGCCTTCCTGATACACCAAATTCCAAATCAAATGGCAAAATTTTGCCTAGCTAGTCATTTTCTTATATCCATGGACTAGTATGTCATCCATCGAACAAAGCAACTATTATGTGTTTAATTTTCTATGCGATATTTTGCATTATTTATTATGAATGGGGACTAACACATTTATCTTTTTGAGTTATTTTTCATTCGACATGTAATTAGAATTGATCTGTGTTGAAAAAATGATTGGATATTCATACTTTACGAGGTCTAAGAATTCCAAAGATTCCTTCCATAACCAAAGGCTATCAAAAGGCAACGAAAAAATGACTAAGAATAGTGATGACATTGGTTTGACCGAAGTTACTGTGACCTTGTCATGGCTAAACAGAATAAGTTGATTGCACAACTGATGCAATAAATTGATGAAATGAGAGCTGAGACAAAAGATACAAGATCCGATGAATCTAGGCATCATCACTAATAGTCCTATTCCAAATGATGAAAGGCCTCTACTTCATTTTTTTCCTCCGAATATAACTGCCAAACATACCCCAAATGATCTTATTGCTATGACTCCTACCGTCGACTTATTCACTCTTGACCCACATCATGCCAACTCATCACACCAAGAACCACCTTCTCTACAAAGCCTAAATACTAATAATCCTCAAATACTCCTGCTTATGTATCCGAACCCTAATCCAAGTGCTCAAAGTCCACCTATTACTCAATCCGTGCCTTCAAAAGCCATTTTTCATATGCCAACATTATCAGAATCATAGCTTTCCCTCATAACATATTTTGAACTCAATCCTTGTGAGGAGAAGGAGAAAAAGTGGAGGGACTAAGAGAAAATGATTAAGCAAAGCACGAGAAATTTTTTTGCAAAAGTAACAAAGGAGTTTTACCACATCGCAGACACTATAAGGCTGAATTATAAAGATTTGTGCACTCATTTGGATTTGGACCTCCCAAAAGAGTTTAAAGAACCAAAATCTGCCACTTTTAGTGGAGATGACAATTCCTTATTTCATTTGAGAGCTTATTGTTACCAACTCATAGGAGTTGGAAAAACTGAAGCCTTGTTGATGCGACTTTTTAGTTGAAGTTTGGGTAGAGAAGCTTCGGATTAGTTTACTTCTCGAGAAATGAAATAATGGTCGAGTTGGAATGCTTTGATTAGTGACTTCATCGAGAGATTTGTTTACAACATAGAAATCATTCCTGATTGATACTCTTTGGAGAGAATCAAACAAAAGTCTGCTGAAAGCTATCGCGAATATGCATACTGTTGGAGGCAAGAGGCCATAAAGGTTAGGCCTCCCATGCCCGAGAAAGAGATTATCAAAGCTTTTGTGTGTATTCAAGAGCCAAAGTACTTTGATAAGATATTGCTCATTATAGGAGCAAAATTTGGTGAGATAGTCAAAGTTTGTGAGACTATCGAGTACGGTCTTGAGATCAGAAAAATCATCCGAATAACTACTCAAACGAAATCTTTGAAGCTATTGAGGTGGGGAAGAGGGAAGATATTTCCTCCATTTAATTTGAAACCAAGATCAAAACATGCCAGATTCGATAGTTGAAAGCATTTGCTATCCAATACCTATCCCCAAGCTCCATAAAATCCCTACCCAATTCTCTCCATCCAATCAAATTTCTAGGCTCCACTATCAAATTATCGAAGTATCCCTCAAAAAGTTTCAAGTTCTATGGCTAAATTACCAAAGTATCCCTCCAAATATCCAAGATCCATGGCCAAATTACCAAAGTATCCCTCAAATTACAAAGCCTCATTGCCAAATTATCAAAGTATCCCTCCAAATTACCAAGCTCCATTACTAAATTACCAAAATTGCGAATGCCAGAACCTACTTTCAAAAATCCTTTAAACTACTGTCAAGTACCTCTATTTTCAAGAAATAATTACGATATTCTTCATCCAAATCTTATGAAGAAAACCCCCTCGAGTCTTTACTCCTTTGGTTGAAAGTCAAACCCAACGTTTTGAGAGATTGAAAGCAGATGGTCTAGTATAAACTATTGAACCGAAAAACATCAATGTCAATTCCAAATTTTATAGGTCCAATCTTTACTGTGCTTATCATTCAGGAGGTGTTAGACATACCACTGAGAATTGTATCAACTTGAAGGATGAAATTCAATACTTGATTGATCAAAAGGTTGTCTCTCTTCAAGCTGTCACCCCATTGTTAAAATCCCTTGCCATATCATGAGGAGGTGACTATGATGGAGGTCAATGAAGACCAATGTATAGATAAAGCTATAATTCCAACAAACTCTGATCGTTGTGAGAAAGTTATAGCCTCTTTAAGCAAAATAGATGATGTTGCCCAAGCTACACCTCCTTTTTGAAGGCTAAAGTGGTCGTTGTCAAGATATATAACCTAATCGAGGTTAGGGTTGATCCCACAGGAATAGGGTAGCCTTAGAGAAATTTCAAGCAGTTCAGGTGGATTAACCTACTTATTTCCCCGGGGGGGGGGGGGGGTTGTAAAAACTATGGAAAGTAATCCTAAACTAAGGTAAGTGTGAAATCAGTATGAAGAGTAACTAAGGTATTGTGTTCCCCATGATCCCCTAACACGGTATTACCAGATAATTGAATTCTTTTCTAATGTGTAGCATGCCAAAAGGTAAGTTAAGTTCACCAAACCTTTTGATCCAGGCGAGAGGCAAATTTCACTATGTGATTTGATCCATCCCCGTAGTGTGACATCACTAACCCTTACCTATTATTCCAGTATAACCTCCCCTTGATCCAGTTTGGTTGATTAGACGAGAAATGTCAATCGAATTCTTATAATTAATATCTTTTTCTGTTCATTACTACCTTGATCCAGTCAGTTACACTAGGTGAGTTCTAACGTTGGCCACCATTAAAAAAACATTCAAATCAAAGAGAATTAATTAATACATGCATGCACACTTTCAAAGAATTACAAATTATTCGATTTTACTTTATTAGTTCTTCATGGTTCCCATAACCCTAGTTGTGGATTTAGCTACTCATTATCAGTGTAGATGCAAAAATCATGATATTAAATAACATAATTTAGCACTTACATAGTAGAATTAAGAACAATAAATTCAAGCTGAAGAATCACAATATTGAATTAAGAACACAAAATAATGTTTCACAAGTGTCTCACAATGACTCTTTGAAGTTCTATACTACTCTCTTTTCTGTTCCATACAAAAAATAACCTAATAAAACTATTTGTAATATACAAAACCAAAACAAAATAGGAAAAAAGGAGCGACAGGCTCTAGGGACACTTTTACGGGCTATATAAAGATTATGGCCCGTAGTCGGAGCTTCGTGGATTCCTTTAAACAATTCTAGCGAAGACTTCTATGAGACATATCTACGGGCCGTATAAATTTCTATGGTCCGTAATGGATTTCGTCTGATGACTTCTCAACAACTTCTACGAGACACATGGTCTACGACTCGTAGAAACTTTTACTGCATGTCTGCATGTTCATAGACTCAACTTTAGAAAATCACCCTTCACTAGATTTTTCTACGAAACCTTCTCTACGGCCTATGGAATTTTCCACGGCCCGTAAAGAGTATTGTATATCAGCAATTTCTGCAACTTTTGCACACTTAGCCCACAAATCATGCCAACCCCGTAATCTTGTAAAACAAGCATAAAAATACATCAAATCTACTAACATCGCTTTGAGGACACACAAAACTCCATGTTTTAAGTATCAAAAGTGTTATATTTTGACAGCACATCAACACCCTCAACTTAAAATTGTTGCTTGTCCTTAAGCACCAGACTCGATCTACATAAGTAGTACAGTAACACACAGACCTCAATCTAATGGCATACATCATATCAAACTCAAGAACAGATACCCACACCACTTTTAAAAGCACATCAAATAGCTATCAAGAAAACCAATACAGATTAACATGCATGACAGTGTAATTATGACAAGCAAGGTAATTATCAATAAGCAATATTCATTGAGTTAGTCCAATATCAAAAATGCATTGCAAGTGCCCTCACAGAAAGAAGTCTCATGTCCCTCTCATGATGATAGTTTTAGATTCAATGGTTAGGACTACACAAGATCACTCACTCTCACAAAGACATTCAAATACCATGCTCAATACCATATTCTTGCCCCTATACTCATGACTATGACCTTCGACTACTTGGACTAGGATCACTTTAGGACTTTATTGGCTTGTAACGTAGGCTCAGTTGCTTTGGTATGATGTTTTGAGAACATAGTGACTAAAGGCCCTCTTTGACACTCGTTTTTCTACACTTTGCCCCTACCAATATTGTCATTTTTCACCTTGTTCTCTCCCTTTCTCCTATTTCAAGCTTTTCTGGGTGCCTTATTCTCATTTTTTCAGCTTTTTGCCTTTTGTTTTCACATCATTTTTCTTTTCAGCTCATTGAATTAGGAATCAACTCATTTTTCTTGCACTCAAAACATAGTTGTATCCCTTTTTCCATGTATCACTAGCTTCCACCTCATTTTTGTGTTTAACCTTACACTAGCTACCCTCTTAAGTTTTTGGCCTGAGTCAAGGTGCACAATATCCAACCTAGGAACCAGGGCCACTTTTGGTAGCCACCCTTAACTTAAGCTTTTTGCCTCAGTCAAGGTGCACAATGTTCAAGGAAGGACCAAGGCCAATTTTAGGATTTTACATCTAATAAGGCTAGGTAATTTAGGTTTTTACAAAAAGAAGTGTACATGTAAGGATCAAACATTGGGATCAAGGGATACTTTACACATCTGGTTGGTTATTTAGGCTTAGTGGACTGATATGAACAACGAGCTAAGATCCTTTTCTAACCAACTAACCTATAGTCTAAGTCAGAGTAACATGGCAAGTTTTAAATTGAAACACAACATATGAATTTAGCAAAGAAGGCTCACACACATATGACACTGATTACATTATTAGCAAATACTCTCAGATCATGCTTTTCATCACACTTTATCCTCACTTATCAGGACAAGCACTGTCTAACAATCAAGCATGCATGGTTGCTATTAAGACCAACAAACAAAATTTTGGTGGGTATCATTTTTCACACAAAAACACAAAACAAACATATGCCATAGATATCAATACTACATGCGACTAATACTTCCTACACATCCTAAACATGCCAGTTCAACAGAAATTAAATATCCTTGGGGAAAAGAACACAGGCAAGAAACCCCTAGAACTCAAAATTTGGGATAAATATAGGCCAAGGTTACGTAGACTTCACTGAGGCCTACAACTACATACCCTATTGAAAAAGACTTGCATTGCCCTCAATGCATAAAATAGAATGATAAAGAACAAGGGTCAAAAAGGGAACATACCTGGGCGCCTAAGCACCGGTCTTTGGCTGAGTCTAGCCACCCTCAACCTGCCTGGTTGCCTCCTCAGTAGTAAAAGTATGTCTGGAGGGGCCAGCATCCATCACCCTCTCAAGCTCATCTTATCTCGAGCGTATCACGACAAGCTCTAACTCCTGCTCCTCTATCAGCCCCGCCTGCAGTCTCACTGTATCTGGATAAAAAATGTGGGCCTTTTCCCAAGGGAAGTCTGTGATGGATCATCAGGAGCAAATAAATCAACCACCGACATTGAGGGATCAATCGTTCGAAACATGATCGATGCTGCCAATGCTGCTGTCATGTCAGCTTGGAGCTTGCTAGATCTCCTTCTGAAGGGCCGTCATATCTACTGGCTGTGCTGTGCTGTGCTAAGGCTTTTCTGGACTCATCTCTCAAAAGCATCTATGTGGGCATCTATGGGTGTGAGTCTATCTTGGATAGTAGCTACCGTGAATGTCTACATGCGAGCCTCAGAATCTGAAATGGCCTGGTGGACCGAGGGCCTAATTTGCTGTAATAACTGAGTCAACTGTGATCAGTGTGGGCCAGTCTCTGTGCCATGGCCTGAATGGACACCGGTGACACATAGACCACGCTAGCAGGTGCTGTTAGTGTAGGCACGACCTTTGGGGCAGAAGTAGTAGTAGTGGGCCCCCTCTCCACATTAGCCTGAGTCTGTGGGGGCCTATCAGTAGTAGTAGCAGCAACAATGGTGGTGGATGGAGGCTCAGATGGTGGCGCCACCACAAACATCTTTGGAATCTGAGTTGGAGGGCACAGTGCTCGCTGGAGGGCCACCGGATTATCCTCGGCCTTGATCAGGCTGGCATCTAAAGTACGCTGGACCTCTGCAGTGAGTCCAGATGATGTAGAATCTCCACCCCCAACTCTATACAGAGTCTATAGATCAAGCATGGGAAGGGGATGGAGGTAGACCTCTTCATGGTCTCCTCGTGTATCTGTTCCGTAATGAGGCTGGTCCAATCAATCTCATAACCAACCAAGATGCTGACAACCAAAACAACATGGTCCAGCATCAGTATGTTATCAACAAGTGTAGGCCAGATCCTTGATCTCAGCATAACTCACAAAAATTTGGCGGTGAAGCGGAGTGAAGCCTTCACGATAGGATCCGCCGATGTAGCTATTAACTCAGGGTTTAGGCCTTGCTTTGCAATTTGGTCGATGACCCATCAAATCAAGGTGACCCTGCGGGCCTGATCTCTCATTAGGGCCTTATCCATGGTCTGCACCAACCTCCTATCATACTCTGTTGTCGATATGGGGGCTGGGAACTCAGGTCCGAATAACATACGACAGATGGTAGTCTAAAAAATATCCACTTGCCAACCCCTCACTCTAGTATGTGTCAGTTTGGGCTGAGCCAGGGGATTCTTCCATTTGGGAAGAGAGCTGAGAACTGTGGCAACATAAGATATGTAAAACTCTCGAATCATAGCCGGGGAGTACTTCCTCGATGATCTTGCTAGCCACCAGAGCCCATATCTACTAATAGTGTCGTGCAGGCTTAGGACATGGTCCAATCCCAAAGTAATGATCCAGAGCTCCTAAAAACTTGAATGAGCTGGTCGACCTTGCTCATTCTTCTATATGCCTTCTGTGTAGATGGCCTGCATGCCCTCAACACACCACCAGCTAGATAGAGCATCTAGAGGTGATAGTGATACATGAAGTGTGGTAGAGGACTATGTCTCCAACTCATTATTGGACTCTAACTCTGACTCCTCTTTGGATGGAGTCATCTGGATGGAACTGCTATCTTTGTCACTTCTCTCTTTAGACTGGGGAGAGTGGACAACGATAGCCTTAATCTAGGCCTGCCCGCATATTTGGTGGTAGCGTGTGTCTGTGGTGGCTCAACGTCCGGGTCGGGCTGGACATCGAGCTCCTTAAGTGAACTACTAACCTCGGAGGTGCCTAGATCCCCCGAGAGATTATCTCGCATTCTTCGCTGTAGGGCTCTGATCTCATCTTTCCTGGGCTTTGGAGCCATAGTACTGAAACGTACACATTTAGCAAACACGATTAGCCCCACAAGTCAAGGAATGAAAAGCAAAATAATTTCAGACATGGTTACAAATGGGTCTACAAAGGCACTTCTATGGGCCGTAGTAAAAGCTATGAGCTGTAGAAGTCCCTCGTAGAAACAAAGTCTTAAATTTTGGCTATTGAAATTACATCTATGAGACCATGTACGACTCGTAGAAGATTCTACTAGTCGTAGACTGAGTTGTAAAAGTGTTGCAGTGTTGAATTTTTACAGGCAGGGTTCCACGAGACCTATCTACGAGTCGTAGAAGAATCTACGGTTCATAGAAGGTCTCGTATGATAGAATTTCAGAAACTTCATGTTTCTAAAATATCATATGAGGGGAAACTACGGCTCATGGAATGTTCCACAGGCTGTAAAAGACTATTGTAGAGTGAAAAAACAAGAAATTTTATTTTCTAAGTCTAGCAAAATGGATCCCAAATGACATTTTTAACAAGTAAATCAGCATCGAAGCAAGACATGATGCACCTCTACATGATTTCAACAAATACCCAACACCCCACATGTAATGTACACATACAACCCTATCAAATCTCATTTTACATGTTTTCCCAAGCTAACCGACCCCATTTGAATGAATGAACATCAAATCACACACATGTAATCACATATCAATTTTTAAGTAACATAGTCTATTTAAGTCAAATGACATGTGACGACATGGTGTCCATATAACATCATTCAAACACATGAACATGGCCACACATACAATTTTCCAACTTTTAACACTATTCAAGCATTGGCAACACCTTAGTCGTGTTTAAATTCTTAGCACAAACAATGGCAAACATGGATTCGTACCCATTTCTAATCGAATTACCATACACATCAAGTGATTACAACCTAATCACATCAATATCGGTATTTAAAAGTATTTTAGAGCAAAAAACTTACCGAACTGAGTGAAAAAAGATGCAAAAATTGAAGGACGAACCAAGGAGGGTGGAACCCTAGGTCTTGTTGGAGGTGGCCAAAAAAACTCGTTGAAAAAGGGGTAGTGGCAGGTTGTAGTTGGTCGAAAAAATGCTTGTGAAAGGGGGTCGGCTATTATAGGTTGACCGGGTTGGCAAAATTAATGGGTGCTGGCTTCTACGAAACCCTGATTACGGGCCGTAGAAGGTTTTACGGCCCGTAGATCCTAATTTCATGGATTTCCCAAACTTTAGTTTTGGGGCCTGGGTTTCATGGACCAGTACATGAGCCGTATGATTAAATATGACTCGTAAAGTTGGTCGCAGAACTTCCAACACTTAGTCAAAAGCAGAACTACTTACCTAGGCTCCACGAGCCACATTTACAGCCCGTAGTTTTATCTACGGGCCATAAAGTTGGCTCGTAGACTGGAGTGCACAACGTTTTGCTCACTAGAAGTGTTGTACGAGACAATGTATAGGTGGTAATTTTACATGCAGCCCATAGAACTAGCCATATATACACTTCTTGATGCCTTTTCAACCAAAAGTGGCTGACTTGGTCATGTACCTGCATATTCTTTATGGAACACACTATTACCCTATATGCATCCAGTCCAATGTCCATAAATTACAACCAAAGCACTAAAAATTAAACTACCTACAAGTCCGAAAGCTAAAAACCAAACTAAACTACCACTATTACCTCAAATATCTTAGGTTGCCTCCCAAGTAGCGCCTGATTTATTGTGATGGCATGACTTGGACAACTTGGTTATTCAGACTTCATTTAAGTGCCTCAAACATCCATCTTCAAGGCATCTAGCCTCTTGATTGGCTGACAGATATTGAAGACAACTTCTTCTCGTTCAATCTAAACTTGAGTTGGCCAGCCTGGATCCACTAGTGCTCGAGCAATGGCTAGGAAGGGCCTTCCCAAGATGATTGGGACTTTGAAGTCAACGTTGCAATCAAGGATCACAAAGTCAGCGGGGAATATGAACTTCTCAACTTTGACAAGGATGTCATAAAGTATCCCCAGAGCCTTCTTCACCGTGCAGTCAGCCATTAACAATCGCATGCTCGTCGGAGTAGGGGCTTCCAATCCTAGCTTCTTGAAGATCGCAAGGGGCATCAGATTTGTGTTTGAACCAAGATCACAAGATGCCCTTGTGAACTCCACAGCTCCAATAGTGCAGGGTATGGTAAATGCACCTGGATCTTCTCGCTTTTGCACCAAGGACCGTGTAGCAATCACACTGCAATATTGAAGCTCTTGGGAGAGTTCTTGGCTTACAGTCCTCTTCTTTGTGACTATGTCCTTCATGAATTTTGCATACCTTGGAATCTTTTCTAATGCCTTATGAGAGGGATGTTGATGGAGAGTTATTTCAGCATAGAGAGAAAGTGCTTGAATTTACCTTCCTCCTCCTTCTTTTTGATTCTTTAAGGGAAGGGGGGAGGAGGTCTAGGAATGGGCTTCAGCTTCTATGGCATCTCTGTAGCATCAATTACCCCATCCTTGGTATGATCATCTCCGATCTCTGCATCTTTGGCCTCAACTATCACCATCATCAACCGGCATAGGAGGATCAATGATCTACTTACCATGACGAGTAGTCACTGCTATACACTGCCCCTGATTCTTTGGATTCTGAATTGTATTGCTAGGTAGTGTACCTTTCTGTCGGTGGTTGAGTTGAGTTGAGTTGATATTTGACCGAACTGTTTCTTTAGCTATTTGATAGCAATAGAATGAGACTCGATCTTCTGATTAATATTGGAGATATTAGAATTCATCCCCTTCAATGTTTCATTCTGTGTCAGCCTTCTTTAACACAAAATCAAACATCTCCTTAACTCTGGAATTACCAACACCTGAATCACGAGTACGTGGTGGCACATAAGGACTATTCTTGTAATCATCTCCGCGACCCCAATCAACATCTCTATCCTGGCCCCTGTTCTTGCTTAATAACCTCCACGATTGTTGTCTCAGAAGGCGCCATCCCTGTTATAGTTTCGACCTTGGTTTCCTTGACCTTGGCACCAATAGTTTTGATTGGACCCTTGGGCGTTGGTCTAGAAACCCCCTGTCTAATCAACAATGAATCTAGTGTCCTTCTCATAGTAAGGCTTCTCGTACATGGGTGCTCGCGAAGGCTGATGAGCGACTGCATTAACTCGTTCCTGATTCTACTTCATCAAAAACTTCACGTTGGTACTAATCTGGGCAAGCTCTTGCATCATCTCCTCATTTATTTTAGCTTGTGCCAGACTAGTAGTGATTGTACACGAGCTTTTGGTAGAGGACCTATCTCTCGTCCCCCATGCACGATTCATTATGACCACCCTTTCAACTTCTCAGAAACCCTTGAAAATGGTTGATCTAAAAACATGCCACCCATGATGGTATCAACACATGTTTGGCTATTCTCATCCGGGGTAGGAAGTCTAGGAGAAAATGCAATGAATTGTTTCAAGACTGACTCAAATTGCCTTTTTCTTTTATTGAATTGATCCCACCAAAACAAAATTCACTTGATTGATACATGTACATACACCAAGCAATTCAACATAAAATTCAAGATATTTCATCAAATCATGGAATGAAGAGATTCCACTTGTCTCCTGAACTAAATTCTTGGAGAAAAAATTCTCCTCTTTTACTAGATTTCTAATGTCGATTCTAATGAATAATTCGTCACCCACTATCATATTGAAATTCTAATTCTCTATAGAGAAGTTCGTATTTTTCCAATCAACTTCATTAAAAATTTGAATATATACAGATACATCTTGGTTGAGACAAGTATATAAGTCATGTTATACTGTTGAATAACAAGCCTTCCATTATTTTGATTTTTAGAAGAGTGCTCTCCTATTTCGACTTCCGCATAGCTTCTGGTACCACAACTGAGATAACGATGGGTTCTCTTCCCCTGCGGTGATGGAGCGACAAAAGTTTTTTTTTGAGAATTTAAGAGAAGTTCACGGCGAGATGAGCCATTTACCATTATGATAGGTGTGAAGTGGAAGTGCAGTGATCAAGGCATCATCAACTATCTTGTGGTCAGCGACACTTCTCAAAAACTTTGTGAACCTTTCCCACATGGTATTGACCAAGTCTGGGGAAGTTTCTCGAAGTTGTTGAGCTAGTCCTTCAACTTGAGCTTTCTTCAATCTCAGGAAGAACCTCTCCAAAAAGACCTTCTTCAATTCAGCCCAGCTGGTGATCAATCTCTGTGGTATCTCAGATAGCCATAATGTTGCATTACTTGTTAGAGATAGTGGGAAGACATGAAACCCAACAACATCCATAGACAGATTACACTATCACACTCTTACACAAAAAACACAACGTTGTATAGATAGCTATATGGATCCTCTAAAGGTAGGCTCATGAACAACCCATGATTCTGCAGCATCTGAAGCAACCCACTCGAAATAACGAACTTTATGTCATCTGGTAGTATTGGTAACACTATAGCTCCAGTAATATCCATAGCCATAGGATTTAGCCGATATTGATTCCATTGATAAGCTTTAGTGGTGAGATCTTATTGCTGTGGATCAATGTCCTCAAGCGAAGGTGGATAATTATCATTCTCATTTTGATTCTGGTTCTAATTCAGATCTGCATTAACCGTGTTATTTGCATTATCCTGGGCTATTCTTCTCAACATTCTCTGGATCTCAACTTTTCAAATGGAGTCAAAGGAATGCCTCAACTTTTCATGTTGTGCATACACTACACCTGCACACTAAAACAAAAACAAAAACAAAATCAACAAAAATGGAAAATAAGAGAAATAAGGATTAATTCCCAAACTACTCAAATTAAACAAGTCTAGCCGTATTTCTCGTCAACGGTGCAAACATCTTGAAGTCACCCAAACTAGACCTCCTTTTTGAAGGCTAAAGTGGTCATTATTAAGAGATATAACCTAACTGAGGTTAGGGTCGATCCCACAGGGAATAAGGTAGCCTTAGAGAAATTTCAAGTAGTTCGGATGGATTAACCTACTTATCTCCCCAAGGAGGGCGGTTGTAAACACTATGGAAAGTAATCCTAAACTAAGACAAGTGTGAAATTAGTCTGGAAAACCAAGGTATTGTATTCTCCATGATTCCCTAACTTGGTATTGCCAAGTAATTGAATTCTTTTCTAGTGTGTAGCATATCGAATGGTAAGTTAAGTTCACCAAACCCTTTGATCTAGGCGAAAGGCAAATTTCACTATATGATTTGATCGATCCCTGCGGTGTGGCATTACTAGCCCTTACCTATTGTTCTAGTACAACCTCCCGTTGATCCTATTTGTTTGATTAGTGAGAAATATCAATTAAATCCTGTTGATTAATCTCTTTTCCTATTCATTACTACCTTGATCCAGTTAGTAACACTAGGCGAGTTCTAACGTTGGCTACCATTAAAAAGCATTCAAACCGAAGAGAATTAATTAATATATGCATGCACACTTTCCGAGAATTACGAATTATTTGATTTTACCTTGTTAGTTATTCATGGTTCCCACAACCCTAGTTGTGGATTTAGCTACTCATTATCAGTGTAGATGCAAGAATCATGATATTGAATAACATAATTGGGCTCTTACATAGTAGAATTAAGAACAATAAATCCAAGCTTTTCAGAAAGAATCATAAGATTGAATTAAGAACACAAAATAATATTTCACAAGTATCTCACAATGACTCTCTAAAGTTCTTTACTGTTCTCTTCTTTTCCGTATGAAAAATTAATCTAAAAAACCTATTTATAGTATTCAAAATACAAAATCTAAATGAAATAGGAGAACTAGGTCAGTAGGCTCTCGGAAACTTCTACAGGTCGTATAAAGATTTATAGTCCGTAGTCAGGGCTTCATGGATTCCTTCAACGATTTTGGGGAAGGCTTCTACGAGGCACATCTATGGGCCGTATAAAGTTCTACGACCCGTAAAAGGTTTCGTCTGATGACTTTTCACCAACTTTCTGCTTTCTGATCCTCAGGGTATGACACATGGTCTACGACTCATGGAAACTTTTATGGCTCGTTTACATGTTCGTAGACTTAACTTTAGAAAATCATCCTTCACTTGATTTTTGTATGAAACCTTCTCTATGGCCCGTAAAGGGTATCGTATATCAACAATTTCTACATCTTTTGCACACTTAGCCCACAAATCATGCCAACCCTGTAATCCTTCAAAACAAGCATAAAAACACATCAAATCTACTAACATTACTTTGAGAACACACAAAATTCCAAGTTTTGAGCATAAAAAATGATGTATTTTTATAGCACATCAATAGAGAAATCTAAATTTGTGATCATGATGCCCTACCAAGCTTCCACTTTGATGTTTGAGAAGAAGAATAAGGTCAATCACACTTTACCAAATCATGACCTCACTTTCACCAGTCTTTGTGAATGCAAAATCATGACAAGGATAGTGGTCTAGTGGTCTATGGAAAGAAATCTAGAATTTGTTCAAAAAAGATGAGGCTACGCTTACCAAGACACTAGGCATACAAGATGCCAAGTCGAAGGAGCAATGACTAATTAGACATCCACTCTGCTCATGATTCTTTGTCCATCTTGATAGATAAAGGCAATTTTTATATTTTTCTAAAATTGGTACTAGTCCAGAGAAGCTCGAGGCCCACCTTTTATATCAATTTACCTTGTTATGCTTTAATTCTCTTGTAATGTTTTTAAAAAGGCAAATTTCCCTATGGCTATGCCAAAGTTTCTCTTTCTTTCTTTCAAATGAAAGCTTCTTTTATTGCAAAAGTTTACTTCACTTGCTTCAATTTTGCTATCTAACAATGTTTGTTTATGATTTTAGTAAAATAATTTAAAACTTGTCATATTATGTCACGTCACAAGCTAAATGAACAAAATGAGGTGAATATTGATGAAGTGTTCGAAGAGTATGATATAGAGACCATGATATCTGAGCCATTTGTCAAAATTGAAACAATTCAAAATTAGGACAAGCCAGCTTGAAACTATGACTCTGAGAGAAGACAAAAGCACCAGAGAATGGAGAATCAGTATGCATTTGATAGAGACTCAGAAGAGAGATTCCATCAACTTGCTTGAAGAGTAATTAATATATTCATCTGGTCCTACGATGATATGTTAGGATTTATCACAAAACATTTCCTATCACAATTTGTCTATCAACTTATATGCTACCAAGAGACACTATGTCTAAAGATTCAAAATTTTCTTTCATCACTTTTCCTATGATTGCATTATTTGCTTGTAATTATTTCTACATTTGTTATCAGATTATTCACCTTTGTCATGAACTACGTTTGACCTGAAATCTCAGAAATGAGATACGTAGGTGGCCTATGTCAACTTCAGTCATTTTCTTATTTGTTTTTCTAATTTCTTTTATCTTTCAAGAAGGGAACTATGTTTGACCTGATCCTATCTCAACGAGATACATAGGCAACACAATGGCTTGATCATTCTCCCATAATAGAAACTAGGGCACAAGAAGGTTTGTCCCCAGCAAGTCAAGATCAGAGATCATATTAGTATATGCAATTGGGACAAAAGTTTTGAGAAGACTAAAAAAGTTTTTCCACAAAGAGGATGATGTGCTGCCAAAATATGACACTTTTGATGCTTAAAACTTAGAATTTTATGCGTTCTCAAAGCGATGTTAGTAGGTTTGATGTGTTTTTATGTTGGTTTTTTTAGGATTTCAGGAATCAGTTGGTTTCGTGGGTCAGATCCAGTGAAAGATAATTTTCAGATGTTGAAGTTACATGTTATCGGATGAGCTGTAAATTATTTGATGGACCGTATACTTGTTCGTATGTTGAAGATCAGAGAATATGCTTAAGTGCTGAACTATTACCAAACGAAGGATCCTACGGGTCATAAGTCAAGTGACAGGTCGTAAGCCTATTCATGCCTTGAGGATAAGAGTTTTGAAGAATTGTAGAAGAGTAAATTGACGAAACCCCTTACGGGCCCGTAAGTCAGAAGATGGTCCATAGGAGTTCGTATGTGGAAGAAATTTTTTGTAAATTATAGTCTATGAAGGACAGCCACAGGTCATGATTTTATCTACGACCCCTACCTTTATTCATTCGATTTCTCGATTCCAGTTTTCCTATTTCGTTTAGGATTTGATTTCCACTTATTATAAAGAGGTTTTCTAGGTTTTTTTTGAGAGAGTAGTCAGAATGTTGAGAACTCATTACTTGTGATTATTACTTTATTCTTGGGAATTACTTTTGATTTTTACATTCAAGCTTTAACACTATGATTTCTTGTGAAGATTTCAGGTTTTGTATTCTTCATTTATTCACAGTTATAAGTGTTTAATTATTCTATTTCATAACATGATTTGTTCATCTACAATGAATATGAGTAGCTAAATTCACAACTATGATCGTGGGGACCATGAAGAACTAACAAAGTAAAAATTGGACAATTCGAAATCCTTGGAACTTGTGCATGTGTGTATTATGTATCTCTTCAATTTGAATGCTTTTTAACGGTGGACAACGTTAGAACTTTCCTAATTCTTACTTACTAAATCAAGGGGGTAATGAATGGGATAAGGGATAATTAATAAGATTCATATGATTACTCTCGTCTAATCAACCTGTACGGATCAAGGGATGGTTGTACAGGGACATAGATAAGGGTTAGTAGGGTGATGGATCAAATCACATGGTGAAATTTGCCTAGTGCCTGGATTAAAGTGTTAGGTAAGCATAACTTACTAGTTCTCCATACTACACACAAGAAAAGGTTATGATTATCTAGATACGCTGAATTAGAAATTAATAGGGAACACAATACCCTAGTTACTTCTCTCACTGATTTCACGACACTTTTGCTTGATGTTTGATTCTAGTGTAGGATTATTTATTGCCTTTTACAAACCCCCCCTTCGGGAAATAAGTCGATTAATTCAATCTAATTACTTATAATTAGTCCAAGTCTTGATCTTATTCCTTGTGGGATCGACCCTAACCATTGTTAGAATCTATATTTTGACAACGACCACTTATACCTTGATTTGGAGGTGTAGTTTGGGCGTGATCAAAATTTTGGCACTGTTTCGGGGAATACGACTTCTAGATTGGTGTAATTAGAGTAATTTGTGAGTTAGTTCTTATTTCCCTTATTTTACATTTTCTTGTTTTTGTTTTGTTTCAGCATATAGGTGTAGTGTATGCTAGTACTCATAGTTGAGGCATCCCCTTGACTCCTTTTGATCGATCCATAGATGTTGAAAATGTTACGAAGGACGGTCCAGGACAACGCTAACAATCCTAAAAACTTTGCATTAAATTTGAACAATGATGATCCACCACCACTTGAGGATGTGAATCCACTACCATAGGGTTAACAAGCAACAATTAATTTATGAAACCGATATAGACTTGACCCTATGGCAATGAATGTCACCGGAGCTATTGTGCTGCCTTCTCTACTGGAGGATACTAAGTTTGTCGTGTCGAATGGGTTGCTATAGATGATGCATAATAGAGGGTTGTTCGAGAGCTTACCATCAGAGGATTTGCATAACCATCTATACAATGTTGCTTTCATCTACAAGAGCATGATGAGAAATCAAAATCTATCCATGGATGCCGTTGGGATTCGTGTCTTTCGTTATCTCTCACAGGCGAAGCGATAGTATGCTTAGCAAAGCTTCTATAGATTTCTATCACCACGTGGGTTGAAATGTAGAAAGCCTTTTGGGAGAGGTATTTTCCGAAGTCAAAGAAGCTGGAGTTGAAAGATCAGATAAATAACTTCAATCGATTGCCTGGCGATTCTATCAGTACCACATGGGAGCGTTTCACGAAGTGCTTGAGAAGTGTTCCAGACCATAAGATTGTTGATAGTTTGTTGGTGGAGATCTTCTATGGTGCCTTAGACGACAATTACAAAGCTATGGCTGACACCATAAATGGAGGCTCATTCTTAGATTGCTCATTTCCTATTGTAGCTGTGATGTCGCCAAAACTAAACCTCCCTTTGAAGGTATAAGCGGTCATTATCAAAATATATAATGTAACCAATGTTAGGGACAAACCCATAGGGAATATGGTCTAGACCTGGAGTAATTACAAGTAATTCAGATGAATTAACCTACTTATCTCCCGAAAGGAGGGTGGTTGCAAATACAGTAAGTAAACCTAAACTAGAAGCAAGTGTTGTGAATTCAGTGAGAGAAGTAACTAAGGTATTGTGTTCCCCATGAATTCCTAACTTAGTATAGATAGATAATCGTAATCTTTTCTAGTGTGTAGCATGTATAACTTGTAAGTTATGTTTACCAAACCCTTTGATTCGGGCGAGAGGTAAATTTCACTATATGATTTGATCCATCCCCATAGTGTGACATTATTAACCCTTACCTTTTGTTCCAGTACAATCACCCCTTGATCTGGTTAGGTTGATTAGACGAGAGAGATCATATCGAATCCTGTTAATTAAACCTTATCCTATTCATTACCCCCTTAATCCAGCAAGTACGAATTAAGCGAGTTCTAACGTTGGCCACCGTTAAAAAGCATTCTAAACGAAGGGATTAATTAATAGTATACTTAAACACTTATAACGATGAATTGAAAAACAAGAAATCCAAAATTCTCCACAAGAAATCACAATGTAATAATCTTAATGTAAGAATCACAAAATATGGGTTCTCAAGTCTCTCTATTCGCCCTAGGCATTTCTGTCCTCTTTCTCTAAGAAAAAAACTATGTATAATAAGTAATATACAAATCCAAAATGGAAGAGGAAAATTGGATTTGACAACTTATATGGACCAGGTTATGGGACGTAGGTGAACTTACGGCCCCTACTCGGGCTTCGTACTGCCACTTTCCAAAAACAATCTTCAACCTACAAGACCTTCCTGCGGGCCATCTTCTGACTTACGACCTGCAAAGAGTTTCGTCTGCTAATATTTCTGAAACTCTTCAAAACTTTGATCCTTCAGGCACAACCTTATCTATAATCCGTCATCAGACTTACGACTCGTAATGACTTTGTCTAAAAACACTTCAGCATTTAGCGTATTTTCTGATCTTCAATCTACGGACTCACCTACGGGCCGTGAAGCAATCTATGGCTCATCTAACAACTCGTACTTTTCAATAAAAAATCTTAAAAATTGGCCTTTCCCTGGATCTGACCCATGACTCATCCTATGGCCCGTGGAATAAACCACGGTCCGTAGAGTGCTTCATAAAACACCAAAAACTTGAAATCTGAAAATTTTGCCCAAAATCATCCCGAATCCTGTAATCCTGTGAAATTAGCATAAAAGTACATCAAACCTACTAACATCACTTTGAGAACGCACAAAATTCCATGTTTTAAGTATCATAAGTGTTGTATTTTAGTAGCACATCAACACCTCAATTTAAAATTATTGCTTGTTCTCACGCGGTAGACTCAATCTACATAAGCTGTATAGCAACACATAAACCTCAATCTGATGGCATACATTTTCTCTATATCAATCACACATACTCAAAGTAACACACCAGTCATATCAGACAATCATCAGAAAAACCAATGCAGATCAATATGTGATAATGCAACTATGACAAGCAAGGTAAGCACGGATAAGCCAAAATCACTAAAATACCCTAGAATCAACAGTGTAATTCAAGTGCCCTCACAAAAAGAAGTCATATATCTCACTCATGATAATATATTTAATTTTAATGCTTAGGACTAACACACTCACAACAGATATCCAAACATTGCGCTCGATACCATATGCTTGCCCTTATACTCATGACCATGACCTTCGACTACTTGGACTAGGATCACTATAGGACTTTCTTGGCTTGTAACATAGGCTTAAAGGGCTTTGGTATTATATTTTTGAAACATAGTGACTAATGACTCTCCTTGACATTGCGTTATTCTACACTTTTGCCCTACCAACACTAACACTTTTCAACTCATTCTTCCCTTCTCCTATTCCAAACCTCTTTGGGTGCCCTATTCAAATTTTTAAGCTCATTACCTTTTATTTTTTACATTCTTTTTCTTTTTAGATCAAGATTTAAGCATCTATTTATTGTTCTTGCACCCATTACATTTTCTTCCCCTTTTGTAATGCATCACTAGCTTCAATTCTCATTTAGTGTGATTTTCCTTACACCATCCACCCTCAACTTAGGCTTTTGGCCTTAGTTGAGGTGCACAATATCCAATGTATGAACTAGATCCACTTTTGGTAGCCACCTTCAACTCAGGATTTTTGCCTTAGTTGAGGTACACAATATTCAAGGAAGAACCAGGGCCAAATTTAGGATTTCATATTAAAAGAGGCTTGGTTACTTAAGTGTTTACAAAGAAAAGGGTACATGTAAGACTCAACATTTAGGACCAAGGAATACATCAAGCATTTGGCTGGCTATTTAGGCTAAGTGGACTCATATGAACAACGACCTAAAATCCTTTCCCAACCAACTAACCTATAGTCTTAGTCAGAGTAACATGGCAAGTATTGAATTGAAACACCGTATAATAATTTTGCAAAGAAGCTCACAGATACTTAGCACTGATTACACTCTTAACACATACTCTCAGACCATGCTTTTCATCATAACTAAACCTCAACTTATAAAAAAATGCACCATCAATCACTAATTTCACTTGGTTATTATCAAAACTACCTAACACAAAATTTTTATGGGTATAATTTTTCATTAAAACTCATTATGTCACAAACTTTAGTACAATATGCTACTAATACTACTTATACATCCTAAACATGCTGATTTAACAGAAAATAAATGTCCTTAGGGAAGAATATAGGCAAAAAAAGCCCCTTAGACTCAAAAATTGAGATAGTTATAGGACATGGTTACTCAAACTTCACTGAGGCCTATAACTACCCACACCCCATCGAAAAAGTCTTGCATTGTCCTCAATACAACAAATATAACTAAAGCAATGCATAGGGGTCAAAAAGAACATTCCTAGACGCCTAATCACCAGTCTCCATCTTGGGTTGCTCCCATGCAGCGCCTGATTTACTATTGTGGCACGACTTAGATAACTTGGTTACTCATACTTTACCAAGTTCCCAAACTTCCATCTTCCGATCATTGGGTCTCTCCATAGACTGGTAGTTATTGAAGATGACTTCTTTATCATTCAATCAAAACTTGAGTTAGCCTGATTCCATGTCCACTAGTGCTTGCCCAATGTCTAGGAAAGGCCTTCCAAGATGATTGGGACTTTGAAGTCAACCTCACAATCCATAATTATGAAGTCTGCAGGGAACATGAATTTTTCCACTTTAACGAGAATGTCATACAATATCCCCATAGGCTTCTTCGCTGTCCTGTCAGCCATCAACAACCGTATGCTTGTTGGAGTAGGGGCTCTCAAGCCTAACTTCTTGAATATTGCAAGAGGCATTAAATTGATGCTGGCACTTAAATTACACAACGCGTTTGCATATTCCACGTCTCCAATGGTGTAGGGTATGGTGAATGCTCTGGGATATTCTTTATTTTGCACCAAGGACCTTATTGAATTCACACTGCAATGCTGAAACTCTTGGGAGAGATCTTGGCTCACATTCCTCTTTTTCGTGACTAGGTCCTTCATGAACTTCGCATACTCGGGTATTTTCTCCAATGCCTTAATGAGAGGGATGTTGATCATAAGTTGCTTCAACATGGAGATGAAGTGCTGAAACTTACCTTTCTCCTCCTTTTTTGAGTGTCTGAGGGAACGAAGGTGGAGGTCTAAGTATGGGTTTCAACTTCTTTGGAACCACTACCTTATCGATCACCCTATCCTTGGCGTTACCATCCCAAGTCTCTACATCTTTGCTAGCTACCATCTTCTCACGAACCTCATCATCATCAACTAGCATCAGTGGGTAAATAGTCCGCTCAACACCAGTGTTATCACTGCCATGCACTACCCATCATTCTTTTGATTCTGCACTGTGTTACTTGGCAATGTACCTTTTTGATCTTGGTTTAACTAAGTTGTCATCTGACCAAACTATTGCTCCAGTTCTTTTGATTAACACTTAGGATGTCAGATTTCATCCCCTTCAAGGTCTTCTCCTGAGCATCAACCTTCTTTAATAATCTGTCAAAGATATCCTCAATCCTTGAACTACCAGCCCTAGAATCACGATTGTTTGGTGGAACATACGAACCATTTCTGTAACCATTTCCGCGTCCCCAACTAGGATCTCTATCCTGGACCCTATTCTTGTCATAGTAACCACCTCAATTGTCATCTCTAAAAGCAATGTCTCTGTTGAAGTTCTGACCTTGATTCCCTTGACCTTGGCTCTAATAGTCTTGATTGGACTGTTGGACGTTGGTCCAGAAACCCCCCATCTGATTACTGACAAAGCAGGTATCCTTTTCATAGTAGGGTTCCTCATACATGGTGCTTGTAGTGGGTGATGGTTGACTGCATTCACACACTCCTGACTCTACTTCATCAACAAACCCACATTAGTATTGATTCAAGCCAACTCTTGCATCATCTCTTCATTGATCTTTGGCTGCTCTGAATTGGTACTAACTGAGAAAAAGCTTTTAGTTGCTGACTTGTCTCTTGAGCCCCATGAATAGTTCTTCTTTGCAACCTTTTCCAGTTTTTCAACTACAACCGAAAATGGACAGTCTAAGAATGAGCCGCTGCTTTGCAATTATCATCAAGTGCTCGATAAAATATCTCCATCAAGGAATCATCAACGATCTTGTGGTTCTAAACACTTGTCAAACACTTTGTAAATCTCTCCCACATAGTACTGATTGAATCACTAGGAAAATGTTCAAAGTTGTTGATCTGATCCTTAACTTCAGCTTCTTAGACATAGGAAAAAACCTCTCCAAAAAGGTGTTTTGCATCTCAACCCAAGTGGTGATTGAACTCTGTGGAAATTTGGATAACCACACTGTCGCTTCACCTGTTAGAGACACTGGGAAGACACGGAGCCCAACGACATCCATGGACAGATTTGTATTCCCAATCATACTCTTGTAGATGAAGACGACATTGTGTAGATGGTTATGCGGATCATCTGATGTTAAGCCTGCGCACAACCCTCTATTCTGTAGCATTTGTAGTAACCCACTCGAAACAACACATTTTGTGTCATCTGGCAAAGGAGGTTATACAAAAGCTCTGGTGACATCCACCATCATAAGTTCAAGCCTGTATTGATTCCATGTGTTAGAAGCAACTTAAGGATCCCATAGTGGTGGATTTGCATCCTCAAGTGGTGGTGGTGGGTTATCATTATTTGGATTTAGTGCTGCATTTATGGCATTAATTGTAGCATTATTTATGTTGTATTGGGCCATTCTTCTCAGTGTTCTCTGAATCTCTGGTTCAAACGGAGTGAAGGGCTTGCCTCAACTACAAATGTTATGCATACACTACAATTATTCGCTAAAACAAAACAAAAATAACAAGAAACGTAAAATAAAAAAAATAAGGATTAATTCACAAATTACCCAAATTAAACTTGTCTAAAAACTGTATTTCCTGGCAACGACACCAAAATTTTGATGTTGCCCAAACTATACCTCCCTTTAAAGGTATAAGCAGTCATTGTCAACATATATAACCTAACCAAGGTTAGGGTCGAACTCACGGGGAATATGGTCTAGACTTAGAGTAATTATGAACAATTTGGATGATTTAACCTACTTATATCACGAAAAGGGGGATGGGTTGCAAATTCAGTAAGTAAACCTAAACTAGAAGCAAGTGCTGTGAATTTAGTGAGAAAGTAACTAGGGTATTGTATTCCCCTTGAATTCATAACTTAATATAGTCAGATAATCGTAATTTTTTCCATTGTGTATCATGCAAAACTGATAAGTTATGTTTATCAAACCCTTTGATCTAGGCGAGAGGCAAATTTCACAACGTGATTTGATTCGTCCCTGTAGTGTGACAATACTAACCCTTACCATTTGTTCTAGCACAACTACCCCTTGATCCCGTTAGGTTGATTAGATGAGAAAGATCATATCGAATCCTGTTAATTAACCCTTATCCCATTCATTATCCCCTTAATCTAACAAGTAAGAATTAGGCGAGTTCTAACATTGGCCACCATTAAAACATTCTAAATAAAGGGATTAATTAATACACATTGCACACTTTTCGAGAATTACAGATTATACAGTTTTACCTTCTTAGTTCTTCATGGTTCCCTCAACCCTAGTTGTGGATTTAGTTGTGCATGATCATTGTAGATGAGAGAATTGATATCACCCAAGTTACACTTCCTTTTTAGAGGATAAAACGATCGCTGTCAAGAAATATAACCTAACCAAGGTTAGGTCGAACCCACAGGGAATACGTAGACTTAAGGAAAATTCACCAACAAGCAATCCAAATAGTTAATCAACTCTATTCCCCAAAAGGGGGAGGGGGTTGCAAAAATCAATGAGAAAAATAAGTTAACTAAGTAGCACGAGAGAAAGATCAATAAAGGAGAACAACTAATGTATTGTGTTCCCCTTGATTCCCCAACTCAGTATCACCGGATAACCTAATTCTTGTCCAGTGTATAGCATGCAGGACAATAATTTAAGTTTACCAAGCCCTTTGGTCATAGGTGAGAGGCGTATTTCACTATGCGACTTGGCCCATCTCCATAGTGCACACTACTAACCATTACCTATAAGTCCCAGTATAGCCTTCTCTTGGCTTAGTTTGGTTGATTAGACGAGAACACATCAATTGAATCCTGTTAATTAATCTCTTTTCCGATTCATTACTACCTTGGTCCAGTTAGTAACACTAGGCGTGTTCTAACGTTGGCACCATCAGAAAACATGCAAAACAAAGAGAGTTAATTAATACATGCATATACACCCTCCAATTTGTTAGTTCTTCATGGTTCCCATAACCCTAGTTGTGGATTTAGCTACTCATGATTTGTGTAGATGAAGAGATTATGAATTTAGAAGACATAATTAAGCACTTGTACAACTGAGTTACGAACAAGCAAATCTTATGTCGAAGATTGAATTAAACCACAAGTGTTTTCAAAGAATCTCTACAATTTTCTCTCTAAGAATATTGAGTTCTCTAAGCACTAACCTAAAATTAAGCTAATCTATCATAAACTGGCCGTCTCTTCTTGAAAAATAACCTAAAAGACCTATTTATAATAATTAAAAACAAGTTCTAAACAAATTCAGAAAATTGGTTGGCAACCTCCACAAAAGCATTTTCGGCCTGTATTGAAGTTCGTGGCCTGTAATTGGGGTCTCGTACATTGTTTTTGGAAAACTGCACTTCTCCAATAGTGTATAACCTATAAAGGCAGTTTTGTCTGATGAACTTCAGAAAGTCTTCATTCTTTGATCCTCAGGGCACGAAGCCTCGTACATTAATTTATGGCTCGTCTGCATGTTCGTAGAAGTAACTTCAGAAACTTGGCCCCTCATTGGAATTCCTCACGAAACCACCTTACGGCTCATAGAATGGCCTACGACCCGTAAGGTATCTTGTATAATAGCAAATCTGCAGCAAGTTTATAACTTTTCCCGAAATCATTGGCCAACCTTTTATCCTGCAAACATAGACACAAAAACACATAAAAACAATTAAATTCGCATTGAGAACACACAAAATCCTAAGTTTTAAGCATCACAAGTGTTATATTTTTGCAGCATATCAACACTCTTTACTTAAAATTGTTGCTTGTCCTCGAGTGACAGACTCAATTTATATAGACAATACGGTCACACACAGACCTCAAGTCAATGGCATACATCACATAAACCTCAAACTCAGATACCCATACCAACTCTTTAAAATGGGATTAGATAGATATTTAGCAAACCAATGCAAACTAGTACATGTGACAACACAACTATGACACAAGGTATTATCAACAATCCACAATCACTGAACAAGTCTAATGCTAATAATGCAATGCAAGTGCCCTCACAGAAAGAAGTCCCATATCTGAAACTCAATGATATTTCCATGATTTAGCATTGGGACTGTGCAAACTCACTCACTCTCACAACATATGTTCATGCATAATGACTAATACCATAAGCTTGCCCCTATACTTATGACACAGACCTTCAACTAATTGGACTAGGATCACTTTAGGACTTTCTAGGCTTGTAACATAGGCTCAAGGGGCTTTTCTATGATATTTTGGAAAAATAGTGACTAAAGGCCCTCCTTGAAACTTCATGTTTTCTACACTTTCTCCCTACCAACTCTGTTATTTTCACCTTTTTCTCCCCTTTTCCTCGTTCAAGATTTTCTGGGTGCATTCTTTTTATTTTTCAGCTTTTTGCCTTGTTTTTACACTTTATTCTGCTTTTCTAGATCTCAATTAAGGCGTCTTTCATTTTTCTTGCGCCCAGTACATGCTTTTTTTCCTTTTCCTTCGTACTTCTAACTTACCTCCCTTATTTTTGTGTTTTATCCTTACACTAGCCACTCTCAACTTACGCTTTTGGCCTGTGTTGAGGTGCACACTATCTATCCTCAGAACCAAGGCTACTTTTGGTAGTCACCCTCAACTTAGGTGTTTTTCCTCAATCAAGGTAAACATTGTTCAAGGAAGGACCAGGGCCAAATTCAGGATTTTTCACTAGATAAGGCTGGGTTAATCAGGTGTTTTGAAAGAGTAGATACATGTTAGGCTCAACCATAGGAACAACGGATATATCATCGATTTTGTTGGTCATTTTTAGGCTAAAGTAGACTATTTAAGAACAATGGCCTAAGATCCTTTCCTAATCCAACTAATCTACAATCTAACTTAGAGTAACCGGGCAAGTTCTGAATTAGCACAAAACACATGAATTTGTCAAATAAAGCCACACTCACATGATACTTCCTATATTATCAACGAAAGACTCTTAGATCATGCTTCTCATCTCAATTTACCCTTACTTATCAGAACAGATATTGTCAATCACCTATACATACATGGTTACTATTTAACTACTAATCAAAATTTTTTGTGGGTACCATTTTCCAAACAAAACACAAAAATATGCTATATACCACAAGTATTGGTTCTATATGTTACACATATTATCTAAACATCCTAAACATGTCAGTACAACAGAAT
The DNA here is from genome assembly GCA_029948455.1 of Solanum rostratum. Taxonomy (NCBI): domain Eukaryota; kingdom Viridiplantae; phylum Streptophyta; class Magnoliopsida; order Solanales; family Solanaceae; genus Solanum; species Solanum rostratum. The sequence goes on from CM057055.1 coordinate 18,976,325, forward strand.
TAAATATCCACAGGGAATAAGAACATAGGCAAGAAAACCCCGAGATCAAAAATTGGATTAGTTATGGACCATAAGCTACTCAGACTTCACTGAGGCACATAACTACCCACACCCCATTGAAAAAGATGTGCATTGTCCCTAATGCACAAAATTAAAATAAGATAGAACATAAGGGGTCAACAATACATACCTGAGTGCCTAAGTGCCAGGGTTTCTTGGGTTGCCTGCCAAGTTTCAAATCTGGGTACTCAGACTTCCCCTAAATCTTCAAAAATAAAATTGACAAAACACAAAAAATAAAAGGACTATAAAAAAAGAAAATAAGAAGTTACACTACTAGGTGGAGACCTTCCACTTCTTCTTCCACCTTGAACTTATGAATTGTACCCCTAATATCATTTCTAATTTTCTATTATGATCAAAGGGTGGTGGTGTAAAAATAAGGAAAGAAAACAATAGAAATCACATGTTGTACTTCTTGGCCTTTAAATTAGGAATGTAATTTTTTGCTTTGTGGACAATAAATTCAAGAAAATAAACATATTTTTCATTCTCCTTACATTCGTCTATATGCTCAGATGATTCGATTAATACCTCATCATCTAAACATAATGTAGAAAAATAATTGGAATAAGGTCCAATGCATCCAAATTGATGAATTATATTATTATTTACATCCTCATATTTACACACAGTAGAATTTTTAAAGATAATATTATCTACTTCTTCACATAACTCTCGTGTACTTTTCTCAATAGTAACAACATATATAATAGTATGATCAAGAAGTTGACCCTCCGATTTTAGCTCTTCAAGTTGGACTATAAGCTTTTTTTCTTCCTCACTCAATTCATAACTAGCTTGTTGAGTGTCAAACATATCAACTTTTACGCTCAAATCATTACTTAAAATATGGACATCCAAGTCAAATTGATGAACATCTAAGAAAAGCATATAGTTGTCTACGTCAAGATTCTCTAATATTTTCAAGAAATACACATTGCGATTCAAAAAATTATGGACAACCCCTCTCATCTCAATACTACAATCAGCCAATATTTCTTCAACAGAGGGTGTCATATTAATAAGAAAAAAATAGAAAAAGAACAAAAACAAAAACAAAATATAAAATGTGGGAAATAAGGATTAACACTTAAATTACTAATGAATTTACTAAGTCTAGCTGTATTCTCTGGCAATGGCGCCAAAATCTTGATGTCTCCCAAGTTACACCTCCTTTTTAGAGGATAAAGCGGTCGCTGTCAAGAAATAGAACCTAACAAAGGTTAGGTTCAAATCCACAAGGAATACATAGACTCAAGGCAAATCTCAATTCCCTAAAGGGGGGTTGGAAATATTAATGAGAAAAATAAGCTAACTAACTAGCACGAGAGAAACATCAATAAAGGAGAGCAACTAGGGTATTATGTTTCCCTTGATTCCCCAACTCATCATCACCGGATAAACTAATTCTTGTCTAGTGCATAGCATCCAGGACAATAATTTAAGTTCACCAAGCCCTTTGGTCAAAGGTGAGAGGCGAATTTCACTATGAGACTTGGTCCATCTCCAAAATGTGCGAATTTCACTAACCAATACCTATAAGTCCCAGTACAACCTCCCCTTGGTCTAGACGAACACATCAGTCGAATTCTTTTAATTAATCACTTTTCTTATTCATTGCTACCTTGGTCCACTCAGTAACACTAGGAGGGTTCTAATGTTGGCCGCCATCAGAAAACATGCAAAACAAGAGAGTTAATTAATACATGCATATACACCTTCCAAGAATTGTGAATTATCTGGTCTTACTTTGTTAGTTCTTCATGGTTCCCACAACCCTAGTTGTACATTTAGCTACTCATGCTTTATGTAGATGAAGAGATAATGAATTTAGAAGATATAATTAAATACTTACACAACTTAATTAAGAACAAGCAAATCGAATGTCGAAGATTGAATTAAACCACAAGTGTTTTCAAGAACTCTCTCATAATTTTCTCTCTAACAATATTAAGTTCTATGAGCACTAACCTAAACCTAAGCTAATATGTCAAAAATTGATCATTTTTTCTTGAAAAATAACCTAAAAGACCTATTTATAATAATTAAAAAAAAGTTCTAAACAAATTAAGAAAACTGGTCGGCAACCTCCATGAAAGCATTTTACGGGCCGTATTAAAGTTCATGACCCGTAATTAGGGTCTCATACATTGTTACTAGAAAACTGGGCTTCTCCTTAGTGACTTGTAGAATAGTTTATGACCCGTCAAGGGGGTTTTGTCTGATGAACTTCAAAAAGTCTTCATTCTTTGATCCTCAGGGCGTGAAACCTCTTCTACGATTCATACATTAATTTATGGCTCGTCTACATGTTCGTAGAAGTAAATTTAGAAACTTGGCCCCTTACTGGAATTCCTCACCAAATCACCTTACGACTCGTAGAATGGTCTACAGCCCGTAAGGTATCTTGTATAACAACAAATCTGTAGCAACTTTGTAACTTTCCCCAAATTCATTGGCCAACCTACAATCTTTCAAACATAGACACTAAAACATAAAAACAACTAAATTCGCATTGAGAACACACAAAATCCTAAGTTTCAAGCATCAAAAGTGTTGTATTTTGGCAGCACATCAAGCATCATGTTATGTAATAGCATAATTAAACATTTACAATGATGAATTGAAACATAAGAAATCCAAAATTCTCCGCAAGAAATCACAAAGTAATAATATTAATGTATAAATCACAAAATATGAGTTCTCAAGTCTCTCTACTCGCCCTAGGCATTCCTGTCCTCCTCTTTCTCTAAGGAAAAATCTAAAAGACCTACTTATAATAAGTAAAATATAAATCTAAAATAGGATAGGAAAATTGGATTCAGGAACTTATACGGACGAGGTTAAGGGGCATAGGTGAACTTACAACCCATACCTGGGCTTCATACTCTGCACTTTCTAAAACAATCTTCAATCTACGAGACCTTCCTACTGGCCGACTTTTGACTCGTAAAAGGTTTCGTCTGCTAACTTTTCTAATCAGATGGGGGGTTTCTGGACTAATGACCAAGGGGCTAATTGAGACTATTGGAACCAAGGTCAAAACTTTAACAGAGACAATGCGTACAGGGACAACAACCGAGGTGGATCTTATGATAGAAACATGGGATGAGAGAGAGTTGGTGATTGAGGTTGCAGAGATGGGTGTAGAAATGGTCTGTATATGCCACCACGTAATCATGATCCTGGGGCTAGTAGTTCTAGGATTGAGGAGATATTTGAGAAGTTATTTAAGAAGCCCGATGCCCAAGATGAGACATTAAAGGGAATGAAAGATAAGATTTTAGGCATCAATCAGAAGATCGAGTCTCATTCTGTGGCTATTAAGAAATTAGAACAACAATTTGGTCTGATGTCTACATAGTTGAACCAACGTCAGAAGGGTGCATTGCCAAGTAACACAATATGGAATCTGAAGAATGATGGGAAGCACATGGCAGTGACAACACGAGGTGGTAAACAAACGATCGACCCACCGATGCCAGTAGATAATGATGAGGTTTGTGAGGAGATGGTAGAGAGAAAAGACATTGAGACTAGGGATGAAAAAGCTAAAGATGGGATGAGCAACGACGTGGTAACACCAAGGAAATTGAAACCCATACCTAGGCCTCCACCTCCTTTCTCTTAGAGACTCAAGAAGAAGGAGGAAAAGGGTAAGTTTCAGAACTTCATTTCCATGTTGAAGCATCTATCTATCAATATTTCTCTCATTGAGGCATTAGAGAAAATGCTCGGATATGCCAAGTTCATGAAGGACCTAGTGATGAAGAAGAGGACGGTGAGCCAAGAGCTCTCTCAAGAGCTTCAACATTGTGGTTCTATTACAACAAGGTCCTTAGTACAAAAGAAAGAGGACCCCAGGGCATTCACCATATGCTGCACCATTGGAGATGTCAACTTTACAAAGGTATTATGCGACTTAGGAGCCAACATCAACTTAATGCCTCTTGCAATTTTCAAGCAGTTGGGCTTGGAAGACCCTACACCAACAAGAATACGGTTGTTGATGGCTGACAGGACAATGAAGAAACATGTGGGAATACTGTATGACATTCTAGTCAAAGTGGAAAAGTTCATATTCTCTGCACACTTCATCGTTTTGGATTGTGAAATTGACTTTGACGTCTCAATCATCTTGGAAAGGCCTTTCTTAGCCACTGGACAAGCACTAATGGACACGGAGTCAGGCCAACTCAAGTTTAGATGAAATGATGAAGTTGTCTCCAATATCTGTCAATCCATGAAGAGACTTGATGATCTGAAGGTGGAAGCATGGGCACTTGGTGTAGTGTGTGTAACCAAGTTGTCTAAGTTGTGTCAAGTCCTACTTAGGAGGCAAGACAAGATATTTTTTATAACTTTTATGTAGTTGTTTTAGATTTGCTTCTTTAGACTCATAAGTAGTTTAATTTTCACGTTTGGTTGTAATTTAGGACTCAAAGACTTGAGAATTATAGGATACCAGTTCATTTGGTTGAGAATGTGCAGGAACAGGGTTAAGGTAGCAAACTATTGTAAAGAGAGGAGAAAGGTTGGTTCTACAAATGGTTCTACGGGTCGTGGTGTAAATCACAACTATATACTGACTCATAGAACCATCTCCAGTGAGCATAAATTTGTGCACTCCAGTCCACGAGCTAACTTTACAGTCCATAGTTAAAATTATGTGCCATGAATAGGGTTCATGGACTCCATGTGAGATTCTGAAATTTTGCTAAGTGTTGGGGGCACTTACGAATCAACCTATAAGCTCTAGGCCAATATATGACCCGTAAGGGATTTTGTAAAAACCAATTCCTAAAATATAGACTTTGAGACCACGAGACGAGGTCTTACGAGCCATTAAACTTCTTATGGCCCGTAATCAGGGTTTTGTGGGATCAAAGTAGCTCTTATACCCAACCTGGTCAATGAAATAAAATAGGGGTAATTTCCAGATTACCCTGAGCCCTTACCCTTCTTCATAAACTCCGACCGACATCCGACTCCAACCTCTATATTTTTCAGCGTGATTCCGACCAATTTTTAGTAGCCCACCCACTGTTCTGGCAAGCTAGGGTCCAAGATTTTTTGTTCTTTTTGCTAGTTTTCTTGGCTTTTCGATCAATATTTCGGTATGGGCTTTTCTTGAAACTTCATTTTTGTCAAAAAATTTGTGACATTAAGTTAAGGAACTAATATGGTTGAATGTTATAATTTCCTTGCCCTAATTGTTAAATATTGCCTGAAAGTTAGGTGTACTATGTGCTCCTCATTGTTGGATTACCGTCATTGACCATGTAACCAATTGAAATTGTGCCATTCCTTGTTGTATGAGTTAATATTATTTATCTTGTTAACATCGATAAGGTAGTGCATGAGTTGAATATTGGGATAATGAAATAGATTAAGTTGGCCATGAAATTAAGCTGTTGGTAGAGTGTCATTGTCTGAAATTGTGTAATCACTTGTCATCTGAGTTGTATTAAGTTATCTAGGTGGAATCGCTTAAGTGGTTGGTAAATTGAATAATCCCATGCAAAATATTTGGTCAAGAGGTGATTGTCATGATGTTTGCATATATCTGACTGAATTGGTGGTTGAAGGGGTAGAATAGTGATCCGCACATGTTTGGGTTTTGGGTGACTTGGTGAAAATTTGTGCTTATTCACATTGTGGGATGATTTTGAATTCATTGAATACATATAGGATAAGATTAGCAAGGGGTGTTTCTGAGATGTTACCAAATGAACCTATCTACAGGTCGTAGTTCAGACTATGACCTGTACACAAGGTTCATAGGTTCCTTACCTGCATGAATAAAAGTCTGGCATTGTATCTATGACCCAATTTGTGGCTCGTAGTCCATGAGCCATGAATGGTCTCACAAGTACATTTCCAGTTACTTAATTTATTGTACCCTATTTCCTACGAAGGCTTTCTACGGCCCATAACTTACCCTACGACCCATCGGTGAGCTCTCATAGGTCCTTCTATTTAGATTTTTGTAAACATTTTGCTTTTCTTTTTCTATATTCGTAGGACTCATGTCTACTTGTATTTTGTTGTTCTTAGGTACTATGGCTCCTAGATCAAAGAAGGATGAGATACAGGCCATACGGACCCGGCTATGTGATGAGGCTATAGACACCGAGGCTAGTCCTCAAGCTAGTGGATTAATAGAGGAGCTCAATGTCCATCCAGACGAGGGCATTGAGCGATGACATAATAGGACAACCTTTAGATAGATAGTGCCGGCCCGAACACAAGCCATAGTGCTTCGCCTCCTAATTCTGAGGAGGGAGGTTCTCAACAGAGCAACTCTATTTAGATGATAAACTTCGATGAGGGGTCTCGATCAGGCCAAGTGATGGAGATGACTTCGATTTGGGTGAGGAGTTAGGTTCTGAGTCTACTGAGTCCACCACAACACCAACAACTCCTTTAACTAGATTGATAAGGTGATGGTGTGTTCGACGTATGTAGGACATATACAGGGAGGACATCAGCACGATGATCGGGGTTGACAGGCCCATACCATATTTGAGGAGCCATAAATCATTACATATGCGCTTGAAAATGCTTCTATGCTTTGGGTCACTATAGCCCGCTACAGACTAGAGTGGTTAGTAGCCGCATCAAGGAAATACTCTTCAGCCCTTGTTCGTGAGTTCTATGCATCATATACTGCTTCCATCATACGGTCAACCCTAAAAAAGGGAAGGTTCCTTGCACAATCCTGATTGACCTAAAAGATGGTGCGAGGAGTCCCTGTTGACCTATTTTAGACCACCATTAGGTGACTTTTGTTTGGTCCCAAGTACTGGCTCCCATGACCACAACATAGTACGATTATAGGTTGGGGATACCAAAGACGAGGGTTAATGAGAGATGCAGCCCAGAAGGCTGCTTTGATGAAGGGGATCATCGGCCACATAGGTGAACAGGGCCACGACCCTGATTGGATATCTAATTCAACGGCGATTGTGAAGGCTTCACTCAGCTTTGCCAACAAGATTTGGTGGGCTGTTGTACGCACATAGATATTGTAGACCCATGTAGATAATACTTTGACACCCAACTGCGATGTGTTCGTTTCTAGCATCATTTCTAGATATAATATAGATTGGACTCATTTGATATAAGAGGAGATACACGAGTGGACCCTGAAGAGATCCACCTCCATCCTATGCGATGATCTATCGATGTGTAGCGACGGGGGTAGAGATTTCACATAAAATAGACATAATGATAGAGGTTCAAAGGACCCAGGATGCTAGCCTGATCAAGGCATATGAGAGTTTTGTGGCTATTCAATGAGTACCGTATCCACTTGTTCGACTACCAGAGATGTTTGCCCAGGTACCACAGTTTGAGCCTACTTCATCCATTGCTGCTGCTATAGAGACTAATGGGCTCCCACAAATGGATATGAGAGGGAGATGGGGACTACTACTATATGTACTTTTGTACTAGAGGTTGTGCCGACATGCCCTTCCTCCACAAGCATGGTATATGTGTCTGCGGAGTTGATTTAGGCTCTGGTACAATGATAGGTTTGCATTGTGTCCCAGTAGACTCAGTTGCTATAGAAGATACGACCTTGGGTTTGCAAGGCCATTTTAGAATCTGAGGATCACATCCAGATACAATTTACGATTGCTATTTAGGAGAGAGTTATAGCATTTCATGGCTATGTAGATGCTTTCGAGAGGCGAGTGGATCAACGCCTTAGCTCAGCCCAGACTCCTGATATGACATCCTTCCGGGCAGAGATCTAGCAACTCTGAATGGATACGAGAGCAGCATTGTATGCACCACTTTTGATTCCCATGACTGATACTACTACTAAGGCGGTTATTGATTTGTTTGCTGATGATACACTACTCCGCACCTCCGAAGAGGCCTTGTCTTGATCTTGAAGATCCTGATATTGTGAGATGAGAGGCAGTGAGGGTGGAGATGGAGCATGTAAAAGCTGCCAGATGAGCCTCCATTAAAGATGAGATGGTGCGGTAGGCACATGCACATAAGATGGTGAGGGTGCTGGACCCTGGACATGCCACCATGGTTGAGGAGACTACCCAACATATTGAGGGTGGTGATGCGCAGACAGAGGCTGACGCTTAGACGCCTAGGTATGGCCCCTTTTGACCCCAACATGATATTTTGGTTTATTTTGTTGCATTGAGGACAATGCAAATGCAATTTGATGGGGTGTCGACGAAGTCTGAGTAAACAAGGCCTATATCTACCCCAATATTTGAGTCCACAAGGTTTCATTGACTCTGTTCTTTCCCTAAGGACATTTATTTTCTATTGAACCGGCATATTTAGGATGTGTAAGTAGTACTAGTAACATATTTTACTAAAATCTATGGCATATGTTAATTTTTGTTGAATAATGATACCCCTCTATTTTTAATAATGTGTTGTTAGGTACTTTTGATAATAACCTTGTGAAATCAATGATTGACAGTGTTTGTTCTGACAAGTTAGGACTTAATTGTGATAAAAAGTATGATTATACAGTCTATGTTGATAGTGTATTCAGTGCCAAGTGCGTGTAAGCTTTATTGTATGATTCTTATACTGTGTTCCAATTCAAAACTTGCCTTGTTACTTTGACTGAGACTATAGGTTAGTTGATTAGGAAAGGATCATAAGTTGTCGTTTATATTAGTCCACTTAGCCTAAAAATAACCAACCAAATGCTTTATATATCTCTTGATCCTAATATTTGAGCCCTACATGTACCCTTTTCTTTGTAGACACCAGAGTGACCAAGCCTTTTTACTTGTGCAATCCTGAAATTAGCCCTGGTTCCTACTTGAATATTGTGCATCTCAACTCAAGCTAAAAGCCTAAGTTGAGGGTGGCTACCAAAAGTGGCCCTGGTTCATAGGTTGGATACTATGCACCTCAACTCAGGCCAAAAGCCTAAGTTGAGGGTAGCGGTTGGAAGGAAATCACATCAGACGGGGAAGGAAGCATAATGATGTAATAAAAAAGGGGAAAATCTGAAGTGGGTCCGAGAAAACAAAGAGATGCTTCACTAAAAAAGTTCATCAATTGAGAAAGATAAGAGGCAATGAGCTGAAAATTTTGAATGAGGTACCCGGAAGGGTTTGAAATAGGAAAAGGGGATCTCTGAGTATAAAATGTTAGTGTTGATAGGGTAAAAGTGCAAAATAGCACAGAGTCAAGGAGGGAAATAGTCACTTTTTTCCAAACATATCATATCGAAGCTCCCCAAGCTGACGTTATAAGCAAAGAAAGTCCTATAGTGATCCTAAGTCATCTAGTCGCATGCCATGGTTATGAGCAGAGGAGCTAGCCTATGGTATTGTACACAAGATTTAAATATATGTTGTGAGAGCGAGTGTTTATGTTAATCTCGAGAATTGAATTTGAACATAACATTCTGAGTGAAATATGAGACTTCTTTTTATGAGGGCACTTGAATTACATTATCGACTTTAGAATATTTTGGTGATTGTTTGCTTATCTGTGCTTGCCTTGCTTGTCATAAATGCACTATCGTGCATCAATCCGCATGAGTCTATTTGATAACTATCTTGCATATGCATTGATGAGTTTTGCTGGGTATTTGTGAGTTAGTAAGGTATGATGTATGCCATTAGGTTGAGGTCTGTATGTTGCTGTATTGCTTATGTAGATTGAGTCCGTCGCTTGATGACAAGGAACAATTTTAAGTTGAGAGTGTTGATGTTCCGCCAAAATACAACACTTTTAATGCTTACAACTTAGACTTTTGTGTGTTTGCAAAGCGATGTTAGTAGGTTTGATGTGTTTTTTGTTGGTTTTTTAGGATTTTAGGAATCAGGATGATTTTAGGCTATGTTATGCAGACTGCAAATTTTTTGATGATGTACGAGGCTTTCTATAGGCCGTGGTTTATTCCACGGGCGGTAGGTTAGTTTCGTGGGTCAAATCCATCGAAAGGCTGATTTTCAGATGTTGAAGTTACGTGTTATCAGATGAGCCATAAACTATTTGACGACCAATATACTTGTTCGTATGTTGAAGATCAGAGAATATGCTTAAGTGCCGAAATGTTACTAGACGAAGGCTCCTATGGATCGTAAGTCAGGTGATGGGTCATACGTCTATTCGTTCCTTAAGGATCAGAATTTTAAAGAATTGTTGAAGAATGAAAATAAGAAACCCCTTACGCCCGTAAGTCAGAAGACGGTCTATGGGAGGAGTTCGTATGTGGAAGACAACTTTTGTGCATTATAGTTTACGAAGGCCAGTAACAGGCCATGATTTTATCTACAGCCCATAACCTTGTTCATTCAATTTTCCGATTCTTGTTTTCCTATTTTTTTTAGGAATCGATTTCCACTTATTATAAATAGGGTTTTTTTTAAGTTTTTTTAGAGAAGAAGCAGTCAGGACGTTAAGAACTCATTATTGTGATTATTACTTTGCCCTTGCAGCTAACTTTTGTTTTTTACATTCAAGCTATAACATCGTGATTTCTTATCAAGACTTCGAATTTTGTGTTCTTCAATTTATCGTTGTAAGTATTTAATTATGCTATTCCATAATATGATTCTCATCTATAACGAACATGAGTAGCTAAATCTACAACTAGGGTTATAGAAACCATGAAAAATTAATAAAGTATTGGATGATTTGTAATCCTTGGAAAGTGTACATGTGTGTATTAATTCTCTCTTTGATTTGAATGCTTTTTAGTGGTGACCAACGTTAGAACTCTCATAATTCTTACTTACTGGATCAAAAGGGAAATGAATTGGATAAGGGATAGTTAACAAGATTTGATGTGATTACTCTCATCTAATCAACCAGAACAGATCAAGGGATGGTTGTACTGGGACATAAGTAAGGATTAGTAATGCAACACTGCGGAGATGGATCAAATCACATGGTGCCTAGCGCTTGGATTAAAGTGTTAGGTAAACATAACTTACCAGCTCCGCATGCTACACAATAGAAAAGGTTATGATTATTTATCTATACTGAGTTAGAAATACATGGGGAACACAATATCCTAGGTTCTTCTCTCACTGATTCCACGATACTCTTGCTTGACGATTTGATTCTAGTTTAGGATTATTTTTTGCATTTTACAACCCATCCTTTCGAAAAATAAGTAGATTAATTCAATGTAATTGCTTATAATTATTCCAAGTCTAAACCTTATTCCTCGTGGGATCGATCTTGAACATTGTTAGGTTCTATATTTTGACAATAACCGCTTATACCTTGATTTTGAGGTGTAGTTTGGGCCTGATCAGAGGTGCATCCTCGACAAGTCAGAATCTGAGATATATAAGAAATTCTAAAATGGGATAGAATTTTTTAGAAAATCTCAAAAATTCCTCAAGGCTGTTTATAAATAATCTTACGATTCATCAAGATATTTAATTGAGACAGAGATTTTGAGGATGACCTCCGAAATTTCATCGAGTGTTATCAGAATTGTGAAGACAATTTTGAAGATCCCCAACATGATTAGATGTTTGAAACTAACTTCAAGTGATCCCCAACATTGTCAAATTTTCGAAGTGAACTTCAAATATCTCTCTAATTGTTGAAATTCAGAGTCAATTGCAATGCGTTAGAAATGTCATGTCAGACTTTTCCTAGATTAAAGAAGATTTCAATGTCTCAAACAAGCTGTTAGACATGGAAAAGTTTCGAACCAAATATGAACGTTCATCTATTCTTTATGTGACATGACACTTAACAATGTTTTTTCTCAAAATTGCATTTCAAAATCTATTTTCATTAAAATAATTTTCCAATTATTTTACATAGAATATAGAATGTATGGTGTCTATCATGGAGTAGATCAGAGCAGTCAACTAAAGATTGCAAGTAAAAATGATCAATCAGAGAGAATAAGATGAGGAGCAAACAATGGGGAAATCAACACAAATCAATTCTCTTAAAACTAACCAACTTTTTGTGAGTGTATGAAAAGGTCTTTAAAGTTTGGATATAAAAGAATCAAGTCAAGACACGAGCCACATTACTTCATTCGAAAACCCAGCAACACAAGAGCTATAATGAATATACCGTTGTTCAAAAGAAGACATCATCATTTTTCTTATTGCCAAGAAGAACATTTTACTGTTGAGAAGGACATTCTCATCATTCATTATTGGGAGGTCCATCATATTCATTTATGCGAAGAGAACCATGATATTCGTTACATTGCCAAGGAGGACATTTTCTCATTGCTAAGAAGGCCATTACATTCTCATTGCCAAGAGAGATATCATTTTCATCTCATTGCCAAGAGGGCCATTACATTCGCATTATCGCTAAGATGACCATTACATTTGTTCATTGTCAAGTGGGCCATCACTTCCAGCTCATTGCAAAAAGGGCCATCACATTCACATCATTGCCACAAGAGCCATTACATTCTCATAGTAAAGAGGGCCATCATATTCATTCATTGTCGAGAGGACCATTACTTCCAAATCATTGCAAGGAGGGCCATTACATTGTCATTGCCAAGAGGGTCATTACATTCTTATCACCAAAAGGGCTGTTACATTCATTCATCTCCAAGAGGGTCATCGTATGCATTCATTGCTGAGAGGGACATCACTTCCAGCTCATTTCCAAGAGGTCCATTACATTCATATCATTGGAAGAGGGCTATCATATTCATCTCATCATAAAGAGGGCCATCACATTTGCATCATTGCTGAGAGGGCCATCAAATTTGACCATCTCCAAAAGAGGCCATTGTCGTGACCCAAGCCCAGAGAATAGCCGTAACATGACAAATGAGAGACCCGTAGAAACCTCATCCACACCATCTTAGCATATAAAACAGTCATAGGTATAAACTCACACATTTTGCAGAAATAAAGTAAGAAAGGTGTTAGCACCTAATTTTTTACCAAACTTAAGTTATTTACTTTTTAGTATTTAAATATTTAGTTCTGAGTCTAAATTATATATTTTTATCTTATTTAGAATAAGTTGAAAACAACAAAAATAGAGTCACATTTTAATATATTTTTTTCTAGTTAACTTTTCTATTTATTTTTTAATTGGAAATAGTTTTCTAACATATTTATTTTTTCTTTCTTTCTTTTTTTTTCTTTTCAAAACAAAATGAAATAAAAAAGAAAATCAAAACAATCCTAAAACTAACCCCACAACACCCACTACTCCCTCACTTTCCACATCTCCACATCCCCCACTCCCTCATATTTTAATAAACACACGACACACATAACAAAAAGAATTTTTTTTTCATCCATCTTTTTTCTTTCATCACATTCTACAAAAGCAAAAAAAAACACTGATAAAAAAAATGATACACCTTATTTTTTTCCTTTTTCCCATATACACAAACACAGTAGAAAAAATACTACATTTTTTCTTCACACATCTTATACACATTTAGGAAAACTTAGCAAAAAATTTGCACAAGAAACATACAAAAAACAAAACGTAAAAAAAACAATTAGAGAAAAACAAAAGTTGAGTTCAAGATTTGCTTTCGAGATTTCGGGTTCGTGGTCCTAGATGTGGTCTTTTCTTCTTGTGAATTAATTTTCACAAAAGGTATCCCTTGAATTTCATCATATGACTTTATTTCATGAATTATATAATCCTTGATTCAAATGTTACGAAGTTATTCAAATTCTATGCATGTTTAACTTTCATGTTATAATATTGAAATATGTTTGAACTTTTTATACTGTTACATTTAAAGTAACATTTGGTATAACATGTGGTTATATGGTACATGCTTAAACATTTAATTTTTTTTAAAACTTATTCTTGATTAAAATCTAAAAAATATCCATGTTCTAAGAGATATAATTAATTGACATTTAAATGAAGTTTAATTATAATGAATTAAATTTATTTATTTTCTAGAAAATAAAATGAAACCAAAAATAAAATCTGCAATATATATAAATATATATATATATATATATATATATATATATATATATATATATTTATATATATATATTACTTTTAAGGGATAAATATTTTTAGAATATTAAATAAATAAATTTTTTGGATCTTGTCTTTAGTAGTATGATTAGGTGGATAAAAAATGATAGGCAAATATTAGGACTCAAACTTTATTAAATAAACTTTCTTTTGAAAACTATAAAGTGATAAAATAATAATTCGTGGCAAGGTTGGAAAGCGCTGCTACCAGCACACCACACTAATAAAATAAGACAATTTCAAATGAGTTCAAATAAATCAAAGAAAGCGGGTGAATAACGTATTTTTTATAAAACTTATCAAAATACAATATGTGCAAAATTGAGTTAAGCCATAAACTAGTCAATAAAGCGACCGTGCTAGAACCACGGGACTCGAGGGGTGCCTAATACCTTCCTCTCGGTCAACAGAATTCCTTACCCGATCTTTGTTTCGCAGACCAAAAAATAAAGAGTCATTTCCTTTTGAATAGGGATTTAAATTAGGTGACTTGGAACACCAAAACTCAATTCCAAGTGGCGACTCTGAATAAATAAAATAATCCCTTTTCAAAATGTCACTTTAATTGGAGAAACTCTATTTTCCAAAACACCACACGCGGGGGAAAAAATAGGGGTGTGACAGATGGCGACTCCGCTGGGGATAACCAGAATTTGAGCTTGTCAATATTGACTTGTATATGGCTTTGTTATTTTGAATATTATATTCATTGATTTAATGTGATGTTTGCCCGCTTATTTATGCATTATATTGTTTGAACTGTGATATAAACTATCTTCTCTCACGTACTTATCTGAGTCTTCTAAAAGATACATTTTTCGGAGATGCGGTATACGCTCCCGAACCTTTCTTTGAGATACCAGAGATGCGATTACGCTCCTAGGAAGGATTTTAGTCACACATGTTTTAGGATGGGAAGGTCCAAACAGTGAGGTCGGAAAGCCCTGCTACCGGTAAGTTGTTCCTTCCCAACTCGAGTTGTCCACTCGTTTTATCGCCGGTCCAGCCACCAATTCTATAAGGACTTTAAATTTAGTAGAACAAGCCTTATACAACCAGTATTCCTCTTAGGATACACTTTATCTGCATAATTTGTGTTTGACTTTATATGGTTAAACACAGGTGTTAGGATCATATAAAACATAAACCATCTTTTAGACTAGCATGTTCACGACTATGAGTTATTTGACACATTTTGAATGTTGTCGTTGAATATTTTCCTTTTGGGTTAAATCCCAAATAGTTCGGTCCTAGCATATTTACAAGAAGATATCCTAAAAAAGGAATTTTTTCAAAAAGTCAACATTTTTATGAGAAGTTGGTTGAACTACGCACACCTGATTCTCATCTCCATGAGATACGTAGGCAACCCTTCTTGGGTTCAGTGATCTTTATTGATAAAATTGTAAATAATAATGATAATATATATCTAATTAAATGTAAAAAAAAATACATTTTTCTCATTCTTATTCATAAAAGCAAAAGAAAATATTCATTTTTATTTCAAAAATAAACACAAATATTTCTTTGATTTGAGAACTACGCTCACCTGATTCTCATCTAAATGAGATACGTAGGCAACCCTCCTCTGGTTCGGTGATTCTTCTCACAAAAATAGAAGAAAAGAATAAAAAAGAAATTTGTATTAAGAAAATTATTAATCTTTATTCCGAAAATAAAATTCAAAAAGAAAGATTTTGTTTCCTTATTCATAAAAGCTGAACAAAAAAAAAGAGGTTTTATTTATTCAAAGGAAAAAAAAGAATTTCTTTTATATATATATTTTCAAGAACTACGCACACCTGATTCTCACCTTGATGAGATACGTAGGCAACCCTTCTCGGGTTCGGTGATTTTTATTTTAAAAAATAATATTAATAATTCTTTATCCAAGAAAATAATTAAAAAAAAAGATTTTATTCTTTAAAAAAAAAAGGATCCTCATTCAAGAAATTTTAAAAAAGGAAGATCTTATTTCCTTTTGTAGAAAAGAAAAATATTTTTTTTATTCTTATTAAAAAAAAATTAAAAACTTTTTTTTCCCTCTTTAAAATATAAATACTAAAAATAAAAAGGTACTTCTTGTCTTGATTGGTACCAACATACTTAGAAGTGTGCAGGAAAAAGTGTTAACTATTTGACATAATAGAGTGGACCAACTTGGTTGTGACCAATATAGATTCTTTTGATACCTCTTGATTATACTTATGTCACACTTGAAAATTTCTCTTGCTCAAAGTTAAGGGTAAAAAAATAAATAAAAAAATTGACCTCATTGTTTCATGGGCATTGTGTGGGGAGCTTTAGATATAAAGTTCAATGGCATGACTTGTCGATCTAGAACTTGACCCGAATGTTTGTTGAGGCGAAATTTTGAGCAACATCTAATTTGAAAAAGGGTAGTAGGCTTTCTTTGATCCAACTGTGCCTGTAAGCCTACCAAATGACACATGATCCCTAGTGCTTTCCTTCTTGAGCCTAAATTTTTTTTTTCCGATAATCATATTTTCACCCATATCCTTTTGACTGCACAAATGCACCATTCTATTTTTCTCTCATCTCCGGAAATGCACTGACAAAGTCCTAAGTCGAATGGCAAGGTGAAAGTGAAATTGGGATAGTAAAAAAAAAACTCCAATAAAAGGAGAAAAACTCAAAAAAAAGGAGAAAGTCCAAAAAAAAAAAAAGCAGATCAAGATCAAATGTGAAAATGAAGAATATATATTGAGTGCATAGTACAGTGTTGGGGAGAAAATGGTCACTTTATACAAAAAAATTAGCTTACCCATTCCAAGCCTACATTTTAAGCCGAATACAAGTCCTACTTGATTTCATCTTCGATGTTCTCACATTAGTGGATACTTACATGAGGGTCAAGCATATGGTATCTCAATCTCATGCATTGAACATCTTTCTGAGTGTGAGTGACTCTCAAAATGTCCAATGATCCCAACTCTTCTATTTTGTGTGAATTGGGACTTTGTTTCGGTAAGGCACTTGAAACATGAGGACATGAATAATTTTAACCTCATATTTGATGCAAGATGAATAGATCTTGTTAATACTTAAGTATGCTTGAGGTATCATTTGAAACTACAGAAATTACTTCAAAGTTGGCCTCAGATTTGCCTAGAAGTACTCGAAGGTGATTTATATGCATAACACTAATTGTTGGTACCATCTAAAGCCAAGACATGACCAATCAAAAACCAATTTCTTTCTATCTAACAATCTTCTCAAAAGACATTATTTTGCAAAACAAAAAAAAATATTTTTGGTTCGTATGAACTACGTTAGACCTGATTCTTGCTACGGTGAGATACATAGGCAGTTCTACTAACGGGCTCGGTCTCAAATAATAAAAAAATTTGGTTCGTATGAACTACGTTAGACCTGATTCTTGCTATGGTGAGATACGTAGGCAGTCCTATTAACGGGCTCGGTCTCAAATAAAAAAAATATTTTTGGTTCATATGAACTACGTTAGACCTGATTCTTGCTATGGTGAGATACGTAGGCAGTCCTACAAAAGGGCTCGATCTCAAATAAAAAAAATATATTTTTTCTCTCTCTCTCATATTTTTGGAAAAAATCAAATTATGGCATTTGTTTTCTAAAAAAAAAAGATAATAAAATAAAAATAAATTCACCAATAAAAAGATTAAAAAAAAAGTTTCAAAATTTCTCAGTTTCAAAACTGGGGCATGTTTTATGTTATCTTATTTTTTTTTTAAAAAAGTAAAATAAAATAAAAGTAATTCATTCGTTTAGGGAGCGAACCCTCATAATATTCGCTTAGGGTGCAAACCCTCATATATTCGTTTAGGGCGCAAACCCTCATAATATTCGCTTAGGGAGCGAACCCTCATAATATTCGCTTAGGGAGCGAACCCTCATAATATTCGCTTAGGGCGTGAACCCTCATAATATTCGCTTAGGGAGTGAACCCTCATAATATTCGCTTAGGGCGCGAACCCTCATAATATTCTCTTAGGGAGCGAACCCTCATAATATTCGCTTAGGAAGCGAACCCTCATAATATTCGCTTAGGGAGCGAACCCTCATAATATTCGCTTAGGGAGCGAACCCTCATAACATGCGCTTAGGGTGCGAACCCTCATAATATTCGCTTAGGGCGCGAACCCTCATAATATTCGCTTAGGGCGCGAACCCTCATAATATTCGCTTAGGGAGCGAACCCTCATAATATTCGCTTAGGGCGCGAACCCTCATAATATTCGCTTAGGGAGCGAACCCTCATAATATTCGCTTAGGAAGAGAACCCTCATAATATTCGCTTAGGGAGCGAACCCTCAAAATATTCGCTTAGGGAGCGAACCCTCATAATATTCGCTAAGGGCGCGAACCCTCATAATATTCGCTTAGGGCGCGAACCCTCATAATATTCGCTTAGGGAGCAAACCCTCTTAATATTCGCTTAGGGCACGAACCCTCATAATATTCGCTTAGGGAGCGAACCCTCATAATATTCGCTTAGGGTGCGAACCCTCATAATATTCGCTTAGGGAGCGAACCCTCATAATATTCTCTTAGGGTGCGAACCCTCATAATATTCGCCTAGGGAGCGAACCCTCATAATATTCGCCTAGGGCGTGAACCCTCATAATATTCGCCTAGGGCACAAACCCTCATAATATTCGTTCATATCTTCATAGGGCATGATAGTCGCCATTTTTATTTTCCATAAAGCATAAAATCTAATTTCATTCAATAATAGAGTATTTATTTTTTTTTCCTTGTTTTAATCACTATATTATTTTTGTTTAATATTATGTTCAAGTCAAGCAAAATAACCCACAAAAAGTTTCTTAGCACAAACTGGGGCAGAAAATTTTTGTTTTGTTTTTTTTCTTTGATTGCAGGCAGGTCTCTCTGCGACAACAAATTTGGACTTCAATAATGGAGTAACATTTGTCCGATCTGAGAAGTAAAAATGACATTAAGAGTCGGTTCGGACCCATTGTAGCAGCTCAATATTTGAAGATTCAGCTTCCCAACTTCAATTCAAGAAACAAGTGTTCAAGAATAGTCTACTAACTTCCCTTTGGAGAGGCATCAGCAACTCAATAGAGATTTCAAGTTCAAGCCTCAAACTCAAACTTTGAGCTTAGATTTCGAGATCAAGGTATCCACCAGAAGAAGGCGAGGTGATAACTAAAGATGCAAAGAAGGACTTGAACAAAAAAGAGGGTCAAGACAAGTAGAATAGACAAGATCTTGTATTGTTTCCTTTAAGTTTTATTATCTTCAATGTAACAATAGGAGCCACGGACCAGGATCTCGACAGGACAAGACTCAACTCTCTAATCCATCCATCCATCCATCCATCATTGCACCTATTTGAACTACACGTGATCTGATTCTCTTATAACTCGAGATATGTAGGCTGCCCAAAACCAGGGCTCGGTCACTCTTGCTTACTCTTTCTTTTCCCCTTCTTTTCCGTTACCTTTTAATAATGTTAGGCCAAAAATTAGGCACGTTAACTTCTTTGCTTAAAAACTCTTCATGTTCTCAAGCAAAGAGGGGCATCCTGTTAGCACCTAATTTTTGACCAAACTTAAGTTATTTACTTTTTAGTATTTAAATATTTAGTTCTGAGTCTAAATTATATATTTTTATCTTATTTTGAATAAGTTGAAAACAACAAAAATAGAGTCACATTTGAATATGTTTTTTCTAGTTAACTTTTCTATTTATTTTTTAATTGGAAATAGTTTTCTAACATATTTATTTTTTCTTTCTTTCTTTTTTTTTCTTTTCAAAACAAAATGAAATAAAAAAGAAAATCAAAACAATCCTAAAACTACCCCCACAACACCCACTATTCCCTCACTTTCCACATTTTCACATCCCCCACTCCCTCATATTTTAATAAACACACGACACACACAACAAAAAGAATTTTTTTTTCATCCATCTTCTTTCTTTCATCACATTCTACAAAAGCAAAAAAAACACTGATAAAAATAATGATACACCTTATTCTTTCCTTTTTTCCATATACACAAACACAGTAGAAAAAATACTACATTTTTTCTTCACACATCTTATACACATTTAGGAAAACTTAGCAAAAAATTTGCACAAGAAACATACAAAAAACAAAACGTAAAAAAAACAATTAGAGAAAAACAAAAGTTGAGTTCAAGATTTGCTTTCGAGATTTCGGGTTCGTGGTCCTAGATGTGGTCTTTTCTTCTTGTGAATTAATTTTCACAAAAGGTATCCCTTGAATTTCATCATATGACTTTATTTCATGAATTATATAATCCTTGATTCAAATGTTACGAAGTTATTCAAATTCTATGCATGTTTAACTTTTATGTTATAATATTGAAATATGTTTGAACTTTTTATACTGTTACATTTAAAGTAACATTTGGTGTAACATGTGGTTATATGTTACATGCTTAAACATTTAATTTTTTTTAAAACTTATTCTTGATTAAAATCTAAAAAATATCCATGTTCTAAGAGATATAATTAATTGACATTTAAATGAAGTTTAATTATAATGAATTAAATTTATTTATTTTCTAGAAAATAAAATGAAACCAAAAATAAAATCTGCAATATATATATATATATATATATATATATATATATATATATATATATATATATATATATATATATATATATATTACTTTTAAGGGATAAATATTTTTAGAATATTAAATAAATAAATTTTTTGGATCTTGTATTTAGTAGTATGATTAGGTGGATAAAAAATGATAGGCAAATATTAGGACTCAAACTTTATTAAATAAACTTTCTTTTGAAAACTATAAAGTGATAAAATAATAATTCGTGGCAAGGTTGGAAAGCGCTGCTACCAACACACCACACTAATAAAATAAGACAATTTCAAACGAGTTCAAATAAATCAAAGAAAGCGGGTGAATAACGTATTTTTAATAAAACTTATCAAAATACAATATGTGCAAAATTGAGTTAAGCCATAAACTAGTCAATAAAGCGACCGTGCTAGAACCACGGGACTCGAGGGGTGCCTAACACTTTCTCTCGGTCAACAGAATTCCTTACCCGATCTTTGTTTTGCAGACCAAAAAATAAAGAGTCATTTCCTTTTGAATAGGGATTTAAATTAGGTGACTTGGAACACCAAAACTCAATTCCAAGTGGCGACTCTGAATAAATAAAATAATCCCTTTTCAAAATGTCACTTTAATTGGAGAAACTCTATTTTCCAAAACACCACACGCGGGGAAAAAAATAGGGGTGTGACAAAAGGGGCGAAGGGAAAATCATTTGAAATAATAGAGACATCTCAAACATACATCAATGTTCATAACATACCATCAAAGCATGATTCAATGGGAGTCAGTTGCACAGTCAGTTTCTCTCAAATAGAAAACATTCTAAAATAAGTTAGAAAGTAAAAGCCTCTAGTTTAAAAATCTAAAAATGTACATTCATCTGAATTACAAAGCATGAAGATAAATAGGTGAACAACCCAGACTAAGGGTTCACCACTAGAACTAGTCTTGACCACTGATAAAACTAGCCATGAGCCTGAAGAGGAGGAGGAGGAGCGTCGGTCCCTACATGGTGATGTCATGTAGGTAAAATATGTATTAGTATATTGGAATGTACTAAGTATGTGAGATAAAATACAAGTATGAAACTGTAATGTCATCATTCATAATTTTAAAGACTTCAATGCATGAAACAGTAAAGGTAAGATTTATATGAGCTTAAGCATGCACAAGGAATAATATTCAATATGAAGTAAAATTAATGCATAAATCAAACACGTGATGGAATGAAGACATCAAGTATTATACTTTATGGGAGTGGACCATAACTGACAAATAAGACCATGTGAGCTACTACATGAAATCCAACGTAATCCTTACATTGGCACGGGAAGACCACTTGCAGGGTGGAACTCCGTCACATAGCATGCGTCATCATATAACATAATTAGCTAATGTGGATCCACTAGTGCAGCCTATAAGGGCTGCTATGGTGGTACATCATCAATAGGCCATGGGTTGCTTCTAGGATTCCCCTATCGAACCCCACCTCAATGCCTTATTCAGTGCTACGTCATTGTATGAAATTCTTTAAAGTATATATTAAGTCAAATTATGACACTTAGAGTCATAAGTAGCAATTTCAAAGAGTAGCTCGAAAACTTAAGAACTACCAAGTAAGAATTGTCCTTTCACCTCGGGAGCTATCATAAACATCATTTAGGGCATCATTGACATGCTTATATCTTTGACAAAACATTAACTCAAAGGCTTTTCTTTTATGCCTTATTTATCATGCAAAGTTTGACTTAAACTTAGTGGGCTTAATCATTATGCATGAACATAGTAAGAGTATGCTTATTTAAAACATGCATTAACAACCCACACATTATCATCTAAAACCCTAATTATTGGAGTCATTACCATTAACTCAAAACTCATTACCATTAAAGGCGAAATATATCATAATATATCATAAAATCTTCATCAACATGCATGGTTGTATTTAATGAAGGACTTTGTGGGTGAAAGAAACCCACAAATCAACTCATATTAAAAGTTTTTACCTATTCTTAAAGTTCACTGACACTACCATGCATGTTAATGTTGATTTTATGATATTTTATGATGTACTTTACCTTTAATGTTACCATGTATTGCCATACCAAGTATTTTCAAAAGTTTTAGTTAATGGGCGATGACCCCAATGATTAGTTCCTTGAATGATAAAGTGTGGGCTATTTTGCATGTTTTAAGCAAGCATGATTTTCTTATATTCATGCATGACTCATATGATCATAAACTTTTTCAACCTATGATTAAGCCCACAAAGTTTCAAGTCAAGTTTTGCATGATATAAGATAATGAATAGGGTACAGAAGAAAGATTTCAAGTTGATACTTGTGTAATGACCCTAGCTTAGGGGCCTAAGAGTTCAGAAAGTTGGCATGAAAAATGACCTAGAGTCAAGTTCACTAGGGCAACTTATGGCCCATAGGTTTGGCCCTTAAACATGAACTTTAGGAAAGGAAAAAAGTTTTCAAGTATGGGGTAACCACAGACCCACTGACGACTCGTAGAAAGGATGTCGGTCGATAGATAGGCTGGTGGATGGGTCTATAAGAAATGAAGAAAAAAATTGGAATATTTTGGAAGTGATCTGTGAATTAAAAGTTTGGCCCGTAAAATAATATATGATCCATAAAATCTCTTCGTGGATAGGGCCTAAGAAAATGAGAAAAATGGCTAAGTGTAGGAAGACTATATGAGTCCAACCACGACTCATAAGCCATTATACGACCTATAAGATAGTTTCATAGTTTTTAGTTTAGAAAATAAATTTTAGAGATTTTGGAAAAGTTAACAGGATTGACAGGACCTACGATCCGTGGTTCAATCTATGACCCATAAATGGCTTTCATAGAATTAATTCGGTAGTTTGAATGAGGGAAAGTTTTGTCAATTCTGCAATTCTTATTTCTAAATTACGTTATTTTTGGGATCAAAAGGATCCCAAAACAGACCTTAAAGCCCTAAATTCCCTATTCAGTCCTTCATATTTGCATTCTCAATTTTCTCTAAGGCAAAACTTTCTCTAAAAAAGGTTAAGCAAAGGCTAGGATTTCAATGTTCTTCTCAAAAGCTTCAAGTTTATTCTTCTCAAATCTTTTAAGGTATGTGAGTTTGATTTATGGGCATCTTCAACCCATAAAGTCCTCTTTAAAGTATATTAACTTTTCTTTAAGCTCCTTCAAGTTAATATGCATACATATGATGATTTCATGTTACATTATATTGTTTAATGCTTCTAATGATGCCTTATGATATTTTACCAAGTATATGCATATATCTGAGCTATTGATGATGACCCCAATAATGGGTTTGTAAATGTTGAGATATGGGTTGTTTTACTTGTCTTTGAAAGAGTGTATTCTAATGATTTATGCGAATTATGATTATTCCATTAAAAGCCTATCCACCTAGTTTTCAAGTAAAGTCTTGCATAATATATGATGATGACTAGGGCAGTAAAGATGAGTTTAAAGTTATGATTTTTCAAAGATATGTTAGAGAAAAGGACAATTCTCACTTGGTGGTTCCTAAGTCTGAGCTTCTCCTATGATTGCTACTTATGTTTCTAAATGTTATAATTTGACTAAGCTATATTTTAAAGATTCCAACGGATGACTTAGCACCGAGTACACTTGAGATTGGTATTCATTTTATTAGTTGAGACATGACCCATCAAAGATAAATCTCAATGTCTCTAACTATGTGCCACCATAGGAGCCCTTGTAGGCTAGGCTAGTGGATCTACGTAGGTTATTTAGGTTACTAAGATGTATGCAAAGTTGATGTATTTTCACCCGACAAGTGGTCTCCCTGTGCCAATGTAGGGGGTTATGTTGGATTCTACATAGTAGCTCACATGGTTTTAAATGTCGGTTAAAGTCTTCTCCCAAAAGTTTGTTATTCTATGATATGATCCCATTACATGTGGTTTCTTATGCATTGACTCTTATTCATATTAAGTGATATACTTTGTGCATGCTTAAGTTTGTATTATGTGCCTTATTACCTCACATATATGTATATGTTTTACAAATGATGGCATTACAATCTCATGCATGCATTGCATCTCACATACTTAGTACATTCCAACATACTTACACATATTTCGCCTGCATGATTTAACCATGTAGGGACAAGTACTCCTCCATTGGCTCCATTTGAGACTCTACCATTATCCATTCTATCTTGTATTTTATTTTGACGTATATATTGCCCTTTTGAGGCTTTTTCATTCTATGTTATTCTATTATGGAGTCTCTTCTATTTAATGAAAATTCAACTGTTACCGGTTCTGTCTATTGATGTAGTAGTTGGTGTGCTTCGTGGACAAAATTGTTTAGTCTTATATGTTTTCTAATGTTGCTTCATTGTCTTAAAAGACCCATAGACCCTTTCCTATTTTTAAATTCTGCATTTCTTTATGTTTATGCCTATGAATGCTTAAGATGGCTTGGGTGAGGTGCCTACGGGTATCTCATTTGTCGTGTGACGACTAGGTCCCTTGGTTGGGTCGTTACAAACTTGGTATTAGAGCATGAGGTTTTAAAGTATTCCTCGGATGTCCATGCATACCCCATCGAGTAGAGTATTATTCAAGGTTGTGAAGCGTACCACTATCTTGAGTGAGAGGCTATGAGATGGTTTAAGAAAGTCTTCTCATCTTTCATGTTCATGTTGTACCTATAGAGTTGACAAAGGTTTTCCTATAACTAACAATGAAGTTTTGATTATTTCTAGATCATGCCACCAAGAAGAGCTCCACACCAAAGAGCCATTCTCGAACAATAAGTTCCTCTGCTCCAACAAGCTGATGGAGTGTCTCATACAGAACTCTCAGCCGCCTTCACTTTGTTGGCCCAAGAATTGGCCAACAACCTAATCAGGAGATAGCCGTTCCTCCCCAAGTACCTACTTCGGCTACTAGAGTGCGTGACTTCTAGCGGATGAACCCTCTAAAGTTTTATGGTTCCAAGATGAACCCCATTGATTTCATTGAGGAAGCTTACCAGGTAGTTGTGGTTATGGGTCTCCCTTCAGAGGAAAAGTCTAGTTGCTAGCTTACCAACTCAACAGGGTGGCCAAGATTTGGTATGAGCAATGGGCGAATGAATGGGTCTAAGAAGCGGGCCCCATTGGATGGGAAAAGTTCAAAAACGCCTTCTTAGATTGGTTCTTTTTGATTGAGCTAAGGGAGGAAAAGGCTTCAAGAGTTTATAAACCTCAAGCAAGGGACGATGAGTGTGAGGTAATGTGCCTTCAAATTCACAAAGTTTTCCAAGTATGCTCCCTTCATAGTTGCGGATCTGAGGGCCCGCATGAGCAAATTCATCTCTGGCATCTCTGACCTAGTCCCCAAGCAATGTGAGATGACCATGCTAGTTAAGGAGATGGATATCTCCCGCTTTTTGACTTATGCAGAGCAAATAAAGGAGGAGAAGCTACGACAGAGGGCAATGGAGTACAAGAGGGCTTGAGTTTATCATGGGAGCTACTCTTACCAAAGGAGTGGTGGTCACAAGTTCCAAGGTGGCCAAAAGCAAGGTGGACAAGGGTCTAGCAACTCTCCTTCTCCTGGACCACTAAGGACAAGGGAGTTGCTCCTAAGCCCCAAAGTCCAAGTTTCCCCAAGTGTGGAAAACTCCCCAAGGGATAATTCCTAGCCTGGTCCAATACTTGCTTCAAATATGGAAAGCTCAGCCATCATGCCAAGAACTGTAGAAGTGGCGGTGCAAGGCCCCAAGGCCAAGGTGGTCAAGTCCAAGGCTCCTAAAGGACCAACCAGTTCTATGCTCTCCATGGTTGACAATTGGTTGAAGAGGCTCTGGATGTTATCACTGGTATATTGAGGAGTTTTTTATTTGGATGCATATGCACTTTTAGACCCGAGATCAAATTTTTCATTTGTAATCCCATTTCTTACTAATAAATTTCATACATGTCCCGAAGTCCTCCTTGAGCCCTTTGAAATAAGTAACCCTATAGGAGAGTCCATAATTTCCCAAAGAGTCTATAGAAATTATCCCATCTCGATTTTGCATAAAGTGATCTCTGTGACCTAGTTGATCTTTCCATGGTAGACTTTGATGTAATTCTTGGGATGGATTGGTTGCATGTCTCACATGCTTGCATCGATTATAAAACCAAGAGTCAAGTTTCAGTTCCCAATGGGCCAATTCTTGAGTGGGGAAGGTAGTAACTCTTCATGTAGGGGTCGGTTCATTTCTTTCTTAAGAGCCTGGAAAATGATTTCCAATGTGTGCATCTATCATCAAGTAAGAGTTAAAGATGTCACTTCTAAAGTTCCTTCCACTGAGTCAGTCCCCGTTGATGAGTTTCTCGATGTCTTTTCGGATGATTTGTCAGGTCTTCCTCCCGAAAGAGGAATAAATTTTGTCATAGATCTTCTACCCGTCACTCAACCCATCTCAATCCCTCCATATAGAATGGCTCCCCCGGAGTTGAAGGAGCTAAAGGAGCAACTGAGGGATTTTTTGGGGAAGGGCTTTATTAGACCTAGCCAGTGTCAATGGGATGATTCAGTTTTATTTGTAAGGAAGAAAGATGGGCCTATCTATATGTGCATCGACTACTGTAAACTTAATAAGGTCACCATCAAGAACAAGTATCCACTTCCGAGAATAGATGATTTGTTTGATCAGTTACAAGGGGCTACTTACTTCTCAAAAGTTGCAATCTGGGTATCACCAATTGAGGGTGAAATCCTAAGATGGCATTTTAGACTAGGTATGGTCACTTCGAGTTTATGTTTGATGTCATTTGGTCTCACCAATACACCTGCAATATTTATAGACCTCATGAATAGGGTGTTCAAGCTCTACCTTGACATGTTCATCATGGTATTCATTGATGACATTCTAATCTACTCCCGAGGTGAGGAAGAGCATACGGAGCACTTAGGGGGTGGTATTGCAAATCCTAAGGGAGCAAAACCTTCTTGCAAAGTTTGACAAGTGCGAGTTCTGGCTAGATGAGGTTGCCTTTCTTAGGCATGTGGTATCTCATGATGGTATCAAAGTCGATCATAAGAAGATTGAAATAGTGAAAAATCGGCCAAGGACATTGACTCCTATCAATATAAGGAGTTTCTTGGGCCTAGCCAGTTAGTATCAAAGGTCTGTGCAAGATTGCTCTTCCATTTTGTCCCCACTTACTAAGTTGACTCAAAAGAAAGCAAAGTTTTTATGGACGGATGAGTGCGAGAAAAGCTTCCAAACTTTGAAAGATCGACTACTTCGGCCCAATATTGACATTGCCAAAAGGAAATGATAGGATCGTTGTTTATTGTGATGCATCAAGGATTGAGTTGGGATGTGTGCAAATGCAAAATGGTAGGGTGATTGCTAATGCCTCGAGACAGTTGAAAGTGCATGAGAAAAATTACCCGACTCATGAGCTTGAGCTTGTGGTGGTGGTGTTTCCCTTGAAGAATCTGTGGCATTACTTGTTTGGGGTTCATGTGGATATCTTCACCTACCACAAGAGCCTCTAACACGTGTTCACCTAAACGGATATTAACTTGACATAACAAAGATGGTTGGAGCTACTCAAAGATTATGATCTGCGCGTGAAGTACCACTTGAGAAAGGCCAATGTTGTGGCCCACGCCCTTAGTGAAGTTTCCATGGGCAGTGTGTCTCACATTGAAAATGATGCAAAAAGGGAGTTGGCCAAAGATTTTCATAGGTTGGCTAGGTTGGGAGTAAAATTGAATGAGTCCAAAAATGGTGGTGCAGTGGTTCTTCATGGATTCGCCTCTTTGATTAGGAGACTAAGCAAGACCTTGATCCCACCAATTGAAAGCCTTCGTAAAGGATGGGAAGATAGAGGTTTTCTCACAAGGGGGAGATGGGGTACTTCAATATGAAGGGAGATTGTGCATGCTCAATGACAGTGAATTGAGGAAGCTGATAATGCAAAAAGCTCATAACTCTTCATACTCTATTCATCCCAGCACTACAAAGATGTATAGAGACTTAAGAGAGATATAGTGGTGGAATGGAAGAAAGAAGGACATTGCCCAATTTGTGTCTGAGTGTGCTAATTGCCAACAAGTCAAGGTTGAACACCAAAGGTAGGGTGGCCCATCCTAAGTCATTGATATTTCTACTTGGAAGTGGGAAGAGATCAACATGGACTTTGTAGTGGGTTTGCCAAAGACCAAAAAGTATTTTGAGTCCATATGGGTGATAGCTGACTGTAAGACAAAGCCGGCTAACTTTTTACCGAACAAGACTACATTCACTACCAAAGATTATGCTTGCATGTATATCTGAAAGTTGGTGAGGTTACATGGGTTTCCATTTTCCATCATATCAGATCATGGTGTCCAATTCACCTCTCACTTTTGGAAGTTTCCAAAGGGGACTTAGCACCATGGTGAAGTTGAGTACCACTTTTCATCCCCAAACCGACGGGCAAGCTGAGAGGACTATTCAATCATTGGAAGACATATTAAGATCTTGTGTGTTGGAGTTTAAAAGAAGTCAGGATGAGCATTTGCCATTTATCGTGTTTGCCTACACCAATAGCTTCCATGCAAGTATCGGGATGGCACCATTTGAGGCATTGTATGGTAGACGGTGTAGATTGCCCATCGGATGGTTTGAAGCGATGAGGTGGCATTAACAGGAATAGACTTAGTAATGAATGCTATGGAGAAAATTAAAAGCATAAGGTAAAATTGCAAACAACCCAAAGCCGACAAAAGTCATACTCCGATGTAAGGAGAAGAGACTTTGAGTTCCAAGTTGGTGTGATCTGATTCGGTAATAAAGGAAAATTGAGCCCTAGGTATGTAGGACCCTATAAGGTGGTGATAAGAGTAGGAAAAGTGGCATATGAGTTGGATCTACCTAATGGGATGCATTTGATCTATCTGGTTTTTCATGTGTCGATATTGAGAAAATTCATAAGTGACCCAAGCTCTATAGGTCCCTTGCATAATGTGAACAATTAAGAGGATTCGAATTATGTAGAGGTACCGATTGAGATTCTAGAATGGCAAGTGAAAAGCTAAGGAACAAGGAAGTTACATCTGTCAAAGTGCTTTGGAGAAATCAACAAGTTGAGAGTGCTACATGGGAAGCAAAAGCGGGTATGATGAAGAATTACCCATATTTATGCCACTCTACTCAAACCTAAGGTGTTAAGAATTTCTTCCTAAATCCTCTAATTCCTTACATTTTAGTTTTACATGATGCACACATTTATTTCTACATTCACGAACTGCTTTAAGACATGTTTTGACTGTGGATTTTTAAAATTTCATGAAATGATGTTTGAGTTGCATTTTTTCATGCATGTTGGATTGTTAGCTAATGATTTACTTCATAAAGCTTGTTTTTAAGTACATTCGGGGACAAATGTTCCCAAGAGGGAGATATTGTAATGACTCCCAGTTTAGGGGCCTAAGAGTGCCAGAGAGTTGGCCTAAAAAATGACCTAGAGTCAAGTTCATTAGGGTGACTTTTGGCCTGTAGGTTTGGCCCTTGAACATGAACTTTAGGAAAGGGAAAAAGTTTCTAAGTGTGGGGTAACCCACGAACCTAGTGACGACTCATAGAAGGATGATTCCGTAGATAGGGTCGAGGATGGGTGTACTAGACATGAAGGAAAAAATTGGAGTTTGCTGGAACTGATCTACAAATTAACAACATGGCTCGTGAAATGATATACGCCCCATAGAATCCCTTCGTCGATAGGGCCCAAGAAAATGAGAAAAATGGCTAAGTGTGGAAAGACTTTATGAGTCCAACCACGACTTGTAAGCCATTATACGACCTGTAAGATGGTTTTGTAGTTTTGAGTTTGGAAAATGTGTTTCGGGGATATTGAAAAAGTTAACAGGACAGACAGGACTTATAGTTTATAGCTCAATCTAAGGCCCATAAATGGGCTTTCGTAGAATCAATTCTTTAGTTAAATGAGGGATAGTTTTGTAAAATATGCCATTCCTATTTCTAAACTATATCATTTTTGGGATCAAAAGGACCCCAAACCAGACCTTAAAGCCTTGGGACCCCTATTCAATCATTCATTCTTGCATTCTCAATTTTCTCTAAGACAAAGTTCTCTCTAGAAAAAGGTCAAAGCAAAGGCTAGGGTTTCAAGGTTCTTCTCAAAAGCTTTAAGTTTGTTTCCCAAGTCTTCTAAGGTATATGAGTTTGATTTATAGGTATCCTTCCACCCATAAAGTCTTCTTTAAAGTATTTAACCTTTTCTTTGAGTTCCTTCAAGTTAATATGCATGCTTATGATGATTTCATGTTACATTATATTGTTTAATGCTTCTAATGATGCCTTGTGATATTTTACCAAGTATATGCATGTATTTGAGCTATTAATGATGACCTTAGTGATGGATTTGTAAATGTTGAGATGTGGGCTATTTTACTTGTCTTTAAAAGAGTATATTCTCATAATTTATGTGATTTATAATTATTCCATTTAAAAGTCTAGCCCACCTAATTTTCAAGTAAAGTCTTGCATGATTTATGATGATAATTAGGGCAGTAAAGATGAGCAAAGTTATGATTTATCAAAGATATAAGCATGTTGATGATTGCCCTAAAAGATATTTAAGAAAGGTCCCTAAGATGAAAGGACAGTTCTCACTTGGTGGTTCCTAAGTTCAAGCTATTCCTATGATTGCTACTTACGATTCTAAGTGTCATAATTTAACTAAGCTTTGTTTTAAAGATTCTGTGGGATGACTTAGCACCGAGTGGACCTGAGTTTGGGATTCATTCTATTAGTTGAGGCATGACCCATTAAAGATAAATCTCAATGTCCCTAACTATGTGCCACTGTAGGAGCCCTTGTAGGATAGGCTAGTGGGTCCAAGGCCTTTTATGTTATTAAGATGCATGCAAAGTTGACAGATTTCCACCCGGCAAATGGTCTCCCCATGCCAACGTAGGGGGTTATATTGGATTCCTGTAGTAGCTCACATGGTCTTAAACACCGGTTAAGGTCTTCTCCCATAGGTTTATGATATGATCCCATTGTATGTGGTTTCTAATTCATTGACTCTATTCATATTGAGCAATATTCCTTGTGCATGCTTAAGCTAATATTTATGTACCTTATTACCTCACATATATGTATATGTTTTACTTATGAATGATGTCATTATAATTTCATGCATGCATTGCATCTCATGTACTTAGTATATTCTAACATACTAACATATATTTTACCTGCATGATTTAACCATGTAGGAACAGGTACTTCTTCACCGGCTCGTGACTAGTATTTAGCGTTCAAGACTAGCACTTTTATTTTTGGTAAGCCCTTAATTTAGGTCTCTACTATTTTCCACTGTATCTTGTATTTTATTTTGAGATGATGTATATGTGGACCTTTTGAGGCTTTTACATTCTATGTTGTTCTATTATAGAGTCTTTTCTATTTGATGAAAACTGACTATTACCGGTTTCGTCCATCGATATAGTAGTTGGTATGCTTCATGGACAAAATGGTTTAGTATTAAATATGTTAATTACTTACTAAATAGTTGAGAAATTGAAGCACGAAAAAATTAACAAAAGAATCACGTCGTTTGGAAACTTTTTTAAATTTTACGCCCAAAATACCTCCCATAGAAATATTTTGGGGTAAGAAAAACCTGCAGATTTTTAGCCTCTGAAACTGTGCTCCATGCACCACGTGGTGCGTTCGGGAGCTGACTCGCTGACTGGGGTTGAGTTGGTGCTGATTTGGCATTGAGTTGGCGCTGATGTGGATATTTTTGGATTTTTAAAATTATTTTTTCCAAATTTCCATTAAGGGCCAACAAACACCTTTGACCAACTTTGACTTGAAAAAAGTAGATCAAATGTACCTGGTCTTCTTCTTCTTCTTCAAGAACACTTGAAGATCTTCCGGAACATGTAGAACACCAAAAACATACACTAAATCCCAACACCTTCAAATCAACTCAAATTTGGCTCAAAATTTAGGATTAGCTTTCCCTTGACATAGAGAACAAATCCAATGATCATTAACCTTCAATTTCTTCTCAATCAAAAGAACCCACTTTCAACATTTGAATAGTTTGAATGTTCAAAACCCTTTAAAATGGTAATTTCACTTCCACAACTCTGAATTAAATGAAATTTGAGATTTAGGATAAAAAAACACTAGTGAACAAGAATCTAGTCTCAAAAATAATAAATCAAATAAAAATAATTTTGGTTTTTTTTTTTTGGATTTTTGAATTTTTGAGTGGATCAAAATTCCAAGACCTAGATTTGTGAAAACAAATCTAAACTAAGCTCTTGATACCAAATGATAAAGATCAAACAAGAAAGGAAAAAAATGGAACAAAATAAAAGGATATGTGGATTAAATTCAAACAATTGAAATTATGTCAACAAGGGACTAAACCCCTCACCTCTTAATTGATTTCAACAACTCAAATATAATCCTAGCAAGAAAAATTAAAGGAAACCAAGAACAAAAAATGGGTAACACTTTAATTAATCAAACAATTAAGCCAACTAATAATTTTAAGAGTTCACCCTAATTACTCACTAAGAAGATACTACAATTCGGGAATTCAATATTCAACATAGTCTAAGTCCTGTAAATGCTAAAATATGACTATTTATACTAAGTACATAAAAGAAGATATTTTCTTTACAATTTTACCCTTAATGAGTAAAGGCCTTGTTTGATTGTCTTCTTTTCAAATCCTTGAATTCAAGTAATAGCCATTTGCACACATGGCCTGTTTTCTTCCTTCTCCTCACCTTGATAGACCTTTCACACATTGTAAGCCTTTCTTTGGTGACCCTCAAGCTCCTCTAATGCTTCCTTTTGTTCATGAACATTGCTTGTAAGTCTTGGAGATCTTTTGCTTGACTCCTTATGAATGATCTTGAGGGGTACTTACCACTCATGTTGGTGTCATCTATGCTTTGCATGTTATCAACGTTTGCCACTTATCGAGTTGTCCTACAACAATATCTTTCATGCAAGTATTGGATGGCATCGTTTGAACCATTGTACGATAGACGATGTCGATTGCCCATTGGATAGTTTGCGTCGGTGAGGTGGCATTAATAGGACCAAACTTGGTGTTTCATGGTATGGGGAAAATTAAAAGCATAAGGGAGAAATTGCAAGCAGCCCAAAGCCGATAAAAGTCCTACTCTAATGTAAGAAGAAGGAAACTTGAGTTCCATGTTGGTGATTGGGTCTAACTGAAGGTATTTCCAATGAAAAGTGTTATTCTATTTGGTAAGAAAGGGAAATTGAGTCCTAGATATGTGAAACCTTACAAGGTGGTGAGGAGAGTGGGGAAGTAGCGCATGAGTTAAATTACCCAACGACTTGCACTTGATTTATATGGTATTCCATGTATAAATGTTGAGGAAATTTGTGGATGACCCCAGGTTCTATAGTTCCTTTGCATGTTGTGAACACTGAAGAGGATTTGAGTTATGAAGAGGTGCCGATCGAAATCTTAGACTGACCAGTGAAGAAGCTAAGGAACAAAGAAGTCACAACCCTTAAGGTACTTTGGAGGTACCAAAAAGTTGAGGGTGCTACATGGAAAGAAGAAGCGGATGTGATGAGGCAGTATCCACATCTACTCCACTCTACATAAGCCTAAGGAACTAAGAAATTCTTCTAAAACCTCAAGTTCCATGTATTTTAGTTTCACTGATGTATGCATTTATTTTGATGTGCATGAATTGTTTTGAGACATGTCTTAAAGTATGAAATATGATTTTTTTGCGAAATGATATCTGACTTTAATTTTTGCATACACACTGAGTTATTAGCTGCTAGTTTACTCTTTAGAGCCTACCTTTAAGTACATTCAGGGATGAATGCTCGCAAAGGGGAGATATCGTAATGACCCCTAGTTTAAGAGCCCTGAGAGCAGAAACGTTGGCCTGATAAATAACTAAGAACCTGGTTTATGGGACCACTTACGACCCATAAGTTGTTCTACAGCCCGTAGGGTTGGTTGCTAGACAAGAACTTTAGAAAGGAAAAGGTTTTCAAGTGTGGGGTAACCCATGGACCATGTTATGGCTCGTATATAGGTTCATGAGTGGAATCCCATGCATGAAGAAAAAATTGGAGTTTTCAAGAAGATGACGTACGAGTTATCAAATGGCCATGGAATAGATATGGTACATATAAGGTTTCATGGAATGAGGTTAGAAATAAGGTGAAAATTTTGCTATGTGTGGAAGGACTTTACGAGTTCGACCATGGCTCGTAAGGAATTGCACGTCCCATCCTGTTTGTCATGGTTTTAGATTTAGCAAAAGCCAAATTTTAGGATTTTCAGGTGTGCCATCAGACGAATGAACTTACGACCCGTAAGTCAGTTTGTGGCATGTAGTTAGGGTCTCATAGATGGCTTCCGACAATTTTGAATGAGGGAGAATTTGATCATTTCCATCAATTCTGTTCTAAAACCATATCATTTTGGGGATGTGAAAGGAAACTATATTAGTCTACGAGCCTTAACTTTCATATTCTACACTCTCAAATTCTTTAAGGCAAACAAATTACTCAAGAACTCCTAAGAACAAAGCTAGGGTTTCGAAGGTTCTTCCCCAAGGTTTCAATTCTGTTTCTCTCTAGTCCCCAGGTATGTGAGTTGATTTATGGGTGTCTTTTCACCCATAGAGTTCCCTATTATCCATTTTACCTTTTCTTTAAGTTCCTAAATTCTAAATGTATTTATGTTGATGTTATGATTCCTATACTACTATATGATGCTCCTAAAGTTCAACGACTGTTTTGCTAAGTAAATATATATATACTTGAGTATGATGTTGACTCTATGATGGGTTTTGCTATGACTAACGTTGTGTGATTACGATGTTCTTTTTTAATAAAATTTCTTAAGACTTATATGATTTATGATTGTTCCACACATCAATTAAGCCCACCTTATTTTCAACGAAAGTTTTCTATGAATTATGACTATAATTAGGGCATTTATGAAGAGCTTCAAAGTAAAGTTTACCAAAGCTATACATATGATGATTACTGCCCTAAAAGATGTATAAGAAAGATTCTTAAGTTCAAGCTACTCCTTTGATTGCCACTCATGATTCTAATAGTAAGTTTTAAAAGATTTCCATGGGATGACTTAGCACCGAGAGGATTAGAGATTAGAAATCATGCTGTTAGTTGAGGCTTGATTATTTGAAGTTAAATCTCGTTGTTTCTAACTATGTGCCACCATAGGAGCCTTATAGACTAGGCTAGTGGATCCACGTGGGCCCAAAATTTAAGAAAGATGCAATTACAAAGTTACTATGTTTCAGATATCTACCTTGGCAAGTAGATTCCACTTTTCCCAATGGAAGGAGTACATTGGTGTTTTCCTAATGGAAGGAGTTTATTGGATTCCATGTAGTAGCTCACATGGTCTTACTGTTGGTTATGGTCCATTCCCACGAGTTTACATGATCTTCTGATATGTCTTCAATTCGTGTGTTTGATATGCATTGTCTCATATTGATCTGAGCCATATTCCTTGTGCATGTTTAAGCTTATTTCATGAATTTTTAATCTTATGTGATCTATATGATATGTTTAATTATGATGGCATTACAGTTTCATCTGTGCATTGTATCTCACATACTTATTACATTCTAACGTACTAACGCACCATGTAAAGAAGTACTCCTCCACCGGCTCATGGCTAGTAATTGGAATTCGAGAATAGCTTATTGTTGTGAGGAGCCCTTAGTTTGGGACTCCACCTATTTTCCACTCTTTTATGTAATTTCATTTTCAGACAATGTATTTTTTGCCCTTCTAAGGCTTTTACATTCTATGTTGTCTATTATGGATGTTCTTTCCATTTGATGGAAAATGCTCTTACCAGTTCCATTCGTATATATTAGTGGTATGCTTATGGACAAATGATATTTTCTGAATTATCTACATTTTCATATTTCTTCATTGCAAAAGATGGCCCTTAGCCCCTTTCCCTTAAGTTTTCCATAATATGTTTCAATTTAATGCTTATGAACGCCTGTGGGTGAAGTGCCTCAGGGTATCTTATTCTTCATGAGATGATTAGGTCCCTAGGTCGGGTCATTATAGTTATTGTCACTTTGCACATATGTATCCTATGTTATGAGATTTGATTGTCCTCCATGCATGATTTGACTAAGGCATTGATTATTCATGTCATATTGAGCTTTTATATGTTGTATACGATTATGCATCTTGATTATTATATACCTTATGTTCTCTTATTGCAATGCATCCCATATAATTAGAACATTCCAAGTACTGACACATGCTTTTTTGGCTACATGATCTCACCATGTAGGGACTAGAGCTTCTATTTCATCCACCTCCTTGTGGCTAGTACGTTGGATTGAAGATTACTATTGGTGAGTCCTCCATTCTAGGAACAATAACCACTTTCTCTCATGCTATGTTAAAGACTTATTTAATTTTAAATATTTACTTTTGAGGGTGAGCCCGAGAGATGTCTTGGCCCCTATTCCACTCATGTTAGAGGTGTTGTTGGATACATGTGATGAGCTTGACTCCTATGATGCTTATGTAATTATGAAGACTTCCTTTAGACACTATCCCTTGTATGTCGTTTCTTGATATCGTTGGCAAGTGATGAAAGTCCGAAGTCCCTATTGTCCCCATAGCTTGAGTCCTACTTGCCCTCACCTTAGTGTTTGGTTTTTATTTGATGGTGGAAATTCCTATTCCCTTTCTATCCACATAACTTGAGCCCAAAGCCCCATTTCCTTTAGCTTTAATTGCTTGAAGTTTGTTTATGCTTCCACAACCAAGGATGTGCTTGCTTATGCTTAGAAGCTTGTTTGGGGTTTCTTTTGGTTCCTAATTCATTGTGTCACATCTAGGCCGTAGGCTTGAGTTGTGACAAGCTTGGTATTATAGCACTAAGTTTATAAATGGTCCTAAATAATACAACACATCTCTTTAGGTTCCTAAATCGTTGTGTCACATCTAGGCCCTACGCTTGGGTTGTGACAAGCTTGGTATTAGAGCACTAAGTTTATAAATGGTCCTTAAAAAACAACGCACCATGTTAAGTAGAGTTTTGTTTATGGTTGTGAAGCGTGCCACAACTATGAATAAGAGGCAATGAGGCATTTAGAAAATGATTCACTTCTTAATAATCTATGTCGTGCTTTAGAGCTTAATATAAGTCTTCTATCTCTAATGATTGGTATTTTGCGTTTCTAGATCATATGTAACGACCCCAATTTAGGAGCCTTAAGTGTAGAAAAGTTAGTCTGAAAATGACTTGAAGTCAGGTTCACAAGGGCGACTTATGACCCATAGGTGTGCTCACAGCCCGTAGGATTGGTCCTTAAACATGAGACTTCAGAAATGGGAAAAGTTTCACAGTTTGGGGTAATCCACAGACCAAGTGACAGTCCATAGGCTACTATACTATCCGTAGGTAGGGTCGTAAGTGAGGCTATCAAACATGAAGGAAATTTGGAGTTTGCTGGAAGGTGACCTACGTGTTATCAGATAGCCCATGAAATAGGATACATCTCGTAGAGTGCTTTGTGGAATGAGAGCAAGAAAAATAAGAAAAATGGCTAAGTGTGGAAGGACTCTATGAGTAACCATGACCCATAGATGGTTACATGGCCCATAACAAGTCTTCGTGATTTAGGGTCTAAAAGTCAGTTTTCAGGGATTTCAGATGTGTTACCAGACAAAAGGGACCTAGGGCCCGTAAGCGGGGTTTCGTAGGTTGAAGCCGACAGTTTTAATGAGGGGGCAGTATTGTAATTTTTGTCCTTTCAATTCCTAAACTATGTCTTTTTGAGATAAAAAAGGGACCCTATTCCAGCCTTAAAGCCCTAAGTCCCTCATTCAATCCCTCATTCTTCAATACTAAAATTTCTAAGGCAGAACTCTCTCAAGAATAGGGCAAGGCAAGCACTAGGGTTTCCAAGAATCTTCCCAAGGCTTCAAGGTTCGGTTTTCCCAAGTTTCCCCAAGGTATATGAGTTTATTTATGGGTACCCTTCCACCCGTAAAGTTCCATTTAAAGTATTTTACCTTTACTTTAAGATCTTTAAGTTAATATGCATGCTTATGATGATTTCATAATATTTAGGTTATTAAATGCTACTCATGATGTCCTACAACTACTTTACTAAGTATATATGCATGTTTTTAGCTATTGATGATGACCCCATGATGGGTTTCAATAATGAGGAAGGATGAGCATTTTCGATGGTCCTTATAAAGAGAAATTTCCTTATGTCTTGTACGATTTATAATTGTTCCATTTAAAAATCCTAGCCCACCTAGTTTTCAAGTAAATCTTTATATGAATTATGAAGATAATTGGGGCCTTTAAAGAAGAACTGTAAAGTTAAATTTGTCAAAGATATAAGCATGTTTACAATTTCCTTAAAGATGTTAAGATAGGTCCCCAAGATGAAGGGATAATCCTTACGTGGTGGTTCCGAAGTTCAAGATACTCTTATGACTTGCTACTTATGATTCTAAGTTATGTTTTAAAGATTATGTGGGATGACCTAGCACTAAGTGGACTTGAGATTCGGATTCATTCCGTTAGTTAAGGCATGACCCTTAAAGTTAAATCTCAATGTCCCTAACTATGTGCCACAATAGGTGCCCTTGTAGTCTAGGCTAGTTGATTCATGTAAGCTTGTATGTTAGGAAAGATGCAATTGGGAGGTAACTAAGTTTTGGTCTTTTCCCAATGGTAGGAGTCCATTAAATTCCATGTAGTAGCTCACATGGTCTTATATGTCGATTATGGTTTACTCCCACAAGTTTATGATTCCATGATATGTTTCCATTACATGTGCTTTCTCATATACTAACTCTTATTCATATGAAGCCATATTCCTTGTGCATGCTTAAGCTCACTTTATGTATCTTTCATCTTATATGTACTCATATATTATATTTATAAATGATGACATTACAATTTCATACATGCATTGCGTCTCACATATTTAGTACATTTCAATGTACTAACACATATTTTACTTGCATGATTTAACCATGTAGGGACAAACACTCATCCACCGGCTCATGGATAGTACTCAACGTTCAAGGCTAGTATTGTTATTTGCGGTGAGCCCTTAGTTCGGGACTCTGCCATTATTCCACTCTAACTTATGTTCATTTTTGAGTCAATGTCTTTGTATCCCTTTTGAGGCGTTTACTTTCTATGTTGCACAATTATGGATTCTTTTCTATTTGACAGAGACCGACGGTTACCCGTCCCATTCCTCGATGTACTAGTTGTTATGCTTATGGAAAATTGATGTTAGTTATTTCATTGATTTTTAATGTTGCTTCATTGCTTAAATGGCCCATAGTCCCTTTTCGCTTATTTTTTTTGCAAATTATGTTTATTAAATGCCTATGAATGCTTAAGATGGCTTGGGCGAGGTGTCTTCGAGTATCTCATTCATCGTGTGATGCCTAGGCCCCTTAGTCGGGTTGTTACAAACTTGGTATTAAAGCACAATATTTTAAAAAGTTCCTTGGATGTCCATGCATACACAACATATAGTCTCATTCAAGGTTTTGAAGCACGCCACTATCTTGAGTGAGAGGCTATGAGATGGTTTAGGAAAGTCTTCCATTAGTTCTTATTCATGTCATGCCTTAGAGTTCATAACGTTTTTCTGATAACTAACAAGGCGTTTTGCTTGTTGCTAGATCATGCTGCCACAAAGAGCTCCTTATCAATAAGGCACTCATGAACAACAAGTTCCTCTACTCCGACAAGCCGAAGAAGTGTCTCTTGCAGAGTTTCGAGCTACTTTTACCTTATTGGCCAAGTGCGTACTCCGGCCGCTAGGGTACGTGACTTCATGCGAATGAACCCACCAAAATTCCATAGGTCATAGATAGATGAGGACCCTATTGACTTCATCGAGTAGGCTTATCAGGTAGTTGCAGTGATGGGCATCCTGTTGGAATAGAAAGCAGAGTTTGTGGCCTACCAACTCAAGGGAGTTTCCAAGATTTGGTATGAACAATGGGCAGATGAAAGGGGCCAAGAAGCGGGTCCTATGGGTTGGCAGGAGTTTAAGTGTGCTTTTTTGGACCCGTTCTTCTAATTGAGCTTGCCTTTGGCACTCCGGAGAAGCAAATCTTGATACGCCTCCAAGAGTTTATCAAATTGAAGCAAGGGACCATGAGTTTGAGGGATTATGCCCTCAAATTCACCAAGCTATCAAAGTATGCCCTGTTATAGACGCGGATCCGAGGGCTCGAATGAGCAAGTTTATTTCTGGCATCTCTGAGTTGGTCTCTAAGGATTGCAAAACAACTACATTGGTCAAAGAGATGGACATTTCCTGCCTGATGATGTATGCGGAGAAGGTTGAAGAGGAGAAGCTTCGAGAAAGAGCAAGGGAGTCCAAGGAAGCTTGAGTTGATGGTGGGACTTACTCTTACCAAAGGGCCGATGGTCACAAGTTTCAAGG
Source organism: Solanum rostratum (assembly GCA_029948455.1). Classification (NCBI taxonomy): domain Eukaryota; kingdom Viridiplantae; phylum Streptophyta; class Magnoliopsida; order Solanales; family Solanaceae; genus Solanum; species Solanum rostratum. The sequence goes on from CM057055.1 coordinate 19,017,446, forward strand.
TGGCCAAAAGAAAAGTGGGCAAAGATCCACCAACACTCCTCCCTAGAGTACAAAGAATAAGAAGGTTGCTCCTAAGCTCCCAAAGTCCATTTTTCTTTAAGTGCATAAGGCCACCATAAAGGAGAATGTCTAGTTTGGTCCAATGCTTGCTTCACTCGTGGGAATCCTGACTACCATCTCGAGGATTGTAGGAATGGTGAAACAAGGCCCCAAGGACAAAAGGGTCAAGCCCAAGGTGCCGAAAAGACCAATCGATTCTATGCTCTTCATGGTCACCAAGAGGTAGAAGAAGCTTCGGACGTAGTCACCAGTAAGTTAAAAGTTTTTGATTATGATACATATGCACTTTTAGATCGGGGGCCAAATTTATCTTTTGTAATCCCACTCCTTGCTAATAAGTTTCGTGCATGACCCGAAGTCCTCTATGAGCCCTACCAGGTGAGTAACCCCGTAGGAGAGTCCATTGTAGCATGAAGAGTCAATAAAAGTTGTCCCATTTCCATCTTGCATAAAGTGGTCTTATGTGACTTAGTTGAACTTTCTATCGTAGACATTGACGTGATTCTTGGGATGGATTGGTTGTATGCTTCCTATGATTCCATTGATTGAAGAACCCGTGGGGTCAAATACCAATTCCCTAATGAGACAATCCTTGAATAGGAATGTAGTAACTCTTCATGTAGAGGTCGATTCATTTCCTTCCTAAAGGTCTGTTAAATGATCTCCAAGGGGTGCATCTATCACTTAGTAAGGGTCAAGATGTCACTTCCAAAGTTCTTTCTCTTGAGTCGGTTCCTGTTGTAAATGAGTTTCTCAATATCTGTCTAGATGAGTTACCTGGTCTTCCTCCCAAAAGGGAAATAGACTTTGGTATAGAACACTTACCCGATAACTAACCTATCACAATCCCTCTATATAGAATGGTTCCCGCAGAGTTGAAAGAGCTAAAAGAGTAGTTGAGGGATTTGTTGAAGAAGGGTTTCATCAGTCGGTCTCCATCATGTGCCCTAGTTCTACTTGTAAGGAAGATGGATAGGTTGCTCCATATGTGTATTGACTATTGGTAACTCAATAAGGTCATTATCAAGGATAAATATCCCTTTCCAAGAATAGATGATTTGTTTTATCAATTGCAAGGGGATACTTGTTTCTCCATAGTTGACCTGGATCCAGTTATCATCAATTGAGGGTGAGAGAAAGTGATATTGCTAAGACAACATTCCGGACTAGTAATGGTCACTTTGAGTTTATGGTGATGTCGTTTGGCCTCACTAATGCACCAATGATATTTATGGACCTCATGAATAGGGAGTTCAAGCCCTACCTCGACATGTTCATCATGGTGTTTACTGATGTCATGTGCCGGACCTAGGGTCTAGGAGTGACATGGTAAATGGGAACCGGAGAGTCCCCCAAACAAGCCTCAAAATATCCACATTCACATAAGTGGTTCGAAAGACATAATGAAGTAGTAAACACATAGTTCTAAGGGATGAGAAAGTATGACTCACGCTATGGGGATGTCACAGAGATAGGGATTTGCATGGATTCACATCGCACATAACTCATAGAAACGAAGGGGCGGGTAAATATGACTCACGCTATGGGGATAGATGAGACTTAGGACTTTCCAAAATTTCTCATCTCATCATATCATATTATCATATCATCATCCTTCAATAGATAACCATAATCATAATTACCAAAAATATATAGCATGAAACAACTCAAATCCGTACAAGAGTCTACGTATTGTCCAACAATGCCTCTAAGTCATAGAATAGGACGGGAGCCAAGACATGTCCCGGGCTCACTCTGAAAGTGAATAAAATATAAGCACAAGCAACATAATAGGTAGATGGAGGCTGGCTTGTCCTTGGACTATAGACTCACTGCAACAACTTTTACAATCCAAGTTAACCGTCAAGAGGTGGATGAAGATAGTTTCTAGTCCCTACATGGTTAGATCATGTAGGCAAAGAGTATGCGTTAGTTCATTTGAATGTACTAAGTATGTGAGCATGAAATGCCTATGAACTCATTAAACCTGCATTCAAGGTTAGATGACAAGGGCACTTATATAGAAAGAAGTATATAAGCAAGGAAGAGTAATATATCAATATGCTAGGAAATCCATGATGAATGCAATGCCATAATACTTCAACATAGAGGGAAGAGACCTCAACTGACATATAAGACCAAGGGAGCTATTACTTGGAATATCGATGTCTTCCCACACTAGATAAGAGGTGGTCTACTTGCCAAGTAAACCATACTTTTTCTTATGGGCACCCTCATTTCGAAGAAGCAACCTTCCTTACGATCACCCCATTTCGGATAGGATTTTCATATCATATCATATCAAAGTTGTAATCGTACCTTATGGACACCCCCATTTCGGTAAGGGTTACCATAAATAAAATACATGTGGTTGGTACATAGGTTATGGGACAATGAGATTCACTTTCTAGCGTGTCATGCCTCAACTAACGGGATGAGCCTCCAATCTCAAGTTCCTTTGGGTGCTAAGTCGTCATCCCATACGAATACATATACATACTTTCAAAAGAGGCATAAGCCTTTCAGATTATTTCAATACATACTTAGGATTAAAAGCCAAACATTCTTCATAATCGTTCATACTTGGGCTGAATGCCAAATCATACTTCGAATCAAATCTTTGTGCATAGGAATAGCCCATTCACATATATCAAGGTGGTTTAAACACTTGGAGTTGTTCAAAGATCCATATCATAGACATTTATATGATCACATTCTTGTCATAACTAAGTTCTCATCAAAATCATATTCATAAACATAATTGGGTCATAGCCCACTTCATAATCTTCATTAAACCAATGCTCATGTATGCAAATGCCATGAATGATGTGAGAATAGCATGGGCAATAAAGATTCAAACTTAAATCAATAATACAATATGAAATTCAAGTAAATCCATAAGTAAATCCACATTTAAATCATAATTTAGATTACCCATGCTTAAATCAAACTTTAAAGGGACAATGCATATTTGTCTTTATAATATTCATGCAATTCAACATATTATGGCTTAAATCACTTTAAGAATATCAATTGAACATAAGTAATATCTCAATTGAATCGAATAAATAATAGTTTATAAGAGCCATGTTTAAAGTAAGCTTAATTTCATAAATCGAAGAGTAAAAAGAGTTTGGGGTCTTCATGGTTGAATGGGACCATGATCAATCCCACATACCTTAGCTAATTGAGAAGATTCAATAAGAAATTGCTTGAAGAAGAATACCCTTTCTTAAGCTCCAAGCTAATCCTCCTATGGCTCACTTGTGGGAGATTCTTTAGATGAGAGAATTTGAATATTCAGGGTGATGAATAAATTTCAATAAGAATAGAGGAGTATAGGTCTTTTCAGGAGTTTAGGATGGGTTAAAAAGTCATAAACGTTCCTTAAAAGTAGCCAAAATTATAGGAAAGCCATTAATGAAATGAGCTTCAAAATGTTTCTAGGTATCCCATGAAGAAGATCCATGGTCCGTGCAAAGAACCACATATCGTGCAAAGTACCCATGGAGATCTCCTTAGCCAAAATAAAGGGAACACAACATGGATAGGCTTTACAAAAATGGGCCTAACTTCTTGACCTGAACTCAAAATTAGGTGAAACCAGATGATTTGAAAACATTATTCAAAGAGATACAATTTGGTAGGTCATAGGCCACCCATGTTTTTTTGTGCAAGGAGATATGACCATTTAAAGCTGACCCGTCTACATATTCATAAGAGAAGATTAGCCAATGGAATGTATTTGAACTTGGATTGATATAAGAGATGTCACGCCCCAAAGAGAGGGGAGGAGCGACTGGCACCCGATACTGTTATTGGCCGGGTAAGCCACTAAATATGCTGGTTAACCAAACTAGGGACTAGAAGAAAATCAGATAGCATAACGTCGGAAAGACTAAGCTTGGACATTTTAGGTGATGACCTGGTCAACAATAAATCACGTACATCAAGATACGTAAGCCAAAAAGATAAAGTACTAGCTAGCCGACAAGGCTGCAACAATAGAGGTACATGCACACACTAAACATGCATGCCAAACTGATGACTAGAGACTGAAAGGCACAAAAGAACCAACCCACAATAACATGTCCACAATAGCCTCTAAGAGAAACACTAACACTGCCGGGACAGGGCCCTGACTATACCCAACTGTACAATAAAAAGTAAGCCTCCTATGAAAGCTCCAGGAAGAGGTGGAGCTTACTAACTCACAGCTGAACGGGGCTCCTAGTGGAGGGGTAAATCAGAACCCCTACCTGAACCTGCACGCATGAAATAAAATGCAGCTTCCCCATGCAAAGGGACGTCAGTACGAATAAACATGTACTGTTATGTAAGGTAGGAAGTAAAATCATAGATAACTGTAGTAAAAAGGCTAATAGAAATACTAACTATAATTAAATCTTAAGTAGCCTTAATGGGACAATAAGCAACCTCCTAGTGATCACATATGCATGGTATGCTCGAGTATCACATGTTGTGAATATGCATATATATAGATGCAAATGTATGACATACCCAACCAAATACTAGTAATGGTGGTCCTTTCCGGTAGCTAACCGGCATCATATCTGCCAACCTGTGGCCATCTGTACCATATACATATATATATTTGGGCAAATAGGCCTCATACCTTCGATTATAGCTCAAAGTCCATGCATAACGTATAATGTATGATATGAATATTGAATGCACATAGTAGACCATAGAAGAACTTAGCCAATCTTGGCTCATTGGTACACTTATTCTCATAGCATCATAATCATTGTGATTTAGCCAATCTCGGCTCATTGGTACAGTTATTCTCATAACATCACAGTCATTGGCATAACATATACACATGACTCGTGGGATCTTATATGTCTTTTTTAACAAGTTTGGGAACTTAACCCAATATTTAGAGCGAAGCCTTAACTTTGAAAATGTTCATCAAGGTGCTTTACATAATGCTTATACTTGGTCCCATGTCAATTAGTAAAAGAAAATTTTAAATAGGTTGAAGCTCTTTAGTAGTTTAAATAGGAGCATTTCACGGAAGAATATTGGAAACCAACGCGTTACTTACTAAATGCTTCAATTATACTTTTGTATGGAAGAAGGGCTAATTATGAATACTATATTCCCTTCGCTTTCTAAATTTATTTTAATGGCACTACACCAAGAAGAGAAACGCCTCAAACATATGAATAGGTAGCCGGGAAAACCAACAAAATGATATATAGATATTAAATGTCCAGTTTAAGCGAACGAAAGGAATTTCAACCTAATACCATCATGAAAATAACTCAGCTGCAATCCCAATGCCTTTCACAGAAGGTCTTTCTAGCAATAGAATAGTAAGATATCGCATTTGACATTTTGGGAAACTTCCCGGATTTCGTGCTAAAAGGAGAGACAGAGCTTAGCCTTACCATATCTCTCCAACGATCGCCCAATTACTCAAAGTTCCTTCACAAAAGTTGTTCCTTACATCCTAAGCTTTGCAACGACTATATATATGCAGCTTAAAGATACCTATATACAGTAAAAAATTTAGCTTTAATGACCAGATATAGCAAGGAGCATTTAAGCAAGTAAATATCCGTAAAACTTCATAAAAATGACCGTAAGAGAGCCCCAAAATTATTACATGAATACACCAGCTGCAAACCAACAATACCAGCAAGAACACCACTTTTTTTACAGCCCAAAAACAGCCCCAAACACAGCTAATACGAGGAAAAAATAATTGCAAAGCGTAAGGCACGCATTTCTAGGCACACAGACAATTTTTAATGGTAAAAATACGAAAAACTTACTCAAATCCCTTTTTCACCTTGAGGGAACTTTTCCTTCAGTTTACGAGCTCTTTGGCGATGATATGGCACTGATTTGAGTTTTAAAAAGCTCAAATTAGCCGACATTAAGTTGGGTCAACCCGACCGGACCTATGACCCAGTTTCCAGCTCAGGCAGTCTCGGTAAAACGGTCATAATTCTTTATTCTTAGGTCAGTTTGAGGCGCGATTTTATGAGTTGCAAACTAGACTCATAGATCTTCAATTTGATAGGTCATGGACCTTCTAACTCTTTATATTTTAGGAGATATCGCCTGTTACATTTGACCCAAATTTAAGAAGGATTTCTTAAAGAAACTTACGGTAACCTTGGCCAACCTTTATCTTGCAACTTTCTTGATTTCAAAACTTAATATATGAACTTTGTGCTATTAAAATAACTTTTAAAAATCAATTATTTGCAAATTATACACTTTTAGTCCCATCTGAAATGTTAAACATAATTTAAACCTTCCAAAAAGGGCGAGGGGCCACTTGGGCCATTTCTTTAATCCCGAACGTGTGTTTCGGGTATTCCTTAGGCTTGAAACATTAAGTACTTGATATTACCTCTTATTATCAGCCTTATTATCCCTAGTATCTAGCAAAAATCACATGTGCCTTATATAATGCCACACTATTTAAATAATGAAAGACGAGAAACACGGGGTCTCATAAGAGACCCATGATGACTCCAAATAAAATAAATAATCTTGGATTGATGGCTTGAAAGTAAAAATTAAGCTTGAGCTCTAAGGTTCCATGGGGATCCTCCGATTAGAGCTTGAAAAGAGGATTCGGAAAGCGTTTGCACGAGTGAATGAGAAGCTAAGTGTTAGAATAAGAACAAATAGTAATGGAGGAGTATAAAATGATTTAGAGGTCCTGTAAAAGAGCCCCACGTCTTATGGAGTGCCACAAAACCCGTGAAGGGTCTATGTGGTGCTAGCCTTAGCCAATTTCTGGCTAAAACGTCGAGGGTGCTTTCCAAAGGCCACCAAGTTTCGAATGCTTTCTTAAGCCACCCAAAGTTATACTCAAGCATTTTCCATGGCTCACACACCTCCAGAAACTTGATTTATGTACCAATAAAGTCTCATGAAATCCGGGTCCTTACAATTGATATCATCCTTATCTACTCCTAAGGTGAGAAAAAGCATATGGAACACTCCAAGGTAGTATTACAAACCCTAAGGGAGTAGAAGCTTTATGCATAGTAGTTTGGCATATGCGAATTTTGTGTAGATGAGGTTGCCTTCCTTGGGCATGTGGTATCTAGTGAGGGCATAAGGTTGATCCTTAGAAGACTGAAGCAGTGAGAAACTAGCCAAGGTCATTGACTCCTACATACATAAGGACTTTCTTGGGCCTAGGTGGTTACTACAGAATGTTTGTGCTCCACTATTGGTCCCCACTTACCAAGTTAATTTAAAATAAACCTAAGTTTGTATGGATAGATGAATGTGAGAAAAGTTTCAAAACTTTAAAGGAACGATTGACTTTAACTCCAATATTGACATTGAAGGGAATGGTGGGTTCATTGTGTATTGTGATGCATCAAAGATTGGGTTGGGTTGTGTATTAATGCAAAACAATAATGTGGTTGCTTATGCTTCAAGGTAGTTGAAAGTGCATGAGAAGAATTACCCAACTCCTGATCTTGAGCTTGCAGCAGTGGTGTTTGCCATAAATATTTGACGACATTACTTGTATGGAGTTCATGTGGATGTTTTCACTGACTACAAGAGCCTCCAACATGTGTTCACCCAAAAGGATTTTAATTTGAGGCAATTGAGATGGTTAGAGCTACTCAAAGATTATGATATCAGTGCAAAGTGTCACCCCAGAAAGACCAATGTGGTAGCTAACACCCTTAGTAGAGTTTCCATGGGTAGTGTGTCTCATCTTGAAGATGATGGAAAACGTGAGTTAGTCAAAGATGTTCATAAGTTGGATAGACTAGGAGAGAAATTGAGTGAGTCTAAAAATGATGGTGAAATAGTTCATCATGGGTTCACATATTCTTTGGTTGATGAGGTTAAGGCTAAGTAAGACCTTGATCCCTCCTTGGTTGAGTTGAAAGGCTTAGTGACAAATGGAAAGATAAAAGTTTTATCACAAGGGGGAGATGGTGTACTCCAGTATCAAAGGAAGTTGTGTGTGCCCAATGATGGTGAGTTGAAAAAGTTGATCATGCAAGAATCCCATGACTCTTCATATTCCATTCATTCCATCACTACAAAGATGTATAGAGACTCAAGGAAGATTATTGGTGGAACAGAATGAAGAAGGATATTGCTCAATTTGTGTCCGATTGTGCTAATTGCAAGGTTGAACACCAAAGGCCAGGTGGCCAGGAACAAGACATTGATGTTGCTACTTGGAAGTGGGAAGAGATCAACATGAATTTTGTAGTTAGTTTTCCAAAGATCAAAAAGTATTTGGACTCCATATGGGTGATAGTTGACAGCATGACTAAGTCGGCCCATTTCTTACCGATCAAGGCTACATTCAATGCCTAGGATTATGCCCACTTGTATATCCGAGAGTTGGTGAGGTTTCGTGGGATTCCATCGTCTATCATATCATATCGTGGAGTTTAATTCACCTTTCTCTTTTGGAAGTCTTTTCAAAAGGGACTTGGCACTAGAGTGAAATTGAGTACTACTTTTCATTGCCAAACTGATGGGCAAACTGAAAGGACTATTTAGACATTGGAAGATATGTTAGGATCTTATGCATTAGAGTTTAAGGAGAGTTGGGATGAGAATTTTCCACTTATCGAGTTTGCCTACATCAATAGCTTTCATGTAAGTATTGGGATGACACCATTTGAGGGGTTGTATGGTAGATAGTGTAGATCGTCCATCGGGTGGTTCAAAGTTAGTGAGGTGGCATTGATAGGACTAGACATGGTGAAGAATGCTACGGATAAAATTAAATGCATAAGGGAGAAATTGTAAATAACCCAAACTGACAAAAATCCTGCTCCGATGTGAGAAGAAAGGACCTTGAGTTCCAAGTTATTAGGTCTACTTGAAGGTTTCTCCGATCAAAGGTATGACCCGGTTTGGTAAGAAAAGAAAGTTGAGCCCTAGGTATGTGGGGCCCTAGAAGGTGGTGAGAAGAGTAGGAAGAGTGGCATATGAGTTGGATCTACCCAATGAGATACGTTTGATTCATCCGGTCTTCTATGTGTCAATGTTGAGGAAATTCAGAGGTGATCCAAATTCCACATTTCTTTTGCATCATATGATCTTCGAAGAGGATTTGAATTATGAAGAAGTACTGGTCAAAATTCTAGACCAGCAAGTGAAAAATCTTAGGAACAAGGAAGTTGCAGCTGTCATAGTGTTTTGGAGAAACCAACAAGTTTAGGGTGCTATGTGGGAAGCGGAAGTGGATATAATGAAGCGTTATACACATCTATTCCACTCTACTCAAGCCTAAGGTATTAAGAAATTCTTCCTAAAATTCTTAATTCCATCCATTTTAGTTTTTTAAGATGTATGCATTTTGATGTTTATAGACTATTTTGAGACATTTTTAAGTGTGAAATCTAGAAATTTTGAGAAATGACGTTTAACTGCATTTTTTCATGTATACTGGGTTGTTAGCTGCTAGTTTACTCTTTAGAGCCTACCTTTAAGTATATTCGAGGAGGATTATTCGCAAGGGGGAGATATTGAAATAACCTCTAGTTGGGGAGCCTTAAGTGCAAAACAATTGGCCTTAAAATAACTTGAAGTAAGGTTCACAAGGGCGACTTACGAACCGTAGTTGTACTCACGGCCCGTAGAATGAGTCCTTAAATATGAGACTTTAGGAAGGGGAAAAGTTTACAAGTATGCGGCAATCCATGAACTAGGTGATGAACTGTAGGATACATTACGGTCCGTAGGTAGGGTCATGAGTGAGGCTATCAAACATGAAGGTAATTTGGAGTTTGCTAGAAGGTGACCTACATGTTACTAGACATACCATGAAACAAGATACGGCCTCGTAGGTTGCTTCGTGAAATGAGGCCAAGAAAAATAAGAAAAAACTAAGTATGGAAGGACTCTATGAGTCCAACAACGACCCGTAGGTGGTTACACCACCTGTAACAAGGTTTTGCGGTTTAGGGTGTAGCAAAGTCAGTTTTCAGGTATTTCAAATGTATTACAAGATAAAAGGGACCTACGACCCGTGGGTTGACCTACTGCCCGTAAGTGGGGTTGCGTAGGTTGAATCTGGTAGTTTTAATGAGGGGGTAGTTTTGTCAATTCCGTCCCTTATATTCCTTAACTATATCATTTTGGGATCGAAAAGGGACCCCATTCCTGCCTTAAAGCTCTAAGTCCTTCATTCATTCCCTCATTCTTCCACTCTAAAATTTCTAAAGAAAAACTCTCAAGAATAGGGCAAGGCAAGCACTAGGGCTTCAAGGTTTGGTTCTCCCAAGTTTCTCCATGGTATGTGTCACGCCCAAAGTCCCATTAAGGCGGACTAGCACCCATTGCCGACAAGGCTTGGGAGAACCAATATATACCCATGCGCTTTCTATGAACATTGTAAAGGGGTTTCCACATTCAATATGCTTTCAAGAAAGAAGACAGTCATAACAAGCCAAAAGGAAATGCATATGACTAGGCCATTGGAGCCACGATGTCTAAAGTATGATACATGACCACACTTTACTTTACATAGTCTACAGAGCCTCTAGATAAGGAACAATATCTATATGGATCGGGACAGGCCCCTGCCTCATGACCAACTATACAATACAAAAATATAAGTTCTAGACACACAAAGCCTCGAAGCAACCTGGAGCTCAATAACAATAGCTGGATGTCCAGTACTCCTATTGGGAGATCTAGTGGCTCATGTATCTGCAGCATGAAATGCAGGTCCCCAGTAAGGGACGTCAGTACGAAATAGTATACTGAATATGTAAGGCAGGAAGTACTATATATGAAATATGAACTAAAATGAGATCATGCAATAGTGTGTAAGGATAAGGGACCACCTTTAGTTATACTGTGGAATCATGTACTTTATGTATTTTTAATTACTTTACCTTTCTTTACAGTATAATCTGTGCACAGTATATCATATAAATTATCAGCTAATCAGTGGTAAATCAATATCGGGATCGACCCATGCTAGGCTTTCCTTTTACCCTTAGGATACCCCCCAATATGGGATCGACCCATGCTAGGTGATTCTTCCACCCCTGGGATACCACCTATTAATAAGCAACTTTGATTTATCTTTTATTTACTTTTAAGATGATTTTTTTGGTTGTCATAACATTTAGAGTTGTAGGATTATAGACATAACATGTGACATGTAAACAATCATGCAAGACAACACCACAATGAAAAGAGAGATACACAACTAATGAAATGCATTGGAGATGAACAGCACGTGGAATTTATTTAGAAACAAAAGGGACTCATGTATTTTGGTACCCAAAGTATGCAAAATTGACACTGGCTATGTATGAGAGCATATGAACATGGTAAAGAGTGGAGACACACTTATTAGTTATATCGGAGTTGGTAAGTACCTTTATGTACCAAGGAAGAACCTCATGCCAAATAATGGGAAATCGAGTAGCCTTACATACCTCATTCTACTATGTCCTTATTACCTCAAAGAAGTCTCCTTTTCCTCCAAATACTTATCTATAATATAGTAGGTGATAAAATTAGTATTAGCAGCTAATAAACACGTTTTGGCATTCCAATCTCATAAAAAGAATAATGCTCGGACAGCAAGCTTGTGATTGTCAATCCAACAGTATTCTTTCAACCTCTCCACCTCTAATTGTATTTTCTAATACAAATTTTCATATACATATCATATCCAGTTTGTTTTAGTCCCATAACAGTGTTACAACAACTCACAAAGAATAACATATAACAATTCTACACAACACATAAGAGGCAGCAAGACATTACATCTTCTCGCGACATTTCAAAGTCAACAATCCCAAACCTTTTTCAACTTCAACCAAATTGTCTCCAACATATTTACTCATAAAAAGGTCCTAAAAAAATCCAAAAATAGTCCCACAAGTAGAAGGAGGACGTGCAACAACAACTCCCAATTACCGGTCCACAGGTTCCTACTAGGAGCGCAATTAAGATATCATACAAGAACTCATTTTTGCGGAAGATAAAAATGATGCAGCAGACTTCTTACATCGCTACAGAACTAAAGCTTGCTAAAAATATCAATATTACTTCATAATCTAGCGAACCAAGAAGAGAAACGCCTCTTAATAAACAAGAAAAGTGTACAACAATCCTTTGAACACATGCTGTCCAAAATTCAAGCACAAGTATAACCAGCCTATTTCTCTTGTTTTCCATGAAAACACCATACAAAATATACAAGTATCTTTACTTACCTTTGCCTTCAAGGTTGAGGGATTCTTTAGGAACCCTAAAGATGTACTTTGGCTGCTTTTCAAAGTCAAGAGAGAGCAAAGAAACACTTGGAAGGAAATCTGATTTTTGGCTTTGTTAAAATAACTTGAAGTGGCTGGTTTTAACCCCTTTTAAAGGAATACTCTTGGCTGACTTTCTTTTACATTTTAAGACTTATTTTGTTAAGGTGGTGATGCAGCAACTTGGCCCTTTCACTTGGGCATTATTGGGCTTCAATTTGATAGGCTTCGTTGCCAATTTCCTTTCCTTCTACCTTCACTTAGTTTGGGCCCAATTTGTGAAAGTGTGTGGCAAATGTACTTTGGCCCTTTTCCTATTCATCTTGGGCTGCCTATATTGTCCCTTTATAATGCCAAACCATGGGCCAAAATTACATCCTTAACTTGGGATTTATTCTTTATTGAACTTGAATAGATTCGGTGTTGGGCCTCGTCTCTGTCTATTTAACCTATTTAAACAAACTTTGTACAACATAACAAGCATTCAAACATACATACCTCTTAATGCCCCAACTATGCAACTTGCACTTCCTCTTTAGCTTCAAACAAATAAGGGTACGTAGATCTCAATGCTTCCTCAGCCTCCCACATTATCTCTTCTACTTGCTGGTTCCTCCAAAGTACCTTTACTAAAGGTGTTTCTTTATTCCTTAGCTTTCTAACTTGACAATCTAGGATAGCAATAGGTACCTTTTCATAGGTGAGATCTTTCGTAACCTGCACATCTTCAATAGGAGTGATACGAGATGGGTCACCTATATATTTTCAAAGCATTGAGACATGAAAAACTGGATGAACCATTGAAAGCTCCTAGGGTAGCTCTAATTCATACGCAACCTGTCCAAACCTTTTATAATCTTATATGGCCCTATGTAACGTGGGCGTAGTTTCTTTCTTACAAAATCACATAACACTTTTCTGTGGGGACACCTTTAAGAATACCCAATCTCCTACTGAGAATTCCAGTCTTCTTCTTCTTCTAGCATCCACATACGATTTTTGTGAAGACTTTGGGCTATTTCTTGCCGCTGTCGTATTACCTTGACTTTTTCCATGACTTGTTCGACTAGATCTGGCCCAAGCAAGGTGGTTTCACCCACTTAAAACCATCTGATTGGCGACCGACATTTCCTTCCATACAAAGCTTCATAAGGTGCCATCTTGATGCTTGAATGGTAGCTATTATTATAGGAAAATTCAATAAGTGGCAAATGGCCTACCTTTTGAAGTCTAATGCACAAGCCCGCAACATATCTTCAAGTGTTTGAATGGTGCGTTTTGCTTGACTATTTGTTTGAGGGTGGAAAGTTGTACTTAAATTTTGTTGTCCCTAAGCTCCTTTGGAAGGACTTTCAAAGCTTTGCAGTGAATTGAGCTCCCTGATTAACTATGATGGAGATTGGGACCCCATGTAGCCTAACGATCTCTTTGAGGTATAACTTTGCATACTCTTAAGCTGTATAATTATTCTTAATTAGCAAGAACTGTGTTGACTTTGTGAGGCTATCAACTATTACGCATATGGAGTCAAACTTCTGAAATGAGCGAGGCAACCCAGTAACAAAATCCATATTAATCATATCCCACTTCCATGTTGGAAGCTCTATACATTGCATATAACCTCCCAGCTTTTGGTGCTCTACCTTGACTTGTTGGCAATTCGGACATTGAGCCACAAATTCTACAAGGTCCTTTTTCATGCCTCCCCATCAAAACATTCCCTTTGGGTCATCATACATCTTAGTTGACCCTGGATGGATGGAATATCTCAAATGATGGGCTTCTTCCATTATCCTCCTTCTTAGTCCATTAATATTAGGAACAGATAATCTATTTTGGCAATAAAGTACTCCATTTTTGTGTAAGTTCAAAGCCCTTCATCGTACCTTGACTTACATTCTCCTTAAGTCGTCGTAGAACAGGATCCTTGAACTGCTTTTCTCTTACCTCTATTACCAACGAAGACTCTGCAGCATTATGCACAACAACCCTTTCCTTTGGAGTTTCAAGGAGGAGAACTCCGAAATTGCTAGTAGACGTAGATCTTTAGCACATTTTTGACTTACCACGGTCTAAACACCAATATTCATAATTTCTTTATGACTCTGAGCATCGGTTACTACATTTACTTTCCCTGGATGGTATAGTATATCAACGTCGTAATCCTTATTAGCTCCAACCACCTCTGATGTCTTAAATTTAGGTCTTTCTGCTTAAAGATGTACTATAGGCTCTTATGACCAGTATATATGTAAACTGAACCCCATAAAAATAGTGGCGCTATATTTTCAAGGAAAACATAACAGCTGCTAGCTCAAGGTCATGTGTTGGATAGTTTCTCTCATGCGGTCGCAGTTGTCTCGAGGCATAAGAAATTACCCTACCATGTTGTGTCAGTACACACCCTAAGCCAACTCCTAAAGCATCACAATATACCGCATACCCCTCTGCCTTCTAGAAGCACTAGCACAGGTGCTGAAGTTAGTCTGCTTTTCAACTCTTGGAAACTCCTTTCACATGCATCATTCCATTGAAACTTGGTCGCGATATGTGTCAACTTTTTTAGAGGTGCAGAAATAGAAGAAAAGCCCTCAACAAACCTTCTGCGATAACCTATCAACTTAGGAAGCTTCGAACTTCTGTGGGTGTTATTGGCCTTGGCCAATTTTTCACTGCCTCTATCTTTTGATAATCAACCCTTATTCCTTCATCGGATATAATATGACCCAAGAATGCCACTGATTTAATCAAAATTCACATTTGGAAAACTTGGCGTACAATTGCCGATCACGAAGAACTTGTAATACCTGTCGTAAGTGATTTGCATGGTCCTCTTCTGATCTTGAATATACCAAAATATCATTTGTAAATACTATCACAAATACATCCAGGAATGGCTTGAATACCCTATTCATTAAATCCATAAAAACTGTTGGTGCATTTGTAAGCTCAAATGACATAACAAGAAATTCAAAGTGACCATAGCGTGTCCTAAAGGCTGTCTTGGGTATATCTTTCTCCTTTATCTTCACTTGGTGGTAACCTGATCTCAAATCAATTTTCAAAAATCATTTAGCACCCTGTAACTCATCAAATAAATCATCAATCCTGGGGAGGGGGTATTTGTTTTTAATTATCACCCTATTCAATTGTCGGTAGTCGATACACATTTTTAAGGTACCATCTTTTTTACGTACAAATAACATTGGCGCACCCCAAGGGGACACACTAGGTCTTATAAAACCCTTCTCTGGCAAGTCTTTTAAGTGCTCCTTTATTTCACGTAATTCTGCTTGGGCCATTCTATATAGAGGGATAGAAATAGGTTGAGTGCCTGGAAGTAAGTCAACACAAAAAGATACTTCTTGTTCTGGAGGTAAACTCGGAAGCTCTTCAAGAAACACATCAACAAATTCATTCACTATTGGAACAGATTGAAGAGTTGGTGATTCTACCTCCATATCCCTTACTCTAACTAGATGACATATATATCCCTTTGACATCATATTCCTTGCCTTAAAATAGGAAACAAACTTACCCTTTGGCGCCCCAACATTGCCTTCCCATTCAAGGACCGCCTCACTTGGAAAGTGGAAATACACTCTCTTAGTTCGGCAATCAACAGGGGCATTGCAAGACGCTAACCAATTCATACCCATTATAACATCAAACATCACCATTTCAAGCTCAACAAGGTCAGCCAATGTGTCACGGTCACAATAGTTACTACACAGTTATAATAGACCCTTCTAGCTATAATAGATTCACTAGTTGGTGTAGACACTTCAAAGGGCTTGTTCAACAATTTAGGTGTTCTCATAAGCTTCCCAGCAACTAGTAGAGTGATATATGATAGTGTAGAACTAGGGTCAATTAATGCATACACATTATGTGAAAAGATGAACAATGAACCTGTGACCACATCGGGTGAAGCCTCCAAATTTTGCTGAAGCGAAGTGCGATTCCGGTCTCCGCTAGAGCTAGCTGCCCCTCTACCCCCTCTACCACGACCTACAGGTGTTTGCTGACCCTTACCTAATGGAGGAACTGATGATGATGATGCAACAATTGACCCAGTAGGTTATGCTTTATCACCCATATGTCTTCTCGGGCAATCTCTCATCATATGCCCTGGTACACCACATAAATAACAAACATATGTCTCAATACGAAATGTGTCTAAATGACTCCTCTCACATTGTTTGCAAGGTTGCCTAGGAGGAATTTGCTGGCTTCCCGAATATCCTGTTGTCCGTGCACCTTAGCCCTCACTTCTTTGACTAAATTGATTGCCTTTAGACCCTTGAAGTTGTGATGGAGCACTAACTGCAGAATAGGAGGATGATGGCCTAGGTGGTTTATTAGAAAACTGTGGCCTAAACTCACCTTGGGATGGTATAAACTGCCCCGTAGATCTGGCGCTCTTGTACTGCCTCCTTTCTGACTCTTGTGTCCTTCTTCTTTGCCTCTAATCCTCAAGTTTTTGCACAAATGCTTGCATCCTCGCTATATCCTTGTCTTTATTCAGAGAAGCAATGGTATAGTCTTTGACCAGGTACGAATCCAACCTATCCACATATCGATGAACTCTTTCCGCCATAGTAGCGACTACATTAGGAGCATATCTGGCCATGGAATTAAATTAAAGGCTATACTCCCTCATGCTCATATTCCCTTGATGGAGATTTAGAAACTGATCAGCACGGGCCTCTCGGATCTCTAATGGCAAGTAATGGTCAAGAAATACCTATTTGCACTCCTTCCAGGTAGTTGGACGTGCATCTATACCCTTAGATTGCTTCCAAGCTTCATACCACAATATAGCCACACCCTTTAATCTATATGTTGCCAACTCCATAACTTCTGTACAGCTTATGTGAATAATATCAAAAGTGCATTGGAGTTGATCGATGAAGTCTTGTGGATCTTGATTAAGATCTGACTCGGTAAAAGATGGAGGGTCCAAATTAAAAAAGTCATGTATCCTCGTGCTAGCTGCCCTATTCGCACCACCTGCACCTATAACTAGACCTTCTTGTCTTTGACCTTCGCCAACAGCTATACGAGTCAATAGTTGGATTGTATTTCTCAGATCCTGCACGATAGCATCGGTAGGTGGTTCTGGGGGAGTTTCACTACTCCCTAGTTCATCAGGAGCTGGAGGAGTTGGATGTGTTTGTGACAGAGACTCATCTTGGGCCTCATTTTGCTGTCTCACCCAATTGGGTACACCAACTACCACTTCTACTTCCTTCCCCTTACCTTTACTTTTCCTTATTTCTGGCATACTCGCTGTACAAAACGATTTAGAGGTTAGAAAAAATCTACCTACAACACTTGGCTCTATGGCACGATCTAAAGAATGAAAAGAAAGTGATAACTCCTAAATGCCACATAGCCTTCTACTTATAAATATGGTGCACAACACATCCATAAACAAGACTCTACATAGACACGGCTTTGTAGACTCACTAGGACTCTCTCTCTTTTTTCGATGTGGGATTTTCCTAAGTGATCTAGGCATTGCGTATCGTCGTCCATGCACCCACCTCCCATAGGGACTCAACGTCCTCGCTAAGGTTTGCCCCACCACCATACTAGTTGAGAGTCGGTTCTGATTCCACCCTGTAACGACCTGACCCAATACTGTGAAATATTGTCCGCTCTTGGTCCTAACCCATCATGGATTTGTCCCTTTGGGCTCACCCCAAAAGGCACCTCACAGTATTAGGTCCAATTCTTTTCTTATATAGCCCAGGACTCTCCCTCTCTTTTCCGATGTAGGATATTCCTAAGTGTGCATTACGTATCACCGTCCCTGCCCTCACCCCTCATAGGGACTCAGCGTCCTTGTTGAGGTTTACCCCACTATCGTACTAGATGAGAGTCGACTCTGATATGACCTGTAACAACCTGGCCCAACACTGTGAAGTATTATCCACTCTTGGGCCTAGCCCATCACAGATTTGTCCCTTTGGGCTCACCCCAAGAGGCGCCTCACACTATTAAGTCCAATCTTTTACTTAAATAGCCTAGGACTCTCCCTCTCTTTTCTGATGTGGAATTTGCCTAAGTGAGACAGGCGTTACGTCTATGTAACAACTTGACCCAACATTGTGAAGTATTGTCCACTCTTGGGCCTAGCCCATCACGGATTTGTCCCTTTGGGCTTACCCCAAAAGGCGCCTCACAATATTAGGTCCAACCCTTTACTTAAATAGCTCAGAACTCTCCCTCTCTTTTCCAATGTGAGATTTGCCTAAGTGAGCTAGGTGTTACGTATTGTCGTCCCCACACTCACCCCCCATAGGGACTCAGCATCCTCGCTGAGGTTTGCCCCACCACCGTACTAGTCGAGAGTCGGCTTTGATACCACCTGTAACAACCTGGCCCAACACTGTGAAGTATTGTCCGCTCTTGGGCCTAGTCCATCACGGATTTGTCCCTTTGGGCTCACCCCAAAAGGCGCCTCACAGTATTAGGTCCAACCGTTTACTTAAATAGCCCAGAACTCTCCCTCTCTTTTTCGATGTAGGATTTGCCTAAGTGAGCCAGGTGTTACGTGGTCGGCGATACGTAGCGCCTGGCTCACTTAGGCAAATCCCACATCGGAAAAGAGAGGGAGAGTTCTGGGCTATTTAAGTAAAGGGTTGGACCTAATATTGTGAGACGCCTTTTTGGGTGAGCCCAAAGGGACAAATCCGTGATGGACTAGGCCCAAGAGCGGACAATACTTCATAGTGTTGGGCCAGGTTGTTACACTCTCGCCATTCCTGCACTCAATCCTGTAATGACCTGGCCCAACACTATGGATTATTGTCCGCTCTTGGGCCTAGCCTATCATGAATTTGTCCCTTTGGGCTCACCCCAAAAGGAGCCTCACAATATTAGATCCAATCTCTTACTTAAATAGCCCATAACTCTCCCTCTCTTTTTTGATGTGGGATTTGCCTAAGTGAGACAGACGTTTACGTATCGCCATCCCTGTACTCACCCCTGTATGGTCTCGACATCCTTCCTGAGGTTTTTCCCACCACCGTACTAGTCGAGAGTTTGCTCTGATACCACCTTTGTCATGCCCAAAGTCCCATTAAGGTGGACTGGCACCCGTTGCCGATAAGGCTCGGGAGAACCAACATATACCCATCCACTTTCTATGAACATTGTAAAGGAGTTTCCATATTCAACATGCTTTCAAGAAAGTAGACAATTAAAACAAACCAAAAGGAAATGCATATGACTAGGCCCTTGGAGCCACGATGTCTAAAGTACGATATATGACCACACTTTACTTTAAATAGTCCACAAAGCCTCTAGATAAGGAACAATATCTATAAGGATTGGGACATGCCTCGCCTCATCACCAACTATACAATACAAAAATATAAGCTCTAGATACACAAAGCCCCGAAGCAACCCGAAGCTCAGTAACAGCAGTTGGATATCCTGCTATTGGGAAGCTCTAAGCTCATGTACCTGCAGCATGAAATGCAGGTCTCTTGTAAGGGACGTCAATACGAGATAATGTACTGAATATGTAAGGCAGGAAGTACTGTATATGAAATAAGAACTCAAATGAAATCATACACTAGTGTGTAAGGATAAAAGACCACCTTTAGTCATACTGTGGAATCATGTACTTTATGTCTTTTTTATTACTTTACCTTTCTTTACTATATAATCTATGTGCTGTATATCATATGAATGACCAACTGATCAGTGGCAAATCAATATCGGGATCGACCCATGCTAGGCTTTCCTTTCACCCCTGGGATACCCCCCGTAATATGGGATCGGCCTACGCTAGGTAATTCTTCCACCCCTGTGATACCACCCATTAATAAGCAACTTTGATTTATCTTTTATTTACTTTTGAGATGATTCTTTTGGTGGTCATAACATTTAGAGCTGTAGGATTATAGACAACATGTGACATATAAACAATCATGCAAGACAACACCACAATGGAAAGAGAGTTACACGAATAATGAAATGCATAGAGATGAACAACATGTGGACTTTATTTAGAAACAAAAGGAACTCGTGTGTTTTGGTATCCAATGTAAGTATGCAGAATTGACAATGGCTATGTATGAGAACATATGAACATGGTAAAGAGTGGAGATACGGTTATTAGTTATGTCGTAGTTGGTAAGTGTCTTTATGTTCCAAGGAAGAACCTAGATTTCATGCCAAGTAATAGGAAATCGAGTAGCCTTACATACGTCGTTGTACTACGTCATTATTACCTCAAAGTAGTCTCCTTCAAAATACTTATCTACAATATAGTAGATGATAAAACTAGTATTAGCGACTAATAAACACGTCTTGGCAATCCAATCTCATAATAAAATAATACTAGGGCACCAAGCATGTGATTGTCAATCCAAGAGTACTTTCAACCTCTCCACCTATGATCGTATTTTCTAATGCACATTCTCATATATATGTCATATCCAGCTTATTTTGGTCCCATAACAGTGTTACAACAGCTCACAAAGAACAACACATAACAATTCTACACAACACACAAGTAGGGAGCACAATTTACGTCTTCTCGTTACATTTCGAAGTCAACATTCCCAAACCTGTTTCAACTTGAACCAAACTATCTCCAACATATTTAAATATAAAAAAGGTCCTAAAAAAGTCCAAAAACAGTCCCCAAGTAGAAAAAGTGCGTGCAACAACAACTCCCAATTACCGGTTCACAAGTTCCTACTAGGAGCATAATTAAGATATCATACAAGAACTCATTTTTGCGGAAGATAAAAATGGTGCAACAACCTTCTTACATCATTACAGAACTAAAACTTGTTAAAAACATCAATATTACTTTATAATCCAGCCAACTAAGAAGAGTATAGCCTCTTAATAAACAAGAAAAGTGTACAACAATCCTTTGAACACATGTTGTCCGAAATTCCAGCACAAGTATAACCAGCCTATTTCTCTTATTTTTCATGTAAAAACCATACTAAATTGACAAGTATCTTTACTTAACTTTACCTTAAAGGTTGAGGGCTTCTTTAGGCACCCTAAAGGTGTGCTTTGGCTGCTTTGCAAAGTCAAGAGAGAGCAAGGAAAAACTTGGAAGAAAATCTGATTTTTGGCTTTGTTAAAATGACTTGAAGTGGCTGGTTTTAACCCATTTTAAAGGGCTACTCTTGGCCGATTTTCTTTTCCATTTTAAATCTTATTTTATTAAGGTGGTGATGCAGCAACTTTGCCCTTTCACTTGGGCCTTATTGGGCTTCAATTTGATGGGCTTTGTTGCCAATGTTTTTTCCCTCTACCTTCACTTAGTTTGGGCCCTATTTGTGAAGTATGTGTTAAATGCACTTTGGCCCTTTTCCTATTCATCTTGGGATGCCTATATTGTCCCTTTATAATGCCAAACCATGGGCCAAAATTATATCCTTAACTTGGGATTTATTCATTATCGAACTTGAATAGATTCGGTGTTGGGCCTTGCCTCCGTCTATGTAACCTATTCAAGCTAAGCACGTAGGTGACTTACCTATTAGCTTCCTAAGTCTTACAAGCACCTCACTTCCTTTCACTTTGTTTAAGGTCGCGCTCTCCTTGATTTGGCTTACAACTTATAAACACTTAATCGTCTTAAGCATTAGACCTAATTATCGCCCTCTAGTCCAAAAGTTAGGCACTTTTAATGTTGGTGCTCCTTCTACCTAATCATATCATGTTCCATATGCATAGGACTAGTAAACCTATGATGTGGGGTGTTACATCCTCCCCTCCCCCCCAAGGAACATTCATCCCCGAATGTTAGCATAAAGGAGACTACTTCGAGGTAATAATGATGTAGTACAACGAGGTATGTAGGCTACTCAATTTCTTATTATTTGGCATGAATTCTAGGTTCTTCCTTGGTACATAAAGGCACTTACCAACTCCGACATAACTAATAACTGTGTCTCCACTCTTTACCATGTTCATATGCTTCCATACATAGCCATTGTCAATTCTGCATACTTACTTTGGATACCAAAATCCATGAGTCCCTTTTGTTTCTAAATAAAGTCCACGTGTTGTTCATCTTCTATGCATTTCATTACTTGTGTAACTCTCTTTTCATTGTGGTGTTGTCTTGCATGATTGTTTACGTGTCACATGTTTTGTCTATAATCCTACAACTCTAAATGTTATGACCACCAAAAGAATCATCTCAAAAGTAAATAAAAGATAAATCAAAGTTTCCTATTAATGGGTGGTATCCTAGGGGTGGAAGAATCACCTAGCATGGGTTGATCCCATATGACAGGGGGTATCCCAGGGGTGAAAGGAAAGCCTAGCACGGGTGAATCTTGATATTGATTTACCAATGATCAACTGGTCATTTATATGATATACTGTGCATAGATTATACAGTAATGAAAGGCAAAGTAATAAAAAAAAGCTTAACTCACAAACAGACACCTAAACTTGTCCTCATTTTTCACTTGAACACCTAAACAAAGATAAGTTCCTAATAGACGCCTCAACTGCTAAGATTTGATCTCATCAAACACTTTTATCCTACTCCGCACTATGTTTATGCCTCACGCAAATGTGGAAAGTGATAAGCTCTCCATAGTCCTTTTTCATGTTAATTGTACTATTTTTTAAAGCCAAAAATATTGTAGTGTTTTTTTTAATTTTTTCAGCCAAAAATAAATAGTAGTAGTCCAATTTTTTTTTCATAAAAGTAGGTTCTACCGACAAAAGGAACCTCGACTGAAGAAGCAGAAACGAACACAAGCTTTCACTGTAGACTTTTCTGAGAAACGAACACAAGCTTTCCCAAATTAATTAAATTCAAAGAATTCCATACCTTTTTCAATAATGTTCTTCTGAGAGTTCCACCAACGTTCTGAGACACCGATGACTAGAGAAGACGCAAGGAAGATGAAGAGTTGTGGTAAGAGGAAGAAAAAGAGTGGCGGAGAGTAAGCGTCGACGGAGAGGACGGAGACGAATAGCGAAAATACCTTTCAATTAGGGCTTTTACCCTTAGGATTTAGAATGATGGTAGGGTAATTATGTATAATAAATGTACCTTACATGTAAAATGATGATTGGGTAATTAATCCAAGTCATCTGCATGACACTCACACACGGACACTATTTCTGAAATTAGGATAAAAGTGTTTAATGGGATCAAATCATAGTAGTTGAGGTGTCTATTAGTACTTGTCTTAGTTTAGGCGTCTAAGTGAAAAATGAGGACAAGTTTAGGTGTCTGTTTATGAGTTAAGCGTAAAAAAAAACATAAAGTACATGATTCCACAGTATAAATAAAGGTGGTCCCTTATCCTTACACACTAGTGCATGATCACATTTGAGTTCTTATTTCATATATAGTACTTCCTGCCTTACATATTCAGTACATTATCTCGTACTAACGTCCCTTACGGGGGACCTGCATTTCATGCTGCAGGTACAGGAGCTAGTAGATCTCCCCAGTAGGAGTACAAGACATCCAGCTGTTGTTACTGAGCTCTAGGTTGCTTCGGGGCTTTTGTGTCTAGAGCTTATATTTTTGCGTTGTATAGTTGGTCATGAGGTGGGGCCTGTCCCGATCCATGTAGATACTGTTCCTTATCCTGAGGCTTTTTAGACTATGTAAAGTAAAGTATGGTCATGTATCGTACTTTAGACATCGTGGCTCCAACAGCCTAGTCATACGCATTTCCTTTTGGCTTGTAATGATTGTCTACTTTCTTGAAAGCATTTTGAATGTGGAAACCCTTTTACAATGTCCATAGAAAGTGCATGGGTATATTTGTTGGTTCTCCCAATCTTTGTCGACAACAAGTGCCAGTCTGCCTTAATGGGACTTTGGGCGTGACAAAAGTGGTATTAGAGCCGACTCTCGACTAGTACGGTGGTGGAGCAAACCTCAGCGAGGATGCTGAGTCCCTATGGGGGTGAGTGCAGAGTCGGTGATACGTAACGCCGGCTCACTTTGGAAAATCTCTCATCGGAAAAGAGAGGGAGAGCTCTGGGCTATTTAAGTAAAGGATTGGTCCTAATATTGTGAGGCGCCTTTTGGGGTGATCCCAAAGGGACAAATCCGTGATGGGCTAGGCCCAAGAGCGGACAATACTTCACAATGTCTCGCCAGGTCCTTATAGTATGTGAGTTGAGTGATGGGTGCTCATCCACCCATAAAGTTCCCTTTTAAGTATTTTACCTTTTCTTTAAGATCTTTAAGTTAATATGCAGTTTTATTATGATTTCGTGATATTTATGTTATTAAATGCTACTCATGATATCCTACAACTACTTTACTAAGTATATATACATGTTTTGAACAATTAATGATGACCCTATGATGGGTTTCGATAATGATGAAGGATGGGCTTTTTTGATGGTCCTTAAAAGAGGAATTTCCTTATGTCTTATGCGATTTATGATTGTTCCATTTAAAAAGCTTAGCCCACCTAGTTTTAAAGTAAAGCTTTATATGATTTATGAAGATGATTAGCGAACTAAAGATGAGCTTCAAAGTTAAGTTTGTCAAAGATATAAACATGTTGATAATTTCCCTAAAGATGTTAAGATAGGTCCCCAAGATGAAGGGATAATTCTCACTTTGTGGTTCCTAAGTTTGAGCTACTCTTATGATTTGCTACTTATGATTCTAAATTATGTTTTAAAGATTTCATGGGATGACCTCGCACCAAGTGGACTTGAGATTGGGACTCATTCTGTTAGTTTGAGGAATAACTATGTGCCACCATTGGAGCCCTTGTAGGCTAGGCTAGTGGATCCACGTACGCCCATATATTATGAAAGATGCAATTGCAAGGTACATAATTTTTGGACATCTACCTTGGCAAGTAGATTCCTCTTTTCCCAATGGAAGGAGTTTATTAGCCCTTTCCCAATGGAAGGAGTTCATTGGATTCCATGTAGTTCATATGGTCTTATGTGTCAGTTATGATTTATTCCCACAAGTTTATGATTTCATAATTATGTTTCCATGACATATGCTTTCTCACGCATTGACTCTTATTCATATTGATCCATATTCCTTGTGCATGTTTAAGCTCACATTATGTATCTTTTACCTTACATGTGATATGTTATATTAATGAATGATGACATTATAATTTTATACATGCATTGCATCTCACATACTTAGTACATTCCAACGTACTAATGCATATTTTTTTCTGCATGATTTAACCATGTAGGGATAGGCACTCCTCCACCAGCTCGTGGTTAGTACTCAGTGTTCAAGACTAGAATTGTTATTTGTGGTGAGCCCTTAGTTCGAGAAACTACCATTATTCCACTCTAACTTATGTTTATTTTTGAGACAATGGCTTTGTAGCCCTTTTGAGGCATTTACTTTCTATGTTTCACAATTGTGGATTCTTTTCTATTTGATGGAGACCGACCGTGTCACACCCAAAGTCCCATTAAGGCGGACTGGCACCCATTGCCGACAAAGCTCGGGAGAACTAATATATAACTATGCACTTGAAATGAACATTATAAGAGGTTTCCATATTCAACATGCTTCCAAAAAAAGTAGACAAGATTAAAAAGCCAAAAAGAAATGCATATGACTAGGATGTTGGAACCACAATGTCTAAAGTACGATACTTGACCACACTTTACTTTACATAGTCTACAAAGCCTCTAGATAAGGACCAATATCTAATTAGATCGGGACAGGGCCCACCTCATGACCAACTATACAATACAAAAATATAAGCTCTAGACACACAAAGCCCCGAAGCAACCTAGAGCTTAGTAACAACAGCTGGATGTCCTGTACTCCTACTGGGGAGATCTAGCAGCTCCTGTACATGCAGCATGAAATGCAGGTCCCTCGTAAGGGATGTAAGTATGAGATAATGTACTGAATATGTAAGGCAAGAAGTTTTGTATATGAAATAAGAACTCAAATGAAATCATAAACTAGTGTGTACGAATAAGAGACCACCTTTAGTCATACCGTGGAATCATGTACTTTATGTCTTTTTTTATTACTTTACCTTTCTTTACTGCATAATCTATGCACAATATATCATATAAATGACCAACTGTCCCGTGGAAAATCAATATCAAGATTGACACATGATAGGCTTTCCTTTCACCCCTGGGATACCCCCCGTAATATGGGATCGACCCATGCTAGGTGATTCTTCCACCCCTGGGATACCACCCATTAATAAGCAACTTTGATTTATCTTTTATTTACTTTTGAGATGATTCTTTTGGTGGTCATAACATTTAGAGTTGTAGGACTGTAGACATAAAATGTAATATATAAACGATCACACAATACAGTACCACAGTGAAATGAGTTTCACAACTAATGAAATCCATAGGAGATTAAACAACACATGGACTTTACTTTGTAAAAAGGAACTCATGTATCTTTGGATCCAAGTATGTATGCAGATTTGACAATGGTTATGTATGAGAACATATGAACATGGTAAAGAGTGGAGGCACAATTATTAGTAATGTCGGAGTTGGTAAGTGCATTTATGTGCCAAGGAATAACCTAGATTCATGCCAAATAATACGAAAATGAGTAGTTTTACATACCTCTTTGTACGACCTCGTTATTATCTCAAAATAACCTCCTTTTCCCCCAAATATTTATCTACAATAGAGTAGGTGATAAAACTAGTGTTAGTAGCTAATAAACACATCTTTGTAGTCCAATTCCACCCAAAAATAATAACTGGGCAACAAACTCGTAATTATCAACCAAAGAGTATTCTTTCAACCTTTTCACTCCTAATCGTATTTTCTAATACACATTCTCATATACATGTCATATCTAGCTTATTTTAGTTAGTGTTACAAGAGCTCATAAAGTACAACATATAACAACTCTACACAACACACAAGAAGGCAATGTAACATTACGTCCTCTTGCTACATTTCGACGTCAACAATTCCAAATTTGTTTCAACCTCAACCAAACTGTCCTCAACATATTTACATATAAAAATAGTCTTAAAATATTCCAAAAACAGTCCCAAAGTAGAGGGAAAACATGAGACAACAATCTCCAATTATCCGCCCACAACTTCCAACTATGAGCGCGATTAAGATATCATATAAGAACTCATTTTACGAAAGATAAAAATTGTGCAGCAGCTTTCTTACATCACTACAGAACCAAGCCTAAACCAAGCCTTGTTATAAACATAAATATTACTTCATAATCCAGCCAACCAAGAAGTAGGGCTTCTCAAAGAACCCTAAAGTCTTGTTGTGGCTGCTTTGTAATAGAAAGAGAGAGCAACAAATGAACTTGTGAAAGCTGAAATTTTTTTTAAGTCTAAAATGACTTAAATAGCTAGTCTTTAATCCCTTTTAAGGGACACTTTAAACCAACTTTTTCTTGTGTTTTCAGCTACATTTTGTCAAGGTGGTGATGTACCTACTTGGCACTTTCACTTGAGCCTTATTTGGTTTCAATTGGATAGGCTTTGCAGCCAATTTTCCCTTTTTACTTTCACTTAGTTTAGGCCCTATTTGCGAAGTGGGCTGTGAATTTAATTTGGTCCTTTTCCTATTCATCTTGGGCTGCAAATATTATCCATTTATGATGCTAAACTATGGGCCCAAATTACACCCTTAACTCGGGGTTTATTCTTTATCAGACTTAAACAAATTCAGTGTTGGGCCTCGTCTCCGTCTACCTAGCCTATTTAAGCTAAGCACGTGGGTGACTCACCTGCTAGCTTCCTAGGTCCCACAAGCACCTCACTTCTTTTACTTCATTTGAGGACGTGATCTCCTCAATTTGACTTAAAACTTATCTACACTCGATCATCTTGAGCATTAAACGTACACGTACTCCTCTAATATGAAATTCAAGAGCTTTTAAAAATGTGTGCTGATTTGACCCCGCCATATCATGTTTCATATGCATAAGACTAGTACACCTAAGATGTGGGGTCTTACAGACCGCTGCCGATCCCATCCATCGATGTAGAAGTTAGTATGCTTATGAACAATTGATATTAGTTATTCCACTACTTTTCAATGTTGCTTCATTGCTTAAATGACCCACAGTCCCATTTCCCTTATTTTTTGCAAATTGTTTTTATTAAATGCCTTTGAATGCTTAACATGATTGAGATGGCTTGGGTGAGGTGCTTTCCGGTATCTCATCCTCCATGTGATGCCTAGCCTACTGCTTTTTAATATTTCTTCATTGCTCAAATGGGCTATAATCCCGTTTCCCTTGTTTTCTGCAAATTACTTTTATTAAATGCCTCTAAATGCTTAAGATGATTGAGATGGCTTGGGTGAGGTGCCTTCGAGTATCTCATTTTCCATGTGATGACTAGCCCCTTAGGAAGGGCCATTACATCATGCCACCAAGATGAATGACACAAAAAGCTCCTACTCTAGAGGGTGATCTGGCCCCTCTGACACCATAAGCTCCCCAAGAAGTAGTTGAGGTCACTCACGTCGACTACCAGAATATTATTACCTTGTTGGCCCGAGCCATGGCCAACCAATCACCTCATGCTCCTACTCTGGCCTCAAGGGTAAAAGACTCCACTAGAAAGAACCCTTTGGAGTTTCACGGCTCTAAAGTGGATGAATATCCCCAATAATTTATTGATGAAGAGTACAAAGTTCTTGTTATTATGGGGGTAAGCTCGGAGAAGAAAGCAGAACTTGCGGCCTACCAACTCAAAGGCATTGCTCACATTTGGTTTGCTTAATTGAAGATGGGGAGGGACAATGATTAGCCTATTCTGTGGGAAGAATTCAATGCCGCCTTCCTCAATCATTTCTTTCCTATTGAACTAAGGGAGGCAAAAGTGAATGGACTTTATGAATCTCAAACAAGTCTCCATGAGTGTGAGGGAGTATTACCTCAAGTTTAACAAGCTATGAAAGTATGCTCCTCACTTAGTTTCCAAATCTAGGGCAAGTATAAACAAATTTATGTCAGGGATGTCCCACTTAGATAATTAAGAATGTTGCACTACCATGCTTGTTGGGGACATGGATTTGTCTCAGCTCATAATGTATGCTGAGAAACTTGAGGGAGAAAATCTTAGAAAGAAGAGGAGTTGGGAGTCCAAGAGGGCTCATTATGATGGTGGATTTCAAGATGCTAGAGGTGGTCATTTTCAATGAGGCCACAAATTTCAAGGCCAGGGATCAACAAGTACTCAACATAGGTTCTGCAATGATAGGGTGCCCTACCCTAAAGTTCAAGGTGGTAATAATGTACAAATAATTCCTAGGTGTGGAAGAAGAATCATGGTGGTAGATGCTATAGAGATGTGGGTGCTTGCTTTAGGTGTGGAAAGATAGGCTACAAGATTGCAGATTGTCCAAATGCTCAAAACAATGAAGAGATGGTCGTCCCAAGGACATGGTGCTCATGGAGATCAAAGGGAACAAAGTGGTCAACAAGGGGGTGCCCCATATCACAACCAATTTTGTGCTTTACAAGGAAGGCAAGGGGTGGATGAGGTGCCCGGTATTGTTAAGTGTATGTTAAGGTTTATGATTATGATGTGTATGCTTAATTGGATTCGAGTGCCACTCTATCTTTCATTACTCCATTTGCTACTGCTAGCCTTGATGTGTGTCCCCAATTGTTATGTGGACCCTTTGAGGTGTCTACCCCCATTGGTGAGTCTACTGTTTCAAAAAAGAGTCTATAGGGGTTGTCTCTTGTCCATATTGCATAAAGTCTTGCCTTGGGATTTTGTTTAACTTGACATGGTAGATTTTGATATTATTCTTGGGATGGATTAGTTACGTGCATATCATTCTTTTATTGATTGTAGAACTCATAAAGTTAAGTTCCAATTTCCAAATGAACCCATCCTTGAGTAGGAAGGACATGATTCGATGGTTAGGATAGGTTCATCTTTTTGCCTTAAAACTTGGGAGTTGATTGCTAAGGGTTGCATTTATCATCTTGTAACGGTTAGGGATGTCAAGTCTAAAGTCCTTCTTGTAGAGTCGGTTTTGAGGGATAATTAATTTCTGGATGTCTTTCCCGATGAGCTTCTTTGTGTTTTGCTTGAAAGAGAAATAGATTTTTGTATAGACCTCCTCCTCCATACATAACTCATTTCTATTCCTCCTACCATATGGCCCTGACAAAGTTGAAAAAGTTGACGGATCAACTGAAAGATTTATCGGAGAAGGGTTTATCAGACCTAGCAAGTCACCTTGGGTTACACTAGTGTTGTTTGTCAAGAAGAAATATGACTCACTTTGAATGTGCATTGACTACTAGCAACTCAACAAGGTCACCATAAAGAACAAATATCCTCTACGAAGTATAGATTACTTATTTGACTAATTGAAAGGGGCTAGTCATTTTTCTAAGATTGATCTTCGATCGAGGTTTAGTGAGGTAGCAGGTGTAGGGGTGATCTAGAGGTTTAGTGAGGTAGTGTGGATTAGTGTGTTGAATTCATCGTATTTACATATTGACTTGTGCTTTTCATAAAGAGTCGCTCTTTTATTTCAATATCTAATCTATTTCTCCCTTTGTTCCCTTTCTTTCCCTTGCAATATCTAGTTTATCCTGCCTATGGATTGTTGAGTCGAGGGTTCCCAAGAAACAAGCTCTCTACTTCTATACGAGGTAGTGGGAAGGAAGGTCTGCATATATTTCTGCCCTCCCCAGACCCATTTGTGGGATTTAACTGGGTATGTTGTTGTTGTTGTTGGAGTGAAAATTCAGTGTCGCGAGGGATGAAGCAGACATTGATGTGAGACTTGCAGCTCACCTATCCCCAAGAAGGAAAGATTTAAGTATTTGGGGTCTATCATCCAGAGTAGTGGGGATATCGACGATGATGTCTCACATCGTATTGGGTGGCCTGGACAAAATGGAGGTTGGCCTCTGGAGTATTGTGTGATAAGAAGATACCACCTAAACTCAAAGGTAAGTTACACAGAATAGTGGTTAGACCTTCTTTGTTGTATGGGGTGGAGTGTTGGCCAATAAAAAATGTACATGTTCAGAAGATGCAGGTCGCAAAAATGAGGATGTTAAAATGGATGTGTGGTCATACCAGGAGTGATAAGATTAGGAACGAGGTAGTTCGGGAGAAGCTAGAGGTGGCCCCTGACAAGATGAGGGAAGCGAGACTGCGATGGTTTGGACATGTACAGAGAAAGAGTACCGATGCCCCTGTTAGAAGGTGTGAGAGGCTAGATTTGGGAGCTATACAGAGGGGTAGAGGTAGACTAAAGAAGTATTGGGGGGAGGTGATTAGATATGATATGGTGAAACTTGATCTCACCAAGGACATGACCTTAGACAGGAAGGAGTGGAGGTCGAGAATTAGAATAGCAGGCTAATAGGGAGGATAGGAAGGAGTGGTAATTGTTTGCCTTTTATATGTTATTTATCTGCCTTTATATGTTTACTATCCTGTATCTATGTATTATCATATGTTCTTCTCTTTCTTGCCTGTTTATCATATCTAGCTTATTTTGCTGATGGGTTTTTGTGACGAGGGTTTTCAGGAAACAACCTCTCTACCTATGTGGTAGTGGTAAGGTCTGCGTACATCTTACCCTCTCCAAACCCCACTTGTGGGATTTCACTAGGTATGTTGTTGTGTTGTTGTTGTTGTTGATCTTTGATCCAGATAACATCAAATGTGGGTAAGGGAATGTTATATTCCTAAGACAGATTTTCAAACTAGGTATGGACATTTTGAATTTGTGGTGATGTCATTTGGCCAAAATAATGCACCGACAATATTTATGGATCTTATACATAGGGTCTTTAAACCCTACCTTGAAATATTTGTTGTGGTATTCATCGATGATATCTTAATTTACTCCTAGAGTAAGTAAGAGCATGTGAACCATTTGAGGGTAGTGTTGCAAATCTTAAGGGATGAAAAGTTGTTTTCTAAGTTTTATTTTGCATTCCTAGTGCATGTGGTGTCGGATGAAGGGATTAAAGTGGATCCTAAAAAGATGGAAGTGGTGAGAAATTGTCCTAGACCCTTGACTTCGATGGACATTAGGAGTTTCATAGGCTTAGCAGGGTACTACCGGAGGTTTATTGAGGGTTTCTCTTTAATTGCTTCTCCTTTGACAAAGTTGACACAAAAGAAGGCAAAATTTATTTGGACCGATGAAAGAGTTTTCAAACATTAAAAGATAAGCTTACATATGCTCCTATTTGGCTCGATTAGAAGGGTTAAAAGGGCTTGTTGTGTATTGTGATGCTTCAAGAATTAGTTTGAGGTGTGTATTGACGCAACGTGGAAAGGCCATTGCCTATGCTTCTAGGAAACTAAAAGTGCATTAGCATAATTATCCTACCCATGATCTTGATCTAGCGTCCATGGTATTTGCTTTGAAAATATGGCATTATTATTTATATGGGGTTCATGTCTGTCTTTACCGATCATACGAGTCTTCAATATGTGTTCACCTAAAGAGATCTTAATTTGAGACAGAGAAGGTGGATGGAACTCTTAAAAGACTATGACATGAGCGTGCATTATCATCCAAGCAAGGCTAATGTTGTGGCCAATGCTCTAAGTAGAGTGCCCATGGAAAGTATGGCTCACATTGATGATGGTAGGAAGGAATTGGCCAAAGAAGTCCATCGGTTGGCTGGATTGGGGGTCGGATTGAATGAAGCCGAAAATGGAGGTATGGTGGTTGTCGATGGTTTCAAGTCTTCTTTGATTGAAGAGGTCAAATCCAAACAAGACCTTGACCCGTTTTGTTAGAATTGAGTTATTGGTAAAAGAAGGCAAGCTGGAAATTGTCTCTCAAGGGGGAGATGGTATTCTTAGACATCAAGGTAGATTGTGTGTGCCAAATGTTGATTGGTTGAGGGACATGATTTTGAAATAGGCACATAATTCATCGTATTCTATTGACCTTGGTTCTACAATGACGTATAGGGATTTGAGGAAGTGTATTGGTGGGGTGGTATGAAAAGAGACAGTATAAAGTTTGTAGCCAATTGTCATCATTGCCAACAAGTAAAACCTGAACATCAAAGGCCGGGTGACCTACTCTAAGGTATCGAGATTCCTAGTTGAAAGTGGGAAGAGATCTTTGTGATTCAGTTTCCTAAGATTAAAAAGCATTTTTATTCCATATGGGTTATTGTTGATAGAATAATGAAAGAGGCTCACTTTCTACCGGTTAAGACAACCTTTGGTGTTGAAGACTATGCTAAGTTGTATATCCATGAGTTGGTTAGATTGCATAGGTGTCACTACCCAAGCCTAGGGCCTAGGCGTAACACGACGAATGGGGAACTTAAAGGGACCCCAAATGAGCCTCATAAGAATACATGACACATCCTTGTTTGTGGAAGCATAATTAAATCAGCATTCACATAATTCTAAGGGAAACTAGGGTTGTGGATTCAAACTATGGGGATGTTATAGGAAAGAGGATTAGTATGAGCACATAGTAAATAATATCCAAAGGGTGGGAAGTATGACTTATGCTATGGCGAGAAAGAGAGGCGTAGGACTTCCATCTCATCAACAACATACAACAAGCATCGACACATAGAAGGGATAAGGGAAGTCTTCAATAATACAGAGACATAATGGGAGTCAAGCTCACAACATTACAAATCCATATCCAACAATACCTCTAATATGAAAGAAATGGGGGTTAAGATATCTCCCCGGCTCACACTCAAAACATAAATATCCATAATAGACAAGTTTTAATAGAGCATGAAAGTAAGTGTATATTGTCCCTGTAATGGAGGACGTCCACTTAGCCACGTGGAGGAGGATGAATAGGAGCTCCGGTCCTTAAATGGTTAGATTATGTAGACACAAAATATGTGTTAGTACTTGAAATATACTATGTATGCCGGGTGCAGTGCAACAAAGAACATAAAGCATAATTAAATAATATGCATAATCATAATCAGTGGGTATAAGCTCAATATGAAATGAATGTTCAATGCCTTAGTAAAAATATGCATGAGGAATCATCAAGTTACATAACATATCATACATAGATGGGAAGGAACCATAATCGACACGTAAGACCAAGTGAGCTACTACTCGGAATCCCGATATTCACTCCACACAGGACTAGGAGTGGTCTACTTTGCCAAGGTGAACCAAACACTCACCTTATGGGAACTCCCACATTTCAAAAAGTGATTCATAAGCACCTTATTGGAACACCACCCTTTTGGTTAACATATGATAAGAGCCTTACGAAAACACTACCTTTTCTTTTGTCGTACAAGAAAAACACATTTTTTGGTCAATCATGCAATACAATCTATATGGATCCATTAGCTAATTAACAAAACTATGATGGCAATATAGTTATGGGACAATAGTTATCTACAAAGGTCCTCTCGGTGCTAGATCACAATCCCCAGGAATACTCGAATTGTAGTTATAGTCATAATATGCAATGCATCATAATATGATAATATTTTCATAGAGTTGCTCTCCAAAACAGAAGCTTCATAATATCAAGATAGGGCTTCATATCCATCGTAATTTTTCACAATATTTTCATATCTCATAGCATGTATAATAGCCTTCCAAATTCATAACATTCATAATTCACATGTCTTGCCATAAGGCCATCATCAACACAAGAAACTCGGTACACAATCTAGTTAAACATAGTGGGCATGCATATGTGCTCAAAATCATGCAAAAGTTAAGATTTAAGGCATGAGAAGAGTAAACAAAGTTCTTTTCCAATTATTCAAAGTAACCTACCACAACAAAATAAAGCCTAGTTAGTGCTTCCTTAACCCCCATGAAATCCATAAATTTCACATTTAAATGCAATATAATGTAAAAAGGTAGAATACCATAAAATACTTCATAACATTATCATATAAAAGAGTTCATAAAACTTTTATAAATTTCCATAACTTGAAAATAGACGAGAAAAAGGAATGGTTGAGCTTTGTGTAGGAAAGGTCTGCACAACGTACGATTTAATTAAAGAAATCTAACTTTGGAAGTGGAGAAACCGGAATCCTAGCTTGGACTCTTCTCTTAAAAGACTTGAGAAACTTGATAGTGTTTTGGAGGTGTTAGATTTTGGGTATTTTGAGAATGAGTTGAATAAGAGTAGTATAGGGTTGTTTTAAGGCTGAAACGGGCTTAGTTGAGGGCTTAAACTACATAGCATAGCCTTAGGATAATAGGATAATTTCAAAATTTCCCTCCTTAAAAATTTGCCGAACAAGATAACGAGACCTCAATTATGGGTCGTGGTCTATTGCACAGGTCGTAAAAAGGGGAGGTCTCATCTTGTAACATTTTGGACCCCTCAAAAACGTTCTCTGAATCTCAATCCATGACATAACTTATGACCCATCAATCCATGTATGAGATGTGCTGGTATCTCATACTCCCAACTTCAAAAACTAATATTTTCACTAAGTCTTTTCATTAATCCACGAGCACAAGTTACAACTCGTGGGACCACCTACGTTTCGTAAACCTTTCCATTAAACTCACTTATACTCCAAAAGTTTTCCAGACTTCATTTCTTAGGCACTTTCATACCTCCCAACATGTGGGGCTTTACAATATCTCTCCCTTGAAAACATTTATCCCCGAATATGCTAAAGGTAAGCTTTAAGGAATAGAACACATGCATCACATGCAAAAATGCAACATGTACATCATGAAAAATCAAACCATACTTCAAATAAGCATTTTCAATGTAACTTCAATATCACATAATCATACATGAATGGTATGAAGTGACATGCAAGGAGTGTTCTTAAATAGGAAGATCTTTGTACCTCAAGCTTGATTAGGATGGAAGAAATAGGGGTATCGCTTCTTCTTATCGGCTTCGGCTTTCCAAGTAGCACTCTCCACTTGTTGGTTCCTTTAAAGGACTTTGACGGATGCTACATCTTCATTTCTCAACCTTTTCACTTGCTTGTCCAAGATTTTGCACCGGTCCTTCCTCATAAGTCAAATTCTCTTTAACATTAACCACCTCTAAGGGCACAATGGAATTTGGGTCTCTAACACACTTCCTCAACATAGAGACATAGAAGAACGGAAGAACAATGCTCATCTCTATGGGTAACTCTACTTCGTATGCAACTTTACCAACACGTTTCAAGATCTAGTAAGTCCCTACATACCCAGGGCTTAACTTCCTTTTTTTACCAAAACAGACTAGACCCTTCATTGGCGAAACCTTCAAGTACACCCATCAACTTTAAATTCAAGGTCTCTTCTTCTAGTGTCGACATAGGACTTTTGCCGACTTTAAGCCATCTTCAGTCTTTCCCATCTTATCCTCACTTTTTCAAAGCTTCTATAACCAAATCTGAACCTAGAAATCAATCTCCCCCACTTCAAACCACCCTACTAGGGATCTACAATGTCTACCGTATAGAGCATTAAAGAGATCTATTCCAATATTAGAGTGATAACTATTCTTATAAGCAAACTCAATGAATGGAAGATGCTCATCCCAAATATCCTTAACTCTAATACACAATTCCTAAGCATATCCTCAAGAGTTTGAATGGTTCTTTCGACATGACTATCTATTTATGGGTGAAACACCGTGCTAAGCTTGACTTTAGTACAAAGGGCTCTTCGAAAAGACCTCCAAAAGTACAAAGTAAATTGAGCACCACGATCCAAAATAATAGACAATGGGACCCCATGAAATCTAACCAACTCATGAATGTACAACTTAGCATAATTTTCAACACCATAGGTCATCTTAATCGATAGGAAGTGAGCCGACGTTGTCATTCTATCAAACATAACCTTAATAGAACCAAAATGTCTTCTAGTCTTTGGTAAAATAATCGCAAAATACATGTTGATCTATTCCCACTTCTAAGTAGGAACCTCAATATCTTGTGCTTGGCTACCCGAACTTTGATGTTCGACTTTAACTTGTTAGCAATTATGGCAATCGATTATAGATATGGCAATATCTCTTTTAATATAACCTTACCAATACATCTCCCTCAAATCTCTATACATCTTGGTAGAACCAGGGTGTGTCACGCCCTAAGTCCCATTAAGGTGGACTGGCACCCATTGCCGACAAGGCTCGGGAGAACCAACATATAACTATGCACCTTCTATGAACATTTTAAGAGGTTTCCATATTCAACATGCTTTAAAAAAAGAAATAGTATTAACAAGCCCAAAAGGATATGCATAAGACTAGGTCGTTGGAGCCATGATGTCTAAAGTACGACACTTGACCACACGTTACTTTACATAGTCTATAAAGCCTCTAGATAAGGAACAATATCTATATGGGTCGGGACAGGCCCCGCCTCATGACCAACTATGCAATACAAAATGTAAGCCCTAGACACACAAAGCCCCGAAGCAACCTGGAGCTCAGTAACAGCGGTTGAAAGTCATGTACTCCTACTGGGGAGATCTAGTAGCTCCTGCACCTGCAGCATGAAATGCAGGTCCCCCGTAAGGGGCGTCAGTACGGGATAATGTACTAAATATGTAAGGCAGGAAGTACTGTATATGAAATAATAACTCAAATGAAATCACACACTGGTGTGTAAAGACCAAAAAGACCACCTTTAGTCATACTGTGGAATCATGTACTTTATGTCCTTTTTATTACTTTACCTTTCATTACTGTATAATCTGTGCACAATATATCATGTAAATGACCAGCTGATCAGTGGTAAATCAATATCGGGATCGACTCATGCTAGGCTTTCCTTTCACCCCTGGGATACCTCCTGTAATATGGGATCGACCGATGCTAGGTGATTCTTCCACCCCTGGGATACCACCCATTAATAAGCAACTTCAATTAATCTTTTATTCACTTTTGAGATGATTCTTTTGGTGGCCATAACAGTTAGAGCTATAGGAATGTAGACATAACATGTGACATATAAACAACCATACAAGATAATACCACAATGAAAAAAGAGTTACACAACTAATAAAACGTGTAGGAGGTTTAACAACACATGGACTTTATTTGGTAAAAAGGAACTCATGTATCACTGGTATCCAAGTACATATGCAGATTTGACAATGGCTATGTATGGGAACATATGAACATGGTAAAGAGTGGAGACACGGTTAGCAGCCATGTCAGAGTTTGTACTTACATTTATGTGCCAAGGAAGAACCTAGATTCATGCCAAATAATACAAAAATGAGTAGCCTTACATACCTCGTTGTACTATGTTGATATTACGTCGGAGTAGTATCCTTTTCCTCCAAATACTTATCTACAATACAGTAGGTGATAAAACTAGTATTAGCAGCTAATAAACACATCTTGGTAGTCCAATTCCACCCAAAAATAATATCCGGGCAGCAAGCCCATAATTAGCAACCAAAGAGTATTCTTTCAATCTTTCCACTCCTAATTGTATTTTCTAATACACATTCTCATATACATGTCTTATCCAGCTTGTTTTAGTCCCATAACAGGGTTACAACAGCGT
Source organism: Solanum rostratum (assembly GCA_029948455.1). Lineage (NCBI taxonomy): Eukaryota > Viridiplantae > Streptophyta > Magnoliopsida > Solanales > Solanaceae > Solanum > Solanum rostratum. Next base: position 19,056,200 of record CM057055.1, read on the forward strand.
ATAAAGTACAACATGCAACAACTCTACACAACACGCAAGTAGGCAACGTAACATTATGTCCTTTCGCTACATTTCGGCGTCAACCATTCCAAATCTTTTTTAACCTCAACCAAACTGTCCTCAACATATTTACACACAAAAACAGTCCTAAAATAGTCCAAAACAGTCCCCAAGTGGATGGAAAACATGAGACAACCATTTCCAATATTCAGTCCACAAATTCCTATTAAGAGCGCAATTAAGATATCATATAAGAACTCATTTTTGCGGAAGATAAAAATGGTGCAGCAGCCTTCTTACATCGCTACAGAACCAAGCCTTGTTAAAAACATAAATATTAATTCATAATCCAGCCAACCAACAAGAGAAAAGTCTAAAAGTTGCTGGATTTTATTCCCTTTTAAGGGCCACTTTTGGCCAACTTTCTTTTGAATTTCAAGCCTTATTTTATTAAAATGGTGATGCAGCAACTTGGACTTTTCACTTGGGCCTTATTGGGCTTCAATTGGATGGGCTTTGTTGCAAATATTTCTCTTTTACAGTCACTTAGTTTGGGCCCTATTAGTGGATTGGGGTGTGAATGTAATTTGGCCCTTTTCCTATTCATCTTGACCTGAAAATGTTGTCCCTTTATGATGCTAAACCATGGGACCGAATGACATTCTTAACTTGGGGTTTATTCGTTATCGAACTTGAACAAATTCGGTGTTGGGCCTCGTCTCCGACTACCTAGCCTATTTAAGCTAAGCACATAGGTGACTCACGTGTTAGTTTCCTAAGTCTCATAAGCACCTCACTTCTGTCTCTTCACTTAAGGTCACGATCTTCTCAGTTTGACTTAAAACTCATATACACTCGGTCATCTTGATCGTTAGACGTACATATAGTCCTCTAATCTGAAACTCAAGCACTTTTAAAAATGTGTGCTGATTTGACCCCACCATATCATTTTTCATATGAATTGGACTAGTACATGTAAGATGTGGGGTGTTACAGGGTGAGTGGAATAAGATGAGTTATGGGCCTATTTCAAGATTAAGCCTCTAAACCCCTCATCTTCGGGTACACATAACCTACCTTATTACCTAAGAACTCCATCATCCCCTTGGGAGAAAACCTCCACCTTACCTTCCTTCACCAATGACTTTAATTCCACTAAAGTGGAGGTCAAAGTCTTGCTTGGATTTGACTTCCTCAATCAAGGACGACTTGGAACCATCTGCCACCACCACGCCTCCATTTGTAGCTTCATTCAATCTAACTCCCAACCTAGACAACCGATGGACTTCTCTTGCCAAATCCTTCTTGTCATCATCAATATGAGCAAAACTCTCCATTGACACTCTACTTAGAGCATCAGTCACAACATTAACCTTCCCTTGATGGTAATGCACGCTCATGTCATAATCTTTAAGGAGTTCCAACCACCTCTTCTTCCTTGAATTTAGATCTCTTTGGGCGAACACATATTAGAGACTCTTATGGTTAGTGACCATGTCAACATGAACCCCATTTAGATTGTGATGCCATATTTTCAAAGCAAATACCACAACCGCTAAATCAAGATCATGAGTAGGGTAGTTATGCTCATGCACCTTCAGTTTCCTAGAAGCATAGGCTATAACCTTGCCATTTTGCATCAACACCACACCCTAAGCTAATTCTTGATGCATTACAATAAAACAGAAACCCTTCTAACCATTTTGATAGAGCTAAAATAGGAGCGGATATAATCTTATCTTTCCAAGTTTGGAAACTTCTTTCACATTCATCGGTCCATAAAAATTTAGCCTTCTTTTGTATCAACTTTGTCAAGGGAGAGGCAATTGAAGAAATCCCTCAATAAATCTCTTACAGTACCCCATCAAGCCCAAGGAACTCCTAATATCTGTTGGAGTTAAGGGTCTAGGCCAATTCCTTACCACCTCCTTCTTTTTGGATCCACTTTAATCCCTTCCCCAACATAACGTGCCCTGGAAATGTAACTTCCTTCAACCAAAATTTACATTTGTCTATCTTAGCAAACAACCTTTCTTCCCTCAACATTTGCAACAATACCCTAAAATGTTTCACACGTTCTTCTTCATTCTGAGAATAAACCAAAATATCATCAATGATTACCACCACAAACATGTCAAGGTAGGGTTTAAAGACCCTATTCATGAGATCCATAAATATTGCCGGAGCATTAGTTAGGACAAAGGACATCACCACAAATTCAAAGTGCCCATATCTAGTTCGAAAGGCTATTTTGGAAATATCACACTCTTTTACCCTCAATTGATAATATCCAAATCGAAGGTCTATCTTTGAGAAGTGATTAGCCCCTTGTAGTTGATAAAGTAAGTCATCTATCCAAGGTAGGATATACTTGTTCTTCACGGTGGCCTTATTGATTTGTCGGTAGTCGATGGATATTCTAAGTGAGCCATCCTTCTTCCTTACAAACAACACTAGCGCACCCCAAAGTGACTTTCTAGGCCTAATAAAACCATTCTCCTATAGGTATTTCAACTGAAGTCTATTTCCCTTTCGAAAAGAATACCAGGGAGTTCATCACGGAAGACATCAAGGAACTCATTAACCATCAAAACTGACTTAGGAGGAACTTTAGAATCAACATCCCTAAGTCTTAGTATAAGGTATATGCAACCCTTAGAAATCAACTCTTGGGCCTTAAAATAAGAGATGAACCTACCTTTAACCACCGAATCATGACCTACCCACTCAAGGACGGGCTCAATAGGAAATTGAAACTTAACTTTGCGGGTTCTACAATTAATGGTAGCATGATATGCATGTGACCAATCCATCCCAAGAATATAGTCAAAATCCACCATGTCAAGTTCAGCAAAATCACAAGGTTTGACTTTATGCAATATAGACACTGGACAAACCCTATAGACTTTTTTAGTAACAATGGACTCACCAATGGGGGTAGACACTTCAAAAGGTTCACATAACATTTCGGGACACAGTGAAGTCTATTAGCAACAAAAGGAGTAACAAAAAAAAGAGTGGCACCTGGATCCAATAAAGCATATACATCACAATTATAGATCTTTACCATACCGATAAAAACATTGGGCATCTCATCCACCCTTTTCCTCCCTTGAATAGCATAAAACCAGTTATGATGAGGAGCACCTCCTTATTGGCCACCTTGCGCCTTTTGGTCACCACGAGTGCCTTGTCCTTGAGGATGACCAGCTCTACCTTTGTTTGGACAATCCATAATCTTGTGGCCCATCTTTCCATACCCAAAACAAGCACTCGCATCCTTGTAGCACCTACCACCATGATTTTTATCATGCCTTTCACACCTAGGAATAATTTGACCACCATTACAACCTTGAGCCCTAGGGTTGGACACCCTATCATTAGAAAACCTTCGACCTTATGCATTGGAGGACCCTTGAACTTGGAATTTGTGGCCTTGTTGAAAATTACCACTTTTCGTACCTTAAAATCCACCATCATAACTAGCCTTCTTCAACTCTCTGATTCTCCTCTTTCTATGCTTTTCTCCTTCAAGTTTCCCAACAAAAGTCATGAGCCGAGATAAGTCCATATCTCTTATGAGCATGGTGGTGCAGCATTTTTCATTGATCAAGTCGTACACTCCTGACACAAACTTATGCATTCTTGCCCTGGGATCGGCGATCAAATGAGGAGTATACTTTGAGAAGTTGTCGAATTTAAAGTAATACTCCCTAACACTCATGGAACCTTGTTTGAGGTTCATAAAATCCATCATATTTGCCTCCTTTACCTCCATTGGAAAGAAACCATTGAGGAAGGTAGCCTTGAATTCTTCCCAAGAGATAGGCTATCCATTCTCTCTTTCCTCTTTTATTGAACAAATCACAATTGAGTAAGGCCCTTTAGCTGGTAGGCTGCTAGTTCTACTTTCTCCTCCGAGCTTACCCTTGTAATGTCAAAAACCTTGTACACCTCATTGATAAACTCTTGGGGGTCTTCCTTAACTTTGGAGCCATAGAATTCCAGCGGATTCATTCTTGTGAAATCCCTCACCCTTGAGGTGGAGGTTATAAGGAGCTTGAACTCTTTGGTTGGCCACGACTCTTGCCAATAAAGTGACCATATTCTGGTATTTAGCATGAGTGACCCCTTCTTCTCCTTGAGGGACTTGTGGGGCCAGAGGAGCCTATTCACCCCCCTTGTGTTGCTTTTCTTTGAGATATAATCTAAAATAGCAAAAGATCATTCATTAGGAACATGAAGTCTCAATATAACTCCTAAAGCACCACAGTATATGAAGAAGTGACTCATTCCTAAAATGCCTCACAACCTTTTTTTCATAGTTGTAGCGCGCTTCACAACCATGAACAAGACTCTACTTGATGTGGTGTGTTGGATTTTTGAGGACCATTTACCAACCTGGATCTAATACCAAGCTTGTCACGACCCAATCCTAGGGACCAGGCACAACATGGCAAATGGGGAACCCCAAGGGACCCCAAACGAGCCTCATGAGTAACATGACACATCTTTAGTTGTGGAAGCATAATTAAATCAACATTCACATAATTCTAGGGGGAAATGGGGCTTTGGTCTCAAGCTATGGGGATGTTATAGGGAACAAGATTAGCAGGAACACATAGCAAATAATATCTAAGGAGTAGGAAGTATGACTCATGCTATCGGGAGAAAGGGGGGCATATAACTTCCATCACATCAACAACATATAACAAGTATCAACACATAGAAGGGAATAGTGACTAAGGGAAGTCTTCAATAATACATAGACATAATAAGAGTCGAGCTCATGACAAACAAATCCATACCCAACAACACCTTAAATACGAATGGAATTGGGGCTAAGACATCTCCTTGGATCAAACAGTTGCCCGATGATTCGATCAACAGTACGTGGGAGAGATTCACAAAATGCGTGATAAGTTTCCCTGGCAACAAGATCATAGACGATTCCTTCTTTGAAATCTTCTATCGAACCTTGGATGAAAATAGCCAAGTTGTTGCTGAAACTATCACGGGAGGCTCATTTTTAGATCGTCTATTTGTAGTGATAGCTGAAAGGTTGGAGAAAGTAGTCAAGATGAATCGTGCATGGGGATGATAGACAAGTCAACAACTAAAAGCACGTTCTAGGTCATTACTTGTCACGCCCAAAGTCCGATTAAGACGGACCCTTTTGTAACGCCCAAAGTCCAATTAAGGCGGACTGGCACCCGTTGCCGACAAGGCTGGGGAGAACCAACATATAACCATACACTTTATATGAACATTATAAGGGGTTTCCACATTCAACATGCTTTCAAGAAAGTAGACATTAATAATAAGCCAAAGGGAAATGCATATGACTAGGCCGTTGGAGCCACAGTGTCTAAAGCATGATATATGACCATACTTTACTTTACGTAGTCTACGAAGCCTCTAGATAAGGAATAATATCTATAGGGAATGGGACAGGCCTCACCTCATGACCAACTACACAATACAAAAATATAAGCTCTAGACACACAAAGCCCCGAAGCAACTTGGAGCTCAGTAACAACAGCTAGATATCCGGTACTCCTACTAGGGAGATCTACTAGCTCTTGTACCTGCAGCATGAAATACGAGTCCCCCATAAAGGACGTCAGTACGAGATAATGTACTGAATATATAAGGTAGGATGTACTATATATGAAATAAGAACTCAAATGAAATCGTACAATGGTATGTAAGGATAAGAGACCACATTTAGTCATACTATGGAATCATGTACTTTATGTCCTTTTTATTACTTTACCTTCCTTTACTATATAATCTAAGTGTAATATATCATATAAATAACTAGCTAATTGGTGGTAAATCAGTATTGGGATTGACCTATGCTAGGTGATTCTTCCACCCTTGGGATACCACCCATCAACAAGCAACTTCGACTTGTCTTTTATTTAATGCTTTTGATGTGATTCTTTTGGTGGTCATAACATTTTGGAGCTTTAGGACTATAGATATAACATGTGGCATATAAAAAATCATACAAGACAATACCATAATGAAAAGATTAAGTTACACAACTAATGAAATGCATAGGAGATGAAACAACACAGAGACTTTACTTAGTAAAAAGGAACTCGTGTATCTTTGGTATCCAAGTATGTATGCAGATTTGACAATGGCTATGTATGGGAGCAAATGAACATGTTAAGGAGTGAAGACACGGTTATAAGTTATGCTGGAGTTTGTAAGTGCCTCTATGTGCCAAGGAAGAACCTAGATTTCATGCCAAATAATAGGAAATCGAGTAGCTTTACATACCTTGTTGTACGACCTTGTTATTACCTCGAAGTAACCTCCTTTCCCCCCATATATTTATATACAATAGAGTAGGTGATAAAACTAGTATTAGCAGCTAATAAACACGTCTTGGCAGTGCAATCTCATAAAAAACAACACTCGGGCTGTAAGCTTGTAATTATTAACCTAAGAGTATTCTCATGTACATGTCATATCCATCTTGTTTTAGTCCCATAACAGTCTTACACTAGCACACAAAGCACAACACATAACATTTCTGCACAACACACAAGTAGGCGTCATAACATTACATCTTCTCGCTATATTTCGAAGTCAACAATCCCAAATTGTTTCAACTTCAACCAAACTGCCTCTGACATATTTTCACATAAAAACAGTCCAAAAATGGTCCCAAAGTAGATGGAGGATGTGAAACAACAATTTCCAATTACTAGTCCACAAGTTCCTACTAAGAGCACAATTAAGATATCATGCGGGAGCTCATTTTTGCGGAAGATTAAAATGGTGCTGCAGTCTTCTTACATCGCTACAGAACTAAACATTATTAAAAACATAAACCTTGCTTCATAATCCATCCAACCAAGAAGAAATAAGCCTCTTAATAAACAAGAAAAGCATACAACAATCTTTGGAACACATGTCGTCCAATACTTTCCACAAGCATAACTAGCATACTCCTCATGTTTTTCATGGAAAAATTATACTAAATCATAGGTATTTCTACTTACCTTAGCCTTCAAGGATCAGATGCTCTTGAAGAACCCTAAAGTATTGTTGTGGCTGCTTTTCAAAAGCAAGAGAGAACAAGGAGAACCTTTGGAAAAAATCTGATTTTTGGCTATATTAAAATGACTTGAAGTTGCTGGTTTGTAACCGCTCTTAAAGGGACACTCTTGTCCGACTTTCCCCTTTAATTTAAGCCACATTTTTACAAGGTGGTGATGCACCTGCTTGGCCCTTTCACTTGGGCCTTATTGAGCTCCATATAAGTTTATTCATTATTGGACTTGACTCACCTGTTATCTTCCTAAGTCCTATATGCATCTCATTTTTTTCACTTTATTCAAGGCTGCAATCTCCTCAATTCGGTTTAAAACTTGTATACACTCACTCGTCTTAAGAATTATATGTAATTATAGCCCTCCAATCTAAACGTTAGGCACTTTTAAAGTTGGTGCTCCCTCTACCAAATCACATCATGTTCCATATGCATAGGACTAGTACACCTAAGATGTGGGGCGTTACAATACCGGTTCAGCGTAGTGAAAGATAAACGAGGATATGATGCAAAAGCTTTCTCAAATTAGTACCAATGTGGGGTTGTTGATAAAGTAGAGCCAAGAATGTGTGACTGCAATAGCTCATCAGCCTATATGAGCACCCATGTATGAGGAGCCTTACTATGAGGAGAACACTTGCTTCGTCAATAATCAGATGACGAATTTCTGAACCAATGCCCAAAGGTCCAATCAGGACTATTGATACCTAGTTCCCAACTTTGGCATGGATGTTGCTTTCAGAGACAACAATCGAGGAGGCTACTTTGACAAGAACAGGGGCCAAGATAGAGATGTTAGTTGGGGAGCAGAGATGGTTACATAAATGGTCTATATGTGCCACCGCATAATCAAGACTCTGGTGATGGTGGCTCTCGAATTGAAGAGATGTTTGACTAACTGCTAGAAAAGGGTGACACTTAAGATGAGACTTTGAAGGGGAAGAAAGCTGACATCTCCTGCATTAATTAGAAAATATAGTCTCATTCTGTTGCTACCAAGAAGTTGGAGCAATAGTTTGGTCAAATGTTGACTCAATTGAACCAGCGCCAGAAAGGAACATTGCCCAGCAACACAGTTCAAAAAACCAAAGAATGAGGGGCAGTGCATGGCAGTGATGACACATTGTGGCAAGCTGACCATTGACCCTCCAATGCCAGTGGATGATGATGATGTTCTGAGGAGATGGTTGAAAGAAAGGATTCAAAGACTGGAGATGCTCATGCCAAGGATGGGGAGAGTGATATAACAGTGATGCCACAGAAGTTGAAACCCATTCCTAGACCTCCCTCTCCTTTACCTAAGAGACTCAAAAAGAAGGAGGAGGACAGTAAATTCCAGCACTTAATCTCAATGCTAAAGCTACTCTCTATCAATATTACTCTCATCGAGGCATTGGAGAAGATGCTCGGGTATACATAGTTCATGAAGGACTTGGTCACCAAAAAGTAGACTATGAGCCAGGATCTCTCCATAGAGCTTCAACATTGTAGTGCGATAGCAATAAGGTCCTTAGTGTAGAAGCGAGAAGATCCCGGAGCATTCACCGTATCTTGCACCATTGGAGATTTTGAATCGGTAAGGCATTATGTAATTTAGGCGCCATCATCAATCTAATGCCTCTTGCGGTGTTCAAGATGGTAGGCTTGGGAACCCCTACTCTAACGAATATGCAGTTGTTGATGGCTGACTAGACAATAAAAAAGCCTATGGGGATATTATATGACATCCTTGTCAAAGTCAACAAATTCATATTCCCTGTAGACTTTGTGATCCTTGATTGCAAAGTCGAGTTCAAAGTCTCAATAATCTTGGAAGGCCCTTCCTAGCCACTTGGCGAGCACTAGTGGATATGGAATCAAGATAACTCAAGTTTCGGTTGGATGATGAAGAAGTCATCTTCAACATCTGTCAGTCTATGAAGAGTCCTAATGATCTGAAGATGGAAGTTTGGGCACTTGGTGAAGTTTGAGTAACCAAGTTGTCCAAGTCGTGCCGAGACAATAAATTAAGCGCTACTTGGGAGGCAACCCAAGATTTCTGATGTGACATTCGTGTTTTTATTTTCTTTTTATCTTTTTGAAATGTTGGTAGCTTAATTTTAGTGTTTTGGTTGTAATTTTTGGACTTTGGACTGGTGGCATATAGGGTGACAGTGTGTTCTATGAAGGATATGCAGTTACTGGGCTAAGTCAGCCATCTTGAGCTGAAAAGGTGACAAGAAGTGGTTCTATATCTAGTTCTACAAGTTGTGGTTCATACTACGACTCGCACACTAACTCATAGAACACTTTCAGTAAGTAAATTGTTGTGCACTTTAGTCCAAGAGCCCACTTTATGGCCCGTAGATAAAACTACATGTCGTGAATGGGGTTCACAGACCCTACGTAAGATTCCTAAAACTTTCTAAGTGTTGGGGGTTTCTATGACCCAATCTACGAGTCGTTTGTCCATGTATGGACCATAGAAAGGTCCGTGAAGCCAATTTCCTAGATTAGGGTTTTGGCACACTACAAAGCCATGTTTTATGGACCATTGAATCATCTATGGCCCGTAGTTGGGGTTTCGTAGGGACTGAACTCAATTTTAAATCCAAGCCAATCAAAGATATAGAAGTGGGGTAACATTAATTTACCCCTCATTCTTGCCTAATTTCTCAAAAATAACCTAAGCCTTTCTTCTCCCCCATATCTTCGACTAACGTCCGGCCACCTCCATCTTCTCCGGCAACTTTAGACCTTGATCATTTATGACATCAATAAACTTACATAACATGTAGTGAAACTTTTCATCCTATTTCACTATGTAACTTTAACTCTAACTTGTATGTTCATGCATGGAGGCTTAAAATTATGAAGTTGAATAGTAATGTGCATGAATGAGGTGAAAAATGATCACTTGAAATCATTTAAAACAACCCACCATACCATGTTAAGACCCTAGTTGGGGCATCATGACAACCATCTCATAAACCATAAATCTTCATTGCATTTCATAATAGTAGAATATACATAGCTTATATCATAAAGTATTTAATAATATCAACTTTTGAAAGGAGTTCTTATATTTCAAATCAATGAATGACAATTTCCAACAGTAATCATGCATATAAGTAAGAATAGGAAGTACCATAGTGAAAAGTCTTGAAATTAAAGGATTGAGTTGAAAAGGGTTTTGGACTCCATGGGTGGAAGGACCCATGGATAAAGAAACCTACATACCTTAATGATCTTGATAAATATAGGAGAAACTTGAAGAAGCTAGGAAATGTCGCGACCCAAATCTAGGGCATAGTCGTAACACGGCAAATAAGGAACTCAAAAGTACCTCATCCAAGCCATCTTAACATACATCAAGCATTCATACTTAATTTAAACAACATAATGGAGAGTTTATAATGAGAAATGGGACAAAGGGAAACATTTAAGTTTAAAATAAAGATAATACCATCAAAGGTTTATTGTCCAAACATACCTAACTACATAAGACTTAGCGAGACCAAAACGTAGTCATGGTTCCCATTAAATGCAAAAGACATGAAAATAAGATTGAAAGTAAAAGTCTCCAATGAACAACTCTAAATACATAACATGAAATGAAAAAAGGTGGAAACCCTGAACTAAGGGCTCACTAAGTTACTAGTCTCGGTCATTGGAAGCTAGCCACATGCTAGTGAAGGAGGTGGAATGTTGGTCCATACATGGTGATAGTATGTAGGCAAAATATGAGTTAGTATGCTGGAATGTACTAAGTTTGTGACACACAATGCAAATATGAAATTGTAATGTCATCATGCATGAAATTGTAATGCCATCATTTATAAAATTTAGAAGTCTCCATGCATGGAATTGTAATGTGATCATTCAAAACATGCAAGACATGGTCAATGAATAACGCTCAATATGAAGTGGAAATCAGAGTATCATGTTAAAACACAAGTGATGGAATGAAGACATCAACTCATAACCTTTGTGGGAGAGGACTGTAACCGACATATTAGTCCATGTGAGCTACTCCATGGAATCCAACATAACGCCCTACGTTGGCACTGTGAGACTACTTGCGGGGTTGAACTCCATCAACATAAGCATGCATATTTTTTAACACATATGGCTTAAGTGGATCCACTAGTCTAGACTACAAGGGCTACTATGGTGGCACGTAGTTAATAGGGAAGGCTCTAAAGAGTTAATCAATAGCTAACAAGCTAGTATGCATGTGAAAATGCAAGTTAAACATCATTTCATGAAATTTTAAAAATCTATATTCAAAACATGTCTCAAAACAGTCCATAAACATAAGGATGAGTGTATGTACATGCAAAACTAAAATGCAAGGAATTAGAGGTTTTAGGGAAGAATATCTTAATAACTTGGGCTTGAGTAGAATGGAAGAGTAATGCTTCATCATATCTGTTTCCGCTTCCCATGTAGCACCCATAACTTGATGATTTCTCAAAAGCACTTTAACAGATGAAATTTCCTTGTTCCTTATCCTTTTCACTTGCCGGTCTAGAATCTCAACCCGGTAGGTCTTCAATACTCAAGTTCTCCTATGAATTTTCTCAACATTGACACATGGAAAACCAGATGGATCAAATGCATCTCATTATGTAGGTCCAACTCATATGCCATTTTTCCTACTCTTCTTACCACTTTGTAAAGCCCTACTTACCTAGGGCTCAATTTCCCTTTTTGCCAAACTAGATCACACCTTTCATAGAAGACACTTATGAATAGACCCCCATAACTAACTTAGAAATCAAGATCTCTCTTCCTCAAATTGGAGTAGGACTTTTGCCGACTTTGGGCTGTTTGTAAATTTTTCCTTATAATTTTAATTTTCTCCATAACATTCATGACTAGGTTTGATCCTAGTAATGCCACCTAACTGACTTCAAACCACCCAATGGGTGATATGCACCGCCTATTATACAATGCCTCGAATGGTGCCATCCCAATGCTTGCATGATAACTATGGTTGTTGTCAAACTCAATAAGAGGCAAATGCTCATCCCAACTGTTTTTGAATTCCAATACACAAGCTCTCAACATATCTTCCAAAGTGCAAATAGTCCTTTTGGCTTCTCCATCAATTTGGGGATGAAAAGCAGTACTCAACTTCACTTTAGTACCAAGTCCCTTTGGATAGATTTCTGAAAAATAGGAGGCGAATTAGACACCACGATTCGATATGATGGAAAATGGAATTCGATGCAGCCTTACCAATTCTCAGACATATAAATGAACATAATCTTTGGTGCTAAATATAGGTTTGATTGGTAAGAAGTGAGCCGACTTTGTCATGCAATATTATCACCCATATGGAGTAAAAATGCTTCTTAGTCTTTGAAAATCCCACTACAAAGTCCATGTTGATTTTTTCCCACTTCGAAGTAGGAGTTATGATATTTTGGGATATGCCACACAACCTTTTATGCTCCACTTTGACGTTTTTGCAATTGGCACACTCGAACAAAAATTGGACAATGTCCTTTTTTATTTTATTCCTCCAATAGATCTCCCCCAATTCTCTACACATTTTCGTAGTGCTGGGATGAATAGAATATGAAGAGTTATGAGCCTCTTGTATTATCAACTTCTTCAACTCACTATCATTGGGTACACACAACCTCCCTTGATATCGGAGTACACTATCTCCCCCTTCTGAGAAAACTTCTATTTTTCCTTCTTTCACTAATGCTTTCAACTCAACTAAGTCAGGATCAAGGTCTTGTTTAGACTTTACCTCCTTAAGCAACGAAGATTTAGACCCATGAAGTACCATTGCACCATATTTCTTGACTCATTTAACTTCATCCTCAATCAAGCCAACCTATGGACCTCTTTGTCCAACTCCCTTTTTCCACCATCTTTAATGTGAAACACACTACATATTGAAACTCTGCTAAGGGCGTTGGCTACCATATTGGCTTTTCCAAGGTGATCCTTCACACTCATGTTATAATCTTTGAGCAACTCTAACCACCTTCGATACCTCAAGTTGAGATCCTTCTGAGTGAACACATATTGAAGGCTCTTGTGGTTGATGAAGACATCCATAAGGACCCCATACAAGTAATGTCACAAAATCTCCAAGTCAAATATGTAATGACCTGGTTGGTCATTTTTGGCTTTATCTATGAAAATAACTATTTTACCTTTTCATAAGTTATTTTGGACCTATTTTGAACTATTTGTATTGTTAGAACTAAAATCAACAATAACATACCTAGTGGAGTTGCATAAGCAGGGTCTGGGGAGAGTAGAATATACACAGACCTTACCATTACCTCATAGAAGTAGAGAGACTATTTCCTGGGAACCCTCATCTCAAAAATCCATAAGCAGAATTAGCTAGATATGACAAAGAGGAAAGAAAAGGGAACAAAAAGAGCGACTGTTAATGAAAAGCACATGTGAATATGTAGCACACACGCCTAGTCCTGCTACCTTACTATACCTCAAGGACAAACATCCAGCTAACCTTACCAACAAATTAGCCTGCTACTCTAATTCGCGACCTCCACTAAGGTCATGTCCACGGAGAGATCTAGTGTTGCCATTTCTTGTCTGATCAGCTCCCCCCAATACTTCTTCAGTCTACCTCTACCCCTCCATGTAACTCACAAAACCAATCTCTTGCACCTCCTAACATGAGCATCGGTACTCTATCTCTGCACATGTCAAAACAATCGCAGTCTTGCTATTAGAACTAAAATCCTAAGTGTTAAAAATTAAAAATATAAGTTTTGGCAATTTCGAAAGCTCAAGTACTGAAAACGTGAGTTTTTGTACCATCTTAAATTTCAGGTATAGATTAGAGATCGTCGATTCCATTAGCTTCTGAACATCAAAACTGGTCTTCAAGAAGTTACAAAATAGGATTTAGAGTTAAAATGTGGTTTTTATGCCCAAATTTGTGCTTTTAGTTGTTTCCAGAACCAAAGTTTTACTTTCGTCAACATTTGAATTTGGGAAGCTCGGATTGAAATTCTGACAATCCAGTAGTTCTAGATGGTGAAACTAATATTACAAATGGTCTAGCCATAATTGATGGAGTTTCTAAGGGCATTTTAGGTATTTTAAATTTTAAACTAGTTTATACGAGTTGCATGGGTAAATATAGCAAGGAGGCCTTGAAAGATTTTTGACGATTCTTTTAGGTCTAGATCACTATTTTTGGTATGGATACACATTTGGTTTATGTGATTCTGATTTCGCATGAGTTTTGCGGGTCTGTTCTGAGTACGAAATTGGACTTAAGCATTGCTAGTGCTAAGTTTCTGGTGCAGGCACATTCTTTCTTTACATTTGTAGAGCTCTGAAGGACTTCACACTCTGCCTTCGTGGAGGTTCTATCCGTATTCGGGGAGGTGTTGTAGGAATCCCCTACTTCGCATTCGGCGGATAGGCTCTGCGTTTGTAGAGTATGCATGTGAGTGGACCCCTCAGCTTCTTCCTCGGAGTCATGGATTGGTCTTGGCATTTACAGAGGTCATTTAGTCAACCTCCTCCGCGTTTGCGGAGTGTTTTTGTCACCTACACTGTATTAAACCAAAGAGTCACTATTTTTACTCCATTTTGAACATTCAAAGCTTTTGGGGCGATTTTGGAAGAGGAAATTTGAAGGATTTTGTTGGGTAAGTATTTCTAACGCTATTTTAATAATTTTCGATAAATTTTATCTTGATTTTGTCTTAAATTTCATAATTTTGAATTCCAAATTGGGGATGTTTAGACTATGAATTCCAAACTTTCAGTGTTGATTTCTCATTCGTTTTAAACTCTATTTTAGTAGGATTTTCACTCGTGAACTCCATTTTTTGTGTAGAACCAAATATTAAAGTCTATTTCTAGATTTGGGAATTTCAAATTTTGTCCCTAAAATTGACCATTTAGCCTCTAAGACTAATTCATGCCAATATGGGTATCAAAATGCACCTCTTAACACGTAGTATTTGTTTTTTTATAGTGATTGATTGATTTCTAAAGGACTTTGATGGTTCCTCTAAAGGGCTTTGATGGATGTTATGTCCTTGTTCCTCAACATCTTTACTTGCCTATCCAAGATTTCACCGGAACTTTCTCATAAGTCGAATTCTCTTCAACATTCACCACCTCTAAGGGCACAGTAAAATTTGGGTTTCCAACACACTTCCTCAACATAGAGACATGGAAGACTAGATTGTCACGCCCTAAGTCCCATTAAGGCGGACTGGCACCCGTTGCCGACAAGGCTCGGAGAACCAACATATAACTATGCACCTGCTATGAACATTTAAGAGGTTTCCATATTCAACATGTTGTCAAAAGAAAGTAAACTGTATTAACAAGCCAAAAGTAAATGCATAAGACTAGGCTGTTGGAGCCACGATGTCAACAGTATGCTACTTGACCACACTTTAATTTACATAGTCTACAAAGCCTCAAGGTAAGGAACAATATCCGTATGGGTGGGGACAGGCCCCGCCTCATGACTAACTATACAATACAAAATACAAGCTCTAGACACACAAGCCCCGAAACAACCTGGAGCTTGGTAATAGCAGCTGGAAATCCCGTACTCTTACTGGGGAGATCTAGTAGCTCCTGTACCTGCAGCATGAAATGCAGGTCCCCCGTAAGGGACATCAGTACGAGATAATGCACTGAATATGTAAGGCAGGAAATACTGTATATGAGATAAGAACTCAAATGAAATAACACACTGGTGTGTAAGGATAAAAGACCACCTTTAGTCATACTGTGGAATCATGTACTGTATGTCTTTTAATTACTTTATCTTTTTTACTGTATAATCCATGTACAATATATCGTGTAAATAACCAGCTGATCAGTGGTAAATCAATATCGGGATCAACCCATGCTAGGCTTTCCTTTCACCCCTGGGATACCCCCCATAATATGGGATCGACCCATGCTAGGTGATTCTTCCGCCCCTAGGATACCACGAATCAATAAGCAACTTTGAGTTATCTTTTATTTACTTTCCAGATGATTTTTTTGGTGGTCATAACATTTAGAGTTGTAGGAATATAGACATGACGTGTGACATATAAACAACCATACAAGATAATACCGCAACGAAAAGAGAGTTACATAACTAGTGAAACGTATAGAAGATTAAACAACACATGGACTTTATTTGGTAAAAAGGAACTCATGTATCTTTGGTATCCAGCTATGTATGCAGATTTGACAATGACTAGGTATGGGAACATATGAACATGGTAAGGAGTGGAGACATAGTTATTACTTATGTCGGAGTTGGTAAGTGCCTTTATGTACCAAGAAAGAACCTAGATTTCATGCCAAGTAATAGGAAATCAAGTAGCCTTACATACCTCATTGTATTACGTCGTTATTACCTTGGAGTAGTATCCTCTTCCTCCAAATACTTATCTACAACATAGTAGGTGATAAAACTAGTGTTAGCAGCTAATAGACACATCTTGGTAGTCCAATTTCACCAGAAAACAATATCCGGGTAGCAAGCTCGGAATTAGCAACTAAGGAGTATTCTTTAATCATTTCCACTCCTAATCATATTTTCTAATACACATTCTCATATACATGTCATATCTAGCTATTTTTAGTCCCATAATAGCATTACAACAACTCATAAAGTACAACATACAATAAATCTACACAACACGCAAGTAGGCAACGCAACATTGCGTCCTTTCGCTACATTCCAACGTCAACCATTCCAAATCCATTTCAACCTCAACCAAACTGTTCTCAACATATTTACACACAAAAACAGTCCTAAAATATTCACCAAGTTGATGGAAAACATGAGACAACAATTCCCAATATTCAGTCCATGAATTCTTACTAAGAGCGGAATTTAGATATCATATAGAACTCAATTTCGCGAAAGATAAAAATGGTGCAGCAGCCTTCTTACATCACTACAGAACCAAACCTCGTTAAAAACATACATATTACTTCATAATCCAGCCAACTAACAAGAGAAAAACCTCTTAATTAACAAGAAAAGTGGACAACAATCTTTGGAACACATGCTGTCCCAAATTCCTGCACAAGTACAACCAGCATACTCTTCATGTTTTTGATGGAAAAATTACACCAAACCATAGGTATTTTTACTTACCTCAGCCCTCAAGGATTAGGTGCTCTTCAAGAACCCTAGAGGTGAGCCTTGGCTGCTTTACAAAATGAAGAGAGAGCAAGGAGAAACTTGGAAAGAAATCTGATTTTTGTCTTTGAGAAAATGACTAAATTTGCTGGCTGTTAGTCCCTTTTATAGGGCCAATTTTGGCCGAATTTCTTTTGGATTTCCAGCCTTACCTTATTAAGGTTATGATGCAGCAACTTGGCCTTTTCACTTGGGCTTTATTGGGCTTCAATTGGATGGGCTTTATTGCAAATATTTCTCCCTTAAACCCACCTAGTTTGAGCTCTATTTGTGAATTGGGTTGTGAATGTAATTTGTCCCTTTTCCTATTCATCTTGGGCTGAAAATGTTGTCCTTTTATGATGCTAAACCATGGGCCTAAATGACATCCTTAACTCGGGGTTTATTCTTTATCGGACTTGAAACAAATTCGGTGTTGGGTCTCGTCTCCGTCTACCTAGCCTATTTAAGCTAAGCACATAGGTGACTCACCTGTTAGCTTCCTAAGTCTCACAAACACCTCACTTCTTTCACTTCATTTAAGGTCACGATCTCCTTAACTTGACTTAAAACCTATATACACTCGGTCATCTTAAGCGTTAGACGTACATATAGTCTTCTAGTCTGAAATTCAAGCACTTTTAAAAATGTGCACTGCTTTGAACCCGCCATATCATGTTTCACATGCGTTGGACTAGTACATGTAACATGTGGGGTGTTATATCCTTCCCCCTTTAGGAACATTCGTCCCCAAAGGTTAGCTAATGGGATAGGTCATACAAGTTTAAACTTTCCTGTAAACAAACTTTTGACAACATAATAAGAATTCAAATTGATGAACCTACTAATCCCTCAACTTTGTATCTTGGACTTACTCTTTAGGTTCAAATAAATAAGGGTACTTAGATCTCATTGCTTCCTCAGCCTCCCACGTCACCACTTCTACTTGCTGGTTACTCTAAAGTACCTTTACTGAAGGTATTTCCTTAGCTTTCTAATTTGACGATCTAGGATAGCAATAGGTACCTCTTCATAGGTGAGGTCTTCCGTAACCTGCATATCTTCCAGAGGAGTGATACGAGATGGGTCACCTATGCATTTTCTAAGCATTGAGACATGAAAAACTGGATGAACCGTTGAAAGCTCTTGGGGTAGCTCTAATTCATACGCAACCTGTCCAAACCTTTTAATAAACTTATATGGCCCTATGTAACGTGGGCTTAGTTTTCCTTTCTTACCAAATCTCATAACACCTTTCACTGGGGACACCTTTAAGAATACCCAATCTCCTACTAAGAATTCCAGTCCTCTTCTTCTAGCATTCACATATGATTTGTGATGACTTTGGGTTGTTTCTAGCCGTTGTTGTATTACCTTGACTTTTTCCATGGCTTGTTAGACTAGATCTGGACCAAGCAAGGTGGTTTCACCCACTTCAAACCATCCTATAGGTGATCTACATTTCTTTCCATACAAAGCTTCATACGGTGCCATCTTGATGCTTGAATGGTAGCTATTATTATAGGCGAATTCAATAAGTGGCAAATGGTCCACCCAACTACCTTTGAAGTCCAATGCACAAGCCTGCAACATATCTTCAAGTGTTTGAATGGTGCGTTCTGCTTGACCATCTGTCTGCGAGTGGAAAGTTGTACTTAAATTCACTTGTGTCCCTAAGCTCCTTTGGAAGGATTTCCAAAACTTTGCAGTGAATTGAGCTCCCTGATCAGATATAATGGATATTAGGACCCCATGTAGCCTAACTATCTCTTTGAGGTATAACTTTGCATAATACTCTTCAGCTGTCTAATCACTCTTAACTGGCAAGAAGTGTGCTGACTTTGTGAGTCTATTAACTATCACCCATATAGAGTCAAACTTCTTAAATGAGCGAGGCAATCATGTAAAAAAATCCATATTAATCATATCCCACTTCCATGTTGGAAGCTCTATACATTGCATATAACCTCCTGGCTTTTGGTGGTCTACCTTAACTTGTTGGCAATTCGGACATTGAGCCACAAATTCTGCGAGGTCCTTTTTCATGCCTTCCCACCAAAACATTCCCCTTAGGTCATGATACATCTTAGTTGATCCTGGATGGACTGAATATCTTGAATGATGGGCTTCTTCCATTATCCTCCTTCTTAGACCATTAATATTAGGAACACATAATCTGTTTTGGCAATAAAGTACTCCATTTTGGGTAAGTTCAAAGCCCTTCATCGTGCCTTGATTCACGTTCTCCTTAAGTCATCGTAGAATAGAATCTTTGAACTGTTTTTCTCTTACCTCTGTTACCAATGAAGACGTTGCAGCATTTTGCACAATAACCCCTTCTTTTGGAGTTTTAAGGAGGCGAACTCCCAAATTGGCTAGTTGACGTAGATCCTTAGCCACTCTTTGACGTACCACGGACTGTTCAGCAATATTCATAATTGTCTTACGACTCAGAGCATCGGCTACCACATTTGCTTTCCCTGGATGGTATAGTATATCAGCATTGTAATCCTTTGTTAGCTCCAGCCACCTCCGCTGCCTTAAATTTAGGCCTTTCTGTTTAAAGATGTACAGTAGGCTCTTATGATCAGTATATATGTCAACATGAACTCCATACAAATAGTAGCGCTATATTTTCAAGGCAAACGCAACAACTGCTAGCTCAAGGTCATGTGTTGGGTAGTTTCTCTCATGTGACCGCAGTTGTCTTGAGGCATAAGCAATTACCTTACCATGTTGTATTAGTACACACCCTAAGCCAACCCCTGAAGCATCATAATCCACTGCATACTCCTCTATGCCTTCTGGAAGCACTAGTACAGGTGTAGAAGTTAGCCTGCTTTTCAAGTCTTGAAAGCTTCTTTCACATGCATCATTCCATTGAAATTTGGTTGCCTTATGTGTTAACTTTGTTAGAGGTGCAGAAATAGAAGAAAAACCTTCAACAAACCTTCTGTAATAACCTACCAACCTAGGAAGCTTTGAACTTCTATGGGTGTTGTTGGCCTTGGCCAATCTATCACCGCCTCTATCTTTTGTGAATCAACCCTTATTCCTTCATCAGATACAATATGACCCAAGAATGCCATTGATTTCAACCAAAAGTCACAGTTGGAAAACTTGGCATACAATTGCCGATCACGGAGAACTTGTAATACTTGTCGTAAGTGATTTGCATGGTCCTCTTCTGATTTTAATACACCAAAATGTCATCTATAAATACTATCACAAAGACATCCAAGAACGGCTTGAATACCCTATTCATTAAGTCCATAAAAACTGCTGGTGCATTGGTCAGCCCAAATGACATAACAAGAAATTCAAAGTGATCATAGTGTGTCCTAAAGGCTGTCTTGGGTATGTCTTTCTCCTTCACCATCACTTGGTGATAACCTGACCTCAAATCAATTTTTGAAAAGCATTTGGCACCCTGTAACTGATGGAATAAATCATCAATCCTGGGGAGGGGGTATTTGTTTTTAATTGTCACCCTATTCAATTGTCGGTATTCAATACACATTCTCAAGGTGCCATCTGTTTTACGTACAAATAACACTGGGGCACCCCAAGGGAACATACTAAGTCTTATAAAACCCTTCTCTAGCAAATCTTTTAATTTCTCCTTTAATTCACATAATTCTGTCGGGGCCATTCTATATGGGGGAATAGAAATAGGTTGAGTGCCTGGAAGTAAGTCAATGCCAAAATCTATTTCTCGTTCTGGAGGTAAACCTAGAAGCTCTTCGGGAAACACATCAACAAATTCATTCACTACGGGAACAGATTGAAGAGTTGGTGATTCTGCTTGCATATCCCTTACTCTAACTAGATGACATACATATCCCTTTGACATCATCTTCATTGCCTTAAAATAGGAAATAAACTTAACCTTTGGTGCCCCAACATTACCTTCTCATTCAAGGACTGCCTCATTTGGAAAGTAGAAATACACTCTCTTAGTTCGGCAATCCACAGTAGCATAGCAAGAAGCTAACCAATGGATACCCATTATAACATCACATTCCACCATATCTAACTCAACAAGGTCTGCCAATGTGTCACGGTCACAAATAGTTACTACACAGTCATAATAGACCCTTCTAGCTATAATAGATTCACCGGCTGGTGTAGACACTTCAAATGGCTCGTTCAATAATTTAGGTGTTCTTTTAA
The DNA here is from genome assembly GCA_029948455.1 of Solanum rostratum. Classification (NCBI taxonomy): domain Eukaryota; kingdom Viridiplantae; phylum Streptophyta; class Magnoliopsida; order Solanales; family Solanaceae; genus Solanum; species Solanum rostratum. The sequence goes on from CM057055.1 coordinate 19,077,583, forward strand.
GCTTCCCAGCCACTAGTAGAGTGATATATGATAATGTAGAATCAGGGTCAATTAATGCATACATATTATGTGAAAAGATGGACAATATACCTGTGACCACATCGAGTGAAGCTTCTAAATTTTGCCGACTCCCCAGAGCATAAGTGCGATTTTGGGCTCCGCTGGAGCTAGCTGCCCCTCTACCACCTCTACCATGGCCTGTAGGTGTTTGTTGACCCCTACCTAATGGGGGAACTGGCGATGATGATGCAACAGCTGACCCAGTAGGTTGTGCTATATCACCCATACGTCTTTTTGGGCAATCTCTCATCATATGCCCTAGTGCACCACACCAATAACAAGCATCTGCCCCAATACGACATGTACCTAAATGACTCCTCCCACATTGTTTCCAAGGCTGCCTAGGAGGAATTTGCTGGCTGGCCGAATATCCTGTTGTTCGTGCACCTTGGCCCTCACTTCTTTGACTAAACTGATTACTTTTAGACCCTTGAAGTTGTGGTGTAGCACTGACTGCAGAGTAGGAGGATGATGGTCTAGGTGGTTTATTAGGAAATCGGGGCCTAAACTCACCTTGGGACGGTACAAATTGCTCTGTAGATCTGGCCCTCTTGGACTGCCCTCTTTCTAACTCTTGTGTCCTTCTTCTTTGCCTCTGATCCTCTAGTTTTTGTGCAAATGCTTACATCCTCGCTATATCCATGTCTTTATTCAAAGAAGCAATGGTGCAGTCTCTGACCAGATACGAATCCAACCTATCCACATATCGATGAACTCTATCTGCCATAGTAGCAACTACATTAGGAGCATACCTGGACAGGGAATTAAATTGAAGGCTATACTCCCTCACGCTCATATTCCCTTGGTGGAGATTCAGAAACTGACTTGCCCGGGCCTCTTGGATCTCGTATGGCAAGTAATGGTCAAGAAATGCCTCTCTGAACTCCTTCCAGGTAGTTGGAGGTGCATCTATACCCTTAGATTGCTTCCAAGCTTCATACCACAATATAGCCACACCCTTCAATCTATATGTTGCCAATTCCACAGCTTCTGTGCCGCTTATGTGCATAACATCCAAAGTGCATTGGATCTGATTGATGAAGACTTGTGGATCTTCATTAGGATCTGACCCGGTAAAGGATGGAGGGTCCAAATTAAGGAAGTCACGTATCCTCGTGCTAGCTGCCCTATTCACACCACCTGCACCTATAACTGGGCCTTCTTGTCTTTGGCTCTCGCCAGCAACTATCTGAGTCCATAATTGGACCGCATTTCTCAGATCCTGCACGGTAGCATCGATAGGTGGTTCTAGGGGAGTTTCACTACTTCCTGGTTCATCAGGAGCTCGAGGAGTTGGAGATGTTTATGATAGAGACTCATCTTGGGCCTCATTTTGTCGTCTCACCCGACTGGGTGCACCAATTACCGCTTCCACTTCCTTCCCTTTGCCTTTACTTTTCCTTGTTTCAGGCATACTTGCTATACAAAACAATTTAGAGGTTAGAAACAATCAACCTACAACACTTGGCTCTATGGCACGATCTAAAGAATTAAAAGAAAGTGACAACTCCTATATGCCACGTAGCCTCCTGCTTATAAATGTGGTGCACGACACATCCATAAACAAGACTCTACATAGACACAACTCTGTAGACTCCCTAGGACGACCCGCTCTAATATCACTTTTGTCACGCCTTAAGTCCCATTAAGGCGGACTGACACCTGTTGCCGATAAGGCTCGGGAGAACTAACATATAACTATGCACCTGCTATGAACATTTGAGAGGTTTCCATATTCAATATGCAGTCAGAAGAAAGTAAACTATATTAACAAGCCAAAAGTAAATGCATAAGACTAGGCCATTGGAGCCACGATGTCTAGAGTATGCTACTTGACCACACTTTAATTTACATAGTCTACAAAGCCTCTAGGTAAGGAAAAATATCCGTATGGGTTGGAATTAGCAACTAAGGAGTATTATTTCAACATTTCCACTCCTAATCATATTTTCTAATACACATTCCCATATACATGTCATATCTAGCTATTTTTAGTCCCATAACAGCATTACAACAACTCATAAAGTACAACATACAATAAATCTACACAACACGCAAGTAGGCAACGCAACATTGCGTCCTTTCGCTACATTCCAACGTCAACCATTCCAAATCCGTTTCAACCTCAACCAAACTGTTCTCAACATATTTACACACAAAAACAGTCCTAAAATAGTCCTAAAACAGTCACCAAGTAGATGGAAAACATGAGACAAAAATTCCCAATATTCAGTTCACGAATTCTTACTAAGAGCGAAAATTAGATATCATATAAGAACTCATTTTCGCGAAAGATAAAAATGGTGCAGCAGCCTTCTTACATCACTACAGAATCAAATCTCATTAAAAACATACATATTACTTCATAATCCATCCAACTAACAAGAGAAAAACCTCTTAATTAATAAGAAAAGTGGACAACAATCTTTGGAACACATGCTGTCCCAAATTCCTGCACAAGTACAACCAGCATACTCTTCATGTTTTTGATAGAAAAATTACACCAAACCATAGGTATTTTTACTTACCTTAGCCTTCAAGGATTAGTTGCTCTTCAAGAACCCTAGAGGTGAGCCTTGACTGTTTTACAAAATGAAGAGAGAGCAAGGAGAAACTTGAAAAGAAATCTGATTATTGGCTTTGAGAAAATGACTAAATTTGTTGGTTGTTAGTCCCTTTTATAGGGCCACTTTTGGCCGACTTTCTTTTGGATTTCCAGCCTTACCTTATTAAGGTTATGATGCAGCAACTTGGCCTTTTCACTTGGGCCTTATTGGGCTTCAATTGGATGGGCTTTGTTGCAAATATTTCTCCCTTAAATCTACCTAGTTAGAGCCCTATTTGTAAATTGGGTTGTGAATATAATTTGGCCCTTTTCCTATTCATCTTGGGCTGAAAATATTGTCCTTTTAAGATGCTAAACCATAGGCCCAAATGACATCCTTAACTCGGGGTTTATTCTTTATCGGACTTGAACAAATTCGGTGTTGGGTCTCGTCTCCGTCTACCTAGCCTATTTAAGCTTAGCACGTAGGTGACTCACCTGTTAGCTTCCTAAGTCTCACAAGCACCTCACTTCTTTCACTTTATTTAAGGTCATGATCTCCTTAACTTGACTTAAAACTTATATACACTCGGTCATCTTGAGCGTTAGACGTACATATAGTCCTCTAATCTGAAATTCAAGCACTTTTAAAAATGTGCACTGCTTTGACCCCGCCATATCATGTTTCACATGTGTTGGACTAGTACTTGTAAGATGTGGGGTGTTACATGGATGAACCATGCTCATCTCCATGAGCAACTCTAATTCGTATGCATCTTTACTAATACGTCTTAAGATTTGATAATATAAGACCCCACCTATGGAGAGTATTACATGTTGAGGAAAGTACGCCTTGGAAAATTTGAAACTATAAGATTTTAAGAAGGAGTTTACGACCCGTAAGATGAAGTACGACCTGTAAAGTAGGTTCGTAGAACCTGGCAGAGTTGGTGAAAGCTAGGATCTTTTGAGGTTCAATCTATGACTCATTAGATGACCTGTAAAGTCCTCTATGAGTCATAGACCGTATCATAGAATGAGAATCAGAGAAGGGGCTCTAAGAGTCTATCATACGAAACACCATCTAAAGCCCGTTGAACAATCTATGAGTCGTAGATCATGTTGTAGAGAGAGGACCATAGGAAAAGGTGTCTGAAGTTTAGAAAAGGGCCATCAAACAAAACCCCATCTACGACCCATAGAATGGTCTACGGCTTGTAGACAGGGTCTCGTAGACCTGTTCGGCCAGTTTTAAAAGGGTATTTTAGCCCTTTCCTCACACCCTAAGCCCAATCCCACGTTGTTGGCTTCCCACACGCCCTATATCAGTCCAAAACTCCCCCCAATGACCCTATTCTGCCTCATTCTTCCTCGTTCCAAAAACCCTAAGTCTCAAAAACTCTCTTAAGCTCTTCAAGGCATTCAAGGAAAGGGGGAAAGCTAGGGTTTCGGGTTCTCCATCTCCAAACCAGATTTTCTCCACCAAAATCACACCAAGGTATGTGGGTTTTGAATGTGAGGACCTTTCCCTCACAAGCTCAACCATTCCTCCTCCAAGTCTTTTTCCAAGTTATGGGTATTTATGAAGATTCGATGAACTTTTGCATGATATGACTATGAAGAAAACCATAATGATATTATGATGAGCATTATGTTATTTGCTTTGGATAATATTATGAAATGACAAGTCATGGAAAATGTGTGATTTAAGATGAGGGTTTAATGATGCCCTAACTATGGTTTACTATAATTAGGTGGGTTTTTTTGCATGAATTGAAAAAGGGACTTTTTCTACTCTCCTCATGTCTAAAGGTGTTGTTCTTGCATGGTTTTGAGCATGAATATATACCCACCATATTTACTAAATCATGAATCAAGCTTCTTATGTTGGCAAAGGGTTTATAGCAAAATATGTGATTTACGAATGATATAAATTGTGAAGGGCTATTATGTATGCTATGAATTATGAGAATGCTTTGAAAGTTATGAAAACTTATGAAGCCCTATCTTTGATATGATGAAGCTTTAGTTTTGATGAGATACTCTATGAAGTATGAGGATATTACAATGCTTCAATATCATGATGATAAAAATAATTTGAGTATTCCTTGGGGTTGTGACTTAGCTCTGAGTGGACCATGGTAAATAACCATTGTCCTCTAACTATGTTGCGACCATAGATTTGAAATTAGGCTAATTTATCTATATAGCTTAAGTTACATGATTGAACAAAATGAGAGATATTCTCGTATGACATATGTGAATCATCTACCGAAAAAGGTAATGTTCCTGTAAAGTTAATAAGATGTGAATACCGAAAAGGGTAATGTTCCCTTAAGGTAAAATTGAAGCATTCTCCAAAATGGGTAGTGTTCCTGTAATGTAAATTTGAAGCATTCTCCGAAATGGGTAATGTTCCCATAAGGTGAGTGTGAGGCATTCTCCGAAATGGGTAATGTTCACGTAAGGTGAGTGTCCGGCCTACCCTGGCAAGGTAGCCACTCCTAATCTGATGTGGAGTGAACATCGGGATTCCAAGTGGTAGCTCGCTTTGTCATATATGTCAGTTATGGTCCCTTCCCATCTATGTATAATATGCTATATGATTTGATGATTCATTCTTACATAATTTGACAATGGCATTTTGCATGCATGACATATTGGACTTACATTCGTTGACTGCGATTATGGATGTTGTTAAATATGGTTTATGTCCCTTGTTGCATTTGCACCCCGCATACTTAGTACATTCCAAGTACTAACGCATACTTTTTGCCTGCATGATCTAACTATGCAGGAATCGGAGCCCCTTACCATCCTCCTCCTCCACGTGGCTAGACGTTCCGATCGGAGATTTGCTTGGTGAGTCCTCCACACTCGGGGATGAAATTCTACTTACCTTCATGCCTTATTTAGACTCAGTTATTTTTGGATACTATATTTTGAGGGTGAGCCAGGGAGATGTATTAGCCCCTGCTCCATTTGAAATTGAGATGTGTTGTTGAATATTGTGATGGTTATGTATTATTGAGCTTAACTCTTTATACTTTTGTGTTATGATAAACATCCCTAGTCCCATATTTTCCTTTTGGGTTAAATTCTTGTTGATGATGATGAGATGGAAGTCCTAAGTCCCTAACAACCTCGTAGCGTGAGTCATACTTACCCGCCCCACAGAAATTATTTGCTGCACATCCTCTTCCCTACATTATCCCCATAGCGTGAGTCCAAAGTCTCGCTTCCCTTAGTTATTATGTACTATATGCTTTGTCATTTTTTTATGCTTTCGCAAACCAAGGATGTGCTTATATGCTTATGAGGCTTGTTTGGGACCCCACTCGAGTTTCTATTCGCTGTGTCGTGTCTACGACTTAGGCTTGGGTCGTGACAGATAAGGTCATAAATACCTTGAGCTTAACTTTCCCTTCTTGACAAAACGGACTATACATTGGTGAAATATTCTTGTACACCAAATCATCAACTTTAAATTAAAGGTCCCTTCTTCTAGTGTTAGCATAGGACTTTTGCCTACTTTGAGCTGTCTTCAATTTTTCCCTAATTATCCTCACCTTTTCCAAGCTTCCATAACAAAATATGGACCTAACAGAGCTATCTTCCCTACTTTAAACCACCCCATTGGGGATCTACAACGTCTACCATATAGAGCTTCAAAGAGAGCCATTCTGATGCTCGAGTGATAGCTATTGTTGTAAGTAAACTCAATAAGTGGAAGATGCTCATTCCAACTACCCTTAAACTCCAAGACGCAAGCCCTAAGCATATCCACAAGAGTTTCAATGGTTCTCTAATGTTGCACAAGCTACACCTCCTTTTTGAGGCCAAAACGATTGTTGTTAAGATATATAACCTAACAAAGGTTAGGGTCAAACCCACAGGGAATATGGTAGACCTAGAAGAATTCAATTGCAATTAGGGTTGATTAACCAACTTATCTCCATGAAGGGGGGGGGGGTTTATAATAACTATAAAAAGTAATTCTAAGCTTAGACAAGTGTTAAACCAGTATGAAGAGTAACTACGGTATTGTGTTCCCCGTGATTCCTTAACTCAGTATTACCACATAATCGAATTATTTTCCAGTGTGTAGCATGCAAAACAATAAGTTAAACTCATCGAACCCTTTGGCCCAGGTGAGAGGAGAATTTCACTACGCGGTTTGATCCATCTCCGTAGTGTGACATTACTAACACCTTATCTATTATCCCAGTACAACCTTCCTTTGGCCAAGTTCGATTGATTAGATGAAAAACATCAATCGAATCTTGTTAATTAATCTCTTTTCCTATTCATTACTACCTTGGTCCAGTCAGTAACACTAGGCAAGTTCTAATGTTGGCCACTATTAGGAAGCATTCAATATGATAAATATTAATTAATACATGCATGCACACTTTTAAAGAATTATGAATTATTCGATTTTACTTTGTTAGTTCTTCATGGTTCCCATAACCCTAGTTGTGGATTTAGCTACTCATGATCAGTGTAAATGCAAGATTATGAATTTGAATAACATAACTGAGTACTTATACAAGAGAATTAAGCACAAGAATCCAAACTCTACAATAAGAATCACAAGATTTGAATTTAAAGATGAAAGAAAGTTCTACAAGTTTTTCTCAAGCTCTATCACGTTCCTCTATTGTATCTCTGTTTTTCCTTATGAAAAATAACCTAAAAGACTATTTATAGTGTTTAAAATACAAAACCAAAATGAAATAGGATAACTAGGTCGGCAGGCTCTACGAAGGACTCCACGGGTCGTATAATAGTTTACGGCTCGTGATCGGGCTTTCGTGGATTGTTGCTTTAATTCTGGAATTGTCTTCTACCGCCCGTATAAGATTTTGCGGCCCATAGGGGGTTTCGTGTGATGGTTTTTCAGCAAGTCCCACCTTCTAATCCTCAGGGCACGATACCAAGTCTACGGCTCGTCTGCATGCTCTTAGACTCAACTTCAAAAATCCACCCTTCACTGGAATTGTACATGAAACCCTCTTTATGACTCATAGAATATCCTACGGCCCGTAAAAGACCTCGTGTAACTTCACTTTCAGAAACATCTGTACACTTTGCCCAAAAATGGTGCCAACCCTAAAATCCTGCAAAACAAACAGAAAAACACATCAAACCTACTAACATCGCATTGAGAACACACAAAATTCCTAGTTTTAAGCATCAAAAGTATTGTATTTTGGCAGCACATCAACACCCTCAACTTAAAATTGTTGTTTGTCCTCAAGCAACGAATTCAATCTACATAAGCAGCACAGTAACAGATAGACCTCAATCTAATGGCATACATCAGATCAAATTCCAGCATAGATATGCACACCACTTCCAGAACACATCAGATACACAGATCAATGCACGTGATAATGCAACTACGACAAGCAAGGTAATTATCAACAAGCCACAATTACTGAATTCGTCTCATATTAACAATGCAATGCAAGTTTCCTCACACAAAAGAAGTCCCATATCTCACTCACAATGATATTTTTAGATATAACCTTGGAACTATGCAAAATCACTCAATACCATATGCTTGCCCCTATACTCACGACTATGACCTTTGACTACTTGGACTGGGATCACTTTAGAACTTTACTGACTTGTAACGTAGGCTCAAAGGGATTCGACATGATATTTTGGGAACACAGTGACTAAAGGTCCCCCTTCACACTATGTTTTCTACCCTTTTGCCCTGCTAACACTATTACTTTTTATCTTATTCTCCCTTTCTCCTATTTCAAGATTTTTTGGGTGCATTCTTTTCATCTTTCAACTTTTTGCCTTGTATTTGCACTTCATTTTCTTTTTAATTCATTGCTAAGATATCATTCATTTTTCTTGCACCTAGTAACATATTTGTTTTTCCTTTTCCAAGTATCACTAATCCCCCCCCCCCTCCTCATTTTGTGTTTACCCTTACACCAGCCACCCTCAACTTAGGCTTTTGGCCTAAATTGAGGTGCACATTATCCAACCTAGGAACCAGGGCCACTTTTGGTAGTCACCCTCGACTCATGCTTTTTGCCCAGTCAAGGTGCAGAATGTTTAAGGAAGGAGGGCCAGTTTTAGGATTTTACATCTAATAAAGCTAGATTACTAGGATTCGACCAAGAAAAGGTACATGTAAGGCTCAAATATTAGGATCAAGGGAATTTTCACACATTTAGTTGGTTATTTAGGCTAAGTGGACTATTATGAACAACGACCAAAGATCCTTTCCTAACCAACTAGCCTACTGTCTAAATTAGAGTAACAGGGCAAGATCTGAATTGAAACGCAATACCCGAAGTTAGCAAAGTAAGCTCACACTCACATGGCATTGATTAAACCATCAACACAGATTCTTAGATCATGCTTTTTATCTCAATTTTACCCTCACTTATCCGAACAAGCACTATCAACAGGATTAAACATACATGGTTGCTATCTAGACTAACTAATCAAATATTTTGGTGGGGTATCATTTTTCACAAAAAGCACAAAAACACATATATGCCATAGACATCAGTATTATATGCTATTAATACTATCCACATATCCTAAATATGCCGGTTAAACACAAATTAAATATCCAAGGGGAAAAAGAACATAGGCAAGAAAACCCCTAGGATTCAAAATTTGGGATAGTCATAGGCCAAGACTACTTTGACTTATTTGAGGCCTATAACTACCCACACCCCTATTGAAAAAGAGGTGCATTGTCCCCAGTGTACCCAAAAAATACAAAATGAAGTACTGGAGTAAAAAAAAACATACTTGGGCACTTAGCCCCAGTCTCTGCTGAGTCTGACCACCCTTACCTGCCCTATGGCCTCCTCACTGGGCCAGTACCCCACACCCTCTCGAGCTCACGAGCCTATCGTATCTCCTCTTTTTGCCTCAACTGCCTTATGATAAGCTCTATCTCCTCTTCCTCTGTCAGCTCCGCATGCAACCTTACTATCTCTGGATCATCATCAGTGTGGGCCTCTTCCCATGTGAAGGCTATGGAGTCTCCTCAGGAGCAAATAAATCCACCACCGGCACTGGAGGTGCGATTTGTGAGAATGCCACCGGTGAGCCTAGAGCTACTGGATATCCATTTGTAGGGCCGTCATATCTACTGGTCGTGTTTTACTTAGGCTTTGCTAGACCGCAACTCAAAAGCATCAATGCAGGCATTCACGGCTATAAGTCGGTTTTGAATAGTAGCGACCATGTATGCCTGCATGCATCCTTGGACTCTGTAACCTAGCAGACCCAAGGCCTAATCTGCTAAACTAACTGAGTCAACTGAGACTCAGTGTGGCTAGTTGCCGCGCCATGGCCTGAATGGATGTTGTGGACACATAAACCATGCCGGCAGGTGCTGTCTGTGTAGAAGTGTTCTATGGTGCAGGAGTAGTAATAATAGGCCACATTTGACTTATTCTATGGGGGCCTCTACTCTATAGCAAAAATAATAGTGGTGGATGGTAGAACCTTCAGAGGTGGCTCTGGTATGAACATCTCAGGCATAGGAGCTAGCTTGTGTGTTCCTTGCCGATGTGCCATCGAGTTCTCAACCTCAATCAGGCTGGCATCTAAAGTGTGTTGGACCTCAATCAGTGAGTCCAACTGATGTAGACTCTCCACCCCTACTCTAGATAGATTCTGTAGATCAAGCAAGGAAAGGGGAAGGTGGTAGACCACTTCAAGGCTGCCGCGTGGATCTACTCTACGATGAGACTGTCCCAATCTATCTCATAGCCAACCAAGATGCTGGGAACTAGAATCGCACAGTCTCGCATTGATGTGTTATTTGCAAGCATCAGTCCGATTTGTGACTTCACAACAACCCACCAAAATTTAGTAGGAAAGCTAAGGGAGGCCTTCACAATGGCCTCAGAAGATGTGGCTACCCATGTAGGGTCCGGGCCCTGCGCAACAATCAAACCTACCACCTATCTCATCAAGCCGGCTTTGTAGCTCTAGTCTCTCATCAGACCCACGTCCCTAGTCTGCCCCACTCTACGAACCTACTCTACTTTGCATCTAGGCGCTAGGAACTCAGGCCCGAATAACATGTTGCAGATGGTAGTCTCTAAGATGTCCACCTGCTGGCCTTTCACTCTAGTATACATTAGTCTGCGTTGAGCGAGAGGCTTCTTTCCCTTGGGAAGAGTGTTGAGAACTGTGGTTGTGTATGATGCATAGAACTCCCAAACCATAATCGGGTAGTACCTCCCTAGTGCTTTGGTCAGGCATTAGAGCCTATATATGCTGATGGTGTCCTGGATATCAGGGACACTATCTAATCGAGAGGAAATGATCCAGGGCTCCTCATAAATAGAGCAAGCTAGTTCACCCTGCTCATTGCTCTATACGCCTTCCGTGTAAATATCTCGCATGCCCACAACACACCATTGACTGGTGAGAGCATCTGGAGGTGATGGTGATGTCGGTGGTGCTGCAGCCGAGGACTCTGTCTCTGACTCATCTCCAGATCCTGACTCTGATTCTGACTCCTCTCTGGATGGAGCCATCTGAGTGGAGCTGCTATTGTTGTTGCTCTCTCGTCAAACTGGGAAGTGTGAACAACAATAGCCGGGTCTGGGTCTGCCAAAGTCTTGTGGCAGCCTGTGTCTGTGGTCTATTAGCATCCAAATTAGGTTAGGCACTGAGCTCTTCAACTGATCCACTAACCTCAAGGTCTCCTCCTCCCCCAAGGTCTTATCGTTGAGCGTCATCTACAAGGCTCAAATATCCTCATGTCTCGGCTTTAGGGCCATAGCACCTGAAACATACACATTTACACAATATGATTAGCCCCATAGGTCAAGAAACAAGAACAACAACAACAACATACCCAGTGGAATCTCACAAGTGGGATCTGGGAGGGTAGAATGTACGCAGACCTTACCACTACCTCATAGAAGTAGAGAGGTTGTTTCCTAGGTCTACAAAATGAAAACATACTTGAGACTTTGTTATAGAGGGGTCTACAAAAGCACCTCTATGGGCCGTAGTGAAAACTTTGAGCCATAGAAGGCTCTCATAGGAATAGTGTCCACAATATTTGCTTACTGGAATGGCATCTACGGGACCAGGTATGACTCGTAGATGTAGACCGAGTCGTAGATGATTCTAGTGTCTAGACTTTTGCAAGCAAGGATTTACAAGACCTTTTTATGAGTTGTAGAGTATTCCACGACTCGTAGAAGGTCTCATCTGATGGATTCTAAGAAACATCAGGTTTTTGGATTTTTGTATGAAGGGCAATTACGGCCCGTGGAAGTTTCAAAGGTCGTTAAAGACCCTCAAACCATAGAAAAACAAGTGGCTTGAGTGTTTGAGCCCATCAACATGGACCCCATATGACATTTTCAACCATAGTTTCAGTATTGAAGCAATACACACACATCCACATAGCTCATGTCAAAACACCCAACACTCCGCATGCAAATTCCACACATACCCCATAAAAAATCATTTAACATGCTTTCCCAAACCTACCGACCTTGTTTGAATGAATAAGCATCAAAATCACACACATGCCATCACATACCGAATTTTCAATGCATATAATCAAATTAATTCAATGGTATGTGATCACATGGATTTTTCCCACACCATTCAAACAAAAGGACAAAATCATACACCCAAGTTTCCAGCCTTTACACAAATTTACAAATTTCACCCTAATCAAACAATACTTGGTAAAATAAAAGGGTTTTTAAAGACTGAGAACTTACCAAATTTAATGACAAATTGTAGAAATTGAAGGAGGAATTGAGGTTGTGAAACCTTAGGCCTGCCAGAAAAGTGCCCGAAAAATAGTGGGGAGGTTTCTCGGCGGTGATCGGAGGAATAAGGGAGGGGGTTGCTAGGTTGACTCGTAAAATTTAGGGAAAATGGGGTCAAAATATTTTGACCCCATTATTTATATGTTGACTAGGTTGGTCAAAACTAATGGCCCTAGACTCTACGAAGCCCCAATTATGGGCCACAGAGAGTTTTATGGCCCGTAAATCATGGTTTCGTAGAAGGTTCAAACCCTAGTTTTGAGGATTGGGTTTTACAAACTATTCTACTAGTTGTAGATCAGGATATGACTCTTAGAGTTGATAGTACAAACCTCAACACTTAGTCAAAAATCAGAAAACTTACTTGGGGTCCACGAGCCCCATTCACAACCTGTAGATTTATCTACAGGCCGTAAAATTGGCTCGTGGATTGGATCACATAACATTTTGCTCACTAGAAGTGTCTACGAGATAGTGTACAAGTCGTGGATGCGGCTGGTAGAACCAGTCGTATAAGCACTTCTTGGTGCCTTTTTCAGCCAAGCATGGCTAACGCAGTCATGATCCTGCACATTCTTCATTAAACACACTTTTACCCTATATTCAACCAGCCCAATGTCCATAAGTACAACCAAAACGTAAGAAAGTAAACTACTTACAAGTCTAAAAGCTAAAAACAAAACACAACTACAACTATTACATCAAAAATCTTGGGTTGTCTCTCAAGTAGCGCCTAATTTATTGTCGTGGCACGACTTGGATGACTTGGTTACTTAGACTTCACCAAGTGCCTAAACATCCTTCTTCAGATCATCTGGCCTCTTCATTGACTAACAGATATTGAAGACAACTTCTTCGTCGTTCAATCTAAACCTGATTTGGACAGCTTCCATGTCCACTAGTGCTCAGCCAATGGCGAGGAATGACCTTCCCAAGATGATCAGGGCTTCAAATTCGACATCGTAATCTAGGATCACAAAGTCTCCAGGGAATATAAATTTCTCAACTCTTACAAGCACATCATAAAGTATCCCCACAGGGTTCTTCACCACGCGGTCAACTATCAACAACCGCATGCTCATCGGAGTAGGGGCTCCCAGTCCTAGTTTCTTGAAGACCACAAGGGGCATTAGATTTATGCTGGCATCAAGATCACATAATGCCTTTGCGAACTCCACATTTGCAGTAGTGCAGGGTATGGTAAAAGTGTGGGGATCTCTTTCTTTTGCACTAAAAACCTCATGGAATTGCACAGCAATGTTAAAGCTCTTTGGAGATGTAACGACTTGGTCCAACACTATGAGGTATTATCCGCTCTTGGGCCTAGCTTATCACGGATTTGTCCCTTTAGGCTCATTCCAAAAGGTGCCTCACAGTATTAGGTCTAACCCTTTGCTTAAATAACCTAGGACTCTCCTTTCTTTTTTGATGTGGGAGTTGCCTAAGTGAGCCAGGCGTTACATATCGTCCCCTGCACTCACCCCCCGTAGGGACTCAGCATCCATGCTGAGGTTTGTACTACCACCGTACTAGTCGAGAGTCGGCTTTGAAATAACCTGTAATGACCTAGCCCAACACTATGAAGTATTGTCCGTTCTTGGGCTTAGCCTATCACGAATTTGTCCCTTTGGGCTCACCCCAAAAGGCGCCTCACGGTATTAGGTCCAACCCTTAAACTTAATAGCCCAGGACTCTCCTCTCTGTTCCGGTGAGGGATTTGCCTAAGTGAGCCAAGCGTTACATATCGCCGTCCCTGCACTTATCCCCCCTCCCCCGTAGGGACTCAGCGTTCTCGCTGAGGTTTGCCACACCACAATACTAGTCGAGGGTCGGCTCTGATACCACCTGTAACAACCTGGCCCAACACTATGAAGTATTGTTTGTTCTTGGGCCTAGCCCATCATAGATTTATCCCTTTGGGCTCACCCCAAAAGGCGCCTCACAGTATTAGGTTCAACCCTTAACTTAAATAGCCCAGGACTCTCCTCTCTTTTGTGATGTGGGATTTTCCTAAGTGAGCCAAGTGTTACGTACCGTCGTCCCTGTACTAGTACGGTTGAAGGGTACAAAAGACTTCATCGATAAAATCCAATGCACCTTGGATGTTATGCACGTAAGTGGTACAAAAACTGTGGAGCTGGCAACATATAGATTGAAGGGCGTGGCTATACTATGGTATGAAGCTTGGAAGCAATCTAAGGGTATAGATGTGCCTCTAACTACCTAAAAGGAAGTTGAAAGAGGCATTTCTTGAACATTACTTGCCATTAGAGATCCGAGAGGCTCGGGGAGATCAGTTGCTAAATCTCCACCAAGGGAATATGAGTGTGAGGGAATATAACCTTCAATTGAGTATAACCTTCAATTTAAGTCCCTAGCCAGGTATGCTAATATAGTCGCTATTATGGCAGGGTTCATCGATATATGGATAGGTTGGATTCGTATCTGGTCAGAGACTGTACCATTGCTTTGAATAAAGACATGGATATAGCGAGGATGCAAGCATTTGCACAAAAAGTGGAGGATCAGAGGCAAAGAAGAAGGACACAAGAGTTAAAAAGGGGGCAGTCCAAGAGGGCCAGATTTACGGGGCAGTTTATACCATCCCAAGGTGAGTTTAGCCCTCGGCTTTCTAATAAACCACCTAGGCCATCATCCTCCTACTTTGCAGTTAGTGCTGCACCACAACTTCAAGGTTTAAAGGTAATAAATTTAGTCAAAGAAGTGAGGGCTAAGGTGCACGGACAACAGGATATTCAGCAAGCCAGCAAATTCCTCCTAGGCAGCCTTGCAAACAATATGGGAAGAGTCATTTAGGTACATGTCATGTTGGGACAGAGGCTTTTTGTTGGTGTGGTGTACCAGGGCACATGATGAGAGATTGCTCGAGAAGACGTATGGGTGAAATAGCCCCTATTGGGTCAGCTGTTGCATCATCATCATCAGTTCCTCTAATAGGTAGGGGCTAGCAAACACCTGCAGGTCGTGGTAGAGGTGGTAGAGGAGCAGCTAGCTCTAGCATAGGCCAGAATCGCACTTACGCTCTAGGGAGTCAAAATAATTTGGAAGCTTCACCCGATGTGGTCACAGGTATATTGTTCATCTTTTCACATACTGTGCATGGATTAATTGACCCTGGTTTTATATAATCATATATCACTCCACTAGTTGCTGGGAAGCTTAATAGAACACCTAAATTATTGAACAAGCCATTTGAAGTATCTACACCGACCGGTGAATCTATTATAGCTAGAAGGTTCTATTATGGTTGTGTAGTAACTATTTGTGACTATGACACATTGGCTGACCTTATTGAGCTAGAAATGGTAGAATTTGATGTTATAATGGGTATGGAATAGTTAGCTTCTTGCAATGCCACTGTGGATTGCCGAACTAAGAGAGTGTATTTCCACCTTCCAAATAAGGCGGTCCTTGAATGGGAAGGCAATGTTGGGGCCCCAAAGGGTATGTTTGTTTCTTATTTTAAGGCAAGGAAGATGATGTCAAAGAGATATATATGTCATCTAGTTAGAGTAAGGGATATGGAGGCAAAATCACCAATTCTTCAATCTGTTTACGTAGTGAATGAATTTGTTGATGTTTTTCAAAAAGATCTTTCGGGTTTACCTCCAGAATGAGAAGTAGATTTTTGTATTAACTTACTTCAAGGCACTCAACCTAGTTCTATCCCTTCATATAGAATGGCCCCGACAGAATTACGTGAATTAAAGGAGAAACTAAAAGACTTGCTAGAGAAAGGTTTTATAAGAACTATTGTGTCCCCTTGGGGTGTGCACATAAAAAGGATGGCACCTTAAGAATGTGTATTGACTACCGACAATTGAAAGGGTGACAATTAAGAACAAATACCCCCTCCCCAGGATGGATGATTTATTTGATTAGTTACAGGTTGCCAATTGCTTTTCAAAAATAGATTTGAGATCAGGTTTTCACCAAGTGAAGGTGAAGGAGAAAGATATACCCAAGACAGCCATTAGGCCACACTATGGTCACTTTGAATTTCTTGTTATGTCATTTGGGCTGACAAATGCAGCAGCAGTTTTTATGGATTTAATGAACATGGTATTCAAGCCATTCTTGGATGTCTTTGTGATAGTACTTATAGATGATATTTTGGTATATTCAAGATTTTGAGGAGCATGCAAATCACTTACGACAGGTACTACAAGTTCTTCGTTATCAACAATTGTACGCCAAGTTTTCCAAATGTGAATTTTGGATAAAATCAGTGGTATTTTTGGGTCATATTGTATTCGATGAAGCACAAAAGACAGAAGAGGTGAAAGATTGGCCAAGGCCAAAACCACCCACAGAAGTTTGAAGCTTCCTAGGGTTGGCAGGTGATTACAGAAGGTTTGTTGAGGGTATTTCTTCTACTTCTACACCTCTAACAAAGTTGACACATAAGATGACCAAGTTTCAATGAAATGATGCATGTGAAAGGAGTTTCCAAGAGTTGAAAAGCAGGCTAACTTCTGCACATGTGCTAGTGCTTCCAGTAGGCATGGAAGAGTATACGGTCTATTGTGATGCCTCAGGAGTTGGCTTAGGGTGTGTACTGACACAATATGGTAGGGTAATTGCTTATGCCTCGAGACAACTGTGACTGCATGAGAGAAACTACCCAACACATGACCTTAAGCTAGCAGATGTTGTGTTTGCCTTTAAAATATGGTGCCACTATTTGTATGGGGTTCATGTTGACATATATATTGATCATAAGAGCCTACAATACATCTTTAAGCAGAAAGACCTAAATTGTAGACAATGGAGGTGGCTGGAGCTAATAAAGGATTACGATATTGATATACGATACCATTTATGAAAAGCAAATGTGGTAGCCGATGCTCTGAGTCGTAAAGAAATCATGAATATTGGTGATCAGACAGTGGTAAGTCAAGGAGTGGCTAAGGATCTACGTCAAATAGCCAATTTGGGAGTTTGCCTCCTTGAAACTCCAAAGGAAGGAGTCTTTATTGGCAATGGAGGTAAGAGAAAAGTAGTTCGAGGATTTTGTTCTACGACGAACTAAGGAGAAGGTGAGTCAATTCACTGCAAAGTTTTGGAAGTCCTTCCAAAGGATCTTAGGGACACAAGTGAATTTAAGTACAACTTTCCACCCTCAAACAAATGGTCAAGCAGAACGCACCATTCAAACACTTGAAGATATTTTGCGGACTTGTGCATTGGACTTCAGAGGTAGTTGGGTGGACCAGTTGCCACTTATTGAATTTGCCTATAATAATAGCTACCATTCAAGCATCAAGATGGAACCTTATGAAGCTTTGTATGGAAGAAAATGTAGGTCGACGATAGAATGGTTAGAAGTGGGTGAAACAACCTTACTTGGGCCAGATCTAGTCCCAACCAAGCCATGGAAAAAGTCAAGGTAATATAACAATGGCTAGAAACAGCCCAAAGTCATCACAAATCATATGCGGATGCTAGAAGAAGAGGACTGGAATTCTCAGTAGGAAATTGGGTATTCTTAAAGGTGTCTCCAATGAATGGAGTTATGAGATTTGATAAGAAAGGAAAATTAAGGCCACGTTACATAGGGCCATAGAAGGTTATCAAAAGGTTTGGACAGGTTGTGTATGAACTGGAGCTACCCTAGGAGCTTTCAATGGTTAATCCAATTTTTCATGTCTCAATGCTTCGAAAATGCATAGGTGACCCATCTCGTATCACTCCTATCGAAGATATGCAGGTTACAGAAGATCTCACCTATGAAGAGGTACCTATTGCTATCCTAGATCGCCAAGTGAAAAAGCTATGAAATAAGGAAATACCTTCAGTAAAGGTACTTTGGAGGAACCAACAAGTAGAAGCAATAAAGTGGGACGCAGAAGAAGCAATGAGATCTAAGTACCCTTATTTATTTAAAGCTAAAGAAGAATTCCAAGATGTAGAGTTGGGGCTTTAATAAGTACGTGAGTTTGAATTCTTATTATGTTGTCAAAAGTTTGTTTACATGAAAGTTTAAACTTGTATGACCTATCCCATTTATGCTAATATTTGGGGACGAATGTTCCTAAGAAGGGGAGGATGTAACACCCCACATCTTACAAGTACTAGTCCTATGCATATGAAACATGATATGGTGGGGTCAAATCAGCACACATTTTTAAAAGTTCTTGAATTTCAGATTAAAGGGCTATATGTACGTCTAACGCTCAAGATGATCGAGTGTATTTAAGTTTTTAGTCAAATTGAGGAGATCGCGTTCTTAAATGAAGTGAAAGAAGTGAGGTGGTTGTGGGACTTAGGAAGTTAGCAGGTGAGTCACCTACGTACTTTGCTTAAATAGACTAGGTAGAGGGAGACGAGGCCCAACACCGAATTTGTTCAAGTCTGATAAAGAAAAAACCCTAGCTTAAGAGTGTAATTTTGGCCCATGGTTTAGCATTATAAAGGGACAATATAGGCAGCCCAAGATGAATAGGAAAAAGGCAACATTACATTCACAACCCACTTCACAAAGAAGGCCCAAACTAAGTGAAAGGAGAAGATAAAATTTGGCAGCAAAGCCCATCAAATTGAAACCCATTAAGGCCCAAGTGAAAGGGACAAGTAGGTGCATCACCACCTTGATAAAGTGTGTCTGAAATCTGAGGTGAAAGTCATCCAAGAGTGGCCCTATAAAAAGATCAAAAACCAGCAAATTCAAGTCATTAAACATAGACAAAAAAATAGATTCTTCAAAGTTTTTCTCCTTGCTCTATCTTCACTTTGTAAAGCAGCCAAGGAACACCTTTAGGGTTCTTGAGGAGGAACTAATCCTTGAGGGCTAAGGTAAGTAAAAATACCTATGGTTTAGTATAATTTTTCCATGAAAAACATGAGGAGTATGCTGGTTGTACTTGTGCAGGAATTTTAGACAACATGTGTTCCAAAGATTGTTGTACACTTTTATTGTTTATTAAGGGACTTTTCTCTTGTTGGTTAGCTGAACTATGAAGTAAGGTTTATGTTTTTAACAAGGATTGGTTCTGTAGAGATGAAAGAAGGCTGCTTCACCAATTTTATCTTCCAGAAAAATGAGTTCTTTTATAATATTTTAATGGTGCTCTTGTACGTTTTCCCTCTACTTTAGGACTGTTTTTGGAATATTTTAAGACAGTTTTTATATGTAAATATGTTGAGGACAGTTCGGTTGAGGTTGAAGTAGATTTGGAATTGTTGACGTCAAAATGTAGCGAGAGGATGTAATGTTACATTGTCTACTTGCGTGTTGTGTAAAGTTGTTGTATGTTGTACTTTATGAGTTGTTGTAAGCCTGTTATGTGACTAAAACAAGCTGGATGTAACATGTATATGAGAATGTGTGCTAAATAAAAATATGATTAGAGGTGGAAAGGTTGAAAGAATACTCGTGGATTAATAGTTAAAAGCTTGCTGCCCGAGTGTTTTTTTATGAGATTGGACTGCCAAGACATGTTTATAAGCTTCTAATACTAGTTTTATCACCTACTATATTGTAGATAATATTTAGAGGAAAAGGAGACTACTTAAAGGTAATAATGACGTAGTACAACGAGGTATGTAAGGCTACTTAATTTCCTATTATTTTGCATGAAATCTAGGTTCTTCCTTGAGACATAAAGGCACTTTCCAACTCCAACATAACTAATAACTGTGTCTCCACTCTTTACCATGTTCATATGTTCCCATACATAGCCATTGTCAAATCTGCATACATACTTGGATACCAAAGATACATGAGTTCTTTTTTACCAAGTAAAGTCCATGTGTTGTTTAATCTCCTACGCATTTCATTAGTTGTTTAACTCTCATTTCATTGTGGTTTTGTCTTTCATGATCGTTTATATGTCACATGTTATTTCTACAGTCCTAGCTCTCTAAATGTTATGGCCACCAAAAGAATCATCTCAAAAGTAAATAAAAGATAAATCTAAGTTGCTAATTAATGGGTGGTTTCCCAAGGGTGGAAGAATCACCTAGCATGGGTCGATCCCATATTAAGGGTATCCAAGGGATGAAAGGAAAGCCTAGCATGGATCGATCCCGATATTGGTTTATGACTGATCAGCTGGTCATTTATATGATATATTGCTCACAGATTATAAAGTAAAGAAAGGTAAAGTAATAAAAAGGACACAAAGTACATGATCCCACAGTATGACTAAAGGTGGTCTTTTATCCTTACTCACCAGTGTATGATCTTATTTGAGTTCATATGAATAACACTCAAGATGACTGAGTACATATAAGTTTTAGGTCAAATTGAGGAGATCACGGCCTTAGATGAAGTGAAAGGAAGTGAGGTGCTTGTAAGCTAGTAGGTGAGTCACCTACATGCTTAGCTTAAATAGGCTAGGTAGATGGAGATGAGGCCCAACACCAAATTTGTTCAAGTCCGATAAAGAATAAACCCCAAGTTAAGGATTTAATTTTGGCCCATGGTTTGGCATTATAAAGGGACAATATAGGCAGCCCAAGATGAATAGCAAAAAGGCCAAATTACATTCACAACCCACTTCACAGATAAGCCCAAACTAAGTGAAAGGAGAAGATGAAAATTGGCAGCAAAGCCCATCAAATTGAAACCCAATAAGACCCAAGTGAAAGGGCCAAGTTGGTGCATCATCACCTTGATAAAATGTGGCTGACATTTGCGGAGAAAGTCGGTCAAGAGTGGCCCTATAAAAAGAATTAAAAACCAGCGAATTTAAGACATTAAACATAGACAAAAAAATAGATTTTCCAAAGTTTTTCTCCTTGCTCTCTCTTCACTTTGTAAAGCAGCCAAGGCATACCTTTAGGGTTCTTGAAGAGGACCTAATCATTGAGGGCTAAGGTTAGTAAAAATACCTATGGTTTAGTATAAGTTTTCCATGAAATACATGAGGAGTATGCTGGTTGTACATGTGGAGGAATTTTGGACAACATGTGTTCCAAAGATGTTGTACACTTTTCTTGTTTATTAAGAGGTTTTTCTCTTGTTGGTTAGCTGAATTATGAAGTAAGGTTTGTGTTTTTAAAAAGGATTAGTTCTGTAGTGATGAAAGAAGGCTGTTGCACCATTTTTGTCTTCCGTAAAAATGAGATCTTGTATGATACCTTAATGGTGCTCTTAGTAGGAACTTGTGGGCGGATAATTGGAGATTATTGTCTCACATTTTCCCTCTACTTTGGGACTGTTTTTGGAATGTTTTAAGACTGTTTTTATATGTAAATATGTTGAGGACAGTTTGGTTGAGGTTGAAACAGATTTGGAATTATTGACGTCGAAATGTAGCGAAAGGACGTAATGTTACGTTGCCTACTTGCGTGTTGTGTAGAGTTGTTGTTAGCCTGTTATTTGACTAAAACAAGCTGGATGTACACTTGTATATGAGAATGTGTGCTGAATGAAAATTTGATTAGATGTGGAAAGGTTGAAAGAGTATTCGTGGATTGATAGTTAAAAGCTTGCTACCCGGGTGTTTTTTGATTAGTTTGGACTGCCAAGACATGTTTTTAGCTGCTAATACTAGTTTTATCACCTACTATATTGTAGATAAGTATTTGGAGGAAAAGGAGACTACTTCGAGGTAATAACAACGTAGTATAGCGAGGTATGTAAGGCTACTTGATTTCCTATTATTTGGCATGCAATCTAGGTTCTTCCTTGGCACATAAAGGCACTTACCAACTCCGACATAACTAATAAATGTGTCTCCACTCTTTACCATGTTCATATGCTCCAATACATAGCCATTGTCAATTTTGCATACGTACTTTTGATACAAAAATACATGAGTTCCTTTTGTTTCTAAATAAAGTCCACGTGTTGTTTCATCTCCTACGCATTTCATTATTTGTGTAACTCTCTTTCCATTGTGGTGTTGTCCTGCATGATTGTTTACATCTCACATGTTATGTCTATAAACCTTCATCTCTAAATGTTATGACCACCAAAAGAATCATCTCAAAAATAAATAAAAGATAAATTAAAGTTGCTTATTAATGGGTGGTATCCCAGGGGTGGAAGAATCACCTAGCATGGGTCGATCCCATATTATGGGAGGTATCCCAGGGGTGAAAAGGAAAGCTTAGCATGGGTGGATCCCTATATTGATTACCACTGATCAGCTGGTCATTTATATGATATACTGCACACAGATTATACAGTAAAGAAAGGTAAAGTAATGAAAAAGACATAAAGTACATGATTCCATAGTATGACTAAAGGTGATTTTTTTATCCTTACACACCAATGTATAATTTCATTTGAGTTCTTATTTCATATACAATACTTCCTGCCTTACATATTCAGTACATCATCTCGTACTGACGTCGCTTATGGGGGACCTACATTTCATGCTATAGGTACATGAGCTACTAGATCTTCCCAGTAGGAGTACATGATATCCGGTTGCTGTAATAAGCTCCAGGTTGCTTCGGGGCTTGCGTGTCTAGAGCTTATACTTTTGTATTGTATAGTTGGTCATGAGGCGAGGCCTGTCCCGATCTATATAGATATTGTTCCTTATCTAGACGCTTTGTAGATTATGTAAAGTAAAGTGTGATCATGTAATGAATTTTTTTTCCATTTCATCCATTAAATAATATTTCAATTTAATCACTTGAAAAGTCTGTTTTAAATTGTCAAGTTGCAAATATTTAGTTACTAAGATTTGATTATGAGTTATTAAATGGTAAGATGAATAAAAATTCTCAATTGGAAGGCATGTTCCTAAAGGCCCAATGAATTCCTAATTGAAATTAGGGGATCTTTTTTAGTTGATTCTTATATCACAATATGATATTTTACATCCTTGAATGGCCCCATTTGAGAAAAATTGGTTGCGTACTTTAGACATCGTGGCCCCAATGGCCTAGTCATATGCATTTCCTTTTGTCTTGTTGTTACTGTCTACTTTCATGAAAGCATGTTGAATGTGGAAACCCCTTTACAATGTTCATAGAAAATGCATGGGTATAGTGGTTCTCCCGAGCCTTATCGGCAACGGGTGACAGTCCGCCTTAATGGGACTTTGGGTGTGACAGGAGAGCTCCTGACTCATAGTGCACTTCTTCGTAACCAGGTCTTGCATAAACTTTGCATACCCTGGCATCTTCTCCAATTCCTTAATAAAAGGGATGTTAATGGAGAGTTGTGAGCGTGGATAGAAAGTGTTCGAACTTGCCTCCTCCTCCTTTTTTTTTACTCTTTGAGGGAAGGGAGGAGGAGGCCTAGGAATGAGATTTAGCTTCTATGGCGCCTCTAAGCATCACTCACCCCATCCTTGATACAATCAATTCTGGTATCCGCATCCTTGACCTCAATTGCTTCCTCTCTAACATGATCTTCTACTGGCATGGGAGGATCAATGGTACTCTTGCCAAATAGTGTAGTAATTGCTATGCACTGCCGTTCATTCTTTGGGTTCTAAGTTGTGTTGCTAGGCAGTGTACCTCTCTAGAACTTGTTGAGTTGAGTTGACACTTGACCAAACTGTTGCTCAAGTTGCTCAATAGTAACAAAATGAGACTCGATTTTCTGATTTATGCGGGAGATAATAGATTTCATCCCGCTCAGAGTCTCATCCCGTGTCTTAGCTTTCTTCTACAGGTGGCCAAACATCTCCTCAACTCTAAAACTACTAGAAACAATATCGCGATTGTGTGGCGGCACATAAGGACCATTTTTATGGCCATCTCTGCGGCCCCAATCTGCATCTGTCTTGGCCCCGATTCCCGTCATAGTAACCTCTACGGTTGTGTTTGAAAGCACTATCTCAATTATCGTTCCAACCTTGGTTTCCTTGACCTTGACACTAATAGTCCTGATTGGACCTTTGGGTGTTGGTCCGAAAACCCCCTGTCTGATTAGCAATGAAGCAAGTGTCCTCCTCATAGTAGGGGTCATCATACATGGGTGCTCACAGAGGCTGATGAACAACTACATTGACTCGTGTCTGATTCTGTTTCATCATCACCTCCATCCCTGTATAGATTCGGGCAAGCTCTTACATAATCTCCTCATTTATTTTAGCTTACTCCCAACCAATACTGACAATGCATGAACTTGGTAGATATTGTTTCTTTGCGCCCATACATGATTTTTCTTGACCACCCCTTCCATCCTTTCAGCAATCCTTGCAAATTGTTGATCTAAGAACATGCCCCCCATAATGGTATCAACACAGGCTTGACTATTCTCGTCCAGGGCATGGTAGAAGTTCTCCACCAAGGCATCATCAATAATTTTGTGGACAAGAATACTCCTCAAGCATATTGTGAACCCCTCCCATGTAGTACTGATCGAGTCACCAGGAAGTTTCTCAAAGTTGTTGATTTGAGCTTTCAACTTGATCTTCTTCGATCTTGGGAAGCACCTCTCTAAAAAGTCCTTCTACAACTCAGCCCAACTGGTGATCGAACTCTGCGGGAGCTCAAATAGCTAGAGCACTACATTGCCTATCAGATATAGTAGAAAAACACGAACTCCCACGATATCCATGGATAAATTCCGTGTTCCCATTACACTCTTGTAGACAAATGCAATGTTGTGTAGATAACTATGTGGGTCCTCTGATGGTAGGCCTGTGAACAACCCACAATTCTGCAGCATCTGAAGCAACCCACTCGAAACCACAAAATTTGTGTCAACCGATAGTGATGTTACAATAGCTTTAGTAACCTCCACAGCCATAGGGTTCAGCCGATATTGATTCCATAGATAAGCTTCAACATTGAAGTCATGTGGCCATGGAGCAAAATCTTCAAGAAGAGGTGGGTTGTCATAATTTGCATTTTCATTCTCATTACAATTCAAAGTTGCATTTGTCGCGTTGCTTGTATTATCTAGGGCCATCCTTCTTAGTCTTCTCTAGATCTCTGGGTCAAATGGAGTCAAGGGTATGCCTCGACTTCACGTATTGGTCATACACTACACTTGTACCCTGTAAGAAAACAAAAGCAACAAAAATGTAAAATGAGGGAAATAAGTATCAACTCCCAAATTACTTGAATTAGACAAGTCTAGATGTATTCCCTAGCAATGGCGCCCAAATCTTGATGTCGCCCAAGCTACACCTCACTTTTTAGGCTAAAGCGACCGTTGTTAAGATATATAACCTAACCAAGGTTAGAGTTGAACCCACAGGGAATATGCTAGACATAGAAGAATTCAACTAATCTCCCCGAAGGGGAGGGGGGTTTTATAATAACTATGAAAAATAATTCTAAGCTAAGACAAGTGTTAAACCAATATGAAGAGTGACTAGGGTATTGTGTTCCCGATGATTCCCTAACTTAATATCACCAGATAATTGAATTCTTTTCCAATGTGTAGCATGCAGAACGGTAAGTTAAGTTCACCAAACCCTTTGGCCCAAGCGAGAGGCATTTTTCACTACGTGATTTGGTCCATCCCCATAGTGTGATATTACTAACCCTTACCTATTATCCTAGTACAACCTCCCCTTGGCCTAGTTTGGTTGATTAGACGAGAAACATTAATTGAATCCTATTATTAATCTTTTTCCCATTCATTACTACCTTGGTCTAGTTAGTAACACTAGGCGGTTTCTAATGTTGGCCACCATTAAAAAGCATTCAATACGAAGAGAATTTATTAATATATGCATGCACACTTTCCAAGAATCATGAATTATCTGATTTTACTTTGTTAGTTTTTCATGAAACCCAAAACCCTAGTTGTTGATTTAGCTACTCATGATCAGAGTAAATGAAAGACTTATGAATTTGAATAACATAATTGAACACTTGCACAATAGAATTAAGCACAAGAAATCCAAACTCTTCAATGAGAATCATAAGATTTGAATCAAAAGATGAAATAAAGTTTTATAAGTATTTGTGAAGCTCTATAACGTTCCTCTATTGTATCTCTGCTATTCCCTATGAAAAATAACCTAAAACCCATTTTATAGTGTTTAAAAATAAAACCAAAACAAAATAGGATAACTAGGTCGACAGGCTTTACAAGGGACTTTACGGGCCGTATAATAGTTTACAGCTCGTGATCGAGCTTTCGTAGACTGTTACTTCAATTTTGGAACTATCTTCTACGACACCCCACTATGGCCCGTAGGGGGTTTCTTCTAATGGGTTTTGAGCAAGTCCCCACATTCTAATCCTTAGGACAAGATACCAAGTCTACGGCTCGTAAAGTCTTATATGGCTCGTTTGCATGTTCATAGACTCAACTTCAAAAATCCACCTTTCACTGGAATTGTACATGAAACCCTCTTTAAAACTCGTAGAATACTCAACGGCCTGTAAAATGTCTTGGGGAACTTCACTTTCAGCAAATTTTGCACACTTTTCCCAAAAATAGTGCCAACCCTGAAATCCTACAAAACAAACATAAAAACACATCAAACCTACTAATATCACACTAAGAACACACAAAAATCCAAGTTTTAAGCATCAAAAGTTGACAACACATCATTCTCTTAGCTTGACCATCTGTTTGTGGATGAAATGTTATGCTAAGCCTGAATTTTGTACCAAGGCCTCTTTTGAAATACCTCAAAAAGTGTGAAGTACATTGAGCACCACGATTTGAAATAATAGCCAATGGGGCCCCATGAAATCTAACTAACTCATGAATGTACAATGTGGGACAATCTTCGGCACCATAAGTCGTATTAACCAGTAGGAAGTGAGCCGGCTTTGTCCTTTTATCAACATACCCAAATAGAATCAAAGTGCTTTCCAGTCCTTGGTAACCCCAATCACAAAATCCACGTTGATTTATTCCCACATTCAAGCAAGAATCTATATCTTGGGCTAGGCCACCCAGACTTTAATGTTCCGCTTTGACCTGTTGGCAATTATGACAACCGACTGCAAATTTGGAAATATCCTTCTTCATACGACCCCACCAATACACTTCCCTCAGATCTTTTTTCATCTTTGTAGAACCAGGGTGAATGGAATAAGATAGGTTGTGAGCCTCATTCAAGATCAAGCCTCTCAATCCATCCACATCGGGCACACATGGTATCTAAGGACACCATCTCCCCCTTGGGAGAAAACCTCTACCTATGCATCCTTTACCAAAGCGGGGGGGGGGGGGGGGGGGGGTCAAGGTCTTGTTTGGTTTTGACCTCTTCCATCAAGGAAGACTTAGAACCATTTGCAACCACCAACCTTCATTTTTGGACTCATCAACCTGACTCCCAATCTAGCCAACTAGTGAACTTCTCTTGCCAATTCCATCTTACCATCATCAATAAGAGTCATACTTTCATGGACACTCTACTTAGAGCACCAGCCACAACATTAGCCTTGCCTGGATGATAATCCACACTCATGTCATAATCCAAGGAGTTTTAACTGCCACCGTTATATTAAATTTAGATCTCTTTTGGAGAACTCTTATTGGAGATTCTTGTGGTCGGTGAACACGTCTACATAAACACCATATAGATAGTGATGCCATAAAGCAAGTACCATGACCGCTAATTCAAGATCATGGGTGGGGTAATTATGCTCATGCACCTTTAGTTGCCTAGAAGCATAGGCAATAACCTTGCCACTTTGCATTAATACACACCCCAAACTGATTCTTGAGGCATCACAATAAACCACAAACCCTTCTAACCCTTCAGGTAGAACCATAAAAGGAATGGTTGTAACCAGGGTTGCTGTAGAGTTAATGGATCTATTTCTGAGTAACTTACCTGGTGTTCCCTTAGATCGTGAAATAGACATTTCTATTCATATGGAGTTGGGTACTAAGATCATCTCTATTGCCCCTTATCAAATGGCTCCAACTGAGTTGAAGGAGATGAATGAGCAATTGGAAGATTTATTGAAGAAGAGATTTATCCGTCCGAGTGTATCTCCCTAGGGTGCTCTTGTATTATTTGTGAAGAATAAGGATGGCACTATGCCTATATGTATTGACTATCATTAGTTGAATAAAGTTACAACCAAGAACAAATATCCTTTACCTCGTATTGATTATCTTTTTAACCACTTTTAGGGTGTCTCACTATTCTCCAAGATTGATTTAAGGTTCAGTTATCATCATTTGAGAGTTTGAGTGTCTGATATCACGAAGACAACTTTTAAGATTCGTTACGGGCATTATAAGTTCGTGATTAGTCCTTTTGGGTTGACTAATGCCCCAACTACTTTTATGGAGTTGATGAACTGAGTGTTCAAGCCCTATTTATACGTCTTTATGATCGTGTTTATAGATGATATCTGGGTTTATTCCAAGAGCGAGGCCAATAATGTTAAACACTTGAGGACTGTACTTCAAAGATTGAGAGAAGAAAAGTTATATGCTATGTTCTCAAAATGTGAGTTTTTGCTTGAATCTATTGCATTCCTTGGTGCGTAGTGTCAAAACAGGGCATTATGGTTGATCTAGCCAAGGTGGCAGCAGTTCGTCAATGGGCTAGGCTTACTTTTGTAAATGAGATTCAGAGTTTCATTGGTTTACTTTTGTAAATGTGGCATTTCAGTTGTCTAAGGAGTATGGCGAGCTTCCAGAAGCTCAAGGATTTAATGACTTCAACACCGATTCTTGCCTTACCCAAGGAGGGTGTGAGATTTGTGGTGTATTGTGATGCTTTTAGTGTGGTTTGGGTGGTGTATTAATACAAAAAGGAAAGATGATAGCTTATGCTAGATAGCTAAAGGCACATGCGAGAAACTACCGTACCCATGACTTGAGTATTGGTTGCGGTTGTGTTTGTATTGAAGTTGTGGAGACATTATCATTATGGGGTGCATTGTGAGATCTTAAATACATCTTTTATCAGCCTAATTTGAACATTAGATAACCTAGGTGTTAGAGTTTCTTAAGGTTTATGATATCTCTATTCTATATCACCCCGAAAAGGCTAATGTAGTGATAGATGCTTTGATCAAGAAGGCTACTAGTATGGAGAGTTTGGAATTCTTGAGGATTAAGGAGAGGCCTTTAGCTTTGGAGGTTCAGGCGCTTGCTAGATAGATGGTTCATTTAGATATTTCACCTCCTCAGAGTATATTGGTCTTTGTTCAGGCTAGATGTTCCTTTTTTATTAGATATGTGCTCATCAGTTTGAGGATGCCAAGTTGTGCATGATTTATTATTAAGTGTTGAGAGATGAGGCCAAGGCGGCTAGATAAATGTTAGAGTTTGTGTGCCTAAGGTAAGAGATTGGGTGAATTGATATTAGAGAAAACCCATTGTGCTAGATATTTTATCCATCTGGGTGTGGGAAAGATGTACCATGATCTAAAACAACACTATTGGTGGTTCAATATGAGGAGAGACATAACTGAGTTCTTGGCAAAGTGTTTGAATTGTCAATGGGTCAAATATAAGCAACAAAGGCCGATGGATCGATGCAAATGATGCCAGTTCCTAAGTGGTAGTGGGAGAGAGCGACTATGGACTTTGTTTCAAGTTTACCCATGACTTTGGCCAAGTTTGGCTCAGATTGGGCAGTTGTTGATCATTTGACAAAGCCAGCACACTTCTTACTGGTGAAGACTAGCGACAGTGCAGAGCAGTTTGCCAGATTGTATATTTAGGACATTGTCAGATTGCGTGGTGTGCCAGTGTCTATAGTGTCAGATAAAGGGTCTGTGTTCACCTCCCATTTTTAGAGGGCTCTACAATGTCGTTTTTGTACTAGAGTGGATTGGAGTTCAACTTTCCACCTCTAGATTGATGGACAGTTCGAGCGCATCGTTCAGGTGTTTGAAGACATGCTTAAGGCTGTTTGATTGATTTTGGGGCACGGTGGGACCAACACTTACAATTGACAGAGTTCGCATATAAGAACACTTACCATTCTAGCATCAGATGGCACCATTTGAGGCCTTGTATGGTTGGAGGAGTAGATCTCCCATTGGATGACTTGATCAAGTTCAGCAGTTACGTTGAGTGTGGATCTACTCAGAGATGCCATGGATCGGGTTTCTTTTATTTCGGGTAGGCTATTGACAACTCAGAGTCGCATAAGTTTTATGCTGATTAGAGGACTAAGACTCTTGAGTTCTCTATTGGTGATAGTGTTTAGCAGAATGTCTCACCCATGAAGGGTGTGATGAGATTTGGGATGAGGGGCAATCTGAGTCCCAAATTCATTGGTCTGTTTGAGGTTTTGAGGAGAGTTCGTGAGTTGTCCGGTGAGTTGGCCTTACCACTGTTTATCATCAGCGCATCATGTTTTTCATGTTTCAATGCCCCGCCGTACATTCTTGCCCATGTGATCTCTTATGATTCCATTGATGTAGGTCCAGATTTGTCTTTCGATGAGGAGCTCATTGCTATATTGGATTGGCAGGTCCGGAGATTCAGATATAAGGATATGCCTTCTGTCAAGGTTCAGCGGTGACACCATTCTTTTAATGAGGCTACTTGGGAGTTAGAGTGTGACATGGGGGCCAGATATCCTTCCCTTTTTGAGGCTTCAAGTATTCTTCTTCTCTTATGTTCGAGGACGAACATTATTTTTAGTGGTGAATAATGTAATGACCTGGTTTGTTATTTTTGGCTTTATCTATATAAATTACTATTTTACCCTTTCATAAGTTCCTTTGGGTCTATTTTGAACTATCTGTAATGTTAAAACTAAAATCTTGAGTTTTAAAAAATCAAAAATATGAGTTTTGGCATTTTTGGAAGCTTAAATTGTTAAAAAAGTGCGTTATTTGAGGTTTTTAGGCCCAAACTTATGTTTTTTGTTATTTTCGGAACAAAAATTTAACTTTGGTTAACATTCAGAGTTCGGACACTTTAATCAAAATTCTGATACTTCCAATAGTTTTGGATGGTAAAACTAATGCGAGATATGGTCTCGCCGTAATATTTGGAATTGCCGAGGGCAATTTTGATATTTTGCATTTTAAACTAGTTATTGCATGGGTAAATGTGCCGAGGAGGCCTTGAAATTGATTTTTGATGATTCCGTTCGTTCCGAATCACTGTTTCTAGTATAGATACATATTTGGTTTATGTGATTCTGATTTCGAATGAGTTTCGAGGGTCGGCTCCGAGTAGGGAATTGGACTTAGGCATTGCTGGTGTTCAGTTTCTAGTGCAGGCACATTCCTTCTCTACGTTCATGGAGAAGCCTCCGCGTTCACGAAACTCTGGAGGACTTTGCACTCCGTGTTTAGGGAGGTTCGATCCACATTTGCAAAGGTGTTGTAGGAATCCCCTACTCTGCATTCGCTAGATGTGCTCCGCATTTGTGGAGTATGGGTGTGAGTGGACCCCTCTCCCCCCCCCCCCCAAAAAAAAATTCTTCTCTGCAATTGCGTGTCGGTCTTTGCATTTGCGGAGGTCATTTGGTCAACCTCCTTTACATTCGCAGGACCCCACCCACATTTGTTGAGTAGTTTTGTCACCTGCACTATATTAAACCATAGAGTCACTATTTTTACTCCTTTTTTAACTTTCAAAGC
Source organism: Solanum rostratum (assembly GCA_029948455.1). Lineage (NCBI taxonomy): Eukaryota > Viridiplantae > Streptophyta > Magnoliopsida > Solanales > Solanaceae > Solanum > Solanum rostratum. The sequence continues at coordinate 19,109,404 of CM057055.1, forward strand.
TTTTGGAGCAATTTTGGAAGAGTGTTTTCGATGAATTTTATTGGATAAGTATTTCTAACACTTAATTATTTTCCATAAGTTTTATCTTCATTTTGTGTTAAATTTCATGATTTTAAATGTCCAAAATTGGACATCTTAAGACTATGAATTCAAAATTTTAAGTGTTGATTCCTCATTTGTTTCAAACTCGATTTTTGTGCAATTTTCGGACTCCATTTTTCACGAAGAATCCGATTTTAAAGGCAATTTCCAGATTCGAGTACTTTAAATTTTATTTCTAAAATTGTTGAATTTTCTCTTAAGCCTAATTCACGACACGTAGTGTGTTTTTTTATAGCGATTGATCTATTCAGAGATCATTTTGAGGATTGAGTTGATTGAAAGCTTGTCCGAGTGCAGTTTCAACTTCAATATAGGTTTGGCTAACATTCTTGGGATTAGATTTTATTTATTAATCATTTTTATGTGGAACTTGTGAGATCTAGATTGATTCATGATTAATTGTGTTGATATGATAGAATATTGATGGAATTGTAATGACCTGGCCCAACACTGTGAAGTATTATCCACTCTTGGGGCTAGCCCATCATGGATTTGTCCCTTTGGGCTCACCCCAAAATGCACCTCACAATATTAAGTCCAACCGTTTACTTAAATAGCCCAGGACTCTCCTCTCTCTTATTCAATGTGGGATTTGCCTAAGTAGGCTAGGCGTTACGTATAGCCGTCCCTGCACTCACCCCCTGTAGTGACTCAATATCCTCGCTGAGGTTTGCCTTACTACCGTACTAGTCGAGAGTTTGCTCTGATACCACTTGTATTACCTAGCCCAACACTGTGAAGCATTGTCCCCTCTTAGGCCTAGCCTATCCTGGATTTGTCCCTTTAGGCTCACCCAAAAAGGCGCCTCTCACAGTATTAAACCCAATCCATTACTTAAATAGCCCAAAACTCTCCCTCTCTTTTCCAATGTGGGATTTGCCTATGTGAGCCAGGCATTATGTATCGTCGCCCCTGCATTCACCCCCTCTCTCCCCCCCACCCCCCGTAGGGACTCAGTTCATTGTGGTTTGCCCCACCACCGTACTGATCGAGAGTCGGCTTTGATACCACCTTTAACGACCTAGCCCAATGCTGTGAACTATTGTCTGCTCTTGGGCCTAGCCCATCATGGATTTGTTCCTTCGGGCTCACCCCAAAAGGCGTCTTACAATATTAGGTCCATCCCTTTACTTAAATAGCCCAGGACTCTCCTCTCTTTTCCGATGTGGGATTTCCCTAAGTGAGCTAGGCGTTACGTATCGCTGCCCTTGCACTCACGCCCCGTAGGGGCTCATCGTCCTCGTTGAAGTTTGCCCCACCACCATACTAGTCGAGAGTCGGCTCTAATACCACCTGTAATGACCTGGCCCAACACTATGAAGTATTGTCCGCTCTTAGGCCTACCCCATCACGGATTTGTCCCTTTGGGCTCACCCCAAAGGCGCCTCACAGTATTGGGTCTAATCCTTTACTTAAATAGTCCAGAACTCTCCCTCTCTTTTTAGATGTGGGATTTGCCTAAGTGAGCCAGGCGTTACATATCGTCCTCCTTGCACTCACCCCCCTAATACGGGATCGACCCATGCTAGGTGATTCTTCCACCCCTGGGATACCACCCATTAATAAGCAACTTTGATTCATCTTTTATTTACTTTTGAGATGATTCTTTTGGTGGTTATAACATTTTGAACTGTAGGATTGTAGACATAACATGTGACATATAAACAATCATGCAAGAGAACACCACAATGGAAGAGAGTTACACAAATAAAGAAATGCGTAGGAGATGAATAACACATGGACTTTATTTAGAAACAAAAGGAACTCATGTATTTTGGTATCCGAAATAAGTATGCAGAATCGACAATGGCTATATATGGGAGCATATGAACATGGTAAAGAGTGGAGACATAGTTATTAATTATGTAGGATTTAGTAACTGCCTTTATGTGCCAAGGAAGAACCTCGATTTCATGCCAAATAATAAGAAATCAAGTAGCCTTACATACCTCGTTGTACTACACCGTTATTACCTCTAAGTAGTCTCCTTTCCCTCCAAATACTTATATACAATATAGTAGGTGATAAAACTAGTATTAGCAGCTAATAAACACGTCTTGGCAGTCCAATCTCATCAAAACACACTCGGGCAACAAGCTTTTAACTATCAATCCACGATTATTCTTTCAACCTTTCCACCTCTAATCATATTTTCATTTAGAAAATATTCCCAAATACATGTTATATCCAACTTGTTTTAGCCACATAACAGGATTACAACAGCTCTTAAAGTACAACATGCAACAACTTTACACAACACGCAAGTAGGCAACGCAATATTACATCCTTCTGCTACATTTCAATGTCAACAGTTCCAAATCTGTTTCAACCTCAACCAAACTGTCGTCAACATATTTACATATAAAAATAGTCTTATTACATTCCAACAACAATCCCAAAGTAGATGGAAAATGTGAGACAACAATCTCTAGTTATCCGCCCACAAATTCCTACTAGGAGCACCATTAAGATATTATACAAGAACTCATATTTGCGGGAGATAAAAATGGTGTAACAGCCTTCTTTCATCACTACAGAACTAATCCTTGTTAAAAACATAAATTAACCGACAAGAGAAAAGCCTCTTAATAAACAGGAAAAGTGTACAACAAACTTTGGAACACATGTTGTCCAAAATTCCTGCACAAGTACAATCAGCATACTCCTCATGTTTTTCAAGAACCCTAAAGGTGTGCCTTGGCTACTTGACAATGTGAAGAGAGAGTTGACCTACTTTCTCCTCAAATTTCAGCCACATTTTATCAAGGTGGTGATGCACCTACTTGTCCCTTTCACTTGGGCATTATTGGGTTTCAATTTGATAGGCTTTGTTGCCAATTTTTATCTTCTCCTTTCACTTAGTTTGGGCCTTGTTTGTGGAGTGGGTTGTGAAGGTAATTTGGCCCTTTTCCTATTCATCTTGGGCTGCAAATATTATCCCTTTATGATGCTAAACCATGGGCCCAAATTACACCCTTAACTTGGGGTTTATTCGTTATCAGACTTGAACAAAATCGGTGCTGGGCCTTGTTTTCGTCTACCTAGATTATTTAAGCTAAGCACGTAGGTGACTCACCTATTAGCTTCCTAAGTTCCAAAAGCACCTCACTTCTTTCACTTTATTTAAGGTCGCAATCTCCTCAATTTGACTTAAAACTTATATATGCTCCGTCATCTTCAGCATTAGATGTACATATGCCCTCTAATCTGAAATTCAAGCACTTTAAAAAATGTGTGCTGATTTGACCCCTCCATATCATGTTTCATATGCATAGGACTATGTGAAACCCCGTGTTCCTCGTCTTCTATATATACATAGGGTGGTGTGTCATATAAGACATACATGAATTTGGATAGAACCTAAGGATAATAAGGCTGTCAATAAGTGGTAATTTCAAGGACCTAAAGTTTTAAGCCAAAGGAATATCCTAAATGCACTTTCAGGATTAAACAAATGACCCAAGTGGCACCTCGCCCTTTTCGGAAGGTCTAATAAGGTTTCACTTTTCAGATGGAATTAAAAGTTTATAATTTGCTAATTATGGATTTCTTTAAGTTATTTTAATAGCACAAAGGTCATACATTAAGTTTTGGAATCAAGAAAGTTGCAAGATAAAGGTTGGCCAAAGTTACCGTAACTTTCTTTAAGAAATCCTTCTTAAATTTGGGTCAAATGTATTGGGTCATATCTCCCAAACTATAAGGAGTTAGAAGGTCCATGACCTATCAAATTGAAGATCTATGAGTCTAGTTTGCAACGCACAAAACCGCGCATCAAACCGACCTCAGAATAAAGAGTTATGACCGTTTTACCGAGACTGCCCGAGCTGGACACCGGGTCATGTGTCGGGTCGGGTTGACCCGACTTAAATGTCGGCTATTTTGACTCTTTAAGGCTCAAAATTGAGCCATTTTCGTCCCAAACAAGTTTACAACAGAAGAGAAAGCTCCCAAGGGTTCTCTGAGAGATTTAGGTAAGTTTTTCGCATTTTTACCGTTAAAATTCGTCTTCGTGCCTAGAAATGCGTGCCTTACGCTTTGGAATTATTTTTCCCTCATATTAGCTGTGTTTGGAGCTGTTCTTGGGCTGTAAAAAAAAGTGGTGTTCTTGCTGGTATTGTTGGTTTGCAGCTGGTGTGTTTAGGTTATAATTGTGGAGCTCTTTTCCGTTAATTTTACGAAGTTTTACGGACATTTCCTCGCGTAAATGCTCCTTGCCGAATCTGGTCATTAATGCTGAATTTTTGAATGTTTATAGGTGTCTTTAAGCTGCGTATATATAGTCGTTGCGAAGCTTAGGACGTAAGGAACAACTTTGGTGAAGGAACTTTTGGCAATCGAACGTTCGTTGGAGAGGTATGTTAAGGCTAAGCTCCGTCCCTCCTTTTAGCACGAAATCTGGGAAGTTTCCCAAAATGTCAAATGCGATATCTTACTATTTTGTTGTTAGAAAGACCTTCTGTGAAAGGCACTGGGATTACAGCTGAGTTATTTTCACGATGGTATTAGGTTTAAATTCCATTCGTTCATTTAAACCGAACATTCAATTTCTATATATCATTTTGTCGGTCTTCTGGCTACCTACTCATAGGTTAGAGGCGTTTCTCTTCTTGGTGTAGTGTCACTAAAATAAATGTAGAATGCAAGGGAAAACTTGTTAAAAAGGACATGTATAATTCCACGAGCCATATGTATATGTTGTGACAACGATTATGATGTTATGAGAATAAATGTATCAATGAGCCAAGATTGGCTAAATGACAATGACTGTGATGCTATGAGAATAAGTGTACCAAAGAGCCAAGATTGGCTAAATGACAATGACTGTGATGCTATGAGAATAAGTGTACCAAAGAGCCAAGATTTTCTAAGTTCTTGCTATGGCTTACTATGTGCATTCAACATTCATATCATACATTGCACGTTATGCATGGACTTCGAGCTATAATCGAAGGTATGGGGCCTATTTGCCCAACTATATATGTATATGGTACAGATGGCCACAGGTTGGCAGATATGATGCCGGTTAGCTACCGGAAAGGACCACCAGTGCTAGCATTTGGTTGGGTATGTCATGCATTTGCATCTATATATATGTATTCACGACATGCGACACTCGAGCATACCATGCATTTTTTTATCACTAGGAGGTGGCTTGTTGGCCATTAAGACTACTTGAGTTTTGGTTACAGGTAATATTTCTATTAACCTTTTTACTATGGTTATCTATGATTTTACTTCCTGCCTTACATACCAGTACATATTTATTCGTACTGACGTCCCTTTGCCTGGGGACGCTGCATTTTATTTCGTGCGTGCAGGTTCAGGTAGAGGTTCTGATTTACCCCTCCACTAGAAGCCCATTCAGCTATGAGTTGGTAAGCTCCACCTCTTCCTGGAGCTTTCACAGGATGTTTACTTTTTGTTGTACAGTTGGGTATGTCGGGGCCCTGTCTCGACAGTGTTAGTGATTCTCATAGAGGCTATTGTGGACATGTTATTGTGGGTTGGTTCTTTTGTGCCTTTCAGTCTTCGGTCATCAGATTGGCATGTATATATAGTGTGTGCCTGTACCTCTATTGTTACAGCCTTGTCGGCTAACTAGTACCCTATTGTTCTGGTTTATCTATCTTGTACATGAGTTACTGTTTATCAGGTCATGACCTAGAATGTCCAGGCTTAGTATTTCAGACGTTATGCTGCCTGACTTTCTTCTGATCCCTAGTTAGTTCACTAGCATGTTTAGTGGCTTACCCGGCCAATAACGGTACTGGGTGCCGGTCGCGCCTCCCCTCTCTTTGGGGCGTGACAAACATAACATGGTATCAGAGCAGGTCGTATCCCAGGGAGTCCATAATGCCGTGTCTAGTAGAGTCTTGCTTATGGGTGTGTTGTGCATCACACTTATAATCAGGAGGCTACAAGGCATTTAGGGATGGTTACGTTTCTTTCACTTAATAGATCGTGCTATAGAGCAAAGTTATAGGGACATATGAAATCTTAATCGTGCTTTGTGGTTTGTTTTATTTGTCGGGCTGTCTATATTCAAGGGTTGGCACAACGTGGGGTATATATGGATCCGAGAGAAGGTACCAGTTGTTCTTTACCGGGTCAGGCAGATACACTCCCTGTTGAGGCACGCAGAGAGCCTCCAGTATCTACAGTACCAGATTCACCAGCACCTATTGAGGGCCAAGGAGGTCCAGTACCCCCAATCCTACCAGAGACTGGGGAGCACGGTATGAGAGAGGCGGTTCAGCTACTGACTAGGATGGTTTCCATTCATGAGAGACAACTGGAGGCGAGATCAGACATCAAAAGAGATCAAACAGAAAGCTCAAAGGTGCGAGAGTTTCTTCACTTGGCTCCTCCAGTATTCACAGGGTCCATCCCCACAGAGGATCCACAGGACTTTATAGACCATATACATAGAGTATTGAGGGTGAATTTAGGTCCTTTTCATCGATATCCACCTCAATCAGTGGGTAGTTCCCCGCTCTAAATACAGGGCTAGCAAATTGATCATTATATTCAATCAGGGCCGGGGCGTAGTTTACACCAGCCTAAGAGCCGTCGACAGGAGCGTTATGCACAAATGAGACAACTTACTCCCCCATGTACACGATGCGGTAAGCTTCATACTAGACAGTGTAGAAAGGGTTCTAGTGCATGTTACCATTACGGGAAAGCAAGATATTTTATTAGCAACTGTCCCTTTAATCAGTCCCTACTGTGAATGAATTCATGATAATATTCCCCGATGAGCTTCCCGGGATGCCCTGAAAGGGATATTAATTTTTCTTTAGATTTTCTCCTTGATATGCAATATATACCCATTTTTCTCTAAAAAAAAGAATGGATCCTGTAGAGCTAAGAGACTCGAAGGAATAACTGAAGGGCTTGTTTGATAAAGACCAAGCACATCTCCATGGGTTTCTCCCGTGCTCTTTGCTTGAAAGAAAGATGGCTCCTTATGAATGTGTATCGGGTACAGATAGCTAAATAAATTCACTATCAAGAATAAGTATCCTTTTATGTGGATTGATGGTTTTTCAAAGATTGACTTGTGACTCAAGTACTACTAGCTACGAGTCAGGGATGTTGATATTCCAAAGGTAATATTTAGGATGAATCAAGAGTTGAGCATGTAGACCACTTGCGAGTTATATTATAGACTCTCCAGGACAACAAGTTATATGCTGAATTCTCCAAATGTGAATTTTGGTTAACTTCTATAGCTTTTCGTGGACATGTTATTACTAGCGATAATATCAAAGTTAATGGCCAGAGGATTGAAGTCATAAAGGCCTGGCCGAGACCATTGAATCCAACAGAGGTCCATAGTTATTTGGGCTTGGCAGGATATTATAGGAGGTTTGTTGAGGGATTCTCCTCTATCTCTGCACCGCTAACGAGATTGACACATAAAGCAGCTAAGTTTCAATGGACTGAAGCATGTGAGTAGAGTTTTCAAGAGTTAAAGAAAAGGCTTACCACCGCACCTATCTTGGCTCTTCCAGATGGAGCTGAAGGCTACATTGTATATTGTGATGCCTCGAGAATTGGCCTAGGTTGTGTACTTATGCAGCATGGTAGAGTTATTGTATATGCTTCTAGACAGTTGTGAAAGCATGAACTAAACTATCCCACCCATGATCTTGAGCTCACTGCGGTTGTATTTGCTCTAAAGATTTGGCGACATTATCTATACGGAGTCCATGTTGATATTTTTACCGACCACCAGATCCTTCAATATTTATTTAAGCAAAAGGAGTTGAACTTACGACAAAGGAGATGGCTAGAATTACTAAAAGATTATGATGTGGACATTTTGTACCATCCTGGTAAAGCTAATGTTGTTGCTGATGCACTTAGCCGGAAGTCCATGGGAAGTCTAAGCCATGTTGAGGCTGATAAGGTTGAAATGACAAAAGACCTGTGCCAGCTAGCTAGTTTGCAGGTGCGATTGGTAGATACAGAGGAAGGAGGTGTAATTGTTCAAAATACAGCAGAATCTTCCATTGTTAATGAAGTAAAAGAGCGACAGCGCGAGGATCCTGAGCTTAGGACACTGAGAGAGAGCATTCCACAACAGCAACATCCTCTAATTGAGCTAACTTGAGATGGATTCCTTCAGTATCACGGTCTCTTATGTGTGCCAAACATTGGAGGGCTCCGTGCCAAGATTCACATTAAGGCTTATTATCCTAGAAATTTGTCTCAACCTGAAAAAAAAAGGGGTGTTGAGACCTATGACCGATTTATTGGTGAAATGGCATGAAAAAGATATTCCAAGGATGATGGCCAATGCCCCAACTACCAACATGTTAAAACAGGACATCAGAGGCCTGAAGTCCTAGCTAAGGTACTGATTTTACGTTATGGAAATAGGACATGATAAATATGGGCTTCATCACTAGGTTGCCTCATACTCCACGTAGGATGACTCTATTTGGGTAATCATTGATACGTTGACAAAATCTGCTCATTTCTTGCCAGTAAGAATGACATATTCAGTGGAGGATTATGCTAAGCTTTATATTCAAGAGATTGTTTGCCTTCAAAGAGTTCCATTATCTATTATCTCTAATCAAGGGGCTCAATTAACCGTACATTTATGGAAGTCTTCTCAGAAGGGTCTGGGCACTCAGGTAAATCTCAGCATCGCTTTTCGCCTACAAACTGTTGGGGCAAGCAGAGCGTGCCGTCCAAACTATTGAGGATATGTTACGTGCCTGTATGCTGGACTTTAAAGGAAATTGGGATAATCATCTACTTCTTATTTAATTTCTTATAATAATAGCTTCCATGCTAGTATTCAAATGGATCCTTAGGGAGCACTACACGGCCTAAGATGTAGGCCGCCAATCAGTTGGTTTGAGGTTGTGGAGGCAAAATTGCTCGTCCTAATCTAGTTCTGCAAGCAATAGACAAAATGAAACTTATTAGAGATCGATTGCAAATAGCCCAGAGTCGGCAAAGGTCTTATACAAATGTTCGACGATGAGACTTAGAGGTTGATGTAGAAGATTGGGTCTTCTTAAAGGTATCACCTATGAAGTGAAGCATGTGGTTTGGAAACACAGGAAAGCTCAGTACTACATATGTTGGACCGTATAAAATTATTAGAGATACTAGCAAGGTAACATACTAGTTTAATTTTCCTTTAGAATTGAGAGCAGTCCATCCAGTGTCTCTTATATCTATGTTGTGGAAGTACATAAGAGATCCTTCGTGTATTACTCACATTAAGGATACCCCCATTGCTGAAGAGTTCACTTATGATGAGGTACTTGTGGCTGTTTTAGATTGACAAATAAGAAAGCTTCGAAATAAAAAGTGGCCTTCGTGAAAGTGTTGTGGGAAAAAAATATATATATATTGAGGAAATAACTTGGGAAGACAAAGAAAGAAATGATGAGGAATCACCCTAGCTATTTATAACCTAAGGTGGGTGGTGTTCCAAAAGAACTGGCATTTATCATTTATTTAGTAACGTATGTTTTAAAGGATTTGGAGGTGAAACTCGTATGTTTTGTCGTGGGATAGCTATACAAAGCTTAGTAGTTGGAGTTTTTGGAAGTTGATTTATGGTTTGAAAGGGTAATAGATGTATCAAAAGAATATTTATGTAGAGGGTAATGCAACCAAAGGGCTGTCTAGATACATTCGCGGCCGAATGTTCTTAAGGGGGGGAGACTGTGAAACCCCGTGTTCCTCGTCTTCTATATATACGTAGGGTGGTGTGTCATATAAGACATACATGAATTTGGATAGAACCTAAGGATAATAAGGCTGTCAATAAGTGGTAATTTCAAGGACCTAAAGTTTTAAGCCAAAGGAATATCCTAAATGCACTTTCAGGATTAAACAAATGACCCAAGTGGCACCTCGCCCTTTTTGGAAGGTCTAATAAGGTTTCACTTTTCAGATGGAATTAAAAGTTTATAATTTGCTAATTATGGATTTCTTTAAGTTATTTTAATAGCACAAAGGTCATACATTAAGTTTTGGAATCAAGAAAGTTGTAAGATAAAGGTTGGCCAAAGTTACCGTAACTTTCTTTAAGAAATCCTTCTTAAATTTGGGTCAAATGTATTGGGTCATATCTCCCAAACTATAAGGAGTTAGAAGGTCCATGACCTATCAAATTGAAGATCTACGAGTCTAGTTTGCAACGCACAAAACCGTGCATCAAACCGACCTCAGAATAAAGAGTTATGACCGTTTTACCGAGACTGCCCGAGCTGGACACCGGGTCATGTGTCGGGTCGGGTTGACCCGACTTAAATGTCGGCTATTTTGACTCTTTAAGGCTCAAAATTGAGCCATTTTCGTCCCAAACAAGTTTACAACAGAAGAGAAAGCTCCCAAGGGTTCTCTAAGAGATTTAGGTAAGTCTTTCGCATTTTTACCGTTAAAATTCGTCTTCGTGCCTTTAAATGCGTGCCTTACGCTTTGGAATTATTTTTCCCTCATATTAGCTGTGTTTGGAGCTGTTCTTGGGCTGTAAAAAAAAGTGGTGTTCTTGCTGGTATTGTTGGTTTGCAGCTGGTGTGTTTAGGTTATAATTGTGGAGCTCTTTTCCGTTAATTTTACGAAGTTTTACGGACATTTCCTCGCGTAAATGCTCCTTGCCAAATCTGGTCATTAATGCTGAATTTTTGACTACTTATAGGTGTCTTTAAGCTGCGTATATATAGTCGTTGCGAAGCTTAGGACGTAAGGAACAACTTTGGTGAAGGAACTTTTGGCAATCGAACGTTCGTTGGAGAGGTATGTTAAGGCTAAGCTCCGTCCCTCCTTTTAGCACGAAATCTGGGAAGTTTCCCAAAATGTCAAATGCGATATCTTACTATTCTGTTGTTAGAAAGACCTTCTGTGAAAGGCACTGGGATTACAGCTGAGTTATTTTCACGGTGGTATTAAGTTGAAATTCCATTCGTTCATTTAAACCGAACATTCAATTTCTATATATCATTTTGTCGGTCTTCCGGCTACCTATTCATAGGTTAGAGGCGTTTCTCTTCTTGGTGTAGTGTCACTAAAATAAATGTAGAATGCAAGGGAAAACTTGTTAAAAAGGACATGTATAATTCCACGAGCCATATGTATATGTTGTGACAACGATTATGATGTTATGAGAATAAATGTATCAATGAGCCAAGATTGGCTAAATGACAATGACTGTGATGCTATGAGAATAAGTGTACCAAAGAGCCAAGATTTTCTAAGTTCTTGCTATGGCTTACTATGTGCATTCAACATTCATATCATACATTGCACGTTATGCATGGACTTCGAGCTATAATCGAAGGTATGGGGCCTATTTGCCCAACTATATATGTATATGGTACAGATGGCCACAGGTTGGCAGATATGATGCCGGTTAGCTACCGGAAAGGACCACCAGTGCTAGCATTTGGTTGGGTATGTCATGCATTTGCATCTATATATATGTATTCACGACATGCGACACTCGAGCATACCATGCATTTTTTTTTATCACTAGGAGGTGGCTTGTTGGCCATTAAGACTACTTGAGTTTTGGTTACAGGTAATATTTCTATTAACCTTTTTACTATGGTTATCTATGATTTTACTTCCTGCCTTACATATCAGTACATGTTTATTCGTACTGACGTCCCTTTGCCTGGGGACGCTGCATTTTATTTCGTGCGTGCAGGTTCAGGTAGGGGTTCTGATTTACCCCTCCACTAGAAGCCCATTCAGCTATGAGTTGGTAAGCTCCACCTCTTCCTGGAGCTTTCACAGGATGTTTACTTTTTGTTGTACAGTTGGGTATGTCGGGGCCCTGTCTCGACAGTGTTAGTGATTCTCATAGAGGCTATTGTGGACATGTTATTGTGGGTTGGTTCTTTTGTGCCTTTCAGTCTTCGGTCATCAGATTGGCATGTATATATAGTGTGTGCCTGTACCTCTATTGTTACAGCCTTGTCGGCTAACTAGTACCCTATTGTTCTGGTTTATCTATCTTGTACATGAGTTACTGTTTATCAGGTCATGACCTAGAATGTCCAGGCTTAGTATTTCAGACGTTATGCTGCCTGACTTTCTTCTGATCCCTAGTTAGTTCACTAGCATGTTTAGTGTCTTACCCGGCCAATAACGGTACTGGGTGCCGGTCGCGCCTCCCCTCTCTTTGGGGCGTGACAGACTAGTACATATAAGATGTGGGGTGTTACATCCTCCCCCCATAGGAACATTTGTCCCCGAATATTAGCATAAATGGGATAGGTCATACAAGTTTAAACTTTTATGTAAACAAACTTTTGACAACATAACAAGAATTCAAACTCACATACTTATTAACGCCCCAACTCTGCATCTTGGAATTCCTCTTTAGCTTCAATTAAGTAAGGGTATTTAGATCTCATCGCTTCTTTTTATCTCTTCTACTTGCTAGTTCCTCCAAAGTACCTTAACTGAAGGTATTTCTTTGTTTCATAGCTTTTTAACTTGGCGATCTAGGATAGCAATAGGTACCTCTTCATAGGTAAGATCTTCTGTAACTTGCACATTTTCAATAAGAGTGATACGAGATGGGTCACCTATGCATTTTTGAAGCATTGAGATATGAAAAACTGGATGAACCATTGAAAGCTCCTGGGTAGCTCCAGTTCATACGCAACCTGTCCAAACCTTTTAATAACCTTATATGGCCCTATGTAACATGGGCTTAGTTTTCCTTTCTTATCGAATCTCATAACTCCTTTCATTGGGGACACCTTTAAGAATACCCAATCTCCGACTCAGAAATCTAGTCCTCTCCTCCAAGCTTCCACATATGATTTGTGATGACTTTGGGCTATTTCTAGCCACTGTTGTATTACCTTTACTTTTTTCATGGCTTGATGGACTAGATCTGGCCCAATAAAGCTGGCTTCACCCACTTCAAACCATCCTGTTCGCGACCTGCATTTCCTTCCATACAAAGCTTCATAAGGTGCTATCTTGATGCTTGAATAGTAGCTATTATTATGGGAAAATTCAATAAGTGGCAAATGGTCCACCCAACTACCCTTGAAGTCCAATGCATAAGCCTGCAACATATCTTCAAGTGTTTGAATGGTGCATTATGCTTGACTATCTGTTTGAGGGTGGAAAGCTGTACTTAAATTCACTTGTGGAAGCTCCTTTGGAAGGACTTCCAAAACCATACAATGAATTAAGCTCCCTGATTAGATATAATGGAGATTGGGACCCCATGTAGCCTAACTATCTCTTTGAGGTATAACTTTGCATGCTCTTCAACTGTATAATCACTCTTAACTAGCAAGAAGTATGCTAACTTTGTGAGCCTATCAACTATTACCCATATGGAGTCAAACTTTTGAAATGAGCGAGACAACCCAGTAACAAAATGCATATTAATCATATCCCACTTCCACGTTGGAAGCTCTATACATTGCATATATACCTCCCGGCTTTGGTGCTCTACCTTGACTTGTTGGCAATTCAGACATTGAGCTACAAATTCTACAAGGTCCTTTTTCATGCCTCCCCACCAAAACATTCCCTTCAAGTCATGATACATCTTAGTTGATCCTGGATGGACGGAATATCGTGAATGATGGGCTTCTTCCATTATCCTTCTTCTTAGTCCATTAATATTAGGAACACATAATCTATTATGGCAATAAAGTACTCCATTTTGTGTAAGTTCAAAGCCCTTCATAGTACCTTCACTCACCTTCTCCTTACGTCATCGTAGAATAGGATCCTCGAAATGCTTTTCTCTTACCTCCATTACCAATGAAGACCCTGCAGCATTATGCGTAATAACCCCTTCCTTTGGAGTTTCAAGTAGGCAAACTCCTAAATTTACTAGTTGACGCTATCCTTAGCCACTCCTTGACTTACCACGGTTTGATCACCAATATTCATGATTGCCTTATGACTCAGAGCATTGGCTACCATATTTGTTTTCCCTGGATGGTATAGTATATCAACATCATAATCCTTTATTAGCTCCAGCCACCTCCGTTGTCTTAAATTTAGGTCTTTCTGATTAAAGATGTACTGTAGGCTCTTATGATCAGTATATATGTCAACATGAACCCCATACAAATAGTGGCGCTATATTTTCAAGGCAAACACAACAGCTGCTAGCTCAAGGTCATGTGTTGGGTAGTTTCTCTCATGTGGTCGCAGTTGTTTCGAGGCATAAACATTTACCTTACCATGTTGTATAAGTGCACCCTAAGGCAACTCCTGAAGCATCACAATACACCACATAACCCTCCGTGCCTTCTGGAAGCAATAGCACAAGTTAGCCTGCTTTTCAACTCTTGGAAACTCCTTTCACATGCATCATTCCATTGAAACTTGGTCGCCATATGTGTCTACTTTGTTACAGGTGCAAAGATAGAAGAAAACCTTATTTAACCTCTTGTAATAACCTGTCAACCCTAGGAAGCTTCGATCTTCTGTAGGTGCTGTTGGCCTTGGCCAATCTTTCACCAACTCTACCTTTTGTGAATCAACCCTTATTGCTTCATCGAAAACAATATGACTCAAGAATGCCACTGATTTTAACCAAAATTCAGGTGATACATAACATCTATCTCACTTAGGCAAATCCCACATCGGAAAAGAGAGGGAGAATTCGGGGCTATAAGTAAAGGATTAGACTTAATACTGTGAGAGGCGCCTTTTGGGGTGAGCCCAAAGGGACAAATCCGTGATTGGCTAGGCCCAAGAGCAGACAATATTTACAGTGTTGGGCTAGGTCATATCAAGTGGTATTAGAGCCAACTCTCGAGTAGTACGGTGGTAGGGCAACCCTCAGCTAGGACACTAAGTCCCTACAAGGGGTGAGTGCAGGGCCAACGATACTTAACACATGACACACTTAGGCAAATCTCACATTAAAAAAGAGAGAAGATTCCTGGGTTATTTAAGTAAAGGGTTGGACCTAATACTGTGAGGCGCCTTTTGGGATGAGCCCAAAGGTACAGATTTGTGATGGGCTAGGCCCAAGAGCAGATAATAATTCACAGTGTTGGGCCAGGTCATTACAGATGGTATCAGAGCCGGCTCTCGACTAGTATAGTGGTGGGACAAAACCTCAGTGAGGATGCTGAGTCCCTATAGGTGGTGAGGCAGGACGATGATACGTAACGTCTGGCTCACTTAGGAAAATCCCACAACGGAAAAGAGAGGGAGAGCTATGGGCTATTTAAGTAAATACTGTGAGGCGTCTTTTGGGGTGATCCCAAAGGGACAAATCCGTGATGGGCTAGGCCCAAGAGTGGATAATAATTCACAATGTTGGGTCAGGTTGTTACAGGAATTATGGTTTTGGTTGGGCCGAATCATGAGTAAGTTGTGATCCTAGTGATAAATTGAGATGAAATCTTATGAAATATGATAAGTTGGAATAATAATATGATAATATGAGACTTGTGATACTATTTGGGGGATTTTGTAGTAATTGATGACTGTTGAGATATTTTCCAGGATTATGTGTATAATTTGGGATGAGTGAGGTACGACATTGTGTTAGACCTATATATTTTGGGGCGTGTGAGGTTCGACAGTGTTGGTACACTTGGTTGTTGGTATAATTGTGATTATCTGAGACGTGTTGATAGTTTAGGCACTAGTTGTGACACTTGATATTATTCTTTATGATGATCTAGATTGCGTTATTAACATGTATTTGTCGCACATTATTTTGTGCCATCCCTTGACTCGGGTAGGTGGAGAGGTTGAGATATTGTGATATTTCTTGACCACGGGCAAGTGGCAAGTTGTGATACTATGAAACCCCTTGACCACAAATAGGTGGCAAGGTTGAGACATTGTTATATCACTTGACCACGGACAGGTGGCAAGGTTGAGACATTGTTATATCATTTTACCATGGGTAGGTAGCACTTGTCCACGAGTAGGTGCAAGGTTGTGAGACATTTGGTATATGACCTGATGAGCTCATGTAGTGTATTCACATCTTTCATTAGTATGGTACCATGGGCTATTATCGATGTCTTAGTTTACCATTATGTATATATTAATTGTGCACTAACCTTTTTGATGTAAGTGATTGGATTCTTTGTAATTACATACATGTTTGATTTTTCTTACCCAGTCAATTGAACCTACTGGGTACATTTCGATGTACTCATCCTAATTTGTTTCCTCCCTGCAGATCGAGCACAAGGACCCGCACAAGGTAGTTGATTCACTCTAGTAGAGGTTTGTCTGCACCTATCTAGATCTTGTCTATGTGGCTTAGACTTCGAGTCGTTGTACATCTTTGGATTTTATTTATTACTCCCTCTCAGACTTTGTATCGGATATTTTCAGCTTTTTATTCCATTTGAGACAATTGTATTTACTCTATTGCACTACTTTAAATGCTCTTGTACACATGACTCCAGGTTTTGGAGATTTCTTATGATATGTTATGATGGTTCAGCTTTATTTTATCTTTCTTTAGTCGCGATCCTATTTTGGGTCGTGAAGTCACAAGCTCTAGATCATGAGTTAGGTAGTTGTTCTCATGTACCTTCAATTGTTTTGAAGCATAAACAATCACCTGACCATGTTGCATTAGCACACACCCTAACCCAGTCCTTGATTTATCACAATAAACAAAGAACCCATCATTTCCTTCGGTAATGTCAATATTGGAGCTGAAGTTAGTTGATCCTTCAAAGTTTGGAAGCTTTTATCACACTCATCCATCTGCACAAACTTTGCCTTCTTTTGGGTCAACTTGGTGAGGGGACGAAATGGAAGTGAAATCTTGCACAACCTTCCATAATATCTGGCTAGGCCTAAGAAACCTCTTAGGTCCATAGGAGTCAATAGCCTTAGCCAATTTCTCGCTTCCTCTATCTTATTACAATCAACTTTGATACTATCACGCGATACCACATGCCCAAGGAAGGCAACCTCATCTAGCCAAAACTCACACTTATCAAATTTTGCATAAAATTTTGCTCCCGTAAGGTTTGCAATACCATCCTCAACCTTGGGAGTAGATTAGAATTTCAACAACAAACACCACTACGAACATGTCAAGGTAGGGCTTGAACACCCTATTCATATGGTCCATGAATCTCGGAGCATTAGTGAGACCAAACGACATCATTACAAACTCGAAGTGACTATACCTAGTCTGAAATGCTATCTTAGGAATGTCACTTTCCCTCACCCTCAATTGGTGATACCTAGATCTCAAGTCAACCTTGGAGAGTGTGTAACCCTTTGCAATTAATCAAATAATTCATCTATTCTCGAGAGTGGGTACTTATTCTTGATAGTGACCTTGTTAAGTTGTCGGTAGCCTATACACATATAGAGTGACCCTTTCTTCTTCCTCACAAAAAACACTAGAGCACCACATGGTGACCGACAACATCTAATGAAACCCTTCTCCAACAAATCCTTCAATTGATCCTTTAGTTCCTTCAACTCAGAAGGAGCCATTCTATATGGAGGGATTGAGATGGATTGAATGTTGGGTAGGAGGTCTATGCCAAAGTCTATTTCCCTTTCAGGAGGAACACCTGACAACTCATTCAGAAAGACATCAGGAAACTCATTCACAATGGGGACCAACTTGAACGGAGAGACTTTAGAAGTGAACTCTTTGACTCTTACTAGATTGTAGATGCATACTTTAGAGATCACTTTCAGGGCTTTTAAGAAAGAGATAAACTGACTCCTACATGAAGAGTTACTAACCCTCCCCCACTCCACTCAAGAATTGGCTCATTTAGGAATTAAAACTTGACTCTATGGGTTCTATAATCTATGGAGGCATACGAGGTATGCAACTGTTCCATCACGAGTATTACATCAAAACCAACCATGTAAAGCTCAATTACATCATAAGAGACCACTTTATGCAAAATAGATATAGGACAATTTCTATAGACTCGTCGGGCAATAATGGACTCTCCTACAGGGTTACTTACTTCATAGGGCTCATGAAGGACTTTGGGACATGCTTGAAATTTATTAGCAAGAAATATGGTTACATAAAATTTATTAGCAACAAATATGGTTACAAATGAAAAATTAGCTCCTGGATTTAATACGACATATGCATCAAAATGTAAAACTCTCAACATACCGATGACAACATCTGGGGCCTCTTCAACCTCTTGATGACCTTGGAGATCATAAAAATGGTTGGTCCTTTGGGCACCTTGAACTTTCCCACCTTGTCCTTGGGGCATTGTATTGCCACATTCATAATCCTTGGCATGGTGTCCGGGCTTCTCATGTTTGAAGCTAGCATTTGATCCAGCCAAACACTCTCCTTTATAGAGACTTCCACATTTAGGGCAATTCAGGGTTTGAGGCTTGGAAGCTACCCTATTTATCTTTACTAGTCTAGGGAGGAGGAGAAGCGGTAGACCCTTATCCACCTAGATTTGGCCACTTTGGAACTTGTGACCTCCACTCCTTTGTTGAGAATAGCCCCAATCATCGACCCAAGCCCTTTTGGACTCCCTTGGTATCTCTCTTAGCTTCTTCCCATATATTTGCTCTGCATAGGTCATCAATCTGGAGATATCCATCTCCTTCACTAGCATGTCCGTCTTACACTCCTTGGACACGAAGTCGGGTAAGCCAGAGATGAACTTGCTTATACAGGCCCTAGGATCTGCAACCATGAAGGGAGCATACTTGGAGAGCTTACTCCCTCAAACTCATAGTTCCTTGCTTAAGGTTGATGAACTCTTGGGCTTTGGCCTCTCTTAGCTCAATTGGAAAGAACCGATCCAAGAAGGTGCATTTGAACACTTCCAATCTAATCGGACTCACTTCTTGGCCCCTCTCATCCTGCATTGATCATATAATTTTTAGCAACCCTTCGAGTTGGTAGGCCATCAACTTGGATTTCTCCTCCCAAGGGATACCCATGACTACTACTGTCCGGTAGGCCTCATCAATAAAATCAACAAGGTCCTCCTCCATCTTGGAACCATGAACTCCGTAGGACTCATCCTCATAAAGTCTCTCACTCGAGTGGTTAGAGTAGGCACTTGGGGGGTAACCATGATCTCCCTATTAGCTTGGTTCGCCAATGCTTGAGCCAATATTGTGAAGGGGACTCGAAACTCCACATGAGAAACCCCATCATCCTGTTGAAGTGGAGGAACTTGTTGCTTGGGAGTGCCTTTTTAGTGTGAAGCTCTTCTTGGTGGCATGATCTAGAAACAATCATAGAGGTCATCGTTAGTGATCGAAAAAAGGTTAGTCAACTCTATAGGCATGACACAAACAAGAAAGAAGGGAAGACTTTTTTAAATCATCTCATAGCCTCTCACTCAAGATAGTGGTGCACTTCGCAACATTGAATGAGACTCTACCCCACATGGTATGCATGGACATTCAAGGAATATTTTAAAACCTCATGCTTTGATGCCAAGTTTGTAACGACCTAACCTGGGTCCTAGTCGCTACATGATGAATGAGACATTCGAAGGCACCTCACCCATGCCATCTTTAATATGTCAAGCATTCATAGGCATAAATTAAATGTTTGTTGAAAAATGGGGAAAGGGGTCTATGGAACGTTTTATAGCAATTAAGTAATATTCAAAAGGAAACATCAATATTTGTGCATAAAGCATGCCGACTAAACCATAGATGGACGAGACCGGTAATAGATAGTTTCAATGAAATAGAAAAGTCTCCATACAAAAATAACATAGAATGTAAAAGCCTCAAAAGGCCAACATATACATAGTGTCTAAAATACATAACAAGAATGAAAATGGTATAGACCAAACTAAGGGCTCACCACAACAAAAGTTCTAGTCTTGTACGCCATAAAACTAGTCGCGAGCCGATGGAGGAGCACCTTCCTTACATGGTTAAATCATGCAGGCAAAATATGTGTTAGTACTTTTGGAATGTACTAATTATGTGAGATGCATAGCATGAGCTTAAGCTTGCACAAGGAATAACACTTAATATCAATGCGAATCAATGCATGAACAATCACATGTCACGGAACCATATCATAGAGTCATAAACTTGTAGGAATGGACCTTAACCGACATATAAGACCTTGTAAGCTACTACATGGAATCCAACATAACCTCCTATGTTGGCACGGGGAGACCACTTGCCAGGTGGACTTTGTCACATCGCATGCATCTTAATATAACATATATGGCCTACATGGAGCCACTAGCCTAGACTAGCCTACAGGGCTCTTGTGGTGGCACATAGTTATGCGACAATGAAATTCTATCTCTAATAAGTCATGCCTCAACTAAGGGGATGAGCCTCAATCTTAAGGTCCTGTCGGTGCTAAGTCATCCCTCAGAATCTTTAAAACATATACTTAGTCAATTTATGATACTTAGAATCATAAATAGCAATCTTTAGAGTAGCTCAAACTTAAAGAACCACCAAGTGAGAATTGTCCTTTAATCTTGGGACCTTCTTACACATCTTTTAGGGAAATTATCGACATGATTATATCTTCGATAAATCATAACTTCGAAACTTAGTTTTGATGCCCTTAATCATCATCGTAGATCATGCAAACCCTTACCTGAAACTTTCTGGGCTAGCTCTTAAGTGAAAACATCAAAAATCATGAAAATATGCTTATTAAAAGCATGTCAAACTGCCCACATTTCATCATTAACAATACTCACCATTGGGGTCATTACAAACAACTTCAATACATGTAAATACTTAGTATAATGTCTTAGGATATTATTGAGACCATTAGATAGCATAAGATACCATAAAATTATCATCAGCATGCATATTAACTTGAAGGAACTTAAAGAAAAAGTAAAAGACATTATAAAGCGCTTTGTGGGTTAAAGGAGATCCACAAATAAAACTCACTTACCTCTATTAGGATTCCAAGAAGAAGGAGCTTGAATCCTTTGGGAAGAACTTGGAAACCCCAACCTTGCCTTGACCTTCTAGTTGCCTCAGAAAATTTTAGGAATATAAGAATGAAAGAATGAATAAGGGTGCTAGGCCTTTAAGGTCTGATTTAGAGCCTTTAGAATCCCAAAAATGATGTTGTATAGGGTTTGGATTTGTGAAAATGATAAAATTGCCCTTCATTAAAAATGTTGGATGGGATCTACAAAAGCTCAATTACTGGCCATGGTTTGAACCACGGACCATAGTCCTGTCCATCCCAATATCCTTTTCCCATCTTCAAAAACTATTTTGTTGACCCAAACTATGAAACCCCTTTCTATCGGCCATCGTTCGATTTATGGATCATGGTTGGACTCATAGAGTCTTTTCACACTTACTCAATTTTCTTACTTTACTAGACCTTGTCTAGGAAGGGTTTATATGGTCCATAAAACGGTCTATTGACCGTGTTGTGAATCATAGGCCACTTTGTAAAAACTCCAAATTTCCTTCATATTTGGCACCTTTACCTGCGACCATATCTATGAGCCATTGTCTGTCAATGTAGAATTTAAATATTCTATTCATGAGATCCATAAATATTATTGGAGCATTGGTTAGGCCAACAAACGTCACCACAGATTCAAGGTGCCCATAGATTGTCCGGAAGGCTGTCTTATGAATGTTACATTTTGTCACCCTCATTTGAAGATATCCGGACCAATGATCGTTCTTAGAGAAGTGACTAGCCCCTTGATATTGATCAAATGAGTGATATATAATTGGAAAGGAATACTTGTTTATATGGTGACCATGTTGAGTTGTCGCTAGTCGATGCACATTCAAAGTGAGGCATCCTTCTTCCTCACAAACAACACCGGTGCACCCTAAGGTAACTTTCTAGGCCTTATGGACCCCTTCTCTAATAAGTCCATCAATTGATCCTTTAATTCTTTCAAATCTACCAGGGACCTATAATACATAAGAATGGAGATACGTTGAGTATCAGGAAGGAGGTCTATACCAAAATCTATTTTTTAGGTGGAACATTGGGGATCTCATCCGAAAATACATTGGGAAACTCATTGACCACTAAAAATGGACTCAATAGAAGAATCTTGGGACTCGACATCCCTAACACTCACAAGATGTGAAATGCAACCCTTAGAAATTAATTCTCGAGTCTTAAGACAAGAATGAACTTACCCCTAACCACCGCATCATGACCTTCCCACTCAAGGATATGTTTATTAGGAAATTGGAATCTATACTTATGATTCTTACAATCAATGTAGGCGTGATATGCATTTAACCAGTCCATCCAAAGAATAATGTAAGAACTTACCATGTTAAGTTCAAAAAATTCACAAGGAAGGACTTTATGCAAAATGGACACAGAGCAACCCCTATAGACTCTTCTAGAAACAATAGACTCGCCAATGGGAGTAGACACCAAAAAAGGTTCACATAACATTTTGGGACTCATGCCAAACCTACTAACAATCAATGGGGTAATGAAAGATAAAGTGGCACCTGGATCCAACTAAGCATACACATCATGATCATGCACCTTTAACAAAATGATGACATCATCTGGTGCCTCATCCACCCCTTGCCTCCCTTGAAGAGCACAAAATTGGGTATTACGTGGAGCACCTCCTTGTTGAACTCCTTGTGCCCTTGACTTCAATGAGTACCATTTCCTTGAGGATGACCATCTCTACCTCTATTTGAGACATTTAGACAATCAACAAGTTTGTGGCCCATCTTGCCATACCTAAAGCAAGCACCAAATCTTTCAAACATCTACAACCATGGTTCTTCCCACACTTTAGACACCTAGGAAAAATCAGTCCACTATTACCACTTTGATTTTTAGGGTTTGTCACCCTATCATTGGTGAACCTTTAGCTTGGAGAATATGTTGACCTTAGGCATGAAATTGTGGCCTTTTTGAAAATAGCGACTTCCTCCACCCTTAGCACCATAGAATGCACCTTCATAATGAGCTCTGTTAGACTTCCCCATCTTCCTCTTCCTAAGCTTCTCTCCCTAAAGTTTCTCAACATATGTCATGAGCCGAGATATGTCCATCTCCCTTATGATCATCACAGTATGACACTTTTCATTTACCAAGTCAAACACTCCCAACACAAGCTTTTTGATTCTTTCCGGGGATCGACAACTAAGTGAGGAGCATATTTTGAGAAATCATTGAATTTGAAGGATGACTCAATCACACTCATGGAGCGTTATTTGAAGTTTATCAATTCCATCATATTTTCTTCCCCAAGCTCAATAGGAAGAAGAGATCAAGGAAGGCGAGTTTACATTCCTCCCGAGGAATAGGAACATCATCTACCCTCTCCATCTTCCACTGGTGAACCATATTTGTGCAAGGACATTGAGTTGGTAGGCTACTAATTCTGCTTTCTCCTCCGAGCTTACCCCAATGATAGTTAGGACCTTGTACACCTTGTCAATAAATTCTTGGGGATCATCCTCTACTTTAGATTCATGTAACTCCAAAGATTTTGTCCTAGCAAAGTCCCTCACCCTAAGGCCAGAGTAGGAGCATGTGGAGCTTGGGCCCCTTGATTAACTTGGTTGGTCGCAACTTGTGCCAACAATGTGATAACTTTCTGATATTCGACACAAGTTACCCTTTCTTCATAGAGAGCTTGTGAGGCCAAAGGAGCTTGGTCATCCCGGGAATAGGGCTCTTGGTAGTGGCACTCTTCGTGGTGTCATTATCTAGAAGTGCAAAGAGGAATCATTAGAAATTGGAAGTCTTAAGACATGTTCTAAGCCACAACATAGATCACGCGGAGGTGAGTCATTTTCTAAATGCATCATGGTTTTCTATCCATAGTTGTGGCGTGCTACACAACCATGAACAAGACTGTATTCAATGTTGTATATTTGAGTCGAGGAATATTTACAAACCTTGTGCTCTCATGTCAAGTTTGTCACAATCCAAGCCTAGGGCCTAGGTGTGACATAGCGAATGTGGAACCCGAAGATGCCCCAAACAAGCTTTATAACATACTTAAGAACATCCTTGGTTACGAAACGTAAATCGACCAATCGTCAAGCAGTTCTAGGGTATTAGGGACTTAGGTTGAACTCTATGGAGTAAAGGGACAGGAAATCTCCACCATTCAATCGCAATAAATAATTCTAAGGGAAGGGGGTCATGGGATGCACTTTATAGGAAGCGGGGACTTAGGAATTTCACCACCAAAAAAATAATATCACAACCAACAACAAGTACTGGATATGGACTAAGGGAAAATCATCATAGATATAAGGTCATCGCATAATAAATACATAACATTTATCCAAAAATATCTCTAAGTCATAGATAGAGCAGGGGCCAAGACATGTCTCGGGATCACCCTCAAAAGTAAATTAGAAAAAGTAACAACATATTAACATAAGCAAGCTATATAGAAAATGCATATATCCCTCAAACTAGAGGATTCACCACAAATAAGATCTTCACAAGTTGAACTAGCCATGAAGAGGTGGATGGGAAAAAGCTCCACTACCTACATGGTTAAATCATGTAGGCAAAAGTACATGTTGGTACTTTGAATATACAAAGTACGTGGGATGCAAATCAACAAGGAAATCATTCACCAATATAATAAAGATGCATAACCATATCAAAGGCAATAAGCTCAATATGCGATGGATGATCAAGGCCTCATAAAAACATGCATGGAAGGAAAAAAATATTTCATAAAATAACATATGTATATGTGGGAGAAGACCTTAACTAATACTAGAACCATGTGAGCTACTACATGGAATCCCGATATGCCTCCACATCGAAAAAGGAGCGGTCTACTTGCTAAGGTAGACTATACCTCAACTTATGGGATCCAACCCTTTTTGGAGAGTGCTTGTTCTTATACCTTATAGGATTGAACCCATTTTGGTAATTGAAACATGAACATGGAGCTATATGTGGATCCACTAGCTAATACACAATCCTATGGTGGCACGTAGTTATGAGACTCGGATTTTATATAAGGACCCCTTATAAGAGTAATGTGCACAAATGAGGTAAAACATGATCACTTGAAACCATAAAAAAAACCCACCATAACCATTATAAGACCCTAGTTGGGGCATCATGAAAACCATCTCATAATCCATAAGTTTCATAGTAATATAGCATAGATAGCTTAAATATCATAAAATATTTTATAATGTCAACCTTTGAAAAGAGTTCATTCATTTCAAATCAATAAATGACAATTTCCTATATGAATCATGCATATAAGTATGAATAGGAAGTAAACATAGTGAAACATGTCTTGAAATTTAAGGATTGAGTTGAAAAGGGTTTTGGATTCTATGGGTGGAAGGACCAATGTGTGAAAACCCCCACATACCTTAATTATCTTGAGAAAGATAGGAGAAACTTGAAAAAGCATGGGAATCACCTTGAAGCTTGGCCTTCAACAAAAAGTCTTGAAACCCTAGAATTTTAGGATGAATTTGGTAGGGTTTTGGGGAGTTTAGAGAAGAACTTTGGAGTTTTGGTTTGTGAAATAGGTCGAAAATGATTCAAATTTTCATGAAATCCCATCTATAAGTGTTCAAGATTTGTTTTTCCAATTCCCCTCACTTAAAATCAGGAAATTTTCAGAAAAAATTGTAATGTGGGGGAATATGGGTACAATGTGGTAGTGTTCTAACATAGGTCATTTTCGTACACAGTTTAATTTTCTCCTAATCTGACCCTGGGATGAGTTCGGTCATTTTTGTACTGAAATGAACCCTCTCTATGATGAGGAGAGATCATGAAAGCCTATAGAAAATGTAAAAATTTACAAAAAATTATTTTTCAATATGGTTGACATAAAATCAAACAAGACCACTTTTCCACATGATTTTTCTCCTTGAGAAATAATCTGGCCTCAAATTTGCCAAAAAGAGTATGGATGTGTGTTATGTATATAAGGCCATTCTAAGGCACTTTAGGAGGTTTACACTCAATGTCCTGGGCTAGGACACCCAGCCTTTGATGTTCAACCTTAACTTGTTGATAAATGGGACATTTGGCCATGAACCTTGCAATGTCCTTCTTCAATGATCCACCCAACTACCTTTGAAGTCCAATGCACAAACCCGCAACATATCTTCAAGTGTTTGAATGGTGCGTCCTACTTGACCATCTTTCTGAGGGTGGAAAGTTGTACTTGACTTCACTTGTGTCCCGGGTACCCTCTCGGGGCGTGACATTGAGATAAATAAAACTTCAATTATCTTATTAAATAGTGAAAGATGGGGACACTATTTTCCTTTTATCTTGCTTGATCATTTAATATGTTCCTAAGCCATCTCACCCAACTCAAACCATCCCACCAGGGATCTACACCTTCTCCCGTACAAATCCTCAAATGGTACCATATCAATGCTAGCAAAAACTATTGTTATTGGCTAACTCTATTCTATTCCACCAATACACCTTCCTTTTGTCTCTATACATCTTAGTAGGAAGCAGGATGAATAGAGTAGGAGGATTACTGAGCTTCCTTCAAAATCAAGTTTCTCAATCCCTCCACATCTGGTACACACAGTCTTTCTTGGTAATGAAGTACTCCATCTCCTCCTTATAAGAAGACCTCTACCTCACCTTCTTGCACCAATGCCTTCAATTGAACTAAGGTGGGATCAAGGTCTTGCTTAGCTTTCACATCAACCACCAATGAAGATTTAAAACGATTTAAAACCATCATGCCACCATCATTAGACCCACTTAAAATCACACCCAAACAAGCCAAATGGTGTACTTCTTACACCAACTCCTTCTTCCTATCATCAATATGAGCCACACTACCCATATGCATAGTACTAAGTGTATTTTGGCTACCACATTAGCCTTATCGGGTGATATTTCACACTCATGTCATAGTCTTTGAGAAGCTCTAACCACCTCCTTTGCCTTAGGTTGAGGTCCCTTTTAGTAAACACATGTTGGAGACTTTTATGATCAGTGAAGACATCAACATGAATTCCATACAAGTAATGACGATATATCTTCAATGCAAATACGATGACCATGAGTTCAAGATCATGTGTTGGGTAGTTCTTTCCATACACCTTCAATTGCCTTGAAGCATAGGTAACCACCTTTTCATATTGCTTGAACACACAATCTACACCAACACGTGAGGCATCACAATACACCACAAACCCTTAATTACCCTCCGACAAGGTCAAGATTGGAGCTGAAGTTAATCTATCCTTCAAGAAGGGAAACTCTTATTACACTCATCTATCTACACGTACTTTACTTTCTTTTGAATCAAACTTTTCAATGGTGATGAAATGGAGGAGAACCCTTCAAAAAATCTCCAAGTATTTGGCTAGAACCAAGAATCTCCTAATGTCTGAAAGATTCAATGGTCTAAGCCAATACCTCATTGCTTTCATCTTATTAGCATCAACTTTAACTCTATCACCCGATACCACATGACCAAGGAATGCAACTTCTTTCAACAAAAATTCACATTTGCTAAATTTGGCAAACAACCTTTCATCCCTCAAAGTTTGTAACATCACCCGACATGCTCAATGTTCTCCTCTTCATTCTGGGAGTAGACCAAAATATCATTGTTGAACATCATAACAAACATATCAAGGTAGGGTTTGAATAACCTATTCATGAGATCCACAAATATTACCATTTGATCGATCAAATCCAAAGACATTACCATAAATTTAAAGTGTCCATACCTTGTCCTAAAAGCCATTTTGGGAATGTCACACTCCCTTACACTTAGTCTGTGATAGCTAGACCGAAGGTCAATCTTGGAGAAGTTCCTAGCCCCTTGTAAGGCCTCTCATGTTAAGAAGTATGGAAGGTGTAGATTTTAGGATCCCCAAGTTAGGAGCCTAGAAAGTGCAAAAACATTTTGCTGGAAGTGCACAGGTGTCACTCCAATAAGCCAAGTTCAGGGCCCGTGGTTTAAATCATGAGATGTGGACCAAGTTCGTGGATGAGGTCCATAGAAATGTTGAAAATTCTGTAAGTATATAGTGATCCATAAAAACCATCAACGATCCATAGAAAGAAACAGGGACTGTAGATCAAGTCGTAGGTGTGAGTTCGAGGGACATAAAGGAATTTTATAGTTTCTGGAAGGTAACCCATGACCAATAGGATGAGCCATAGTTATTTACATGGCTCGTATTTAGCCTTCATAGATGGGGTCCAGAAAAATGGAACTTTCACTAAGTGTGAAAGTACTCCACGAGGCCATGCATGACTCGTGGATCGATATACGCCCCATGGATAGGGGTTTCATTGTTGGTTGTTAGTAACCTATTTTTGATGATTAGAAAGGAGAATAGAATGATGAGAACCACGACTTACAGTTCCAACCATAGCTCATATCGCGACCTTGTGGTTCTTGTTCAACAGTTTTAATGAAGGGCAATTTTATCCTCTCCGTCAATCCTAACAGTAAACTATGTCATTTTTGTGAATCTTTAGGACCCTAAGTAGACATTAAAGCCATAGATTCCCATTCTATTTTCATTCTTCCTCTTTCTAAAATTTTCTAAGGCATTTATTCTCTCTAAAGGCAAGGCAATGAGGGATAAGGTTTCAAGGGTCTCCTCCATAACAAAAAGTTCCTTATTTATAGGCTTACCCAAGTTATGTAAGTTAATTTTTGGGTCTCCTTTCACCCACTAGATCGTACATTAAAAGCTTTTTACCCTTTCTTTATGTTCCTTGAATACTACCATGCATGCCAATGATGATTTTATGATGTTTTATATTACAATATGCCTTTAATTTTCCATGCAATATTATACCAATTATTTCCAAGAGTTTGTAGTCAAAGGTGATGACCCTAATGATTAATGTTTTGAATGATGATTTGTAGGCCATTTTTCTATTTTAAAGTAAGCATGATTCCTCATGTTCATGCATGACCCATATGGTCTACAAATTTTCCAACCTATGATTAAGCCCGCTAAGTTTCAAGTCAAGTCTTGCATTATCTATGATAATGAATAGGGAATAAAAGAAAGGTTTCAAGTTGATAGTTGTGAAAGGTATAAAAGCATAATATTAGCAATGTCCTAAATGATGTTTATGACGGTCCCCAAGATGACAGGACAATTCTCACTCAGTGGTTCCTTAAGTTTCGAGCTGCTCTTGAGATTGCTACTTATGATTCTAAGAGTCAATCTTTGTCCAAGTGTATGTTCAAAAGAATTTTGTGGGATAACTTAGGACCGAATGATGCATTGAGGTAGGGTTCAGTAAGGGAACCCTAGAAGCAAACCTTTGCCTCATTAACTATGTGCAACCATAGGAGCCCTTGTAGGCTAGGCTAGTGGATCCACATAGATCACTAATGATACATGATGATGCACTGCAAGAAAAAAACTGTTAACGATCATTTCTTAACGAAGGAAAATGAATCTGATTGTTATAAATACACTTACAGTGATCAAATATTTTTCTGGTAGTTATAAATACACTTGTAGTGACCAATTTTTTTATCTTTATAAAATACTTATAGTGACCAAATTTTTTTTCGATTGTTACAAATACACTTATACTGATCAAATTTTTTTCAATCGTTATAAATACACTTATAGCAACCAAATATTTTTTGTAATTAAAGACAAATTTTAATCCAACATTAACGAGGGGATAAATTTGATTGCTAAAAAGCATAACATCCCATCGTTAAAACATATTAGTTAGTGTAAAAATATACTTTGATTAATATGAGTGCGAATCATGTTATAAGTATAACAACTAGCGTTTTGTTAATCATTCCATCATTCCAATAAGAATCCTCCATCTTTTATAATTTTTGCTTATTTCATTAAAAATGTTTAATAAAAGAAAAAATATTAATGTATTATCTTCTAATAAATCTATCCATCATTCTTATTATAATCAATTATATAAAATTTTGAAATAATATAAAAGCATTTAGTTACAATTTTTTTGGCATATATTTTTAACTTAAATATTTTCTTGGTATAGTTTCTATATATGTTTTTATTTTGAGGGACAATTTATTCATCTTTACTTGACCTTTTTAAAGATGTAAGATGAAGTAAGTCAAAATAAAAAATTGTAATGCCAAAAAATATTATAAATAGAAGTAATAATATTAAGTATTAATTATGAGCTTATGAGATTAATTTAAGGTAGAAATATTATAAAAATTTGATAGTAAGTAATTTTCTCAAGAGGATAGATATTTCTCCACTTGCAAAATACCTCGATCAATAGACTTAAGAATCAATATTCAGTAATAATATTTTTTCTAATAAAAAAATATATATTGTGTTGACGTTTTGTTTTCATTATTGGTTGTGAAACGAATAGGTGTATACAAAGAAACATCATTCGTTTGAGTTAGAAAATTATAAAGTGAAATTTTACAACCAAAAAATTTAAAAAGCTTTACATGACATATAATGAACTACTAATAATTAAGAAATCATGATTTTTTTTACTATTTAAAAATTAAGATGATATAATTGATTTGTATCTCATAATAATTTTAATGATATTGATGTATTTATATTAAGTAAATATCATTAATATAAAAAGTGAAACTAAAAGAAGTTGGGGGTTTTATCCATGAAGCAATGTGCAAAGAGTCAGCAACTTAAGGTGCGAAATACAAAACAAACAACTTTATGTGTAGAACTAGAAAGCCCAACTTTCTTTTCCTTTGGTTGTGAGAACAGAAACAAATTTCATATTTCATTGTGGTTAATAGTTATTAGGAAGATAATAGTTATTAGGAGTGTTATTAATAACCTTATATGAAGTTTCTATACTTGTCTTTTGGCAACTCATGCAGTTTGAAGAACTCACCCTCAGAGAACGTGTAAAGAAGTATAAGCAATGGAAAATTTTGAAGCACAGGAAGAATGCATTTCATATTTAAGAATTTGTTTAAAGATAATCTGGTTTTTTCTTTTACTAAGAGTTTAAAAATATAATATCATACAATTTGTATGTCTATATTTTTGTAACATTACCAATATCATTCTTTATAGTTAACTACAAAATTTTATATGAATATAATCAATTTGTATGTTTTCATATGTGCACGTATTTGTATGTCTGTGTGTGTATATATATGAACTTTTACTGATATGATTTATGGTTATAATTAAAGTTTTCATAATTAGAACTGAAAGGAGCGCTGGAGTAACTGGTAAGTTGTTGTCATGTGATCAAAAGGTCACGGGTTCAAACCTTGCTAACTTCTTCAGGCAGAAATGTAAGGTAAGGCTACGTACAATAGGTCCATGTGGCCTGGCTCTTCCCGAAAGTGCACCTAGCTTGCCCCCCCTTTTTTAATAATTAGAATATCACTTAGTGAAGGAAAAATCTGGTTGATGAGAAGAGGTATAACGACCAGAGTTTTAATGAATAGGTCGTTAACTTTTAATGATCGAGCTTTTTATAACTGGTGACAGTAGAATTTTTACAGGTCGTTATTGACTAATAATGACTAGATTTATACTTTTAGTGACTGAATTTCCCCTTGTTAAAGGCCTATTTTCTTGTAGTGATTATGTGACCGAGTTTCACCTGGCAAGTGGATTCCCCATACTAGGGGGTTATGCTGGATTCTATGTAGTAGCTCACATGGTATTAAATATCTATTACAGTGTATTCCCACAAAGTGTGAGATTTGATGTCTTTGTTCCATCACATGTGTTTCAAATGTTTCATTACCTTTACTTAATACAAAATTTTATTCCTTGTGAATGCTTAAGCTCATAAATAATTACCTTATTATTTCATGCATCGGCGTCTTTTAAATTTATGAATGATGGCATTATAATTTCATACTTGCATTGCATCTCAAACACTTCACATTCCAAAAGTACTAACACATATTTCGCCTACATGATGTCACCATGTAGGGACTGGCACTACTCCTCCCTTGGCTTGTGGCTAGTTTTTTCGACACTCCAAGACTAGTACTGTTTTGGTGAGCCTCTAGTTCGGGACTCCACTTATTTTATCTTCTTACTATGTGTCTTGAACACGATGTATATTTTTATTTTAAAACTTGTGGCTTTTACATTCTATTTCAAATTTGGAATCCTTTTCATTTGAGAGAAACTGTCTATTCTCGGATTCCTGTTTATTCACGGTCTAGATGGTATGTTTATGGACACTATGTATGTTTTAAAATGACGTTTTAAATTCAAAAAATATCCCTTATACCCTATCCCATTTACTTCCACATATGAATGAGATTATGCCTATATTTGCTTAATATGCTAAGATGGCTTGGGTGAGGTGCCTATGGATTTCTCATTCATTGTGTGATGACTATCCTCTAGGCTTGGGTTGTTATTGTAGAAGACAAGAAATCTGGAAAATTTCAAAGGCATGTATGAGCCAAGTTCATGGCTCGTGGTCCATTTCACGAGTCGTAGACCAGGCTCGTGGATTGAGGTGCAAAGTTGGAAATTTTACCAAGTATAAGTGGGGTTTATGATTAGAGTTTACGTTCTATAAATGGAACTAAGGACCACACTATGTGTTCTAGGATCTGAGGTACAAATTCAAGTAGCCCATATTTGGGGACCTTTGATGCATGAAGGGTGTTTTATCAGGTGTAAATCGTCCTTATGGAATGGTGGTCTAACTTGATGGAAAATAGGTTTCCAATGATTGAAATACGAATGATAGGATGACCGATAGACTCTTTTACGAGTCGTAAATGGGGTCATGGATGGAGTTTAAGAGAAGGTTTTAGAGGGGTCGAAAACCAACAGGAGGAGACCTCCTTCTATGATCCATGGCATTGACTATGACCCATAATCGGGGGTTCGTGGCCTAGTCTAGTAGGCTTAAATAAATGGCATTTTTGACAACTCCTAGTATTTTATACCTAAGCTACATTGTTTAGGTCCTCACTTAGTCCTTTTCCAGCCTTATACTACCCAAACACATTTCATTCCAACTTATTCCAATAATAATCAAAGTCTAGACTCTCCTAAACACTCCCAAGTTCCTCCAAGGCACCCAAGTGAAGAGTGCGATCTAGGGTTTTAGATTCTTTAAGTTCATTCCGAATTCTTCTTAAAAAAATTGTGGCAAGGTAATTGGGTTTGATTTGTGGGGACAATTCCTCAAGAAAGCTCAAATATTCCTCTTATTTATTTATACTCAACTTATGGGTAATTTATGAAATTGCATGAACTCTTTTCATATGTTGATATTCGAAATTCTTTTGTGATATTAAAGCTTTGTATGCTATTTTACAATGGAATGTCATGGGAAATTTATGATCCATGAGGTGGTTTCATGATTCCCTAACTAGGGTTATTCTTATGTTTATGGCAGGTTGTTTGAAGGGTTTCAAATGGTTATAATTTATCCTATTTAAACACGCTACTTTCTATTTCATGATTTCAAGTTCTCATGCATAACCGACCTTGTTTTGAACAAAAGTTACATGATGAAATTTGGTGTAAAGTTTTACCTTATGATATGCAAGTCATGAATATTATAAATGATTAAGGGCTACCAAGTATGTTATGAATCCTTGGAAACTCTATGAAAATTATGCAAGATCATGAAGCCTTTTGATGTTCTGATACACCTTCTGGTGAGAGGAAAATGCTCACATGTAGGGGTTACTTATTTTAATGAGCTACTCTTATATGATACTATCATTTACAAGTTTATCCATGTTATGATTATGCCGATGCTTATGTATTTTGTGGGACTAGACATAACATCGAATGGGGCTTAAGGTGGGCGCTTGACCTAAGAGGTCCTTATATAAAGTCTTAGTCTCATAACTATGTGCCTTTGTAGGATTATGTATTAGCTATTGGATCCACATACAACACAATGTTTATGAAACACCCACCAAAAAGGCGAGGTCGTAAGGTGAGTGTAAAGATTTGGATTTTTGAACGACTTTATCGGACTTTATAATGTCACCCCGTGAGAAATATTGACCAAGTGTCACTTCATGGGAAGCTCACACGGCTCGTGTGAGGCCACAAGGATCATGGGGACTCTGGTGAAGGGTTACTTGGCCATAATTTTGATTACATGGATTCGACAGGAAGTTTTGGGCTAAGGCATGTCACATTGGAACCCCACACGAACCGTGTGGTGAGCTATGTGATGGCCTTGCACCTGGAAAACCAAGAAACAAGGCCAAGTTTGGTCACATGGCCACCCACACGGTTAGTGTGGTGTGTCACGGGCCGTATGGCCCACCATATAGATCGCGATGCGAAATATTTTTCTAATTATTGAATTATCGTCTTGTACTTGATCGCGGAAAATTATCTAAGTGTTGGGACATGGCCCATGTCAAGGACCGTGTGGCATCACATGGGCCGTGTAGCCCTCAAGTGAGGCCATGACGACTCTATTTTCATCCGTTTTATTAATGGCTTTTACATAATTATATACTTTATTTTAAAAGTGTTTTATGCCTTTTTCACCCATCCTAAGCACCTAAATCAGCTGATGCTACTTTATTTTAATTCATTCTTATTAGAAACACTCATACTCTAAAATCAATTCCTAAAAATACTCTCTAAGTTATTCTCTCAAGACTCAAGCTAGGATTCAATTAGGGTTTCAACTTCAAGCTAAATTCTTCGCAAGTTCACCGTTCTAATCAAGGTATATGGGATTGATTCTTGGTCCCTTTCAACCAAGAAGAACCCAACTCTTTTCAACTGATTTTCATGAAACTAAGCTTGCTTTAAATGTGGGTTTTCATTATTTGATTTTATTAAATTCAATTGATGTATGGGTTGTACTTTATTTATGATTTTAAGTTATTTTAAGCCTCATTTTAATGATTTATATTGAAGAGGTTATGAAATTATAAAGATGCATGTCTCATTTAAAGCTTGATTTATGCATGGGTTATATATTATGATTTAAATGTGGATTTAACTAGGGATTCACTTTATTTCATATTGTATTGATGATTTTAGATTGAATCTCAATTATCCATGCTATTCTCACATCATCCATGGCATATGCATTCATAAACATTGGTTTTTATGGAAATTATGAAGTGGGTTAAGCCCAATTATGTTTTGATATGATTTTGATAAGATTATGGGTTATGACAAGAATGTGATCATATATATGTCAATGATTATGTCTTTTTGAGCATTTTAGGTGCTTGCACCATATTGTATATGTAAATGAGCTATTCCTACATATGAATATTATGATTATGGTTTCGCATTTGAGCCTAAATGTGCATGGAACGGATTTGAAATGACTATTGCCTATTTGAAAGAATGTTTAAACCTACATAATTGTATTCTTGTGGGATGCCGACTTAGCACCAATCGATTGAGGGTTCTCTCTCTTTCCTTGAACTACGTGCCTAATATAGGTTATGCGAATCTTATCCGAAATGGGTGATGTTCCTATAAGGAAGGTTGATTCATACGAAATGGATGATTTTCCCGTAAGATGAAGTATTATGCTATATGATATGAAAATCCTATCTGAAATTGGTGATGTTCTCGTAAGGAGGTTACATCATACGAAATGGGTGATGTTCCCGTAAGGTGAAGTGTGGTTTACCTTTAGCAAGTAGACTACCTCTATACCGGTGAAGGGATATCACTGGGATTCCAAGTAATAGCTCGCTTGGTCTTACTCTTGTCGATTGAGGTCACATCCCAGCTATATTTGAGCACTATTTCATTTCATACATCATGAATATCATGGCATATTGTATACTACTCTTATTTGGTTATATGATTATTTTTATGTTGTGTGCCCTTGTCATCTAACATTAAAATGCAGGATTGATAAGTCACATGCATTGCATGCCCGAATACTTTGTACATTCGAACGTACTAACGCATATTTTTGCCTATATGATATCACCATGTAGGGACCGAGGAGTACATCTATCCACTGCATGACGTTTAGCTCGGATCTCAAGTTTCTTATTATGGTGAGTTCTATCTTCCAAGGACAAGCCACCTATCCTCTACCTATATTCTTTGTTTTGGATATTTATATTTGAGTGTGAGCCCAAGTATGTCGTGGCCCTGTCCTTTCTTATGATTAGAGGCATTGTTGGACATCTTGTAAACTCCTTTATGTTTTTATGCTGAGTGCTATGTTGGAGATTATGTTATGGCTTGGTTACCCATTGGATATTGTTATGTGTTTGGCTACGAGTATCTTGACTTGTGGTATGATATGATGTGAAAGATCCTAAGTCCCGAATCGCCCCATAGCGTAAGTCTTACTTACCCGCCCCTTAGTTTGTATGTGCTGTGTGTTATGTGAAATCATGTTAATCCCTTTCCCTATGATATCCCCATAGCGTGGGTCCTACTTTCCTGTCCCTTAGACCTATGTGTTTATCATTTGAATACGCTTCCGAACTGATGATGTGGATTTGGATACTTTGAGGCTTGTATGGGGACCCTCGGGTTCCCATTCGCCATGTCACTCCTAGACACTAGGTCCGAGTCATGACAGAGATGGTATCAGAGCTCTAGGTTTGTAAATGATTCTCGGAGTCCAATATGCCGCTTCAAGTAGAGTCCTATTCATGGTGTGAAGTGCGCCATGCCTATGAGTGGGAGGCTACGAAGGCATTCTAAGAATTGTCTCACTTCTTCATGCCTTATGTCATGCTATGGCTCGCATATTTGGTTTCCTTATCTTGACGGTGTCATTTCTCTCAGAAAATGCCTCGAGGAAGACCCCACCTACCAAGGCCAGCCCCGGCTGATGAGGATCAGGCGCCTCAAGAGCCTATAGATAAGCCTAACTCTAACGATGAATTTTGTACAGCCTTTGCTATGCTTGCCCAGGTGGAGATATCTTAGACTAGGCAGGCTAATCTTCCACGGGATACCATACAAACTTCTAGGGTGAGGGGTTTCACCCGGATGAATCCTTCTAAGTATTATGGGCCAAAGGCTGATGAGGATGCTCAGGAGTTCATTGATGAGCTCACCAAGGTGTTGAATGCTACGGGTGTCACTTCTGAGGAGAAGGCTAAATTAGCTCCCTATTAACTGAAGGATGTGGCTCAGGTGTGGTACACCCAATGGTCTATGGAGAGGCTTTGCGGTGATGCTCTCAATTGGGAGGAGTTCAAGCTTGCATTTCTGGACCATTTCTTTCCGCTTGAGCTTAGGAGGCCAAGCTGACTGAATTTATCAACCTCAAGCAAGGGGAGGTATGAGTGTGAGGGACTATGCCCTCAAGTTCACTAAGTTCTCCATGTATGCACCGACACTTGTGGCTGATCCTCGTGCAAAGATGCACAAGTTCATTTCAGGTATCTCTGACTCACTGGTGAAAGAATGTCGCATCGCCATGCTCATACGGGATATGAATATTTCTAGACTCATGGTATATGCCGAGAAAATTGAAGGGGAGAAACTCAAGGAGAGGAGGGTATATGATCCTAAGAGGGCCCATTTCGATGGTGGATTCTCTACTTCTCGGGGTGGTGGTTTTGGTCGCTTCCAGTAAAGTCGAGGTTCTAGTGCTCGGGTCGCTAATGCTAGAGTGCCTCCTTCTAGGGAACTGGTCAGTGGTGGACAGGGGTATACTCTGTGTGGCAAGTGTGGAAGCCCCACATAGGTGCTTGCTGGAGGGATTTGGGTGCTTGTTTTAGATGTGGTGATAAGAACCACAAGGTTGCTGATTGTCCTAAGAATGTTCGTAGAGGTCAAGGTCAGGCGGCTCAAGGTGGGGAAGGCCAAGAAAGAGCTCCCTAAGGTGTTGCCCCAAGGAACAACAGATTCTATGCTCTTCATGCACGTCCAGAAGTTGAGGAAGCTCCGGATGTCATGATTGGTATGTTAAAAGTCTTTGATTTTGATGCTTATGTTTTGCTTAACTCGGGTGCAAATTTGTCTTTTGTGACTCCTCTTGTTGGCTGTTAAGTTTGGTTTGAATCCAAAAATTTTGAAGGATCTTGTCTCAGTTTATACTCCCATGGGTGAAACTTTTATTGCACATAGGGTCTATCATGGTTGTCCAGTTTCTGTGTTGCACAAAGTCTTCCTGTGTGATCTTGTGGAACTTGAGATGTTCAATTTTGACGTGATTCTTGGGATGGATTGGTTGCATGCATCATATGCCTCTATAGATTGTAGAACCCGAAAGGTCAAGTTCCAACCTCCCAGTGAGCCCGTTCTTGAATGGAAGGATAGTGACTCCGCTATTAAAGGTCGGTTTATTTCCTACCTCAAGGACCGGAAGATGATCTCCAAGGGGTGAATTTATAATATTGTAAGGGTCAAGGATATGGAGTCTGAATGACCTACTCTTGAGTCGGTTCTGGTGGTGAATGAGTTTCCGAATGTATTTCCCGAGGACTTGCCTGATATTCCTCCCGAAAGGGAAGTTGACTTTGGCATAGATCTTCTCCCGGATACTCAACCTATCTCTATTCCCTATCGTATGGCACCGGCTGAGTCGAAAGAATTGAAGGATCAATTGAAAGACTTGTTGGAGAAGGGCTTCATTAGGCCAAGTATATCCCCACAGGGTGCTCCGGTGTTATTTGTAAGGAAGAAAGATGGATCTCTTTGGATGTGTATCGATTATAGGCAATTGAATAAGGTGACCATTAAAAATAAGTATCCATTGCCTAGGATCAATGACTTGTTCGACCAACTTGAAGGGGCTAACAATTTCTCAAAGATTGACCTCCATTCTGGGTATCATCAGTTGAGGTTAGAGAGTGTGATATTCCCAAGATGACTTTTCGGACAAGGTATGGGCACTTTGAGTTTGTGGTGATGTCATTTGGCTTAACTAATGCTCCGGTGTGTTCATGGATCTCACGAATCGAGTGTTCAAGCCATTCCTTAACAGTTTGTGGTTGTCTTCATTGATGATATTTTCATTTTTGTCTTCATTGATGATATTTTCATTTATTCTCGTAGTGAGCGGGATCATATGGATCATTTGAGGTTGGTTTTACAAACTTTAAGGGAGAAGAAGTTATATGTCATGTTCCACAAATGTGAATTTTGGTTGGGTGAAGTAGCTTTCCTTGGCCATGTGGTATCCGGTGATGGTATAAAGGTGGATCCGAAGAAGACTGAGGTCGTAAAGAATTTGCCTAGACCATTGACTCCTTTGGATATTCAAAGTTTTCTGGGGTTGGCCGTGTCACGCCCCAAGTCCCATTAAGGCGGACTGGCACCCGTTGTCGTCAAGGATCGGGAGAACTAACATATAACCATACACTTCCTATGAACATTATAAAAGGGTTTCCATATCCAACATGCTTTCAAGAAAGTAGACAGTAATAACAAGCCAAAAGGAAATGCATATGACTAGGATATTGGAGCCACTATGTCTAACGTACGACACATGACCACACTTTACTTTATATAGTCTACAAAGCCTCTAGATAAGGAACAATATCTATATGGATGGGGATAGGCCCCACCTCATGACCAACTATACAATACAAAAATATAAGCTCTAGACATACAAAGCCCCGAAGCAACCTGAAGCTCAGTAACAATAGTTGAATGTCCTGTACTCCTACCAGAGAGATCTAGTAGCTTCTATACCTACAACATGAAATGTAGGACGCCCGTAAGGGACGTCAGTATGAGATAATGTACTGAATATGTAAGGCAGGAAGTACTATATATGAAATAAGAACTCAAATGAAATCACACACTGGTGTGTAAGGATAAAAGACCACCTTTAGTCATACTGTGGAATACTGTACTTTATGTCCTTTTTATTACTTTACCTTTCTTTACTGTATAATCTGTGCGCAGTATATCATATAAATGACCATTTGATCAGTGGTAAATAATATCGGGATCGACCCATGCTAGTCTTTCCTTTCACCCCTAGGATACCCCATGTAATATGGGATCGACCCTTGCTAGGTGATTCTTCTACCCGTGGGATACCAGCCATGAATAAGCAACTCTGATTTA
This sequence comes from Solanum rostratum, assembly GCA_029948455.1. NCBI lineage: Eukaryota > Viridiplantae > Streptophyta > Magnoliopsida > Solanales > Solanaceae > Solanum > Solanum rostratum. The sequence goes on from CM057055.1 coordinate 19,149,364, forward strand.
CCTTTCATTTACTTTTGAGATGATTCTTTTGGTGGTTATAACATTTAGAGTTGTAGGATTATAAACATAACATGTGACATATAAACAATCGTGCAATACAACACCACTATCGAAAGATAGTTACACAAATAATAAAATGCGTAGGAGATGAAACAACACATGGACTTTATTTAGAAACAAAAGGAACTCATGTATTTTGGAATCCAAAGTAAGTATGCAGAATTGACAATGGCCAGTATGGGAGCATATATACATGGTAAAGAGTTGAGACACAGTTATCAGTTATGTCGGGGTTGGTAAGTGCCTTTATGTGCTAAGGGAGAACCTAGATTTCATGCCAAATAATTGGAAATCGAGTAGCCTTACATACCTCGTTGTACTACGTTGTTACTACCTCAAAGTAGTATCCTTTTCCTCGAAATACTTATCTACAATATAGTAGGTGATAAAACTAGTATTAGCAGCTAATAAACACGTCTTGGCAGTCCAATCTCATTAAAAAAAACTCGGGCAGCAAGCTTTTGACGATCAATCCACGAATAATTCTTTCAACCTTGCCACCTCTAATCATATTTTCATTTAGCACACATTATCATATACATGTTACATCCAGCTTGTTTTAGTCACATAACAGGCTTACAACAGCTCATAAAGTACAACATACAACATCTCCACACAACACGCAAGTAGGCAATGTAACATTACGTCCTCTTGCTACATTTCGATGTCCACAATTCCAAATCTGTTTCAACCTCAAACAAATTGTCCTCAACATATTTAAATATAAAAAAATGTTAAAACATTCCAAAAAAGTCCCAAAGTATAGGGAAAACGTGAGACAATAATCTCCAATTATCCGTCCACAAGTTCCTACCAAGAGCACCATTAAGATATCATATAAAAACTCATTTTTGCGGAAGTTAAAAATGGTGCAGCAGCCCTTTCATCACTACAGAACTAATCCTTGTTAAAAACATAAACCTTAATTCATATAATTCAGCTAACCAACATGAGAAAAACCTCTTAATAAACAAGAAAAGTGTACAACAATCTTAGGAAAACATGCTGTCCAAAATTCCTGCACAAGTACAACCAACATACTCCTCATGTTTTTCATGAAAATATTGCACTAAATACATAGGTATTCTTACTTACTTAACGTCCAAGGAGTAGGGCTACTCCAAGAACCCTAAAGTCTTGTTGTGGATGCTTTGTAATGGAAAGAGAGGGAAAGGAGAAACTTTGAAAAAATTTTGATTTTTGGCTATGTTAAAATGACTTAAAGTTGCTGGTTTTTAATCCCTTTTCAAGGGCCACTTTCGGCCAACTTTATTTTACATTTTAAGACTTATTTTATTAAGGTGGTGATTCAGAAACTTGGCCCTTTCACTTGGGCCTTATTGGGCTTCAATTTGATGGAATTTGGAGCCAACGTTTTCCTTCTACTTTCACTTAGTTTGGACCCTCTTTGTGAAGTGGGCTGTGAATGTAATTTTGGCCTTTTCCTATTCATCTTGGGCATCAAAAATTGTCCCTTTATGATGCTAAACCACGGGCCCAAATTACACCCTTAACTCGGGGTTTATTCTTTATCAGACTTGAACAAATTCGGTATTGGGCCTCGTCTCCATCTACCTAGCCTATTACACTAAGCACATAGGTGACTCACTTGCTAGCTTCCTAAGTCCCAAAGCCCCTCTCTCATTTCACTTCATTTGAGGCCTTGATCTCCTCAATTTGACCTAAAACTTATATGCACTTGGTTATCTTGAGCGTTAGACGTACATATAGCCCTCTAATATGAAATTCAAGCACTTTTAAAAATGTGTACTGATTTTACCCCGCCATATCATGTTTCATATGCATAGGACTAGTACATGTAAGATGTGGGGTGTTACATCCTCCCCTCCTTAGGAACATTCGTCCCCGAATGTTAGCATAAATTGGATAGGTCATACAAGTTTAAACTTTCATGTAAACAAACTTTTGACAACATATTAAGAATTCAAACTCACGTACCTATTAACGCCCCAACTCTGCATCTTGGAATTCCTCTTTAGCTTCAAATAAATAAGGTTACTTAGATCTCATCGCTTCTTTTGCCTCCCACGTTATCTCTTCTACTTGTTGGTTCCTCCAAAGTACTTTTACTGAAGGTATTTCTTTATTTCTTAGCTTTTTCACTTGGCGATCTAGGATAGTAATAAGTACCTCTTCATAGGTGAGATCTCTTGTAACCTGCATATCTTCAATAGGAGTGATACAAGATGGGTCACCTATGCATTTTCGAAGCATTGAGACATGAAAAACTGGATGAACCATTGAAATCTCCTGGGGTAGCTCCAATTCATACGCAACCTGCCCAAACCTTTTAATAACCTTTTATAGCCCTATGTAACGTGGGCTTAGTTTTCCTTTCTTAATGAATCTCATAACTCCTTCCATTGGGGACACCTTTGAGAATACCCAATCTCTGACTGAGAATTCCAGCCCTCTCATCCTAGCATCCGCATATGATTTGTGATGACTTTGGGCTGTTTCTAGCTGCTGTCGTATTACCTTGACATTTTCCATGGCTTGTTGGACTAGATATGGACCAAGCAAGGTGGTTTCACCCACTTCAAATCATCCTATTGGTGATATATTTCCTTCAATACAAATCTTCATAAGGTGCCATCTTGATGCTTGAATGGTAGCCATTATTATAAGCAAATTCTATAAGTGGCAAATGGTCCATCAAACTACCTTTGAAGTCCAATGCATAAGCCCGTAACATATCTTCAAGTGTTTGAATGGTGCGTTCTGCTTGACCATCTTTCTGAGGGTGGAAAACTGTACTTAAATTTACTTGTGTCCCTAAGCTCCTTTGGAAGGACTTCCAAAACTTTGCAGTGAATTGAGATCCCGGATCAGACATAATGGAGATTGGGACCCCATGTAGCTAACTATCTCTTTGAGGTATAACTTTGCATACTCTTCAGCTGTATAATAACTCTTTAACTGGTAAGGAGTGTGCTGACTCTATAAGCCTATCAACTATTACCCATATGGAGCCAAACTTCTGAAATGAACGAGGTAACCTAGTAACAAAATCCATATTAATCACATCCCACTTCCACATTTGAATCTCTATATATTGCATATAACCTTCCGGCTTTTGGTGCTCTACCTTGACTTGTTGGAAATTTGGACATTGAGCCACAAATTCAGCACGGTCCTTTTTTATGCCTCCCCACCAAAACATTCCCTTCAGGTCATGATACATCTTAGTTGATCCTAGATGGATAGAATATCTTGAATGATGGGTTTCTTCCATTATCCTCCTTCTTAGTCCATTAATATTAGGAACACATAATCTATTTTGGCAATAAAGTACTCCAATTTGTGTGAGTTCAAAGCCCTTCATCGTACCTTAACTCACCTTCTCCTTAAGATGTCGTAGAAAAGTATCCTTGAACTGCTTTTCTCTTACCTCCATTACCAATGAATATTGTGCAACATTATGCACAACAACCCTTTCTTTTGGAGTTTCAAAGAGGTGAACTCCCAAATTGGCTAGTTGACGTAAATCCTTAGAGACTCCTTGACCTACCATGCTCTGATCACCAATATTTATGATTGCCTTATGATTCAGAGCATCGGCTACCACATTTGCTTTTCCTAGATGGTATAGTATATCAACATCATAATCCTTTATTAGCACTAGCCATCTCTGCTGCATTAAATTTAGGTCTTTCTGTTAAAGATGTATTGTAGGCTCTTATGATCAGTATATATGTCAACATAGTGACGCCATATTTTCAAGTCAAACACAACAATTGCTAGCTTAAGGACATGTATTGGGTAGTTTCTCTCATGCGACCGCAGTTGTCTCGAGGCATAAGCAATCACCCTAACATGTTGTGTCAGTACACACCCTAAGCCAACTCCTGAAGCATCATAATACACCGCATACCCCTCCGTGCCTTCTAGAAGCACTAGCATAGGTGCAGAAGTTAGCCTACTTTTCAACTCTCGGAAACTCCTTTCACATGCATCATTCCATTTAAACTTGGTCGCCTTATGTGTCAACTTTGTTAGAGGTGCAGAATTAGAAGAAAACCCCTCAACAAACCTTTTGTAATAACCTACCAACCCTAGAAGCTTCGAACTTTTGTGGGTATTGTTGGCCTTGGCCAATTTTTCACCGCCTCTATCTTTTGTGAATCAACCCTTATGCCTTCATCGGATACAATATGACCCAAGAATGCTATTGATTTTAACCAGAATTCACATTTGGAAAACTTGGCGTACAATTGCTGATCACGAAGAACTTGTAATACCTGTCGTAAGTGACCATGTTCCTTTTTCTGATCTTGAATATACCAAAATATCATCTATAAATACTATCACAAATACATCCAAGAATGGGTTGAATACCCTGTTCATTAAATCCATAAAAACTGTTGGTGCATTTGTTAGCCCAAATGACATATCAAGAAATTCAAAGTGACCATAGCGTGTCCTAAAGGCTGTCTTGGGTATATCTTTCTCCTTCACCCTCACCAGGTGATAACCTGATCTCAAATCAATTTTTGAAAAGTATTTGGATCCCTGTAACTGATCAAATAAATCATTAAGCTTAAGGAGGGGTAATTTGTTCTTAATTGTCACCCTATTCAATTGCCGATAGTCAATACACATTCTTAAGGTGCCATCCTTTTTACGTAAAATTAACACAGGCGCACCCCAAAGGGACACACTAGGTCTTATAAAACCCTTCTCTAGCAAGTCTTTTAATTACTCCTTTAATTCATGTAAATCTGTAGGGGCCATTCTATATGAAGGGATTGAAATAGGTTGAGTGCCTGGAAGTAAATCAATACCAAAGTCTACTTCTCGTTTTGGAGGTAAACCCGAAAGATCTTCAGGGAACACATCAACAAATTCATCCACTATGGGAACATATTGAAGAGTTGGTGATTCTGCCTCCATATCCCTTACTCTAGCTAGATGACATATATATCCCTTTGACATCATCTTCCTTGCCTTAGTATAGGAAAAAAACTTACACTTTGGTGCCCCAACATTGTCCTCCCATTCAAGGACCGCCTAATTTGGAAAGTGGAAATACACTCTCTTACTTCGGCAATCCACAGTAGCGTAGCAAGAAGCTAACCAATCGATACCCATTATAATATCAAATACCACTATTTCTAACTCAACAAGGTCAGCCAATGTGTCACGGTCACAAACAGTTACTACACAGTTATAATAGACCCTTCTAGCTATGATAGATTCACCGGTTGGTTTAGACACTTCAAATGGCTTGTTCAATAATTTAGGTGTTCTCTTAAGCTTCCCAGCAACTAGTGGAGTAATGTATGATAATGTAGAATCAGGGTCAATTAATGCATACATATTATGTGTAAAGATGGACAATGTACCTGTGACCACATCGGGTGAAGCTTCCAAATTTTGCCAACTCCCCAGAGCATAAGTACGATTCTGGGCTCCCCTAGAGCTAGCTGCCCCTCTATCACGACCTACAGGTGTTTGCTGACCCCTACCTAATGGAGGAACTGATATTGATGATGCAACAGCCGACCTAGTAGGTACTGCTATATCACCCATATGTCTTCTCGGGCAATCCCTCATCATATGTCCTGGTACACCACACCAATAACAAGTATAAGTCTCAACACGCCATGTACCTAAATGACTTCTCCCACATTGTTTGCAAGGCTGCCTAGGAGGAATTTGCTAGCTTGCCGAATATCTTGTTGTCCGTGCACCTTGGCCCTCACTTCTTTGACTAAACTGATTACCTTTAGACCCTTGAAGTTGTGGTGGAGCACTACATGCAGAGTAGGAGGATGATGGCCTAGGCGGCCTATTAGAAAACCAAGGCCTAAACTTACCTTAGGATGGTACAAACTACCCTGTAGACCTTGCCCTCTTGGACTGCCCCCTTTCAACTCTTGTGTCCTTCTTCTTTGCCTCTAATCCTCTAGTTTTTGTGCAAATGCTTGCATCCTTGCTATATATCCATGTCTTTATTCAAAGAATCAATGGTATAGTCTTTGACCAGATATGAATCCAACCTATCCACATATCGATGAACTCTATCTGCCATATTAGCAACTACATTAGGAGCATACCTGGCCAGGGAATTAAATTAAAGGTTATACTCCCTCACGCTCATATTCCCTTAGTGGAGATTCAGAAACTAATTTGCACAGGCCTCTCGAATCTCTAATGGCAAGTAATGGTCAAGAAATGCCTCTTTGAACTCCTTCTAGGTAGTTAGAGGCGCATCTATACCCTTAGATTGCTTCCAAGCTTCATACCACAATATAGCCACACCCTTCAATCTATATGTTGCCAGCTCAACAACTTCTGTACCACTTACATGCATAATATCCAATGTGTGTTAGGTATGATCGATGAAGTCTTGTGGATCTTTAGTAGGATCTGACCCGGTAAAAGATGGAGGGTCCAAATTAAGGAAGTCAGGTAAACTCATGATAGTTGCCCTATTCGCACCACCTACACCTATAACAAGTCCTTGTTTTTGACTTTGGCCAGCAACTATACGAGTCACTACTTCCTGGTTCATCAGGAGCTGGAGGAGTTGAAGATATTTGTGACAAAGACTTATCTTGGGTCTCATTTCGTTGTCTTGCCTAACTGGGTACACCAACTACCACTTCTACTTCCTTCCCTTTTCCTTTACTTTTTCTTTATTTCTGGCATACGCGCTATACAAAATGATTTAGAGGTTAGAAACAACCAACCTACAACAGTTAGCTCTGCGGAACGATCTAAAGAATGAAAGAAAGGTGATAACTCAAAAATGCCACGTAGCCTCCTGCTTATAAATGTGGTGCACAACACATCCATAAACAAGACTCTACATAGACAAGGCCTTGTAGACTACCTAGGACGACACGCTTTGAAACCACTTTCGTCACGCCCTAAGTCCCATTAAGGCGGATTGGCACCCATCACCGACAAGGCTTGAGAGAACCAACATATAACCATACACTTTCCATGAACATTATAAAGAGGTATCCACATCCAACATGTTTCCAAGAAAGTAGACAGTAATAACAAGCCAAAAGGAAATGCATATGACTAGGCCATTTGAGCCACAATGTCTAAAGTACGACACATGACCACAATTTACTTTATATAGTCTACAAAGCCTCTAGATAAGGAACAATATCTACACGGATCGGGATAGGCCCCGCCTCATGACCAACTATACAATGCAAATATAAGCTCTAGACACACAAAGCCCCGAAGCAACCTGGAGCTCAGAAACAACATATGGATGTCTTGTACTCCTACTAAGGTGATCTAGTAGCTCATGTAGCTGCAGCATGAAATGCAGGTCGCCCCTAAAGGATGTCAGTACGAGATAATGTACTGAATATGTAAGGTAGGAAGTACTGTATATGTAACACCCTACATCTTACATGTACTAGTCCAACGCAGATGAAACATGATATGGCGGGGTCAAGTCCGCACACATTTTAAAAGTGCGTGAATTTTAGATTAAAGGGGTATATGTACGTCTAACGCTTAAGATGACTGGGTGTATATAATTTTTAAGTCAAGTTAAGGAGATTGTGACCATAAATGAAGTGAAATAAGTGAGGTGCTTGTGAGACTTAGGAAGCTAGCAGGTGAGTCACCTATGTGCTTAGCTTAAATAGGCTAGGTAAACGGAGACAAGGCCCAACACCGAATTTGTTCAAGTCCGACAACGAATGAACCCCGAGTTAAGGATGTCATTTGGGCCCATAGTTTAGCATCATAAAAGGACAACATTTGCAACCCAAGATGAATAGGAAAAGGGCCAAAATTACATTCACAACCCAATTCACAAATAAGGCCCAAATTAAGTGGGTTTAAGTGAGAAATATTTGCAACAAAGCCCATCCAATTGAAGCCCAATAAGGCCAAAGTGAAAAGGCCAAGTTGCTGCATCATAACCTTAATAAATTAAGGCTGGAAATCCAAAGAAAGTCGGCCAAAAGTGGCCTTATAAAAGGGAGCAAATCTAGCAACTTTTAGTCATTTTCTTAAGGCCAAAAATCAGATTTGTCTCAAAGTTTCTCCTTGCTCTTTCTTCACTTTGTTAAGCAACCAAGGCTCACCTCTAGGGTTCTTGAAGAGAACCTAATCCTTGAGGGCTAAGGTAAGTAAAAATACCTATGTTTTGGTGTAATATTTCCATGAAAATCATGAAGAGTATGCTGGTTGTACTTGTGCAGGAATTTGGGACAACATGTGTTCCAAAGATTGTTGTCCACTTTTCTTGTTAATTAAGAGGATTTTCTCTTGTTGGTTGGCTGGATTATGAAGTAATATGTATGTTTTTAACAAGGTTTGGTTCTGTAGTTGTGTAAGAAGGCTGCTGCACCATTTTTACCTTCCGCGAAAATGAGTTCTTATATAATACCTAAATTGCGCTCTTAGTAGGAATTTGTGGACTGAATATTAGGAATGGTTGTCTCATGTTTTCCATCCACTTGGGGGACTGTTTTTGTACTATTTTAGGACTGTATTTGTGTGTAAATATGTTGAAGACAGTTTGGTTGAGGTTGAAACAGATTTGAAATTGTTGACGCTGACATGTAGCGAAAGGATGTAATGTTACGTTGCCTACTTGCGTGTTGTGTAGAATTGTTGTATGTTGTACTTTATGAGCTGTTGTAACACTGTTATGGGACTAAAACCAAGATGGATAAGACATGTATATGAGAACATGTATTAGAAAATACAATTAGGAGTGGAAATGTTGAAAATATACTCTTTGGTTGCTAATTCCAAGCTTGCTGCTCGAATATTATTTTTGGGTGAAATTGGATTACCAAGATGCATTTATTAGCTGCTAATACTAATTTTATACCTACTATATTGTAGATAAGTGTTTGGAGGAAAAGGATACTACTCCGAGGTAATAACGACATAGTACAACGAGGTATGTACGGCTACTTGATTTCCTATTGCTTGGCATGAAATCTACGTCCATCCTTGGTACATAGAGGGCACTTACCAACTACGACATAACTAATAATTGTGTCTCCACTCTTTACCATGTTCATATGTTCCAATACATAGCCATTTTCAAACCTGCATACGTACTTGGATACCAAATATACATGAGTTCCTTTTTACCAAACAAAGTCCATGTGTTGTTTAATCGCCTATACAGTTCATTAGTTGTGTATCTCTCTTTTCATTGTGGTATTATCTTGTGTGGTTGTTTATATGTCACATGTCTATATTCCTACAGTTCTAAAGGTTATGACCACCAAAAGAATCATGTGGAAAGTAAATAAAAGATAACTCACAATTGCTTATTAATGGGTGGTATCCCAGGAGTGGAAGAATCACCTAGCATGGGTCGATCCCATATTATGGGGGTATCCCAGGGGTGAAAGGAAAGCCTAGCATGGATCGATCCCGTTATTGATTTACCACTGATGAATTGGTCATTTACATGATATATTGTGCACAGATTATACAGTAAAGAAAGGTATAGTAATAAAAAGACATAAAGTACATGATTCCACAGCATGAGTAAAGGTGGTCTTTTCATCCTTATACACCAGCGTGTGATATCATTTGAGTTCTTATTTTACATACAGTATTTCTTGCCTTACATATTCAGTACATTATCTCGTACTGACGTCCCTTACGAGGGACCTGCATTTCATGTTGCAGGTACAGGAGTTACTAGATCTCCTCAATAAGAGTACAGGACTTTCCAGCTGCTATTACTAAGCTCCAGGTTGCTTTGGGGCTTGTGTGTTTAGAACTTGTATTTTATATTGTATAGTTGGTCATGAGGCAGGGCCTGTCCTGACCCATATGGATATTTCTCCTTACCTAGAGGCTTTTAGACTATGTAAATTAAAGTGTGGTCAAGTAGCATACTATAGACATCGTGGCTTCAACGGCCTAGTCTTATACATTTACTTTTGGCTTGTTAATACAGTTTACTTTCTTGTGACAGCATATTGAATATGGGAACCTCTGAAATGTTCATAGCAGGTGCATAGTTATATGTTGGTACTCCCGAGCCTTGTCGGCAACGGGTGCCAGTCCACCTTAATGGGACGTAGGGCGTGACAGTATATAAAATAAGAACTCAAATAAAATCACACACTGGTGTGTAAAGATAAAAGACCACCTTTAGTCATACTATGGAATCGTGTACTTTATGTCCTTTTTATAACTTTACCTTTTTTACTATATAATCTCTGCGCAGTATATCATATAAATGACCAACTGATCAGTGGTAAATTAATATCGGGATCGACCCATGCTAGGATTTCCTTCCACCCCTGGGATACTCCCCGTAATATGGGATGGACCCATGCTAGGTAATTCTTCCACCCCTGGGATACCACCCATTATTAAGCAACATTATTTTATCTTTTATTTACTTTTGAGATGATTCTTTTGGTGGTCATAACAATTAGAGCTGTAGGAATATAGATATAACATGTGACATATAAACAATCATGCAAGACAACACCACTAAGGAAAGACAGTTACACAAATAATGAAATGCATAGGAGATGAAACAACACATGGACTTTATTTAGAAACAAAAATAACTCATGCATTATGGTATCCAAAGTAAATATGCAAAAATGATAATGGCCAGTATAGGAGCATATGAACATGGTAAAGAGTGGAGACACAGTTATCAGTTAGGTCGGAGTTGGTAAGTGCCTTTATGTGCCAAGGAAGAACCTAGCCAAATAATAGGAAATCGAGTAGCCTTACATATCTCATTGTACTACATAGTTATTACCTTGAAGTAGTATCCTTTTCCCCCAAATACTTTTCTACAATATAGTAGATGATAAAACTAGTATTAGCAGCTAATAAACACGTCTTGGCAGTCCAATCTCATAAAAAAACACTCGGGCAACAAGCTTTTAACTATCAATCCACGAGTATTCTTTCAACCTTTCCACCTCTAATCATATTTTTATTTAGCACACATTATCATATACATGTTACATCCAGCTTATTTTAGTCACATAACAGGCTTACAACAGTTCATAAAGTACAGCATACAACAACTCCACACAACACGCAAGTAGGCAACATAACATTACGTGCTCTCGCTACATTTCGATGTCAACAATTCCAAATCTGTTTCAACCTCAAACAAACTGTCCTCAACATATTTACATGTAAAAACAGTCTAAATATTTTCCAAAAACAGTCCCAAAGTAGAGGGAAAACGTGAGACAACAATCTCCACTTATCCGCCCATAAGTCCCTATAGCACCATTAAGATATCATATAATAACTCATTTTTGCGGAAGATGAAAATGGTACAGCAGCCTTCTTTCATCACTACAGAACTAATCCTTGTTAAAAACATAAATCATACTTTATAATTAAGCTAACCAACAAGAGAAAAGCCTCTTAATAAACAAGAAAAGTGTATAACAGTCTTTGGAACACATGCTGTCCAAAATTCCTGCACAAGTACAACCAACATACTCCTCATGTTTTTCATGAAAAATTTGCACTAAATATATAGGTATTCTTACTTACCTTAATCTTAAAGGAGTAGGGCTTCTCCAAGAACCCTAAAGTCTTGGTGTGGCTGCTTTGTAATGGAAAGAGAGAGCAAGGAGAAACTTTTAAAAAAATCTGATTTTTGGCTATGTTAAAATGACTTAAAGTTGCTAGTTTTTAATCCCCTTTAAAGGGACACTTTTGGCCGTCTTTCTTTTACATTTTAAGCCTTATTTTATTAAGGTGGTGATGGAGCAACTTGGCCCTTTCACTTGGGCCTTATTGGGCTTCAATTTGATGGACTTTGCAGCCAACTTTTTCCTTCTACTTTAACTTAGTTTGGGCTCTATTTGTGAAGTGGGTTGTGAATGTAATTAGGTCCTTTTCCTATTCATCTCGAGTTGCAAATATTGTCCCTTTATTATGCTAAACCATGGGCCCAAATTACATCCTTAACTCGGGGTTTATTCTTTATCGTACTTGAACAAATTTGGTGTTGGGCCTCGTCTCCGTCTACCTAGTCTATTTAAGCTAAGCACGTAGGTGACTCATCTGCTAGCTTCCTAATTACCACAAACATATCATTTCTTTCACTTCATTTGAGGTCGTGATCACCTAAATTTGACTTAAAACTTATATACACTCGGTCATCTTGAGCGTTAGATGTACACATAGCCCTCTAATCTGAAATCGAAGCACTTTTAAGAATGTGTGCTGATTTGACCCTGCCATATCACGTTTCATATGCATAGGACTAGTACATGTAAGATGTGGGTGTTATAGGCCAACTATTATAGATGGTTCATTGAAGGGTTCTCATCAATTGCGTCTCTGTTGACTAAATCAACCCAAAAGAAAACTAAGTTTGTGTGGTCGGATGAATGTGAGAAGAGTTTTCAAACCTTGAAGGATCGTCTTACATTGGCACCTATCTTGACCTTACCTAATGGCTTGGAGGGATTTATGGTGTATTCGATGCCTCACAGATCGGCTTGAGTTGCGGACTTATGAAACATGGTAAGGTAATAGCCTACGCATCAAGGAAATTGAAGGTGCATGAGCATAATTATCCAACGCGTGATCTTGAGCTAGCGGAGGTGGTTTTTGCCTTGAAGAATTTGAGGCACTACTTGTGTGGGGTTCATGTTGATGTATTCACCGATCACAAGAGTTTGCAATATGTGTTCACTCAAAGGGATCTCAACTTGAGGCAAAGAAGATGGTTAGAACTCCTAAAAGACTACAACATGAGTGTTCAATATCATCCTGGCAAGGCTAATGTGTTAACTGATGCTCTTAGTAGGCTATCTATGGGTAGTGTTACTCATGGTTGAGAGGAAAGGAGGGAGTTATTAGCAAAAGATGTTCACCGGTTGGCTAGGTTGCGTGTCAGGTTGGCCAACTCTAATGATGGTGGTATCCATGGTCAAAATGGAGCCGAATCTTCAGTGGTTGTTGATGTGAAAGCTAAGCAAGATTTTGATCTATCATTGGTTGAATTGAAGAAACTGGTTGCCAAAAAGGAGATTGAGGTGTTCTCCCAAGGGAGAGATGGTGCACTTCAGTACCAAGAACGATTATATGTTCCGGATGTGGATGGCCTTCGAAGGGTGATCATGAGAGAAGCTCAAGACTCACATTACTCTATCCATCTGGGATCGACTAAGATGTACTGGGATTTGAAGGATGTGTATTGGTGGCATGGTATGAAGAAGGACATAGCCAAGTTCGTATCCAAATGTCCAACTTGTCAGCAAGTGAAGGTTGAGCACCAAAGGCCCGGTGGCTTGGCCCAAGATATCGAGATTTTCACTTGAAAGTGGACGATGTAAACATGGACTTTGTGGTTGGTTTGCCTCGGGACCCGAAGGCAATTTGACTCCATTTGGGTTATCATTGATCGGATGATAAGTTGGCTCACTTTCTACTGGTCAAGACTACCTTTAGTGCTGAGGATTATGCAAGGTTGTACATCCAAGAATTGGTGAGATTGCATGGTGTGCCTAGGTCTACCATATCGGATCGTGGAACCCAATTCACCTTACCTTTATAGGTCATTTCAAAAGGGTCTTGGGACTAAGATTAAGTTGAGCACCACTTTTCATCCTCAAACCGATGGGCAAGCTGAGAGGACAATTCAAACCTCAGAGGATATGTTGAGGGCTTGTGTGTTAGAGTTCAAGGGTAATTGGGATGACCACCTTCCACTCATTGAGTTTGCCTATAATAATAGCTTTCATGCTAGCATAATTGGAAGCTATGGTGAAGGTGAGGTTGATTAGGAAATGGTTGAAGATGGCCCAAAGTCGCCAGAAGTCCTATTTGGATGTTAGGAGGAGGGATCTTGAAATTCATGTTGGTGATTGGGTGTATGTGAAGCTTTTGCCTATGAAGGGTGTGATGTGTTTTGGTAAGATGGGCAAGCTAAGCCCTCAGTATGTTGGCCCTTATGATATTATTGAGCGGACACGGAACGTGGCTTATAGGTTGGAGTTGCCTTCGGACTTGAGTTCCATTCACCCAATCTTCCATGTGTCTTTGTTGAGGAAATTAGTTGGGGATCCTAGCACTATTGTGCCTTTGGAAGAAATCGAGGTTGAGGAGAACTTTTCCTATGAGAAAGTCCCGGTCGAGATTATGGATAGACAAGTGAAGCGGCTTCATAACAAGGATGTGGCCTCAGTAAAAGTACTTTGGAGGAATCAAGGCGTGGAGAGTGCTATGTGGGAGGCAAAATTAGATATGATGAGGCGATATCCCCATCTTTTCCAATCTACTCAAGCCTATGGTATTAAGTTCTTCCTCTTCTAAGTGGTCCTAATTCTTCCATTCTTGAATCTCATGAAATGACATGCATACAAGTGCATTAAAAAGATTTTTATGATGCTTTGAATGATTTTAATATGCTTTGGCTTGCGTTTTAACGACTTTATGATTTCCAAGGGGTGAGTTGTGTATTGCATCTTATGTTTGGGTGTTTCATGTTTTAACTCAAGCCTTTCAAGCCTTGTCCTTGCACATTCGGGGATGAATGTTCCCAAAGGGGACATGATGTAAGGATCCGGATTTTTGAACGACTTTATCGGACTTTATAATGATGCCCTGTGAGAAAAATTGACCAAGTTTTACTTCATGAAAGACCCACACGGACCGTGTGGCCTCCAGTGAAGGTTACATGGCTATGACTTCGATTACGGGGACTCAACAGGAAGTTTTGGGCTAAGGCATGTCACCCTGGAACCCCACACAGGCCGTGTGGTACTTCATGGACCGTGTGGTGAGCCATGTGAAGGCCTTGCACCTAGAAAACTAACAAACAAGGCCAAGTGTGATCACACGGCCACCCACACGGTCAGTGTAGTGTGTCACGAATCATATAGCCCACCAAATAGCTCGCGATATGAGATTTTTTTCTAAGTATGGAGTCACCATCTCGTAACTTGATTGCAAAAAATTTTCCAAGTGTTAGGACACAACCCATGTCACAGACCGTGTGGCATCACACAAGTCATTTAGCCCTCCAGTGAGACCATGCCAACTCTATTTTCATCCGTTTCATTAATGACTTTTACGTAATTATATGCTTTATTTTAAAAGTTTTTAATGGCTTTTTCACCCATCCTAAGCACCTAAATCATCTGATGCTACTTCATTTTAATTCATTCTTATTAGAAACACTCATACTCCAAAATCAATTTCTAAAATACTCTCTAAGTTCTTCTCTCAAGACTTGCTAGGATTCAATTAGGGTTTCAACTTCGAGCTAAATTCTTTGGAAGTTCACCTTCCTAATTAAGGTATGTGGGACTGATTATTGGTCCTTTCAACCAAGAAGACCCAAACTCTTTTCAATTGATTTTCATGAAATTAAGCTTATTTTAAATGTGGGTTTTCATTATCTGATTTTATCAAATTCAATTATGTATAGGCTGTACTTTATTGATGATTTTAAGTTATTTTAAGCCCCATTAGGATGATTTACATTGAGGTTATGGAGTTATGAAGATGCATGTCCCCTTTAAAGCTTGATTTACTCATGGGTGATTTATATTATGATTTAAATGTGGATTTAATTAGGGATTTGCTTCAATTTCATATTATATTGATGATTTTAGATTGAATCTCAATTACCCATGCTATTCTCACATCATCCATGGAATATGCATTCATGAACATTGGTTTCTATGGAAATTATGAAGTGGGTTAAGCCCAATTATGTTTTATGATATGATTTTGATAAGATTATGGATTACGACAAGAATGTATCACATATATGTCAATGACTATGGCTTTTTGAGCATTTTGGGTGCTTGCACCATCTTATATATGTAAATGAGCTATTCCTACATATGAGTATTATGATTATGAAGTTATGGTTTGGCATTTGAGCCTAAATGTTCATGGAACAGATTTGAAATAACTATTGCCTCTTTGAAAGCTTGTATAAACCTACGTAATTGTATTCTTTTGGGATGCCAACTTAGCACCGATGGATTGAGGGTTCTCTCTCTTTTCTTAAACTATGTGCCTAACATAGGTCATGAGAATCCTATTTGAAATGGATGATGTTCCCGTAAGAAAGGTTGCTTCATACGAAATGGGTGATGTTCCCGTAAGGTGAAGTATTATGCTATATGATATGAAAATCCTGTCCGAAATGGGTGATGTTCTCGTAAGGGGGTTACTTCATACGAAATGGGTGATGTTCCCATAAAGTGAAGTATGGTCTACCTTTGGCAAGTAGACCACTTCTGTACGGGTAAGGGGATTTCATCGGGATTCCAACTAGTAGCTCATTTGGTCTTACTCTTGTCGGTTGAGGTTACATACTTGCTATATTTGAGCACTATTGCATTTCATGCATCATGAATTTCATGGCATATTGTATACTACTCTTCTTCGGATATATGATTATTTCTATATTATGTGCCTTGTTATCTAACATTGAAATGCAGGATTGATAAGTCACATGCATTGCATGCCCGCATACGTAGTACATTCAAACGTACTAATGCATACTTTTGCCTACATGATATCACCATGTAGGGACCGAGGAGTACATCTATCCACTGCACGACGTTTAGGTCAGATCTCAAGTTTGCTTATTGTGGTGAGTTCTATCTTCCAAGGACAAGCCAACTTTCCTCTACCTATGATGCTTTGTTTAGGATATTTATATTTGAGGGTAAGCCTGGGGTATGTCGTGGCCCCCATCCTATCTTATGATTAGAGGCATTGTTGGACATCTTGTAAACTGCTTTACATTTATATGCTGAGTGCTATGTTGGAGATTATTTTATGGCTTGGTTACCCATTGGATATGGTTATGTGTTTGGCTACGAGTCTCCTGATTTGATGGTATGATATGATGCGAAAGATCCTAAGTCCCAAATTACCCCATGGTGTTAGTGCTACTTACCCGCCCCTTAGTCTGTATGTGCTATGTGTTATGTAAAATCATGTTAACCCCTTTCCCTAAGACATCCCCATAGTGTGAGTACTACTTTTCCGTCCCTTAGACCTATGTGTTTATCATTTGAATACGCTTCCAAACCGATGATGTGGATTTGGATACTTTGAGGCTTGTTTTGGGACCCTTGAGTTCCCATTCGTTGTGTCACTCCTAGACCCTAGGTCCATGTAATTACAGTAAGGGTATAGCCTACGTTGGCATGTAGACTACTCTTTCTTCGGTGTGGAGGCAACATTAGGATTCCATGTAGTAGCTCACATAGTCCTACTGTTAGTTAAGGTCTCCTCCCACATATGCTTTTAACTTCAATGCATATTTTAATTAAGGCATTGATCATTCATTTTATATTGAGTTTATTGCCTTGCTATGATTTTTTATCTTGTCTATTATGGCTTCAGATTTTCTTGTTGCATTGCACCCCACATACTAAGTACATTAAAAGTACTAATGCATACATTTTGCCTATATGATCTAACCATGTAGGAATCGGAGCTCTTCCTCATCCACCTCCTTGTGGCTAGTTCATCGTGGGAAGATCTTTTTCTATAGTGAGTCCTCTAGTTTGAGGGCGACATCTATTTTCTATCTACCCTACTTGTGTTAAGACATTGCTATATTTGTTATTTACTTTTGAGGTTGAGCCCAAGACATGTATTGGCCCCGTTTCATCTATGACTAGAGGTATTGTTGGATAAAATGTTATGTATGAGTCAAGTGATGCTTTGGTATTTATGGAGACTTCCCTTTGTCCCTACCCATGTATGTTACTTATGATGTGATTCACAAGATGGAGAAATTCCCAAGTCCCTACTCCCCATAAAGTGTATTCCATGCCCTCTTCACTTAGATTTACTGGTTATGGTTGTATGATAGTTACCTGATGCTCCCTTGTCTCATAAAGTATGTCCTAAGTGTTAAATCTCCTTAGTATTGCTTGATGATGGTGATCATGCTTTTTAACCAAGGATGTGCTTATGTATGTTCTGAGGCT
The DNA here is from genome assembly GCA_029948455.1 of Solanum rostratum. NCBI lineage: Eukaryota > Viridiplantae > Streptophyta > Magnoliopsida > Solanales > Solanaceae > Solanum > Solanum rostratum. Next base: position 19,167,366 of record CM057055.1, read on the forward strand.
TGTTTAGGGCATAATTGGGTTCCCCACTTGCCTTATCATACCTAGGACCTGGTCTTGGGTTGTGACATCATTTTCAATTGGTTAAACAAGTCATCTATTCACAGTAGGGGATACTTATTCTTGATGCTGACCTTGTTGAGTTGTTAGTAGTTTATGCACATTCAGATCAACCCATCTTTCTTCCTTACAGAAACACAAGATGGGGACATTCAATAAGGAGGCTGAGAGAGGTTGAGTATCGAGGAGAAGATGTATGCCAAAATCTATTTTCCTTTCAAGAGGAACACCGAGCAACTCTTTAGGAAAGGCACTTGAAAACGCATTGACAACGGAGATTGACTCAAGAGATGGAACTTTGGAAGTGACATTTTTAACCCTTACTAAGTGATAAATACACCCCTTGGAAATCATCTTATGGGCTTCAAGATAGGAGACAAATTGACCCCTACATATAGAACTACTACCCTTACATTCAAGAATGGGCTCATTTGGGAATTGGAACTTGACCCTACGAGTTCAACAATCTATAGAATCATATGACGCATGAAACCAATCCATCCCAAGTATAACATGAAAATTAACCACGAAAAGCTCTACTAAATAACAAAGAACAACTTTATGAAAAATAGACACGAGGCAACTCTTATAGACTTTTTTTAGCAAAATCGACTCGCTTATGGGAGTACAAACTTCAGAAGGCCCAATTAAGACTTCAAGGCACACATTGAATCTATCTTCAAGGAATGGGGTTACAAAAGACAAATTGACTCTCATATCTAATAATGTATATACATCAAAATCATAAACTATCAATATAACGATAACAATGCCCGAGATCTCTTCTACATCTTGGTGAGCATGAAAAGCGTAAAACCAGTTAGCCCTTGGAATCATAGAGTTCCCTGACTCCTGCACCTCCAGAGGAGCTAAGGAGGGTGGAAACACCTCAAGAGCCTCCATTAATGCTATTGAGCAAGATTTAAGAAATGCATAGTATTGACTCGTAGAGTTGCTGGCCAAGGTCAAAGACAAGAAGGCCCAGCTATAGGTGCAGGTGGTGCAAATAGTGCAGGTAGCACAAGGATACGGGATTTCCTTAATTTGGACCTGCCATCTTTTACCGGGTCCCACTTGTAGGATTCCACTGGTTATGGTTTTGTTGTTGATGTATCTTTTACCGAGTCAGATCCTAATGAAGATCCACAAGACTTCATCGATCAGATCCAACGCACTTTGGATGTTATGCACATAAGTTGTACAGAAGCTATGGAGCTGGCAACATATAGATTGAAGGGTGTGGCTATACTATAGTATGAAGCTTGGAAGCAATCTAAGGGTATAGATGCACCTCCAACTACTTGGAAGGAGTTCAAAGAGGCATTTCTTGACCATCACTTGCCATTAGAGATCCGAGAGGCTCGTGCAGATCAGTTTCTGAATCTCCACCAAGGGAATATGAGCGTGAGGGAGTATAGCCTTCAATTTAATTCCCTGACCAGGTATGCTCCTAATGTAGTCGCTACTATGGAAAATAGAGTTCATCGATATGTGGATAAGTTGAATTTGTATCAGATCAGAGATTGTACCATTGCCTCATTGAATAAAGACATGGATATAGCATGGATGCAAGAATTTGCACAAAACCTGGAGGATCAGAGGCAAAGAAGGAGGACACAAGAGTTAGAAAGGTGAACGTCCAAGAGGGCCAGATCTATGGGGCAGTTCATACTGTCCCAAGGTGAGTTTAGGCCTCGGTTTTCTAATAAACCAAGTAGGCCATCACCCTCCTACTCTGCAGTTAGTGCTCCACCACAACTTCAAGAGTCTAAAGGTAATCAGTTTAGTCAAAGAAGAGAGGACCAAGGTGCACGGACAATAACATATTCGACAAGGCAGTGAATTCCTCCTAGGCAGCCTTGCAAACAATATGGGAGAGGTCATTTAGGTACATGTCGTGTTGGGATAGATATTTGTTATTAGAGTTGTGTACCAGGGCATATGATGAGAGATTATACAAAAAGACGTATGGGTGATATAGCACAACATACTGGGTCACTTATTGCATTATCATCATCAGTTTCTCTATTATGTAGGGGCCAACAAACACATGCAGGTCGTGGTAGATGTGGTAGAGGGGAAGCTAGCTCTAGAGGAGCACAAAATCGTACTTACGCTCTAGGGAGTCGGCGAAATTTGGAGGCTTCACCCGATATGGTCGCAGGTACATTGTTCATCTTTTCACATAATATATGCATTAATTGACCCTGGTTCTACATTATCATATATCACCCACTAGTTGCTGGGAAGCTTAAGAGAACACCTAAATTGTTGAACAAGCCATTTGAAGTGTCTACACCAATCGGTGAATCAATTATAGCTAGAAGGGTCTATTATAACTGTGTAATAATTATTTGTGGTCGTAACACATTGGCTAACCTTGTTGAGCTAGAAATGGTGGAATTTGATGTTATAATAGGTATGGGTTGGTTAGCTTCTTGCTAGGCCACTGTGGATTGCCAAACTAAGAGTGTATTTCCACTTTCCAAATGAGGCAGTCATTAAATGGGAAGGCAATGTTGGGACACCAAAGGGTAAGTTTATTTCTTATTTTAAGGCAAGGAAGATGATGTCAAAGGGATATATATGTCATGTATTTAGAGTGAGGGATATGGAGGCAGAATCACCAACTCTTCAATCTGTTCAAATAGTGAATGAATTTATTGATTTGTTGATGTGTTTACCTCCTAAATAAGAAGTAGATTTTGGTATTGACTTACTTCCAGGCACTCAACCTATTTCTATCCCTCCATATAGAATGTCTTCGGAAGAATTACGTGAATTAAAAGAGCAATTAAAAGACTTGCTAGAGAAGGGTTTTATAAGACCTAGTGTGACCTCCAGTGTTATTTGTACGTAAAAAGGATGGCACTGTTAGAATGTGTATTGACTACCGGCAATTGAATAGGGTGACAATTTAGAACAAATACCCCCTCCCCAGGATTGATGATTTATTTGATCAATTACAGTGTGCCAAATAAAACAACAACAACATACCCAGTTAAATTCCACAAGCAGGGTCTGGGGAGGGTAGAAATGTATGCAGACCATCCCACTACCTCATAAGAAGTAGAGAGGCTATTTCCTGGGGACCCTCGACTCAACAACCCATAAGCAGAATAAACTAGATATAGCAAAGGAAAGGAAAGGGAACAAAGGGAAAAATAGAACTAGAAATCGAAATAAAAATAACGACTCTTTACAAAAAGTACATGTCAATATGTAAATACGATGCATTCAACACACATACGACAACTAGAGACATCAATCATGCCTACCCCTGCTACCAACCAATCAGCCTGCTACTCTAATTCGCGACCTCCACTCCTTCCTATCTAAGGTCCTATCCTCGGTCAGATCTAGATTCTCCATATCTTGTCTCATCACCTCCCCCCAATACTTCTTCTGTCTCCTCTCCCTCTCCGTGTAGCTCCCAAAACCAACCTCTCGCACCTCCTAACAGGCGCATCGATACTCCATCTCTGCACATGTCCAAACCATCGCAGTCTCGCTTCCCTCATCTTATCAGCAACTGGTGCCACCTCCAGCTTCTCCCGAATGATCTCATTCTTAATCTTATCCTTCCTTGTGTGCCCACACATCCATCTCAACATCCTCATCTCTGCGACATGCATCTTCTGAACATGTGCATTCTTTATTGGCCAATACCCCACCCCATACAACAAAGATGGTCTAACCACCATTCTGTAAAACTTACCTTTGAGTTTAGGTGGTATCGTCTTGTCACACAACACTCCCGAGGCAAGCCTCCATTTAGTCCAAGCTGCCCCAATACGATGTGTGACATCATCATCGATATCACCACTACTCTAGATGATGGACCCCAGATATTTAAAGTTTTTCCTCTTGGGGATAGGTTGAGTGTCCAACTTCACATCAATGTCTACTTCATCCCTCTCAACATTGAATTTGCACTCCATGCATTCTATTTTGGTCCTGCTCAACTTGAATCCTTTGGACTCCAGTGCGTGTCTCCAAGCCTCCAACCTATCATTAACTCTAGTTCGAGTCTCATCAATCAGTACTATGTCATCTGCAAATAGCATACACCACGGTACCTCCTCCTGAATGGATTGCGTCAGCTCAGCCATCACCAGGGCAAAGAGGAATGGGCTCAGCACAGATCCTTGATGGAGTCCCATCTCAACAGGAAAATAATCTGAGTCTCCTCCCACCTTTCATACCAGAGTCTTGGCTCCATCGTACATATCCTTAATCGCCCTGATATATGCCATTGGGACACCTTTCACCTCTAGACACCTCCATAAGACCTCCCTTGGAACTTTGTCATAGGCCTTCTCGAGATCGATGAACACCATATGAAGGTCCTTTTTTCTTTCCCTATACTTTTCTACTAATCTCCGGACAAGATGAATTGCTTCAGTAGTCGACCTCCCCAGCATAAATCCAAACTGATTTTCTGAAATAGACACTACTCTTCTCACTCTCATCTCCACCACTCTCTCCCAAACCTTCATAGTGTGACTTAACAACTTGATACCCCAATTATAGGGTGCCAAATGCTTTTTGAAAATTGATTTGAGATTAGGTTATCACCAAGTGAGGGTGAAGGATAAAGATATACCCAAGACAGCCTTTAGGATACGCTATGGTCACTTTGAATTTCTTTTTATATCATTTGGGCTGACAAATGCACGCTCAGTTTTTATGGATTTAATGAACAGGGTATTCAATCCATTCTTGGATGCATTTGTGATAGTATTTATAGATGATATTTTGGTACATTTAAGATTAGAAGAGGACAATGCAAATCACTTACGATAGGTATTACAAGTTCTTCGTGATCGGCAATTGTACGCCAAGTTTTCCAAATGTGAATTTTTGTTAAAATCAGTAACATTCTTAGGTCATATTGTATCCAACGAAGGAATATGGGTTGATTTTCAAAAGATTGAAGCAGCTAAAGATTGGCCAATGTCATCAACACCCACAGAAGTTCGAAGCTTCCTAGGGTTGGCAGGATATTACGAAAGGTTTGTTTAGGTTTTTTCTTCTATCTCTGCACCTCTAACAAAGTTGACACATAAGGTGACCATGTTTCAACGGAATGATGCACGTGAAAGGAGTTTCCAAGAGTTGAAAAACAGGCTAACTTATGCACCTTTGCTAGTGCTTCCAGAAGGCACGGAAGGGTATGCGATGTATTGTGATGCTTCAGGAGTTGGCTTAGGATGTGTTCTGACACAACATGGTTGGAAAATTGCTTATGCCTTGAGACAACTATGACCGCATGAGAGAAACTACCCAACACATGACCTTGAGATAGCAGCTGTTTTGTCTGCCTTGAAAATATGGTGCCATTATTTTTATGGGGTTCATGTTGACATATATATTGATCATAAGAGCCTACAATACATCTTTAAGCAGAAATACCTAAATGTAACATAACGAGGTGGCTGGAGCTAATAAAGGATTACGACGTTGATATACTATACCATCCAGGGAATGCAAATGTGGTAGTCGATGCTCTGAGTCGTAAGGCAATCGTGAATATTGGTGATCAAACCGTGGTAAGTCAAGGAGTGGCTAAGGATCTTCATCAACTAGCCAATTTGGGAGTTCGCCCCCTTGAAACTCCAAAGAAAGGGGTTGTTGTGCAGTTCGAGGATTCTGTTCTAGAATGACTTAAGGAGAAGGTGAGTCAAGGTACGATGAAGGGCTTTGAACTTAGACAAAATGGAGTACTTTATTGCCAAAATAGATTATGTTCCTAGTATTAATGGACAAAGAAGAAGGATAATGGAAGAGGTCCATCATTCACGATATTCCATCCATCCAGGATCAACTAAGATGTGTCATGACCTGAAAATAAGGTTTTGGTGGGGAGGCATGAAAAAGAACCTTGGAGAATTTGTGGCTCAAAATGTCCGAGTTGCCAACAAGTCAAGGTAGAGCACCAAAAGCCGAGAGGTTATATGCAATGTATAGAGTTTTCGACGTGGAAGTGGGATATGTTTAATATGGATTTTGTTACTGGGTTGCCTCGTTCATTTTTGAAGTTTGACTCCATATGGGTAATAGTTGATAGCCTCACAATGTCAGCAAACTTCTTGCCAGTTAAGAGTGATTATATAGCTGAAGAGTATGCAAAGTTATAACATAAAGAGATAGTTAGGCTATATAGGGTCCCAATCTCCATTATATCTAATCGGGGAGCTCAATTCAATGCAAAGTTTTGGAAGTCCTTCCAAAGGAGCTTAGGGACACAAGTGAATTTGAGTATAACTTTCCACCCTCAAACAGATGGTCAAGTAGAATGTAACACCCCACATCCTACATGTACTAGTCCAACATAGATGAAACATGATATGACAAGGTTAAATCTGCACATATTTTTAAAAGTGCAAATTCCAGATTTAAGGGTTATATGTACATCTAACGCTTAAGATGACCGAGCGTATATAATTTTTAGGTCAAGTTAAGGAGAGTGTGACCTTAAATGAAGTAAAATAATTGAGGTGCTTGTGGGACTTAGGAAGCTATTAGGTGAGTCACCTACGTGCTTAATAAGCTCGGTGAACGGAGACAAGGCCCAACACCGAATTTGTTCAAGTCCGATAAAGAATAAACCCCGAGTTAAAGATGTCATTTGGGCCCATGGTTTGGCATCATAAAAGGGCAATATTTGCAGCCCAAGATGGATAAGAAAAAGGGCCAAATTACAACTACAATGCAATTCAAAACTAAAGCCCAAACTAAGTGGGCTTAGGGAGTAAATGTTTGCAACAAAGCCTATCCCATTTGAAGCCCAATAAGGCCCAAATGAAAGGGCCAAGCTGCTGCCCCATAACCTTATTAAAATAAGGCTAAAAGACCAAAAGAAAGTCGGCCAAAAGAGGCCTATAAAAGGGAGCAACCAGCAGCAACTTTCAGCCATTTTCTTAAGCCAAATTTTCAGATTTCTCTCAAGTTTCTTTTTGCTCTCTCTCCATTTTATAAAGCAGCCAAGACACACTTCTAGGGTTCTTGAAGAGAACCTAATACTTGAGAGTTAAGGTAAGTAAAAATACCCATGGTTTGGTGTAATATTTCCATGAAAAACATGAAGAGTATGTTGGTTGTATTGTGCAGGAATTTTGGGACAGCATGTGTTCCAATTTTGTAGTTCACTTTTCTTGTTAAATAAGAGACTTTTATCTTGTTGGTTGGCTGATTTATGAAGTAATATGTATGTTTTTAAGAAGTCTTGGGTCCATAATGATGTAAGAAGGCTGTTGGACCACTTGTACCTTCCGCAAAAACAAGTTCCTAAATGATGTCTTAATTCCGGTCATTAGTAAGAATTGGTGGACTGTTTTTGGGAATTGTTGTCTCATGTTTTTCATCTACTTAGGGAATGTTTTTGGACTGGTTTAGGACTGTAATTATGTGTAAATATGTTGAGGACAGTTTGGTTAAGGTTGGAACGGATTTGGAATGGTTGACGTCGAAATGTAGCGGAAAGACGCAATGTTGCGTTGTCTACTTACGTGTTGTGTAAAGTTGTTGTATGCTGTATTGTATGAGTTGTTGTAATGCTGTTATGAGACTAAGCATAGCTGGATATGACATATATATGGGAATGTGTGTTAGAAAATACGATTAAGAGCGGAAGTGTTGAAAGAATACTATTTGGGTGCTAATTCCGAGCTTGCTGCCCGGATGTTGTTTTTGGGTGAAATTAGATTACTAAGACGTGTTTATTAGCTACTAACACTAGTTTTATCACCTAATATGTTGTAGATAAGTGTTTGGAGGAAAAGGATACTACTCCGAGGTAATAACGACATAGTACAGCGAGGTATGTAAGGCAACTTGATTTCCTATTACTTGGCATGAAATCTATAGTCTTCCTTAGCACATAAAGGCACGTACAAACTCCGACATGGCTGCTAACCGTGTTCCCACTCTTTAACAAGTCCATATGTCTCCATACATAGTCATTGTCAACCTGCATATGTACTTGAACACCGAATATGCATGAATTCCTTTTTACCAAACAAAGTCTATGTGTTGTTCAATCTTTGATACGATTCATTAGTTGTGTATCTCTCTTCCCATCGTGGTATTACCTTACATGGTTTTTCATATGTCACATGTGTATATTCCTACAGTTCTAAAGGTTACGACCACCAAAAGAACCATCTCAAAGTAAACAAAAGATAACTTACAGTTGCTTATAAATGAGTGGTAGCCCGAGGGGTGGAAGAATCACCTAGCCAGGGTCGATCTCATTTGGGTGGTAGCCCGAGGGGTGAAGGAAGCACCTAGCCAGGGTCGATCCCATTACAGATTTACCACTGATCAGCTGGTCATTTACATGATATATTGTGCACAGATTATACGGTAAAGATACAGTAATAAAAAAAAAAGACATAAAGTACATGATTCCACAGTGTGACTAAAGGTGGTCTTAGCATACTTATACACCAGCATATGATTTCATTTGAGTTCATATTGCATATACAGTATTTCCTGCCTTACATATTCAGTACATTACCTCGTACTGACGTCCCTTACGGGGGACCTGCATTTCATGCTGCAGGTACAGGAGTTACTAAATCTCCCAAGTAAGAGTACAGGACTTCCAGTTGTTATTCAAAGCTCCAGGTTGCTTCGGGGCTTATGTGTTTAGAACTTGTATTTTGTATTGTATAGTTGGTCATGAGGCGGGGCCTGTCCCGACCCATATGGATATTGTTCCTTATTTAGAGGCTTTGTAGACTATGTAAATTAAAGTGTGGTCATATAGTGTATTATAGACATCGTGGCTCCAACGGCCTAGTCCTATGCATTTACTTTTGGTTTGTTTGTACAGTTTACTTTCATTTGACAGCCTATTGAGTATGGAAACCTCTTAAATGTTCATAGCAGGTGTATAGTTATGCTGGTTCTCCCGAGCCTTGTCAGCAACGGGTGCCAGTCCGCCTTAATAGGGCTTAGGGCGTGACATAGAATGCACCATTCAAACACTTGAAGATATGTTGCGAGCTTGTGCATTGGACTTCAAAGGTAGTTGGGTGGACCAGTTGCCACTTATTGAATTTGCCTAAAATAATAGCTGCCATTCAAGCATCAAGATGGCACCTTATGAAGCTTTCTATGGAAGGAAATGTAGGTCACCAATAGGATGGTTTGAAGTGAGTGAAACCACCTTACTTGGGCCAGATCTAGTCTAATAATTCATGGAAAAAGTCAAGGTAATACACAAAGGCTAGAAACAGCCCAAAATCATATGCGGGTGCTAGATGAAGAGGATTGGAATTTTCAGTAGGAGATTGGGTATTTTAAAGGTGTCCCCAATGAAACGAGTTATGAAATTCGATAAGAAAGGAAAACTAAGCGCATGTTATATAGGTCCATATAAGGTTATTAAAAGGTTTGGAAAGGTTGCGTATGAACTGGAGCTACCCCAGGAGCTTTTAATGGTTCATCCAATTTTTCATGTCTCAATGCTTCGATAATGCATAGGTGACCCATCTCGTATCACTCCTATTGAAGATATGCAGGTTACAAGAGATCTCACCTATGAAGAGTACCTATTGCTATCCTATATCACCAAGTGAAAAAGCTAATAAATAAAGAAATACCTTCAATAAAGGTACTTTGGAGGAACCAACAAGTAGAAGAGATAACATGGGAAGCAGAAGAAGCGATGAGATATAAGTAACCTTATTTATTTAAAGCTAAAGAGGAATTCCAAGATGCAGAGTTGGGGTGTTAATAGGTGCATGAGTTTGAATTCTTATTATGTTGTCAAAAGTTTGTTTATATGAAAGTTTAAACTTGTATGACCAATCCAATTTATGTTAACATTCGGGGACGAATGTTCCTAAGGGGGGAGGATATAACACCCCACATCTTACATGTACTAGTCATATGCATATGAAGCATGATATCGTTGGGTCAAATTAGCACACATTTTAAAAAGTGTTTGAGTTTCATATTAGAGGGCTATTATACATCTAACGCTCCTTTTTATTGCTCCTTTAATTAATGTGATTCTGTCAGGGCCATTCAATATGGAGGGATAGAAATAGGTTGAGTGTCTGGAAGTAAGCCAATATCAAAATCTACTTCTCGTTCTGGAGGTAAACCCGGAAGATCTTCAGGAAACACATCAACAAATACATTCACTACGGGAACAGATTGAAGAGTTGGTAATTTTACCTCCATTCCCTTACTCTAACTAGATGACATATATATCCCTCTGACATCATCTTCCTTGCTTTAAAATAAGAAACGAACTTACCTTTTAGTGCCCCAACATTGCCTTCTCATTCAGGGATCTCCTCATTTGGAAAGTGGAAATACACTCTCTTAGTTCGCCAAGCCATAGTGGCATGCAAGAAGCTGACCAATCCATACCCATTATAACATCAAATTCCATCATTTCTAGCTCACCAAGGTCAACGAATGTATCATGATCACAAACAGTTACTACACAGTCATAATAGACCCTTCAAATGGCTTGTTCAATAATTTAGGTGTTCTCTTAAGCTTCCCAGCAACTAGTTGTGTGATATATGATAGTGTAGAACCAGGGTCAATTAATGCACACACATTATGTGAAAAGATGAACAATGTACCTATGACCACATCGGGTGAATATTCCAAATTTTGCCGACTCCCCAGAGCATAAGTGCAATTTTGGGCTCCGCTAGAGCTAGTTGCCCCTCTAACACCTCTACCACGACCTGTAAGAACTTGTTGACCCCTACCTAATGAAGGCACTAATGATGATGATGCAACAACTGACCTGGTAAGTTATGCTATATCACCCATATATCTCCTTGACAATCTCTCATCATATGCCGTAGCGCAACAAACTAATAACAAGCATCTGTCCCAACACGATATGTACCTAAATGGCTCCTCCCACATTGTTTGCAAGGCTGCATAGGAGGCATTTGCTTGCTTGCCAAATATCCTGTTGTCCGTGCACCTTGGCCTTCACGTTTTTGACTAAACTTATTACTTTTAGACCCTTGAAGATGTTGTGGAGCACTAGCTATAGAGTAGGAGGATGATGGCCTAGGTGGTTTATTAGAAAAGCGAGGCCTAAACTCACCTTGGGACGATATAAACTGCCCCATAGATCTGGCCTTCTTGGACTGCCCCCTTTCTGCTTCTTGTGTCCTTCTTTTTTGCCTCTAATCCTCCAGTTTTGTGAAAGTGCTTGCATCCTCACTATATCTATGTCTTTATTCAAAGAAGCAATATGACCAAATACGAATCCAATCTATCCACATATCGATGAACTCTATCTACCATAGTAGCAACTACATTAGGAGCATACTTGGCCAGGGAATTAAATTGAAAGCTATATTCCTGTAACACCCCACATCTTACATGCACTATCTATGCATATGAAATATGATATGGCAGGGCCAAATCAGCACATCTTTTTAAGAGTGCTTGAATTTCAGATTAGAGGGCTATATGTATGTCTAACTCTCAAGAGGACCGAGCGTATATAAATTTTAAGTCAAATTGGGGAGACTGTGACCTCAAAAAAAGTGGAAGAAGTGAGGTGCCTGTGGGACTTAGAAAGCTGGCAGGAGAGTCACCTATGTGCTTAGCTTAAATAGGCTAGGTAGACGGAGACAAGGCCCAACACCGAATTTAATCAAGTCTGATAAAAAGTAAACCCCGAATTAAGGGTGTAATTTGGGCCCATGGTTTAGAATCATAAGTGGAAAATATTTGCAGCCCAAGATGGTTAGGAAAAGGGCCGACTTACATTTCACAACCCAATCCACTAATAGGGCCCAAACTAAGTGAAAGTAAAACAGAAATATTTGCAGCAAAACCCATCCAATTAAAACCCAATAAAGCCCAACTGAAAGGGCCAAGTAGGTGCATCACCACCTTGACAAAACATGGCTGAAAACACAAGAGAAAGACGGCCAAAAGTGTCCCTTTAGAAGGGGTTAAAATCCAACTTTAAGTCATTTTTACTTGGCCAAAAATCAGATTTCCTTTAAAGTTTCTCCTTGCTCTCTCTTCTCTTTTTAAAGCAGCCAAAGCATACCTTTAGGGTTCTTGAAGAGCACCTAATCCTTGAGGGATAAGGTAAGTAAAAATACCTATGGTTTAGTACAAATTTCACATGAAAAACATGAGGAGTATGCTGGTTGTACTTGAGCAGGAATTTTGGACAGCATGTGTTCCAAGAATTGTTGTACGCTTTTCTTGTTTATTAAGAGGCTTTTTGTCTCGTTGGTCGGCTAGATGATGAAGTAATATTTATGTTTTTAACAAGGATTGGTTCTGTAGTGATGAAAAAAGGCTGTTGCACCATTTTTATCTTCTGCAAAAATGAGTTCTTGTATGCTATCTTAATGGTGCTCTTAGTAAGAACTTGTGGGTGGATAGTTGGTGATTGTTGTCTCACGTTTTCCATCTACTTTTGCACTATTTTTGGAATGTTTTAAGACTGTCTGTATATTAAATAAGTTGAAAACAGTTTGGTTTAGGAAGAAACAAATTTGGAATGGTTGACGCTGAAATGTAGCGAAAGGACGTAATGTTACGTTGCCTACTTGCGTCTTTTGTAGAGTTGTTGTACGTTGTACTTGATGAGCTGTTGTAGGCCTGTTATGTGACTAAAACAGGCTGGATGTAACATGTATATGACAATATGTGCTAAACAAAAATATGATTAGAGGGGGAAAGGTTAAAAGCATACTCGTGGATTGATAGTTAAAAGCTTGCTGCCCGAGTGTTTGTTTTTATGAGATTGGACTGCCAAAATGTGTTTATTAGCTGCTAATACTAGTTTTATTACCTACTATATTGTAGATAAGTATTTGGAGGAAAAGGATACTACTCTGAGGTAATAACGACATTGTACAACGAGGTATGTAAGACTACTTGATTTCCTATTATTTGGCATGAAATCTAAGATCTTCCTTGGCACATAAAGACCCTTACAAACACCAACATAACTAATTACCGTGTCTCTACCCTTTAACATGTTCATATGCTCCCATACATAGCCATCGTCAATTCTGCATACATACTTGGATATCAAAGATACATGAGTTCCTTTTTACTAAGTAAAGTCCATGTGTTATTTAATCTCCTACGCATTTCATTAGTTGTGTAGCTCTCTTTTCATTGTGGTGTTATCTCTTATGGTTGTTTATAGGAGAGATCACCTTGGACATGACCATCGGTCCAGCCACCTTCCCTATTGCATTCCAGGTGATGGACATCCCAGCTTCCTACAATTTATTACTTGGGCGCCTGTGGATTCACATGGCTGGAGCAGTGCCATCTACCCTCCATCAATGCCTAAAATTCGAATGGGAGCATGACGAAGTAGTAGTGCATAAGGAGAAGGGACATCCTGTCTATGCTGTTGAAGGACAGGGTTGTATGGACGGAGGAATGTTCCACATTGTGGAGTTGGTAGGAGACATCGAGCCAAAGCCGTGGTACAGTCAGAACGTCTTGAGCATGCTATTATGGCTAGGCTATGAACCAGGGACTTCATATTTTCTGTCCCCGCCAATTAGCATAAAAAAGTCAACTCCTAATTTGATGGTAAAACATTTTCCATGATAGGATAAATTTATGCCGCACTTGTTTTCTAATTGATTCCTAGGGTGGTGGTGTTCTTGAATGAAGTCTTTTCAGATCAGACTAGGTCTCTCATGCGCTAGCAGTTGACACATAGGAAAATGGCTGCTCGATTTTTCGACTTATGCCTTCGAGACATAGTCTGAGCATGCCTTCTTTTATGACATGCTTTAGTACTAAATTCAATGTCATGCCAATGTTCCTACAGCTCTAAATGTTATGAACACCAAAAAATCATCTCAAAAGTAAATAAAAGATTAATTGAAGTTGCTTATTGATAGGTGGTATCCCAAGGGTGGAAGAATCACCTAGCATGGGTTGATCCCATATTATGGAGGGTATCCCAGGGGTAAAAGGAAAGCCTAGCATGGGTCGATCCCGATATTGATTTACCACTGATATGCTAGTCATTTACATGATATATATTGTGCATAGATTATACAGTAAAGAAAGGTAAAGTAATAAAAGGGACATAAAGTACATGATTCCACAGTATGACTAAAGGTGGTCTTTTATCCTTACACACCAGTGTGTGATTTCATTTGAGTTCTTATTTCATATACAGTATTTCCTGCCTTAACATATTCAGTACATTATCTCGTACTGACGTCCCTTACGGGGGGACCTACATTTCATGCTGTAGGTACAGGAGCTAATAAATCTCCCTAGTAGAAGTACAGGATATCCAGCTGATGTTACTGAGCTCCAGGTTGCTTCGGGCCTTTGTGTATCTAGAGCTTATGTGACACTTGGCGTAGGCTTATGGTACAAGTATGGGACTACGTTTTTTTATAAGGGTGGTAATAATTTGAATTGGATCGAGAGTTATTATGATATCCCACATGTTTCAGCGGGTGTGAATCCAATATGAACTCGACGAAAGCATTTACATATGAGGCGATAAGGTGTTATTTGAGCTAAAAATCTAAAGTGGAATATTAAGATGCAATATACAGGATTATGATGTAGAAAAGAGGTAAGACAACAAGCTACTTTCTTGACTTGACGAGGCAAGTAGGTGCATCACCTATTTAGACTTTTTGACTAGCCCAAAGGGCCAAGTAGGTGTACCACCAACTAAGACTTGTTTGGCCATATTATAGGGCCCAAGGTCACTAACAATTTACTTGAAATTTCTGGCCCAACCCAAATGAAGTAAAAAAAAGGAAAGAATAGGCAGCCAAGGTTGAATAAGTAGAGACCCATAAAGGCCCAAGTTAAAAGACCAAGTAGGTGCATCACCTACTTGGTAAAATGTGGTCAAAAATTAAGGATTAAGTCGGCCTAATCTGGTCCCTTTATAAGGGAATGTAACCAGCTCTTATTAGCCATTTAACACTTGAGGAAAAATCTGATTTTTAAGATTCTCTTTCTTCCCCTTCTATTTTCATATAGCCGCCATTAAAAAAGCTTAGGGTTCTTTAATATTATACCCATCTCAAGCTAGGATTGAAGGAGAGTTTAGCCTTTGAATAATATGAGCTAAGACAGCAAGAATCCCTCACAAGTAAGGTAAGTTGCTGCACTTTTCTCCCTCTCTTGTGCTTGAGTTAAATTAGGGGATTGTTTATGTGTCAATGAGGTTGGAGAGGTCCTTTTTATATGATGTAATCTTGTGGGAAGGTTTGCTGGTGGTTTATGCTTGTTGGGACAGCCATGGAGGGGAGTCCCCTATTACTTTAATTATGAGCTCCCTTTTGAAATTTAAAGTAGAATGTTAATAGAAACTCATGAGAAAGATAATTGGATGCCATAAGTTCACATTGCTCCTACTTCATGATAATAATTAAAGAGGTTGTTTTGTGAATATGATGATCGTAAGAGGTGTGACCATGAATACAATTAGAGGAGAAGAAGTTGAAGGAACATCCTTAGGTTGGTATTTACGGGCTTGGTGCCCGGGTATAACTCGTGAGTGTGAGTGCACTGCCTACATGTGTTTATTCACTACTAATACTAGTTTCATCACCTACTCAATTGTAGATAAATAATTGAAAAAAGGGAGATTACATTGCAGTGATAACGAGGTGGCATGACAAGATATGTAAGGCTATCCTATTCCATATTCTTTGGCATGAAATCCAATACTCGCGTCACTATCAACTAGTGAGCTTCCTAAGAGCTATTCCATGGCAGTTTTGTTCATTAATAAATCTGTAGCTTACTCTCCCAAGCACTAGCATGGGAGTCCACTCCCATCCGTGAAGCCAATCTTGTCATTAAACTCCTAAGTAGTATGTTAATATCACACTGGTTTCCTATATTGTGCTGCCTTAAGAGACTATTATTCTATCGTATGTTACTGGTAAATAGTTTTGAAGCTTGAAAATCATCGTGACCACCAAAGTAAAAATCTCAAAGTATTAAATGATAACTCAAAGCAATGTTCATAATGTGTGGGTGGCAACCCAGGGGCAAAAGCCTAGCATGGGTCGATCTCACTTTGTTTATAAGGGTGGCAGCCCAGGGGCGAAAGCCTAGCATGGGTCGATCCCGATTAATATAGCTCTGAGGACAGCATCCTAGGGGTTAAAATGCCTAGAATGGGTCATCCTCTTTTACCACTGATCAGCTGGTCATTCGTAATACATGCCTAACAGGAAATTATAAAGTACTGACGAGTAAAGAAAAGAATGTGATGTACATAACTCCACAAGTATAATAAAGGTGGTCTTTTACTATGCATTGCGCATTTATATCTTGGTACAGAATCCAGCAGCTGTTACTGAGCTCCAGGTTGCTTCGGGGCTTTGTGCGTCTAGAGCTTATGTTTTTGCACTGTATAGTTGGTTATGAGGCGGGGTTTGTCCTGGTCCTTACAGATGTTTTTCCTTATCTAGAGGCTTTGTAGACTATGTAAAGTAAAGTATAGTCATGTATCGTACTTTAGATATAGTAGCCCCAACGGCCCAGTGATACGCATTTCCTTTTGGCTTATTGTTACTGTCTACTTTCTCGAAAGCATGTTGAATGTGGAAACCCCTTGTAATGTTTATAGACAGTGTATGGTTATATGTGTTGGTTCTCCCGAGCCTTATCGGTAACAGGTGCCAGTCCGCCTTAATGGGACTTTGGGCGTGAAAAAAGTGGTATCAGAGCGGGTCATCCTAGGGAGTCTACAAAGTCGTGTCCATATAGAGTCTTATTTATGGATGTGTTGTGCACCGCATTTATAAACTTGAGGCTACAGGATATTTAGGAGTTGTCACATTCTTTTTATTCTCTAGATCGTGCCATAGAGCCATTATAATAGGTGGATTATATCTATCCCCTAAATTGTTTGTGTTTATATATAGCAAAAGATGCCTGTCACAAGGAGAAGAAGTACTGGTAAGCAGATAGATGTTGGAGAAAGGACGAGTCAATCACGAGCTAGGCTTAACCAAAGTGAGGTTCTGAATGAGTCCTTATCACAGAGTTCCCCAACTCCTCTACCTCCAGAGGAGCTAAGGAGGGTAGCAACACCTCAAGAGCCTCCTATTAATGCTACTGAACAAGATTTAAGGAATGCGGTCCAATTATTGACTCGTATAGTTGCTGGTCAAGGGCAAAGGCAAGATTGTCCAGTTGCAGGTACTGGTGGTGTAGGTAGAGCAGCTAGCACACGGACATGCGACTTCCTTAATTTGGATCCTCCTTCATTCACTGGGTCAGATCCAAAAGAAGATCCACAAGACTTTGTTGATCAAATCCAACGGACCTTGGATGTTATATGCATGTTAGCAGCATAGAAGCTGTTGAGCTAGCAACATATAGACTGAAGAGTGTAGCTGTGTTGTGGTACGAAGCCTGGAAGCAATCTAGGGGTATAGATGCACCTCCAATTGGTTGGAAAGAGTTCAAAAAGGCATTTCTTGACCACTATTTGCCATTGGAGATTCGAGAGGCCCGTGCAAACCAATTCTTAAATCTCTACCAAGGGGGTATGAGCGTGAGAGAATATAGTCTCTAGTTTAACTCCTTGGCCAGGTATGCTCCTAACATGGTCGCTACTATAGAGGATCGAGTTCATCCATACGTGGACAGATTAGATTCATATCTGGTTAAAGATTGTACCATTGCTTCCTTGCATAAAGACATGGATATAGCAAGGATGCAAGCTTTTGCACAAAAGTTAGAGGATCAACGACAAAGGAGGAGTATACAAGAGTCGGAAAGCGCGGTCCAAGAGGGCTGGATCGACGGGGCAGTTTACACCATCCCAAGGTGAGTTTATGCCTCAATTTTCTAATAGATCACCCGGGCCATCATTGTCCTATTCTACAGCTAGTGCTCCACCTCGATATCAAGGGTCTAGGGGAAATCCGTTTGGGCAACAAGGTGAAATCCAAGGTTCACAAATAGTAGAGCACCAAGAGCAAGGGGGTATGAGCCAATCAAGACCTCCTCGATAGCCTTGTAAGCAATGCAAGAGGACTCATCTAGGGTTGTGCCGGTTTGGGACAAATGTTTGTTTTTGGTGTGGTACACCGGGTCATATGATGAGAAATTGCCCTCAAAGGGACACCGGTGGTATGGCCCAACCTACTGGGTTAGTTGCTGCATCATCATCAACAGTGCCTTTATTAGGTAGGGGTCTGCAATTGTCTTCAGGTCGTGGTAGGGATGTTAGAGGAGCAGCTAGTTCTAATGGAACTCAAAATCACACGTATGCTCTAGGAGATCAACAAAATTTGGAGGCTTCCCCTGACGTGGTTACAGGTACATTGTCCATCTTTTCGCATATTATATATGCATTAATTGATCCAGGGTCTACTCTATCATATGTTACTCCATTAATTGCCGATACGTTCAAAAAGGTACCAGAATTATTGACTAAACCATTTGAAGTGTCTACACCAATCGGTGAGTCTATTATAGCTAGAAGGGTCTATCATAATTGCATAATAACTATTTGTGATCGTGACACATTGGCTGACCTTGTCGAGCTAGAAATGATAGATTTCGATGTTATAATAGATATGGATTGGTTGGCTTCTTGTTATGCCATGGTGGATTGTCGAACTAAGATGGTGCAGTTCTATTTTCCAAAAGAAGCAGTCCTTGAATGGAAAGGTAATATTGAGGCGCCAAGAGGTACGTTTATTTCCTATATTAAGGCAAGGAAGATGGTGTCCAAAGGCTACATATGCCATCTCGTCAGGGTAAGAGATACAAATGCAGATCCCCCACCCCTTCAATCTATTATGGTGGTAAATGAATTTTCTATTGTTTTTCCTGAAGATCTCCCAGGGTTGCCTCTCGAACGAGAGGTTGAGTTTGGTATTGATGTGCTTCCAGATACACAACCTATATCCATTCCCTCATATAGAATGGCCCCGGCAGAATTACGGGAGTTAAAGGAGCAGTTAAAATATTTGCTAGAAAAGGGATTTATAAGGCCTAGTATGTCCCCTTGGGGAGCACCAGTTTTATTTGTACGCAAGAAGGATGGTTCGCTGAGGATGTGCATTGACTAACGATAGTTAAATAAGGTGACGATAAAGAATAAATATCCCTCCCTAGGATTGATGATTTATTTGATCAGTTACAAGGTGCTAAATATTTCTCAAAGATTGACTTGAGGTCGGGTTATCACCAAGTGAGTCAGAAATCAAGACATACCCAAGACAACTTTTTGAACACGGTATGGTCATTTCGAGTTCTTAATCATGTCATTTGGCCTAACAAATGCCCCTGCTGTTTTTATGAATTTGATGAATATGGTCTTTAGGCCATTTTTGGATGTGTTCGTGATAGTATTCATAGATGACATTTTGGTGTATTCGAGATCAGAAGGAGATCATGCTAATCACCTGCGACAAGTATTACAAGTTCTTCGTGATCGTAAGTTATATGCAAAGGTTAAGATCTATGGCATTCTTAGGGCACATTGTATCTGATGAAGGAATAAGGGTTGATGCCCAAAAGATAGAAGCTGTGAAGAACTGGCCAAGACCTACAACACCAACGGAGGTTCGTAGCTTTCTTGGGCTGGCAGGTTATTATAGAAGGTTTGTTGAAGGATTTTCTTCCATTTCTGCACCTTTAACAAAGCTAACACATATGGCAGCTAAATTTCAGTGGAGTGATGCATGTGAAAGAAGCTTCCAGAAGCTGAAAGATAAATTGACGACCGCACATGTATTGGTACTTCCTGAAGGGACAGAAGGTTATGCAGTATATTGTGATGCTTTGGGAGTGGGCCTAGGATGTGTTTTGATGCAGCATGGTAAAGTAATAGCCTATGCCTCGAGGCAATTGTGTCCACATGAGAAAAACTATCCAACCCATGATTTGGAGTTAGCAACAGTTATATTTGCTTTGAAGGTATGGCGCCATTATTTATATGGAGTTCATGTTGACGTATTTACCGATTACAAGAGTCTACAATACATCTTTAAGCAAAAGGACCTGAACCTAAGGCAATGAAGATGGCTTGAGCTATTGAAAGATTATGACATCGATATTTTATATCACCCCGGAAGGGCAAATGTGGTAGCAGATGCTTTAATCCAAAAAACAATGGCAAGCACTTTTGGGCAGTCTGCAATAAGACAAGAGCTAAGCAAGGATCTATGACAATTAGCTAGCATGGGGTTTCGCCTTCTTGAATCTCTAGATAAAGCAGTTATTGTGCAAAATGCAGCGGAATCATCATTGATGACGAAGGTGAAAGAGAAACAGTACACAAATCCCATTCTATTACGGCTTAAGGAGAATGTACAACAAGGTATGACAAAGGCATTTGAACTCATGCAAGAAGGAATACTTCGATGTCAAAACAGATTGTGCGTACCTTATGTAGATGGGCTAAAAAGAAGAATTATGACGGAAGCACATCATTCATGATATTCAGTGTATCCGGGCTCAACCAAAATGTATCATGACTTGAAAGAAGTATATTGGTGGGGGAAAATGAAGAAGGATATTGCAGAATTCGTGGCCTAATGTCCAAATTTTCAACAAGTCAAGGTAGAGCACCAAAAGCCTGGAGGTTATTTGCAGCACATAGAACTTTCGATTTGGAAGTGAGATATGGTCAACATGGATTTTGTTACTGGGTTACCTCGCTCATTTCGGAAGTTCGACTCCATTTGGGTAGTTGTTGATAGGCTCACTAAATCAGCACATTTCCTGCCGGTCAAAACTACCTATACAGTCAAAGAGTATGCAAGATTGTACATTACAGAGATAGTTCGGTTGCACGGAGTGCCAATCTCTATTATATCTGATAAGGGAGCTCATTTCACTACAAATTTTTGGAAGTCATTCTAGAGAAGTTTGGGGATGCAAGTGAATTTAAGTACAACCTTTCACCCTCAATCAGATGGTCAAGCAGAACGCACAATCCAAATGCTTGCGGATATGCTTTGGCTAGCGTATTGGACTTCAAGGGTAGTTGGGATGATCATTTGCCACTTATTGAATTTGCTTACAGCAATAGCTACCACTCGAGTATCAAAATGGCACCTTACGAAGCCTTGTATGGAAGAAAGTGTAGATCACCAATCGACTGGTTTGAAGTAGGTGAAACTGCCTTATTTGGACCAGATCTCGTTCATCAAGCTATGGAGAAAGTTAAGATAATACAACAGTGACTAGTGACAGCTCAAAGTCGACAGAAATCATATGCAAATATTAGAAGGAGAGGACTAGAATTCTCCGTAGGAGATTGGGTGTTCTTGAAGGTGTCTCCAATGAAAAGGGTAATGAGGTTTGGCAATAAAGGAAAGCTAAGTCCAAGCTACAAAGGACCATATAAGATTGCTAGAAGAGTTGGTCAAGTTGCATATGAACTAGAGCTACCCTATAAGATCTCCGCAGTTCATCCGGTGTTTCACATCTCAATGCTTCGAAAATGCATAGGTGACCCCTCCCGTATCACTCCAATCGAAGATCTACAGGTTATAGAAGATCTCACTTATGAGGAAGTACCCATTGCTATTCTGGATCGACAAATTAAGAAGTTAAGGAATAAGGATGTAGCTTCTGTGAAAGTACTATGGAGGAACAAGCAAGTAGAAAAGGTTACCTGGGAAGCAGAAGAAGCAATGAAATCCAAGTACCCCCATCTCTTTAAGTCCACCGAGAAGGAGGAGGAAAAAGGGGTCGGAGTTAAGGCATTGACAAGTAAGTATGTGTTTGTATGTATCACATGATTAATAGTAGTATGTAGCTTGGGCTTGAACTTGTTTGGGCCGACTAACTATACTATCATTCGAGGACGAATGTTCCTAAGGGGGGAGGATGTAACACTCCATATTTTCTACGTGTTAGTCCCACTTATGTGACACTTGGCGTAGGCTTATGGTACAAGTAAGGGACTACGTTTTTTTATAAGGGTGGTAATAATTTGAATTGGATCGAGAGTTGTTGTGATATCCCACATGTTTCAGCGGGTGTGAATCCAAGATGAACTCGACGAAAGCATTTAAATCTGAGGCGATAAGGTGTTATTTGAGCTAAAAGTCTAAAGTGGAATATTAAGATGCAATACATAGGATTATGATTTATAAAAGAGGTAAGGCAACAAGCTACTTTCTTGACTTAACGAGGCAAGTAGGTGCATCACCTATTTAGACTTTTTGACCAGCCCAAAGGGCCAAGTAAGTGTACCACCTACTAATACTTGTTTGGCCATATCATAGGGCCCAAGGTCACTAACCATTTACTTAAAATTTCAGGCCCAACCCAAATAAAGTAAAAAAAGGAAAGAATGGGCAGCCAAGGCCCAATAAGTAGACACCCATAAAGGCCCAAGTTAAAAGGCCAAGTAGGTGCATCGCCTACTTGGTAAAATGTGGCCAAAAATTAAGGATTAAGTCGGCCTAAGCTGGTCTCTTTATAAGGGAATGTAACCAGCTCTTGTTAGCCATTTGCACTTGAGGAAAAATCTGATTTTAAGGTTCTCTTTCTTCCCCTTCTATTTTCATATAGCAGCCATAAAAAATGCTTAGGGTTCTTGAATATTATCCCCATCTCAAGCTAGGATTGAAGGAGAGTTTAGCCTTTGAAAAATATGAGCTAAGACAGCAAAAATCCCTCACAAGTAAGGTAAGTTGCTGCACTTTTCTCCCTCTCTTGTGCTTGAGTTAATTAGGGGATTGTTTATGTGTCAATGAGGTTGGAGAGGTCCTTTTTATATGAGGTAATCTTGTGGGAAGGTTTGCTGGTGGTTTATGCTTGTTGGGACAGCCATGGAGGGGAGTCCCCTATTACTTTAATTGTGAGCTCCTTTTTTAAATTTAAAGTGGAATGTTAGTAGAAACTCATGAGAAAGATAATTGGATACCATAAGTTCACATTGCTCCTCTTCATGATAATATTTAGAGGCTGTTTTGTGAATATGATGGTAAGAAGTGTGACCATGAATGCAATTAGAGTAGAAGAAGTTGAAGGAACACCCTTAGGTTGGTAGTTACGGGCTTGCTGTCCGGGTATAACTCGTGAGTGTGAGTGGACTGCCTACATGTGTTTATTCACTACTAATACTAGTTTAATCACCTACTCAATTGTAGATAAATACTCGAAAAAAGGGAGATTACATTGCAGTGATAACGAGGTGGCACGACAAGGTATGTAAGGCTATCCTATTTCATATTCTTTAGCATGAAATCCAATACTCACGTCACTATCAACTAGTGAGCTTCCTAAGAGCTATTCCGTGGTAGTGTTGTTCATTAATAAATCTGTAGCTTACTTTCCCAAGCACTAGCATGGGAGTCCACTCCCATCCGTGAAGCCAATCTTGTCATTAAACTCCTAAGTTATATGTTAATATCACACTTGTTTCCTATATTGTGCTGCCTTAAGAGAGTATTATTCTATCGTATGTTACTGGTACATAGTTCCGAAGCTTGAAAATCATCGTGACCACCAAAGTAAAAATCTCAAAGTATTAAATGATAACTCAAAGCAATGTTCATAATGTGTGGGTGGCAACCCAGGGGCAAAAGCCTAGCATGGGTCGATCTCACTTGGTTCATGAGGGTGGCATCCCAGGGGAGAAAGCCTCGCATGGGTCGATCCCGATTTGTATAGCTATGAGGACAGCATCCCAGGGGTTAAAACGCCTAGCATGGGTCATCCTCTTTTACCACTGATCAGCTGGTCATTCGTAATACGTGCCTAAAAGGAAATTATAAAGTACTTACGAGTAAAGAAAAGAATGTGATGTACATAACTCCACAAGTATAATAAAGGTGGTCTTTTACTATGCGTTGCGCATTTATATCTTGCTACTTGATTTCACTTGAGTTCCTACTTTACATATACTATTGCGTTACATATTCAATGCATTATCTCGTACTAACGTCCCTTACGGGGGACCTGCATTTCATGCTGCAGGTACAGGAGCTAGTAAGTCTTCTCAGTAGGAGTCC
This sequence comes from Solanum rostratum, assembly GCA_029948455.1. Lineage (NCBI taxonomy): Eukaryota > Viridiplantae > Streptophyta > Magnoliopsida > Solanales > Solanaceae > Solanum > Solanum rostratum. The sequence continues at coordinate 19,191,395 of CM057055.1, forward strand.
AAAATATCCAGCAGCTGTTACTGAGCTCCAGGTTGCTTCGGGGCTTTGGTGCGTCTAGAGCTTATATTTTTGCACTGTATAGTTGGTTATGAGGCGGGGTCTGTCCCCATCCTTATAGATGTTGTTCCTTATCTAGAGGCTTTGTAGACTATGTAAAGTAAAGTGTGGTCATGTATCGTACTTTAGACATAGTGGCCCCAATGGTCCAGTTATACGCATTTCCTTTTGGCTTGTTGTTACTGTCTACTTTCTCGAAAGCATGTTGAATGTGGAAACCCCTTGTAATGTTTATAGACAGTGTATAGTTATATGTGTTGGTTCTCCCGAGCCTTGTCGGTAACGGGTGCCAGTCCGCCTTGATGGGACTTTAGGCGTGACACTTTAAATCATTTTGTACAGCGAGCATGCCTGAGACAAGGAAAAGTAAAGGCAAAGGGAAGGAAGTAGAAGCGGTAGTTGGTATGCCCAGTTGGGTGAGACAGTGAAATGAGGCCCAAGATGAGTCTTTGTCAAAAACATCTCCAACTCCTCCAGCTCCTGATTAACCAGGAAGTAGTGAAACTCCCCCAGAACCACCTATCGTTGCTCCCGTGCAGAATCTGAGAAATATGGTCCAATTATTGACTCGTATAGTTGTTGGCCAAAGTCAAAGACAAGAAGGTCCAATTATAGGTGCAGGTGGTGCGAATAGGCCAGCTAGCACGAGGATATATGACTTCCTTAATTTGGACCCTCCATCTTTTACCGGGTCAGATGCTAATGAAGATCCACACGACTTCATCGATCAGATCCTAAACACTTTGGATGTTATGCAGGTAAGCGGTACAGAAGTTGTGGAACTGGCAATATATAGATTAAAGGGTGTGGCTATATTGTGGTATGAAGCTTGGAAGCAATCTAAGGGTATAGATGCACCTCCAACTACCTGGAAGCAGTTCAAAGAGGCATTTCTTGACCATTACTTGCCATTAGAGATCCGAGAGGCCTGTGCAGATTAGTTTCTAAATCTCCAGCAGGGGAATATGAGCGTGAGGGAATATACGCTTCAATTTAATTCCCTGGCCAGGTATGCTCCTAATGTAGTAGCTACTATGGCATATAGAGTTCATCGATATGTGGATAGGTTGGGTTTGTATCTGGTTAGAGACTGTACCATTGCTTCATTGAATAAAGACATGGATATAGCGAGAATGCAAGCATTTTCATAAGAACTGAAGGATCAGAGGCAAAGAAGAAGGACACAAGAGTTAGAAAGGGGCAAGTCCAAGAGGGCCAGATCTGCAAGGTAGTTTGTACCGTCCCAAGGTGAGTTTAGGCATCGGTTTCCTAATAGGCCACCTAGGCCATCATCCTCCTACTCTGTAGTTAGTGCTCCACCACAACTTCAAGGGCCTAAAGGTAATCAGTTTAGTCAAAGAAGTGAAGGCCAAGGTGCACGGACAATAGGATATTTAGCAAGCCAACAAAGTCCTCCTAAGCAGCCTTGCAAACAATGTCGGGGAGTCATTTAGGTACATGTCGTGTTGGGATAGATGTTTGTTATTGGTGTGGTGTACCAGGGCATATGATGAGAGATTGCCCGAGAAGATGTATAGGTGATATAGCACAACCTACTAGGTCCGCTGTTGCATCATCATCATCATCAGTTCCTCCACTAGGTAGGGGTCAGCCAGCTCCTACAGGTCGTGGTAGAGGTGGTAGAGAGACAGCTAGCCCTAGCGGAGGCCAGAATCGCACTTACGCTCTGGGGAGTCGGCAAAATTTGGAAGCTTCACTCGATGTGGTCACAGATACATTGTCCATCTTTTCACATAATGTGTATGCATTAATTGACCCTAGTTCTACATTATCATACATCACTTCACTAGTTGCTGGGAAGCTTAAAAGAACACCTAAATTATTGAACAAGCCATTTGAAGTATCTACACCAACCGGTGAATCTATTATAGCTAGAAGGGTCTATTATAACTGTGTAGTAACTGTTTGTGACCGTGATACATTGGCTGACCTTGTTGAGTTAGAAATGGTGGAATTTGATGCTAAAATGGGTTTGGATTGGTTAGCTTCTTGTTATGCCACTGTGGATTGCCGAACTAAGAGAGTGTATTTCCACTTTCAAAATAAGGTGGTCCTTGAATGGGAAGGCAATATTGGGGCACCAAAGGGTAAATTTGTTTTTTATTTTAAGGCAAGGAAGATGATGTCAAAGGGATATATATGTCATCTAGTTAGAGTGAGGGATATGGAGGCAGAATCACCTACTCTTCAATCTGTTCCAATAGTGAATGACTTTGTTTATGTGTTTCCTAAAGAGCTTCTAGGTTTACCTCTAGAACGAGAAGTAGATTTTGGTATTGACTTACTTCCAGGCACTCAACCTATTTCTATCCCTCCATATAGAATGGCCTCGACAAGATTACATGAATTAAAAGAGCAATTAAAAGACTTACTAGAGAAGGGTTTTATAAGACCTAGTGTGTCCCCTTAGGGTGCCACAGTGTTATTTGTACATAAAAAGGATGGAACCTTGAGAATGTTTATTGACTACCGACAATTGAATAGGGTGACAATCAAGAACTTATACCCCTTCCCCAAGATTGATGATATATATGATCAGTTACAGGGTGCCAAATGTTTTTTGAAAATTGATTTGAGATCAGGTTATCACCAAGTGAGGGTGAAGGAGAAATATATTCCCAAGACAGCCTTAAGGACACGCTATGGTCACTTTGAATTTCTTGTTATGTCATTTGGGCCGACAAATGCACCAACAATTTTTATGGATTTAATGAACAGGGTTTTCAAGCCATTCTTGGATGTATTTGTGATAGTATTTATAGATAATATTTTGGTATATTCAAGATCAGAAGAGGACCATGAAAATCACTTACCCGGTATTACAAGTTTTTCGTGATCGACAACTCTACGCCAAGTTTTTCAAATGTGAATTTTGGTTAAAATCAGTGGTATTCTTGGGTCATATTGTATTCGATGAAGAAACAAGGGTTGATTCACAAAATGTAGAAGCGGTGAAAGATTGGCCAAGGCCGATAATACCCACAGAAGTTCGAAGCTTCCTAGGATTGGCAGGTTATTACAAGAGGTTTGTTAAGGGTTTTTCTTCTATTTCTGCACCTCAAACAAAGTAAACACATAAAGTGACCACGTTTCAATGGAATGATGCATGTGAAAGGAGCTTCCAAGAGTTAAAAAGCAAGCTAACTTCTGCACCTGTGCTAGTGCTTCCAGAAGGCACAGAGGGGTATGCAGTGTATTGTGATGCTTCAGGGGTTGGCTTAGGGTACAACATGGTAGGGTAATTACTTATGCCTCGAGACAACTGCGACTGCATAAGAAAAACTACCCAACTCATGACCTTGAGATAGCAGCTGTTGTGTTTGCCTTGAAAATATGGTACCACTATTTGTATAGGGTTCATGTCGACATATATATTGATCATAAGAGCCTACAGTACATCTTTAAATAGAAAGGCCTAAAATTAAGACAACAGAGATGGCTAGAGCTAATAAAGGATTACGACATTGATATACTAAACCATCCAGGGAAAGTAAATGTGGTCGTCGTTGCTCTAAGTCATAAGGCAATCATGAATATTGGTGATCAATCCGTGGTAAGTCAAGGAGTCGCTAAGGATCTACGTCAACTAGCCAATTTGGGAGTTCACCTCATTGAAACTCCAACGGAAGGGGTTGTTGTGCATAATGTTGTAGAGTTTTCATTAGTAATGAAGGTAAGAGAAAAGCTATTTAAGGATCCTGTTCTACAGTGGCTTAAGAAATAGGTGAGTCAAGGTATGATGAAGGGCTTTGAACTTACACAAAATGGAGTACTTTATTGCCAAAATAGATTATGTGTTCCTAATTTTAATGGACTAAGAAGGAGGATAATGGAAGAATCCCATCATTCAAGATATTCCATCCATCCAGGATCAACTAATATGTATCATGAACTGAAGGGAATGTTTTGGTGGGGAGGCATGAAAAAGAACCTTGCAGAATTTGTGGCTCAATGTCCGAATTGCCAACAAGTTAAGGTAGAGCACCAAAAGCTGGAAAGTTATATACAATGTATAGAGCTTCCAACGTGGAAGTGGAACATGATTAATATGGATTTTATTACTAGGTTGCCTCGCTCATTTCAGAGGTTTGAATCCATATGGGTGATAGTTGATAGGCTCACAAAGTCAGCGTACTTCTTGCCAGTTAAAAGTGATTATAAAGCTGAAGAGTATGCAAAGTTATACCTCAAAGAGATACTTAGGCTACATGGGGTCCCAATTTCCATCATATTTGATCGGGGAGCTCAATTCATTGCAAAGTTTTGGAAATCCTTCCAAAGGCTTAGGGACACAAGTGAATTTAAGTACAGCTTTCCACCCTCAGACAGATGATCAAGCAAAACGCACCATTCAAACACTTGAAGATATGTTGCGGGCTTGTGCATTGGACTTCAAAGGTAGTTGGGTGGACCATTTGCCGCTTATTGAATATGCCTACAATATTAGCTACCATTCAAGCATCAAGATGGCACCTTGTGAAGCTTTGTATGGAAGAAAATGTAGGTCACAATTGGATGGTTTGAAGTGGGTGAACCCACCTTGTTTGGTCCAGATCTAGTCCAAAAAGCCATGGAAAAAGTCAAGGTAATACGACAGCGGCTAGAAACAGTCCAAAGTCATCACAAATCATATGCGGATGCTAGGAGGAGAGGACTGGAATTCTTAGTCAGAGATTGGGTGTTCTTAAAGGTGTTCCCAATGAAAGGAGTTATGAGGTTTGGTAAAAAAGGAAAACTAAGCCGACATTACATAGGGCAATATAAGATTATCAAAAGGTTTGGACAGGTTGCGTATGAATTAGAGCTACCCCAGGAGCTTTCAATGGTTCATCCAGTTTTTCATGTCTCAATGCTTCGAAAATGCATAGGTGACCCATATCGTATCACTCCTATTGAAGATGTGCAGGTTACGGAAGATCTCACCTATGAAGAGGTACCTATTTCTATCCTGGATCATCAAGTTAGAAAGCTAAGAAATAAGGAAATACATTCAATAAAGGTACTTTGGAGGAACCAGCAAGTACAAGAAATAACGTGGGAGGTTGAGGAAGCAATTAAATCTGAATACCCTTATATAATTATTTGAAGCTACAGAGGAAGTCCAAGATGCAGAGTTGGGGGATTTATGGTACGCGAATTTGAATTCTTATTATGTTATCAAAAGTTTGTTTACATGAAAGTTTAAACCTATATGACCTATCCCATTTATGCTAACATTCGGGGACGAATGTTCCTAGGAGAGAGGGTGTAACACCCCACATTTAATGCACTAGCTATGCATATGAAATATGATATGGCAGGGTCAAATCAGCACACATTTTTTAGAGTGCTTGAATTTTAGATTAGAGGGTTATATGTACGTCTAGCGCTCAAAAGGACCGAGCGTATATAAGTTTTAAGTCAAATTGAGGAGACTGCAGCCTCAAAAAAAGTGGAAAAAGTGAGGTGCTTGTGGGACTTAGGAAGCTGGGAGGTGAGTCACCTATGTGCTTAGCTTAACAGGCCAGGTAGACGGAGACAAGGCCCAATTCCGAATTTGTTCAAGTCCAATAAAGAATAAACCCCGAGTTAAGGGAATAATTTGGACCCATGGTTTAGCATTATAAGTGGACAATATTTGCAGCCCAAGATGGTTAGGAACTTACATTCACAACCCAATCCACAAATAGGGCCCAAACTAAGTGAAAGTAAAAGAGAAACATTTGCAGCAAAGTCCATCCAAATTAAACCCAATAAGGCCCAATTGAAAGGGCCAAATAGGTGCATCACCACCTTGAAAAAATATGGCTGAAAACACAAGAGAAAGTCGGCCAAAGTGGCCCTTTAAAAGGGGTTAAAATCCAGCAACTTTAAGTCATTTTTACTAAGCCAAAAATCAGATTTCATTTAAAGTTTCTCCTTGCTCTCTCTTCTCTTTGTAAAGAAGCCAAGGAACACCTTTAGGGTTCTTGAAGAGCACCTAATTCTTGAGGGCTAAATAAGTAAAAATACCTATGGTTTAGTACAAATTTTCCATGAAAAACATGAGTAGTATGTTGGTTGTACTTGTGTAGGAATTTTAGACATCATGTGTTTCAAATATTGTTGTACACTTTTCTTGTTTATTAAGAGGCTTTTTTCTTGTTGGTTGGCTGGAAGATGAAGTAATATTTATATTTTTTTACAAGGATTGGTTCTGTAGTGATGAGAGAAGGCTGCTGCACCATTTTTATCTTCCGCAAAAATGAGTTCTTGTATGCTATCTTAATGGTGCTCTAAGTAGAAACTTGTGGGCAGATAATTGGTGATTGTTGTCTCACGTTTTCTATCTACTTTTGCACTGTTTTTTGGAATGTTTTAAGACTGTCTTTATATGTAAATAAGTTGAGAACAGTTCGGTTGAGGTTATAACAGATTTGGAATGGTTGACGCCGAAATGTAGCAAAAGGACGTAATGTTACGTTGCGTACTTGCGTGTTGTGTAGAGTTGTTGTACGTTGTACTTGATGAGCTGTTGCAGGCCTTTATGTAACTAAAACAGGCTGGATGTAACATGTAGATTACAGTGTGTGCTAAACAAAAGTATGATTAGAGGTGGAAAGGTTGAAAGAATACTCGTGGATTGATAGTTAAAAGCTTGCAGCCCGAGTGTTTGTTTTTATGAGATTGGACTGCCAAGATGTGTTTATTAGCTGCTAATACTAGTTTTATGACCTACTATATTGTAGATAAGTATTTGGAGGAAAAGGATACTACTCCGGGGTAATAACGACATAATACAACGAGGTATGTAAGGCTACTTAATTTTCTATTATTTGGCATGAAATCTAGGTTCTTCCTTGGCACATAAAGGCACTTACAAACCCCGACATAACTAATTACCATGTCTCTAGTCTTTAACGTGTTCATATGCTCCCATACATAGCCATTGTCAATTCTGCATACATAGTGGATACCAAAGATACATGAGTTCCTTTTTACTAAGTCCATGTGTTGTTTAATCTCCTACAAATTTCATTAGTTGTGCAGCTCTCTTTTCATTGTGGTATTATCTTGTATGGTTGTTTATATGTCACATGTCATGCCTATGTTCCTACAGCTCTAAATGTTATGACCACCAAAAGAATCATCTCAAAAGTAAATAAAAGATTAATTGAAGTTGCTTATTAATGGGTGGTATCCCAGGGGTGGAAGAATCACCTAGCACGGGTCGATCCCATATTACTGGGGGTATCCCATGGGTCAAAGGAAAGCCTAGCACGGGTCGATCACCTATAATAGCTTTATCATAAGAGAGTAGGGCTAAGTGTGGGCTCATGAACAATTGAGTTAAAATCATGCAATTAAGTAGGATTCATAGATAAAACATGCAATTAAAATCAAATTAGATCATTAACAGGGGAACCCATATTAAATCGTTAAGCTCATACATTGAAATCACACACATCGGCTTGAAAATCATACACATCATAATTAATTCATTCAACAACAACATACCTAATGGAATCCCACAAGTGGGGTCTGGGATACATCATAATTTATTCATAATTATCCATAATCATCATGGAGGAATGATAATCCATTCATTAGGAATCATGCTTAGAAACCCATAAGAAATCGTCATGAAGTTTGATAAAAAGGAAGGTTTTGGATTGGGCTTCAGGGATGAAACTAATCCATGAATAAAGCCCTACATACCTCAAGTAGAATCCTTAGAATTTGGATATGAAATCTTCAAAATCCTTGGTAAACCTTCAAGCTTTAACTTCAATGGAACCCTTGACTTAGAGAGAAAATTATTGAGAATCCTTGAGAGAAATTTGGGAATTAAAAGCTTTGAATGTGTCAGAATAGGACTTTATAGAGTTTAAGTCGGTTAGGATAGTTAGGGTAGCCAAAATGAAATAGTTTAGAACTTAGATGGATTGGAAAAATCAAAACACCCTTCGTTAAAAACTTCCAAAGTCACCAATGAAACCCATTCTACGGTTGTTGGATTGACTTACGGGTCGTATCTTGTCTTGTAGGTAAGAATGTCACAAGAGATGAGCCACTAGAATTGCAGCTTCTAATGAGCGAACATGCCATGACTCATAGATAAACTTACAAGCTGCGGAACCCTTTGTAGGAAGTTTCCAGACTTAAATAAATTTTGTTTCCTCAAGACCTCCACGTATAGCATCACCTAACAGGCCATATATTAACTTATAGTTCGTCTTCTAACTCATAAATCAACTTTCAAAACTCATTCAATTTTTCATTTTCTCTGAGCAATTTCCATGATACCACCTACGGCCTGTGGATCCTTATACGGGCTATGAACTGGCTCGTAAAACCTGACGATCATCAAATTTTGTGCTTCAGGTTCCCCAGGCCTAGTAACATGAAGGGTATTACACTAACATACTTTGTCCACAAGCATACCAACTAATTCGTCGATGGAGAGAATCGGTAAAGGTCAATTTCCATCAAATAGAAAAGACTCCATAATTTTGCTACATAGAAAGTAAATGCCTCATAGGGCCATAAATTCTTCGTCTCAAAAATAAATACAAGGTAGAAAAGAAAATGGTAGAGTCCTGAACTAAGGGCTCACCATAAGTAAAAGTACTAGTCTTGAATTTTGAATACTAGACGCGAGTCGGTGGAAAAGTGCCTGTCCCTACTTAGTTAAATCTTTCAAGAAAATATGCATTTGTACGTTGGAATGTACAAAGTATGTGGGATGCAATGCATGTATGAAATTGTAATGCCATCACCCATAAATATAACAAATAAGTGTGTATTAGATAAAAGATACATAAAGTGAGCTTAAGCATTCATAAGGGATATATCTAAATATGAATAAAAGTGAATGCATGAGAAAGCATATGTAATGCAAATATATCACAGGATCATAAACTTGTCAGAATAGACCTTAATCGACATGTAAGGTCATGTGAGCTACTATGTGGAATCGAACATAACACCTTAAGTTGTCACAGGGAGACCACTTGCTGGATTGAACTACGTCAACTTCACATGCATCTTAAAAACATAAATGGCCTATGTGGATCCACTAACCTAGCTTACAAATGCTCCTATGGTGGCATATAGTTAGGGACTTTGAGATTTAGCTTTAATGGATCATGCCTCAACTAACGGAATGAATCCCATTCTCGAGTCGACTCGTTACTAGGTCATCCTATGGAATTTTTTAAAATATAACTAATTATATATAGCAATCGAGTAATTGGAACATAGGAACCACTAATTGTGCTTTCATCTTGGGGACCTTTGTTATAAATCATTAGGGCAATTATCTACATGCTTATATCTTTGACAAATCATCACTTAAAAACTTAACTTTTTAATGCCCTAATCATCACCATAAATCATGCAAAGCTTTACTTAAAAACTAGATGGGCTAGGCTTTTTAAATGGAACAATCATAAATCACATGAAACATAAGGAAATTTAAATTTTAAGGACCAATAAAATAGCCCACACTTCATCATTATCAGAATTCATCACTGGGGTCATCATCAATAGCTCAAAACATACATATACTCAGTAAAATTTTATAGGATATCATGGATAGCATTTTAAACCTCATGAAATCATCATAAGCATGCTTAATATCTTACAGGAACTTAAAGAAAAGGTAAAATACATGAAAGGGGACTTTATGGGAGGAAGAATACCAATAAATCAAGCTCACATACCTTAGAAACCTTAGGGGAGAATGAATTTGAAGCCCTTAAGATGAACTGTGGAAACCCTAGATATCTTGCCTTTTTCTGGAGAGAGTTTTGCCTTAGAAAAATTTAGAGTGGAAAAATGTGGGGCCTAGGGCTTTAAGGCTGGTTAAAGGTCCCTTTTGCCCAAAAAATGACATAGTTTGGGAATAGGAATGACAGAATTGGCAAAATTGCCCATCACTGAAACTGTCGGATTCAACGTACAAAACCCCATTAACAAGTCGTAGGTCAAACCACGGGCCACAAGTACCAACCATCTAGTAACTTTTCTAAAATCCTTGAAACTAATTTTGCTGGACTCAAAACCATGAGACCATCTTATGGGCCATTCATTGATATACAGCTCGTGGTTTGACTCGTAAAGTCCCTCCCCACTTGGTCATTTTTTTAATTTTCTTAAACCCATCCACAAAGGGATTCTACTGAACATACATGCTTCTCCGGGTCATGCTGGTAACACATGGATTACCTTTCTGAAAACTCCAAAATTCTTCCTAGTTGAGGCCCTCTATCTAGAACCTACCTACAGTCCATAAACTCTTCTATGGGCCGTCAAAAAGGTGTGTGGATCACCCTACACTTGGAACTTTTATTCTCTCTGAAGTTTCATGTTTAAGGATCGACCTACGAATCCAGGTCATTTTCAGGCTAACGTTTCTGCACTCACAGGCTCCTAAACTGGGGGTTCTTACAATATCTCCCCCTTGGGAATATTCGTCCCCGAGTATACTCAAAGGAAGGCTCTAAGAGTAAACTAGTAGCTGACAACCCAGTATGCATGCAAAAGTACAAAAACATCATTTCACAAAAAATTCAAAACATGTCTCAAAAAAGTCCATAAGCATAGTAATGAATGCATAAATCATGACAAACTAAAATGCATGAAATTTGAGGTTTTCCGAAGAAATATCTTAATACTTTAGGCTTGAGTAGAGTGGAATAGATACGGGTAACACTTCATCATATCTGCTTCCATTTCCCATGTAGCACTCTTGACTTGTTGGTTTTTCCAAAGTACTTTGACGGATTCAAACTTCCTTGTTCCTCAGTTTTTTCACTTATCAATCTAGAATTTCAGTTGGTGCTTCCTCACTGCTCACATCCTCTTCAAAGTTCACATCATGTTAAGGAACCATGGAATTTGGATCACCTATGAATTTGCTCAACATTGACATATGAAAAATCGGATGAATCAAATGCATCTCACTAGATAGACCCAACTCATATGCCACCTTTTCCACTCTTCTCACCACTGTGTAAGGACTTATCTATTTAGATATCAATTTCCCTTTCTTTCCAAACCAGATCACACCCTTCATCGAAGACACCTTCAAGTAGACCTAGTCACTAACTTGGAACTTAAGTTCCATCCTTCTTACATTGGAATAGGACTTTTGTCTGCTTTGGGTTGTATGCGACTTTTCCCTTATGATTTTAATTTTCTCCATAGCACTCATCACCAAGGCTGGTCTTATTAATGCCATTCCACTGACTTTGAACCACCCGATGGGTGATCTACACCATCTACCATACAACGCCTCAGATGGTGCCATCCCAACACTTGCATGAAAGTTATTGTTGTAGGAAAACATGATTTAGTGTCAAATGCTCATCCCAACGTCCCTTAAAATCCAACACACAAGCTCTAAACATGTCTTCCAATGTCATAATAGTCCTTTCACCTTGCCAATCAGTTTACTCAACTTTACCTTAGTGCCATGTCCCTTTGAAAAAGACTTCCAAAAGTGAGAGGTGAATTAGATTCCATGATTTGATATGATGAACAATGGAACCCCATGCACCCCTACAAACTCTCAGATATACAAGTGGGCATAATCTTCGGCACTGAGTATAGTCTTAATCGGTAAGAAATGAGCCAACTTTGTCATACGGTCAACAATCACTCATAGGGAGTCAAAATACTCTTTGGTCTTTGGCAAACCAACTACGAAGTCCATGTTAATAACTTTTGACTTCCAAGTAGGAATATCAATATCTTGTGCTAGGACATTCGACCTCTGATGTTCAACTTTGACCTGTTGACAATTAGCACATTCGGACATGAATAAAGAAATGTCCTTCTTCATTCCATTCCACCAATAGATCTCCCTCAAGTCTCTATACATCTTTGTAGTGCCAAGATGAATGGAATATAAAGAATTATGGGCTACTTGCTTGATAAACTTTTTCAACTCACAATCATTGGGCATGCACAACCTCCCTTGATATTGGAGTACATCAACTCTCTACTGTGAGAAAACTTTTATCTTTCCATCTTTCATTTAACTCCACCAAGGTGGGATCAAGGTCTTGCTTAGCCTTAACCTCCACAATCAAAGAAGATTCAGACACATGAAGCACCATTTCTTGACTCACTCAATTTCATTTCCAATCTAGCCAACCTGTGAACATCTTTGGCGAACTCTATTTTTCCATCATCTCAAGGTGAGGCACGCAGCCCATGGAAACTCTACTAAGGGCATCAGCTACCACATTGGCCTTTTCGAGGTGATACTTCGCACTCATGTCGTAATCTTTTAGTAGCTCTAATCACCTTTGTTGCCTCAAATTGAGATCCTTTTAGGTGAACACATGTTGGGGGATTTTGTGGTCGGTGATGACATCCACATGAACTCCATACAAGTAATGTCGCCAAATTATCAAGGCAAACACCACGGCCGCAAGCTCAAGATCATGAGTCGGGTAATTCTTCTCACACACTTTCAAATGCCTTGAAGCACAGGCAATCATCTCCCCATTTTGCATCAACACACAACCCAACCCAATTCTTGATGCATCAAAATACACGACGATACCATCATTTCCCTTTGGCAATGTCAATATTGGAGCCAAAGCTAATCGATTCTTTAGAGTTTGAAAGGTTTTCTCACACTCTTCCACCCACACAAACTTAGCCTTCTTTTGAGTCAATTTAGTGAGTGGGGATGAATAGTGGAGAAATCTTTTATAAGCATTTTATAGTAACTGAATAGGCCAAAGAAACTCTTTATATCAGTAGGAGTCAATGGCCTTGGTCAATTTCTCACTGCTTCAGTCTTCTTCAGGACCAACTTTGATGTAATCGCGTGACACCACATACCCAAGGAAGTCAACCTCATCTTGCCAAAACTCAAATTTGTCAAACTTTGCATAAAGCCTCTACTCCTTTAGGGTTTATAATACCACCCTCATGTGTTTCATATGCTCTTGCTCATCTCGGGAGTATATAAGGATGTCATCAATGAAAACCATGGTGAACATGTCAAGGTAGGGCTTAAACACCCTATGCATGAGGTCCATAAATATCATTAGCGCATTGGTGAGAACAAACGACATCACAAAAAACTCAAAGTGACCATACCTAGTTTGGAAAGTCGTCTTAGGAATGTCACTTTCGCTCACCCTCAATCAGTGATAACCAGATCTCAAGTCATCTTTGGAGAAGTATGTAGCCCCTTACAATTATCAAACAAATTATCTATTCTCGAAAGGGGATACTTATTCTTAATGGTAACCTTGTTAAGTTGGCGATAGTCAATGCACATGCGAAGTGACTCGTCCTTTTTCCTTACAAATAAACCTGGGTGCTCCATGGAGATCGACTAGGTCAAATGAAACCTTCTCCAACAAATCCCTCAATTTCTCCTTTAGCTCCTTCATCTCCACGGGAGCAATTCTATATAGAGGGATTGAGATAGATTGAGTATCAGGTAGTTGGCCTATACAAAAGTCTATTTCCCATTTGGGAGTTACACCTGGTAACTCATCTGGAAATACATTGGGAAACTCATATACAAAGGGGATCGACTCAAGAGATGAACTTTAGAAGTTACTCTTCGACTTTTACTAATAGATAGACGCACCCCTTGGAAATCATTTTATGGGCTTTTAAGAAGGAAATGAACTAACCCCTATATAAAACGTTACTACCCTCCTACTCAATAATTAGCTCATTTGGGAATCAAAACTTGACCCAACGAATTTTACAATCAACGTAAGCATAGAAAGCATGAAACCAATCCATCCTAAGAATCATATCAAAGTCCACCACGTAAAGCTCAACTAAATCACAAGAGACCACTTTATGCAAAATTGAGATAGGACAACTCCTATAGATTCTTCGGGCTATATGGACACTCCTACAATGTTACATAATTCATAGGGTTCATGGAGGACTTCGAGACATGCCTAAACTTTATCAGCAAGGAATGAGGTTACAAATGGAAATTTTGCTCCCACATCTAGAAGTGCATATGGATCATAATAAAAAACTCTTAACATACCATTGATAACATCTGTAGCCTCTCTAACCTCTTGCAACCATGAAGAGCATAATACCGGTTGTTCCTTTAGGCACTTCGAGCTTTTCCATCTTGGCCTTGTGGCCTTGTGCCGCCACTTCTACAATCTCTAGTATGATGGTCGGGCTTCCCACATTTGAAGCAAGCATTGGACCTGGCTAGACATTCTCCCCTATGGAGTCTTTCGTACTTGGGGAAGCTTGGGATTTGGTGCTTAGGAGTAACCTCCTTGTCCTTTGTAGTCCAGGGAGGAGGAGTATTGGTGGATCCTTTCCCACCTTGTCTTTGACCACCTAGAATCTTGTGACCACCACACCTTTGGTGAGAGTAGCTCCCACCATCAACTCGAGCCTCTTGGAATCCTTTGCACTCGCTCGGAACTTCTCCTCTTCGATTTGCTTTGCATACATTGTCAAATGGGAGATGTATATCTCTTTGACTAGAATGGTTGTCTTGCATTTCTTGGAGACCAAATCAGAGGTGCTGGAGATGAACTTGCTCATGTGAGCCCTCAGATCCGTGACCATTAAGAGAGCATACCTTAATAGCTTGGTGAATTTGAGGAAATACTTCCTCACACTCATGGTCCTTTTCTTAGGATTGATAAACTCTAAGACCTTTGCCTCCCTAAGCTCAATCGGGAATAATCAGTCTAATAAAGCACACTTGAACTCTTCCCAATCGATAGGATCCACTTCTTGGCCCCTCTTGTCCACCCATTTTTCATACAAATCTTGGCGACCCCTTTGAGTTGGTAGGCCACCAACTTGACTTTCTCCTCTGATGAAATGCCCATCGCCGTAACAACTTGATAAGCTTCTGCGATGAAGTCAATGGGGTCCTCCATTTTAAACCCATGAAATTTCATAGCATTCATTCGCATGAAGTCATGCCCTCTAGTGGTCGAAGTAGGCACTTTGTAATTGCCCCCAATTTAGGAGCCTCGAGTCCAGAAATGTTTGCTTAAAAAGAGACCTAAAGTATCCTTTATAGGGTGACTTATGGCCCATAAGTAGAAATACGACCCGTAGGTTTTGTTCTTAAACATAGAACTTCAGAAATGAGAAAAGTTTCCATTTGTGTTGTAACCCACAGATCAAGTGACGGGTCATATATGGTTGCATAAGTGGGACCCAAAAATGAAAAAAATTGGGAGATTTCTGAAGGATAACCTACAAATTATCACATGTCCTATAAAATAGGATATGACCCATAAATGTTCTTCGTTGAATGAGGCCAAGAATAAGGTGGAAATGGCTGAGTGTGGAAGGGCTAGCCAAACTACGGCCTATGGAAGGTTGTAAGGCCCATAACATGTGTCTGTGGTCTTTATTCCCGCTAAGTCACTCTTTAGGAAATTTCAGATGTGTTAGATGAAGGGACTTACAACCCATAAATAAACTTACGGACCATGATCGGGGTCTCATAGGTCAATCCGCCAGTTTTAATGAGCGGTAGTTTTGTCATATCCTTCCTTTCTATTCCTAAATTATGTCATTTTGGGAATGGAAAAGGGGTCCTTTATCAGTCTCTATGCCCTAGAATCACCCCTCATTCTCCCATTCTTTAGATTTCACATTCCTAAGGTAAGAGGCTTTCAAGAACAAGGCTCGGGTTTCCGAGGTTTCTTCCTCAAAGGCTTCAATTTTGTTTCTCTCTTGTTCCACAAGGTATGTGAGTTGATTTATGGGTATCCTTCCACCCATAAGGTCCCTTATTAAGTATTTTACCTTTTCTTTGAGTTCCACAAGTAAATGTGCATGTCTATGATGATTTCTTGAAATTTATGTTATTTAATGATTCCTATGAAGTTCAACTACTGTTTTGCTATGTATATATGCTTATTTGACTAATGATTATGATTCCATGATGGTTTTGATGTGGTTAAGGTTGGGCATTTTTACGTTCCTTTGAAGAGAAATTTCCTTATGATATATGTGATTTATGATTGTTCTATGATAAAAGCTAAGCCTATCTGGTTTTCAAGTAAAGATTTCTATAATTTACAATTATGATTAGGGCATTAATGAAGAGCTTTAAAGTTAAATTTATTAAGATATATGTATGATTTTAATTGCCCTAAAAGATGTTTTAAGAAAGATTCCTCAATTTCGAGCTACTCCTATTGATTGCTACTTATGATTCTAAGAGTATGTCTTACAGATTCCATGATGACTTAGCACATAGAGGACTAGAGATTGGGACTGATCCTTTTAGTTGAGGCATGAACCCTTGAAGCGAAATCTCAATGTCCCTAACTATGTGTTACCATAGGAGCCTTATAGGCTAGGCTAATGGATTCTTGTAGGCCAAAATGTAATGAAAGATGCAAATGCAAAGATACTATGTTTCAGCATCTACCTTGGTAAGTAGATTCCCCTTTTCCCATTGGAAGGAGTGTATTGGCCTTTTCCAAATGGAAGAAGTTCATTGGATTCCATGTAGTAGCTCACACGGTCTTATTGTCGGTTATGGTCCATTTCCAAAAGCTTTATAAGTGACTTGAAGTCTAGTTTACGGGTGACTTATGGCACATAAGTTGACATACGGCTCGTAAGTTCCATTCTTAAACATAGAACTTCTAGAAAAGGGAAACGTTTCCAAGTGTACGGTTACCCATGGACCAAGTGATGGCCCGTAGGATACCTTATGGCATATATGGTTTAGTGAGTGGGACTGTGGATATGAATTAAATTTTGAGATTTCTGAAGGATAACATACGACGTATCAAACG
This sequence comes from Solanum rostratum, assembly GCA_029948455.1. Taxonomy (NCBI): domain Eukaryota; kingdom Viridiplantae; phylum Streptophyta; class Magnoliopsida; order Solanales; family Solanaceae; genus Solanum; species Solanum rostratum. The sequence continues at coordinate 19,208,227 of CM057055.1, forward strand.
GCCCATAAACGTTCTTCGTGGAGTGAGGCTAACTCTAAGGAGTAAAATGTCTATGTATGGAAGGACTCTACGAGCCAAACTATGGCCTGTGGAAGGTTATACGGCCCGTAACGTGTGTTTTTAGTCTTGAGTGGCTAAGCCAGTATTCAGAAAAATTTAGATGTATTATCAGACGAAGGGAATTATGGTGAGTAGACCAACTTATAACCCGCAATCGAGGTTTCGTAGGTATCTTGGTAATTTTAATGGGGGTAGTTTTGTTATTTTCGTCCTTTCTATTCCTAAACTATGTCATTTTTGGGATGGAAAAGGGGCCCTAAATCAGTCTCTAAGCCCTATAATCACCCCTCATCCTCCCATTCAATCGAATCCACCTTCCTAAGGCAAGAAGCTCTCAAGAACACGGCTAGGGTTTCCAAGTTTTCTTCCTCAAAGCTTCAATTTTGTTTCTCTCTTGTTCCTGAGGTATGTGAGTTTATTTATGGGTAACCTTCCACCCATAAGGTCCCTTATTAAGTATTTTACCTATTCTTTGAGTTCCTCAAGTAAATGTGTATGTTTATGATGATTACGTGGAATTTATGTTATTTAATGATTCCTATGAAGTTCAACTACTGTTTTGCTATATGTATATGCTTATTTGACTCATGATGATGATTCCATTATGGTTTTGATGTGGTTAAGGTTGGGCATTTTTATGTTCCTTTAAAGAGAAAGTTCCTTCTGACATATGTGATTTATGATTGTTCCATGATAAAAGCTAAGCCCACCTAGTTTTCAAGTAAAGATTTCTATAATTTACAATTATGAATAGGGCATTAATGAAGATCTTTAAAGTTAAGTTTATTAAGATATATGATTTTAATTTCCCTAAAAGATGCTTAAGAAAGATTCCTTATTTTCGAGCTACTCTTATTGATTGCTACTTATGATTATAAGACTATGTCTTAAAGATTCTATGGGATGACTATGTCTTATCATTAGTTGAGGCATGACCCCTTGAAGCTAAATCTTAATGTCCTAACTATGTGCCACCATAGGAGCCTTATATGGTAGGCTAGTGGATCCACGTAGGCCCAAATGTTTTGAAAGATGTAAATGCAAAGATACTATGTTTTGGACATCTGCATTGGAAAGTAGATTCCCCTTTTCCCAATGAAAGGAGTGTATTGGCCTTTTCCAAATGGAAGGAGTTCATTGGATTCCATGTAGTCACACGGTCTTATTGTCCGTTATGGTCCATTCCCACAAGCTTTATAAGTGACTTGAAGTCTAGTTTACGGGTGACTTATGGCCCATAAGTGGATATGTGGCTCGTAAGTTCCATTCGTTGTAGAACTTCAAGAAAGGGAAAAGTTTCCAAGTGTGTGGTAACCCATGGACCAAGTGATGGTCCATAGGATACCTTGACCCATATATGGTTTAGTGAGTGGGACCATGGACATGAATAAAATTTTGACATTTCTGAATGATAACATAAGACTTATCAGACAGCCCATAAATGTTCTTCGTGGAATGAGGCCAAGACTATGGAAAATTTCTATGTATGGAAGGAATTTACGAGCCAAACTATAGCCTGTGGAAGGTTATACGACCTGTAACATGTGTTTTTAGTCTTAAGTCTAGCTAAGCCAGTTTTCAGAAAATTTCAGATGTGTTATGAGACAAAGGGACTTACGGTGCATAGTTCAACTTATGACCCGTAATCGAGGTCTCGTAGGTTGATCTCGGTAGTTTTACTGGGGGGCGGTTTTGTCATTTTCGTCCTTTCTATTCCTAAACTATGTCATTTTTGGGATGGAAAAAGGCCCCTATATCAGTGTCTAAGCCTTAAAATCACCCCTCATTCTCCCATTCATTCGAATCCACCTTCCTAAAGCATGAAGCTCTTAAGAACAAGGGTAGGGTTTCCAAGGCTTCTTCCTCAAAGGCTTCAATTTTGTTTCTCTCTTGTTCCTCGAGGTATGTGAGTTGATTATGGGTAACCTTTCACCCATAAGGTCCCTTATTAAGTATTTTACCTTTTCTTTGAGTTCCTCAAGTAAATGTGCATGCTTATGATGATTTCATAAAATTTATGTTATTTAATGATACCTATGTAGTTCAACTACTATTTTGCTATGTATGCATATTTGACTAATGATAATGATTCTATGATAGTTTTAGATATGGTTAAGGTTCGGCGTTTTCGATATTCCTTAAAAAAGAAATTTTCTTATCACTTATGTGATTTATGATTGTTCCATAATAAAAGCTAAGCCCACCTAGTTTTCAAGTAAAGCTTTCTATAATTTACTATTATGATTCAGGCATCAATGAAGAGCTTCAAAGTTGAGTTTATCAAGATATATATATGATGTTAATTGCCCTAAAAGTTGTTTATGAAATATTCCTAAGTTTCAAGCTACTCTTATTGATTGCTACTTATGATTCTAAGACTATGTTTAATGATTCTGTAGGATGACTTAACACCGAGAGGACTAGAGATTTGGACTAATCCTTTTAGTTAAGGCATGACCCTTAGAAGCCAAATCTCAATGTCCCTATCTATGTGCCACCATAAGAGCCATATAGGCTAGGCTAGTGGATCCACATAGGCCCAACTATTGTGAAAGATCCAATTGCGAAGTTACTATATTTTGGACATCCATCTAGGCAAGTGATCCCTTTTCCCAATGGAAGGAGTGCATTGACCTTTTCCCAATGGAAAGGAGTTCATTGGATTTCATGTAGTAGCTCACATGGTCGTATTATCGGTTATGGTTCATTCCCACAAGCTTTATTATCTTATGTATGTTTTCATTTTATGTGCTTTCTTATGCATTGTCTCATATTGATCTTGAGCCATATTCTTTGTGCATTCTTAAGCTTACTTTATGTACCTTTATCATATGTATACTTATATCTTATGTTTAATAATAATGGCATTACAACTTCATGCATGCATTGCACCTCACATACTTAGTAAATTCTAACGTACTAACGTAATTTTGCTTGCATGATTTAACCATGTAGGGACAAGCAAATCTTTGACCGACGGAAGGCTAGTTTTTGATGTCCAAGACTAGTTATTTTATTGTGGTGAGCCCTTAGTTTTGGACTCTTCCACTTTCTTCATCTATCTTGTATCTTTGCTTTGTTTAAGACAATGTGTTTGTAGCCCTTTTGAGGCTTTTACTTTCTATGTCCCCTCATTATGGATTCCTTTCTAGTTTATGGAAACTAACCGTACTGGTTCAGTTCATTATGTATTAGTTTTTATGCACATGGACAAGAATGAATGTTAGTTATTTCCACTACTTTTTTTGATGTGTCTTTGTAGTCAAATCGGCCCTTAGTCCCTTTTCCCTTACTTTGTCTACTAAAAGTTTTACTTAATACCTATGAATTCTTAAGAAGCTTGAGATGGCTTGGGTGAGATGCCTTTGGTATCTACTTCGTCCTGTGATGACTAGGCCCCTAGGTCGGGTGTTACATACTTGCGGAGGAATGTCTATGTCCCAGTTGGCTTGACTGGCCAATACTTGCGCTAACAAAGTAAAGGTGGCTCAGAATTATGTGTGAGACACTCCATCATCTTGTTGGAGTGGAAGAACTTGTTGTTCGGGTGTTCCTCGTTGATTGGGAGCTCTTCATGGTGACATGATCTAAAAACAAAGATAAGCCATCATTAGTTAATGCAAAACCTTATTCAACTCTAAGCCATGACATGAATAAGAAAGAAGGGAAGACTTTTCTAAACCATCTCATAGCCTCTCACTCAAGATAGTGGCGCGCTTCACAACCTTGAATGAAGTCCTATGCTATTGGGTATGTGGACATCCAAGGAACATTTTAAGACCTTGTGCTCTGATACTATGTTTGGGACGACCTGATCTAGGGGCTTAGTCATCATATGTCAAATGAGATACCCATAGGCACCTCACCCAAGCAGTTTCAAGCATCTCTAGCATTTATAGGCATAAACACTTAAGCTTTTAGCAGAAAATAAGAGACAAGGGACTATGAGCCTTTTTTACAGAAATGAAGCAATATTAAAAAGCACTAACAATAACTAACATACTTTGTCCACAAGCATACCAACTAATCGATCAATAGACAGACCGGTAACGGTTGTTTTCCATCAAATAGAACAGACACCATAATTGTGCTACATAGAAAGTAAATGCCTCAAAATGACCATAAATACATCATCTCAAAAATAAATACAAGGTAGAAAAGAAATTGGCAGAGATTCGAACTATGGGCTCCACAAATAAAATGCTTGTCTTGAGTGATGAATACTAGCCACGAGCCTGTGGAGGAGTGCTTGTTCCTACATTGTTAAATTATCCGGGAAAACTATGTGTTAGTACATTGGAATGTACTAAGTATGTGAAATGCAATGCATATATGAAATTGTAATGCGATCATCAAAAAACATAACGTATAAGTATGTATGAGATAAAAGATACTTAGAGTGACCTTGCATGCACAAGGAATATAGCTCAATATGAATAAGAGTCAATGCATGAGAAAGCACATGTAATAGAAACATATCACAGGATCGTGAACTTGTGAGTGTAGACCCTAACTGGCATGTGAGCTACTACATGGATCCAACATAACTCCCTACGCTGGCATAGGGAGACCACTTGCCAAGTGGAACTCCGTCAACTTTGCATACATCATAAAAACATAAATGGCCTACATTAATCCAGTAGCTAGTCTACAAGGGCTCTTGTGGTGGCCAATAGTTAGGAATTTTGAGATTTAATTTTAATGGGTCATGCTTCAACTTACGGAATGAATCCCATTCTCAAGTCCACTCGGCTAAGTTATCCCATGGAATTTTTTATAATATAACTTAGTATCATAAGTAGCAATCATAGGAGTAGCTCGAACTTAGGAACCACCAAGTGAGAATTGTCCTTTCATCTTGGGGACCTTTCTTAAACATCTTTAGGGCAATTATCAACATGCTTATATCTTTGACCAATAATAACTTAAAACATAATTTTTTAATGTGCTAATCATCATATATCATGTAAAACTTTACTTGAAACTGGTGGGCTAGGCTTTTTAAATGGAACGATCATAAGTCACATGAGAAATGAGGAAATTTCTCTTAAAAGGACTAATAAGAACGTCCACACTTCATCATTATCAAACTCATCACTGGGGTAATTGTCAATAGCTCAAAACATGCATATACTTAGTAAAATATCATAGGATATCATAAATAGCATTTAATAACTTAAAACCTCATGAAATCATCATAAATATGCATAATATCTTAAAGCAACTTAAAAGAAAAGGTAAAATACTTAAAAGGAAACTTTATGGATGGAAGAGTACCCATAAATCAAGGTCACATACCTTAGAAGCCTCAGGGAAGAATGAATTTGAAACTCTTTTGATGAACCTTGGAAACCCTAGCTTTCTTGCCCTTTTCTAGAGAGAGTTTTGCCTTAGGAAAATTTAGAGTAGAAGAATGATGGATTGAATAAGGGACCTAGTGCTTTACGGCTGGTTTTGGGTTCCATTTGCCCAAAAAAATACATAGTTTAGTGTCACGACCCGGACCTAGGGTCTAGGAGTGACACATTGAATAGGAATCCGAGAGTCCTCAAACAAGCCTCATAGTATCTATATTCACATCATCGGTTCAAAAGCGTATAAAGATAGTAAACATATAGTTCAAAGGGATGAGAAAGTAGAATTCACAATATGGGGATGCCATAGGGATAGGGATTTACATGATTCACATATCACATAGCATATAAAAACTAAGTGGCGGGTAAGTATGACTCACTCTATGGGGGCATAACGGGACTTAGGATCTTCCAAATTTCCACATAATAACATAAATCCATATCATAATACTCATAATCAATTCATAATAACCATATCCAATAGGTAGCCATAATCAACATCTCCAAATAATAACACATAGCATATATCCGTACAAGAGTCTACAAGATATCCAACAATGCCTCTAGTCATAGAATAGGGCGGGGGTCAAGACATGTCCAATGCTCGCCCTCAATTGAATAGCATGAACAAAAGCAACATAAGGTAGATGGATGGTGGCTTGTCCTTGTCACACCCTAAGTCCCATTAAGGCGTGCCGGCCAGGCTCGGGAGAACTAACATATAACCATACACTTTCTATGAACATTATAAGAGGTTTCCATACTCAAAATGTTTTCAAGAAAAGTAAACAATATTAACAAGCCAAAAGAAAATGCATAAGACTAGGCCGTTGGAGCCACGATGTCTAAAGTACGATACTTGACCACACTTTACTTTACATAGTCTACAAAGACTCTAGATAAGGAACAATATCTATATGGGTTGAGACAGGCCCCAACTCATGACCAACTATACAATGCAAAATATAAGCTCTAGACACACAAAGCCCCGAAGCAACCTGGAGCTCAATAACAGCAGCTGGAAGTCCTGTACTCCTACTGGGGAGATCTAGTAGCTCCTGTACCCACAGCACTAAATGCAGGTCCCTCGTAAGGGACGTCGGTACGGGATAATGTACTAAATTTGTAAGGCAGGAAATGTCGTATATTAAATAAGAACTCAAATGAAATCACACACTGGTGCGTAAGGATAAAAGACCACCTTCAGTCATGCTGTGGAATCATGTACTTTATGTCTTTTTTATTATTTTACCTTTCTTTACTGTATAATCTGTGCACAATATATCATGTAAATGACCAGCTGATCAGTGGTAAATCAATATCGAGATTAACCCGTGCTAGGCTTTCCTTTCACCCCTGGGATACCCCTTGTAATATGGGATCGTCCCATGTTAGGTGATTCTTCCACCCCTGGGATACCACCTATTAATAAGCAACTTCAATTAATCTTTTATTTACTTTTGGGATGATTCTTTTGGTGGTCATAACATTTAGAGTTGTAGGAACATAGACATGACATGTGACATATAAACAATCATACAAGATAATACCATAATGAAAAGAGAGTTACATAACTAATGAAACGTGTAAGAGATTAAACAACACATGGACTTTATTTGGTAAAAAGAAACTCATGTATCTTTGGTATCCAAGTACATATGCAAATTTGACAATGGCTATGTATGGGAACATATGAACATGATAAAGAGCGGAGACACAATTATTAGTTATGTCGGAGTTGGTAAGTGCCTTTGTGTGCCAAGGAAGAACCTAGATTTTATGCCAAGTAACAGGAAATCAAGTAGTCTTACATACCTCGTTGTACGACCTCGTTATTACCTCGGAGTAGTATCTTTTTACTCCAAATACTTATCTACAATATATTAGGTGATAAAACTAGTATTAGCAGCTAATAAACAGATCTTGGTAGTCCAATTTCACCCAAAAATAATACCCGGGTAGCAAGCTCTTAATTAGCAACCAAAGCGTATTCTTTCAATCTTTCCACTGATAATCGTATTTTCTAATACACATTCTCCTATATATGTCATATCTAGCTTATTTTAGTCCCATAACAGTGTTATAACAGCTCATAAAGTACAACATACAACAACTCTATACAACACGCAAGTAGACAACGTAACATTACGTCCTTTTGCTACATTTCAGCGTCAACCATTCCAAATCTGTTTCAACCTCAACCAAACTGTCCTCAACATATTTACACACACAAAAAAGTCCAAAAACAGTTCCCAAGTATATGGTAAAACATGAGACATCAATTTCCAATATTCAGTCCACAAATTCTTACAAAGAGCGCAATTAAGGTATCATATAAGAACTCATTTTTGCGGAAGATAAAAATGGTGCCGCAGCCTTCTTTCAATAGTAAAGAACTAATCCTTGTTAAAAGCATAAATATTACTTCATAATCCATCCAACCAACAAGAGAAAAACCTCTTAATAAACAAGAAAAGTGTACAATAATCTTTGGAACACATGCTGTCCAAAATTCCTGCACAAGTACAACCAGCATACTCCTCTTGTTTTTCATGGAAAATTTATACTAAACCATAGGTATTTTTACTTACCTTGGCCTTCAAGGATCTAGTTACCTTGGCCTTCAAGGATCTGGTGCTCTTCAAGAACCCTAAAGGTGTGCATTGGCTACTTTACAAAGTGAAGAGAGAGCAAGGAGAAACTTGGAAAGAAATTTGATTTTTAGTTTAAGTAAAAATGACTTAAAATTGCTGTTTTTAATCCCTTTTAAAGGGACACTTCTGGCCGAATTTCTTTTGCATTTCAAGCCTTATTTTATAAAGGTGATGATGCAGCAACTTGGCCCTTTCACTTGGGCCTTATTGGGCTTCAATTGGATGGTCTTTGCTACAAATATTTCTCTTTTACACCCACTTAGTTTGGGCCCTATTTGTGAATTGGGTTGTGAATGTAATTTGGTCTTTTCCTATTCATTTTGGGCTTAAAATGTTGTCCCTTTATGATGCCAAACCATGGGCCCAAATGACATCCTTAACTCGGGGTTTATTCTTTATCGGACTTGAACAAATTCGGTGTTGGCCGTCATCTCCGTCTACCTAGCCTATTTAAGTTAAGCACGAGGTGACTCACCTGTTAGCTTCCTAAGTCTCACAAGCACCTCACTTCTATTCACTTTGTTTAAGGTCGCACTCTCCTCAATTTGACTTAAAACTTATATACACTCGGTCATCTTGAATGTTAGACGTACATGTGGCCCTTTAATCTGAAATTCAAGCACTTTTAAAAGTGTGTGCTGATTTGACCCCGCCATATCATGTTTCATATGCATTAGACTAGTACATGTAAGATGTAGGGTGTTACATCCTCCCCTTTTAGGAACATTTGTCCACGAATGTGAGCATAAATGGGATATGTCATACAAGTTTAACCTTTCATGTGAACAAACTTTTGACAACATAATAAGAATTCAAATTCACGTACCTACTAATCTCTCAACTCTGCATCTTGGATTTCCTCTTTAGCTTCAAATAAATAAGGGTATTTAAATCTTATTGCTTCCTCAGCCTCCCACGTTACCTCTTCTATTTGTTGGTTCCTCCAAAGTACCTATACTGAAGGTATTTCCTTATTCCTTAGCTTTCTAACTTGACGATCTAGGTTGGCAATAGGTACCTCTTCATAGGTAAGATCTTTCGTAGGAGTGATTCAAGATGGGTCACCTGTAACACCCCACATCTTACATGTACTAGTCCTATGTATATGAAACATGATACGGCAGGATCAAATCAGCACACATTTTTAAAAGTGCTTGAATTTCAGATTAGAGGGCTATATGTACGTCTAACACTCAAGAGGACCAAGTGTATATACGTTTTAAGTCAAATTGAGTAGACCAAGGCCTCAAATGAAGTGGAAGAAGTGAGGTGCTTGTGGGACTTAGGAAGCTAGCAGGTGAGTCATCTGCGTGCTTAACTTAAATAGGCTAGGTAGATGGAGATGAGGCCCAACACTAAATTTGTTCAAGTACGACAAAGAATAAACCCCAAGTTAAGGATGTCATTTGGGCCCATGGTTTGGCATCATAAAAGGACAACATTTTAGCCCAAGATGAATAGGAAAAGGGCCAAATTACATTCACAACCCAATTCACAAATAGGGCCCAAACTAAGTGGGTGTAAAAGAGAAATATTTGCAGTAAAGCCCATCCAATTGAAGCCCAATAATGCCCAAGTGAAAGGGTCAAGTTGTTGCATCACCACCTTAATAAAATAAGTCTTGAAATGCAAAAGAAAGTCGGCTAAAAGTGGCCTTTAAAAGGGATTAAAAACCAGAAATTTCAAGTCATTTTCACTTGGCCAAAAATCAGATTTCTTTGCAAGTTTCTCCTTGCTCTCTCTTCACTTTGTAAAGCAGCCAAGACACACCTTTAGAGTTCTTGAGGAGCACCTGATCCTTGAGAGCTAAGTAAGTAAAAATACCTATGGTTTAGTATGATTTTTCCATGAAAAACATAAGGAGTATGCTGATCGTACTTGTGCAGGAGTTTTGGACGCCATGTGTTCCAAAGATTGTTGTACACTTTTCTTATTTATTAAGAGGATTTTTACCTTGTTGGTTGGCTGGATTATGAAGTAATATTTATGTTTTTGACAAGGTTTGGTTCTGTAGTGATGTAATAAGGCTGTTGGAACATTTTTATCTTCCCCAAAAATGAGTTTTTATATGCTATCTTAATTCCGCACTTAGTAAGAATTTGTGGACTGAATATTGGGAATTGTTGTCTCATGTTTTCCATCTACTTGGGGACTGTATTTTGACTATTTTAGGACTGGTTTTATGTGTGAATATGTTGAGGAGAGTTTGGTTGAGGTTGAAACAGATTTGGAATGGTTGACGCCGAAATGTAGTGAAAGGACGTAATGTTACATTGCCTACTTGTGTGTTGTGTAGAGTTGTTTTATGTTGTACTTGATGAGCTGTTGTAAGCCTGTTATGTGACTAAAACAGGCTGGATGTAACATGTATATGACAATGTGTGCTAAACAAAAATATGATTAGAGGTGGAAGGTTGAAAGAATACTCGTGGATTGATAGTTAAAAGCTTGCTTCCCGAGTGTTTGTTTTTATGAGTTTAGACTGCCAAGATGTGTTTATTAGCTGCAAATACTAGTTTTATCAACCTACTATATTGTAGATAAGTATTTGGAGGAAAAGGATACTACTCCTAGGTAATAACGACATAGTACAACGAGGTATGTAAGGCTACTTGATTTCCTATTACTTGGCATGAAATCTCGGTTCTTCCTTGGCACATAAAGGCACTTACCAACTCCGACATAGCTAATAACAGTGTCTTCGCTCTATACCATGTTCATGTGCTCCCATACATAGCCATTGTCAAATTTGCATATGTACTTGGATACCAAAGATACATGAGTTCCTTTTTACCGAATAAAGTCCATATGTTGTTTAATCTCTTACATGTTTCATTAGTTGTGTGAATCTCTTTTCATTATGGTATTATCTTGTATGGTTGTTTATATGTCACATGTCATGTCTATATTCCTACAGCTTTAAATTTTATGACCACCAAAAGAATCGTCTCAAAAGTAAATAAAAGATTAATTGAAGATGCTTATTAATGGGTGATATCCCAGGGGTGGAAGAATCACCTAGCATGGGTCTATCCCATATTACGGGGGGTATCCCAGGGGCGAACGGAAAGCCTAGCATGGTTCGATCTCGATATTGATTTACCACTGATCAGCTGATCATTTACATGATATATTGTGCATAGATTATACAGTAAAGAAAGATAAAGCAATAAAAAGACATAAAGTACATGATTCCACAGTATGACTAAAGGTGGTCTTTTTATCCCTACACACCAGTGTGTGATTTCATTTGTTTTCCTATTTCATATACAATATTTCCTACCTTACATATTCAGTACATTATCTCGTACTGATGTTCCTTATGGGGGACCTGCATTACATGTTGCAGGTACGGGAGCTACTAGATCTCCCTAGTAGAAGTACAGGACTTCCAGCTGCTATTACTGAGCTCCAGGTTGCTTTGGAGCTTTGTGTGTCTAGAGCTTATATTTTTTATTGTATAGTTGGTCATTAGGCTGGGCCTGTCCCGACCCATATAGATATTGTTCCTTACCTAGAGGCTTTGTAGACTATATAAAGTAAAAGTGTGGTCAAGTGTCGTACTTTAAACATAGTGGCTCCAACGGCCTAGTCATATGCATTTTCTTTTGGCTTGTTAATATTGTCTATTTTTTTGTGAAAGCATGTTGAATATGGAAACCTCTTATAATGTTCATAGTAGGTGCAAAGTTATATGTTGGTTCTCCCGAGACCTGTCGGTAATGGGTGCCAGTCCGCCTTAATGGGTCTTTGTGCGTGACAAAAAGTGGTATCAAAGCGGGTTGTCCTAGAGAGTCTACAAAGCCGTGTCTATGTAGAGTCTTGTTTATGGATGTCTTGTGCACCACATTTATTAGCAGGAGGCTTCATGACATTGTCACTTCCTTTTCATTCTCTAGATCATGCCATTATCATAGGTGGATTATATCTAGAGTTCCCCGACTCTTTTACCTCTTGGGGAGCTAAGGAGGGCAACAGCACCTCAAGAGCCTCCTATTAATGCTACTAGGCAAGATTGAAGGAATGCGGTCCAATTATTGACTCGTATAGTTGCTGGCCAAAGTCAAAAACAAAAAGGTCCTATTATAGGTGCAGGTGGTCCAAATAGGGCAGCTAGCACAAGGATACATGACTTCCTTAATTTGGACCCTCCATCTTTTACTGGGTAAGATCCTAATGAAGATCCACAAGACTTCATCGATCAGAACCAACACACTTTGGATGTTATGCATGTAAGCGGCACAGAAGCTGTGGAGCTGGCAACATATAGATTGAAGGGTGTGGCTATATTGTGGTATGAAGCGTGGAAGCAATCTAAGGGTATAGATGTACCTCCAACTACTTGGAAGGAGTTCAAAGAGGCATTTCTTGACCATTACTTGCCATTAGAGATCCGAGAGGCCCGTGCATATCAGTTTCTGAATATCCACCAAGGGAATATGAGCGTGAGGGAGTATAACCTTCAATTTAATTCCCTGGCCAGGTATGCTCCTAATGTAGTCACTACTATGGCAGATAGAGTTCATCGATATATAGATAGGTTGGATTCATATCTGGTTAGAGACTGTACCATTGCTTTATTGAATAAAGACATGGATATAGCGAGGATGCAAGCATTTGCACAAAAACTAGAGGATCAGAGGCAAAGAAGAAGGACACAAGAGTTAGAAAGGAGGCAGTCCAAGAGGGCTAGATCTACGGGGCAGTTTGTACCATCCCAAGGAGAGTTTAGGCTTCGGTTTTCTAATAGGCCACCTAGGCCATCATCCTCCTATTCTGCAGTTAGTGCTCCACTACAACTTCAAAGGTCTAAAGGTAATCAGTTTAGTCAAAGAAGTGAAGGGCCAAGGTGCACGGAAAACAGGATATTTGGCAAGCCAGCAAATTCCTCCTAGGAAGCCTTGCAAACAATGTGGGAGGAGTCATTTAGGTACATGTCATGTTGGGACAGATGCTTGTTATTGGTGTGGTGTACCATGGCATGTGATGAGAGATTGCCCGAGAAGACATATGGGTGATATAGCACAACCTACTGGGTCAACTGTTACATCATCATCATCATTTCCCCCACTAGGTAGGGGTCAGCAAGCTCCTAGGGGTCGCGGTAGAGGTGGTAGAGGGACAACTAGCTCTAGTGGAGCCCAGAATCACACTTATGCTTTGGGGAGTCAGTCAAATTTGAAAGCTTCACCCGATGTGGTCACAGGTACAATGTCCATCTTTTCACATAATGTGTATACATTAATTGACCATGGTTCTACATTATCATAGATCACTCCACTAGTTGCTGGGAAGCTTAAGAGAACACCTAAATTATTGAACAAGCCATTTGAAGTGTCTATACCAACCAGTAAATCTATTATAGCTAGAAGGGTCTATTATAACTGTGTAGTAACTGTATGTGACCGTGACACATTGGCTGACCTTGTTGAGTTAGAAATGGTGGAATTTGATGTTATAATGGGTATGGATTGGTTAGCTTCTTGCTATGCCACAGTGGATTGTCGAACTAAGAGGGTATATTTCAACTTTCCAGATGAGGCGGTCCATGAATGGGAAGGCAGTGTTGGTGCACCAAAGGGTAAGTTTGTTTCCTATTTTAAGGCAAGAAAGATGATGTCAAAGGGATATGTATGTCATCTAGTTAGAGTGAGGGATATGGAGGAAGAATTACCAACTCTTCAATCTGTTCTAGTAGTGAATGAATTTGTTGATGTGTTTCCTGAAGAGCTTCCAGGTTTACCTCTAGAATGAGAAGTAGATTTTGGTATTGACTTACTTCCATGCACTCAACCTATTTCTATCCCTCCATATAGAATGGCCCCGACAGTACGTGAATTAAAGGAGCAATTAAAAGACTTGCTAGAGAAGGGTTTTAAAAGACCTAGTGTGTCCCCTTGGGGTGCACCACTATTATTTGTACGTAAAAAGGATGGCACCTTGAGAATGTGTACTGACTACCGACAATTGAATAGGATGACAATTAAGAATAAGTACCCCCTCCCCAGGATTGATGATTTATTTGATCAGTTACAAGGTTCCAAATGCTTTTCGAAACTTGATTTGAGATCAGGTTATCACCAAGTGAGGGTGAAGGAGAAAGATATACCCAAGACAGCCTTTAGGACACGCTATTGTTACTTTGAGTTTCTTGTTATGTCATTTGGGCTAACAAATGCACCAGTAGTTTTTATGGATTTAATGAACATTGTATTCAAGCCACTCTTGGATATATTTGTGATAGTATTTATAGATGATATTTTGATATACTCAAGATCAGAAGAGGACCATGCAAATCACTTACGACAAGTATTACAAGTTCCTTGTGATCGAAAACTGTATGCCAAGTTTTCCAAATTTGAATTTTGCTTAAAATCAGTGGCATTCTTGGGTCATATTGTATTCAATAAAGGAATAAGGGTTGATTCACTAAAGATAGAAGTAGTGAAAGATTGGCCAAGGCCAACAATACCCACAGAAGTTCGAAGCTTTCTACGGTTGGCAGGTTATTACTAAAGGTTTGTTGAGGGTTTTTCTTCTATTTCTGCACCTCTAACAAAGTTGACACATAAAGTGACCAAGTTTCAATGGAATGATGCATGTGAAAGGAGCTTCCAAGTGTTGAAAAGCAGGCTAACTTCTGCACATGTGCTAGTGCTTCTAGAAGGCACAGAAGGGTATGCGGTGTATTGTGATGCTTCAGGGGTTTTCTTAGGGTTTGTACTGACACAACATGGTAGGGTAATTTCTTATGCCTCAAGACAACTGCGATCGCATGAGAAAAACTACCCAACACATGACCTTGAGCTAGCAGCTATTGTGTTTGCCTTGAAAATATGGCGCCACTATTTGTATGGAGTTTATGTTGACATATATACTGATCATAAGAGCCTAAAATACATCTTTAAATAGAAAGACCTAAATATAAGACAGTAGAGATGGCTAGAGCTAATAAAGGATTACGACGTTGATATACTATACCATCCAGGAAAAGAAAATGTGGTAGTCGATGATCTGAGTCGCCAGGCAATTATAAATATTGGTGATCAGACCGTGGTAAGTGAAGGAGTCTCTAAGGATCTACGTCAACTAGCCAATTTGGGAGTTTGCCTCATTGAAACTCCAAAGGAAGGGGTTGTTGTGCATAATGTTGCAGAGTCTTAATTGGTAATGGAGGTAAGAAAAAAGTAGATCAAGGATCCTATTCTACGACGACTTAAGGAGAAGTTGAGTCAAGGTACGATGAAGGGCTTTGAACTTACACAAAATGGAGTACTTTATTGTAAAAATAGATTATGTGTTCCTAATATTAATGGACTAAGAAGGAGGATGATGGAAGAAGCCCATCATTCAAGATATTCCATCCATCCAGGATCAACTAAGATGTATCATGACCTGAGGGGAATTTTCTGGTGGGGAGGCATGAAAAAGGACCTTGTAGAATTTGTGGCTCAATGTCCGAATAGCCAACAAGTTAAGGTAGAGCACCAAAAGTCGGGAGGTTATATGCAATGTCTAGAGCTTCCAACATGGAAATGGGATATGATTAATATGGATTTTGTTACTGGGTTGCCTCGCTCATTTCAGAAGTTTGACTCTATATGGGTGATAGTTGATAGGCTCACAAAGTCAGCACACTTCTTGCCAACTAAGAGTGATTATACAGCTGAAGAGTATGCAAAGTTATACCTCTAAGAGATAGTTAGGCTGTATGGGGTTCCAATCTCCATTATATCTGATCGGGGAGCTCAATTCACTACAATGTTTTGGAAGTCCTTCCAAAGGAGCTTAGCGACACAAGTGAATTTAAGTACAGCTTTCCACCCTCAAACAGATGGTAAAGCAGAATGCACCATTCAAACACTTGAAGATATGTTGCAGACTTATGCATTGGATTTCAAGGGTAGTTGGATGGACCATTTGCCACATATTGAATTTGCCTTTAATAATAGCTACCATTCAAGCATCAAGATGGCACCTTATGAAGCTTTGTATGGAAAAATGTAGATCACCAATAGGATGGTTTGACGTGGGTGAAACCACCTTGCTTGGTCCGAATCTAGTCCAACAAGCCATGGAAAAAGTCAAGGTAATACGACAGCGGCTAGGATCAACCCAAAGTCATCACAAGTCATATACGGATGCTAGAAGGAGAGGACTAGAATTCTTAGTCGGAGATTGGGTATTCTTAATGGTGTCCCCAATGAAAGGAGTTATGAGGTTTGGTAAGAAAAGAAAACTAAGCCCATGTTATGTCACGCCCTAAGTTCCATTAAGGCGGACTGACACCCGTTGCCTACAAGGCTCGAGACAACCAACATATAACTATGCACCTGCTATGAACATTTAAGAGGTTTCCATATTCAACATGTTGTCAAAAGAAAGTAAACTGTATTAAGAAGCCAAAAGTAAATGTATAAGACTAGGGCGTTGGAGCACGATGTCTACAGTACGCTACTTGACCACACTTTAATTTACATAGTCTACAAAGCCTTTAGGTACGGAACAATATCCATATGGGTCGGGACAGGCCCCGCCTCATGACCAACTATACAATACAAAATACAAGCTCTAGACACATAAGCCCCGAAGCAACCTGGAGCTCAGTAATAGCAGCTGAAAATCCTGTACTCTTACTGGGGAGATCTAGTAGCTCCTGTACCTGCAGCATGAGGTAGGCCTTCGTAAGGGACGTCAGTACGAGATAATGTACTGAATATGTAAGGCAGAAAATATTGTATATGAAACAAGAACTCAAATGAAATCACACACTGGTGTATAAGGATAAAAGACCACCTTTAATCATACTGTGGAATCATGTACTTTATGTCTTTTTATTACTTTACCTTTCTTTACTGTATAATCTGTGCACAATATATCATGTAAATGACCAGCTGATCCACGGTAAATCAATATTGGGATCGACCCATGCTAGGCTTTCCTTTCACCCCTGGGATAACCCCCGTAATATGGGATCGACCCATGCTAGGTAATTCTTCCACCCCTAGGATACCATCCATTAATAAGCAACTTTGAGTTATCTTTTATTTACTTTTGAGATGATTCTTTTGGTGGTCATAACACTTAGAGCTGTAGAAGTATAGACATGACATGTGACATATAAACAACCATACAAGAAAATACCACAATGAAAAGAGAGTTACAGAACTAATGAAATGGGTAGGAGATTAAGCAACACATGGACTCTACTTGGTAAAAAGGAACTCATGTATCTTGGTATCCAAATACGTATGTCGATTTGACAATGGCTATGTATGAGAACATATGAACATGGTAAAGAGTGGAGACACAGTTATTAGTTATATCGGAGTCGGTAAGTGTCTTTATGTACCAAGGAAGAACGTAGATTCATGCCAAGTAACAGGAAATCAAGTAGCCTTACATACCTCGTTATACTACGTTGTTATTACCTCGGAGTAGTATCCTTTTCCTCCAAATACTTATCTACAATATAGTAAGTGATAAAACTAGTGTTAGCAGCTAATAGATACAACTTGGTAGTCCAATTTCACCCAAAAATAATATCCGGGCAGCAAGCTCGGAATTAGCAACCAAGGAGTATTCTTTCAACATTTCCACTCCTAATCGTATTTTCTAGTACACATTCCTATATGCATGTCATATCGAGTTATTTTTAATCCCATAGCAACATTACAACAGCTCATAAAGTACAACATACAACAACTCTACACAACACGCAAGTAGGCAACGCAACATTGCGTTCTTTCGCTATATTTTGACGTCAACCATTCCAAATTCGTTTCAACCTCAACCAAACTATTCTCAACATATTTACACACAAAGACAGCCCTAAAAAAGTCCTAAAACAGCCACAAAGTAGATGGAAAACATGAGACAACGATTTCCAATATTCAGTCCACGAGTTCTTACTAAGAGCGGAATTAAGGTATCATATAAGAACTCATTTTTGCGGAAGATAAAAATGGTTCAGCAGCCTTCTTACATCACTACAGAACCAAACCTTGTTAAAAAGATAAACATTACTTCATAATCCAGCCAACCAACAAGAGAAAAGCCTCTTAATAAACAAGAAAAGTGGACGACAATCTTTGGAACACATGCTGTCCCAAATTCCTGCACAAGTACGACAAGCATACTCTTCATGTTTTTCATGGAAATATTATACCAAATCACAGGTACTTTTACTTACCTTAGACCTCAAGGATCAGGTGCTCTTCAAAAACCCTAGAGGTGTGCCTTGGCTGCTTTAGAAAATGAAGAGAGAGCAAGGAGAAACTATGAAGAAAATCTGATTTTTGGCTTTGAGAAAATGACTAAAAGTTGCTAGATTTTTTCCCCTTTTAAAGGGCCACTTTTGGCCGACTTTCTTTTGTATTTCAAGCCTTATTTTATTAAGGAGGTGATGCAGCAACTTGGCCCTTTCACTTGGGCATTATTGGGCTTCAATTTGATGGGTTTTGCTGCAAATATTTCTCCCTTACACCCACTTGTAAGGATAAAAGTGGGATAAAAGTGTAAGGATAAGGCTCGGGAGAACCAACACATAACCATACACTGTCTATAAACATTACAAGGGGTTTCAACATTCAACATTCTTTCAAGAAAGTAGACAGTAATAACAAGCCGAAAAGAAATGCGTATGACTGGGCCGTTGGAGCCACGATGTCTAAAATACGATACATGACCACAATTTACTTTACATAGTCTACAAAGCCTCTAGATAAGAAACAGTATCTATAAGGACCGGGACAGACCCCGCCTCATAACAAACTATACGATGCAAAAATATAAGCTCTAGACGCACAAAGCCCCGAAGCAACCTGAAGCTTAGTAACAGCTGCTGGATATTCTGTACTCCTACTGAGAAGACTTACTAGCTCCTGTACCTGCAGCATGAAATGCAGGTCCCCCGTAAGGGACGTCCGTACGAGATAATGTACTGAATATGTAAGGCAATAGTATATGTAAAGTAGGAACTCAAGTGAAATCAAGTAACAAGATATAAATGCACAACGCATAGTAAAAGACCACCTTTATTATACTTGTGGAGTTATGTACATTATATTCATTACTTTACTCGTCAGTACTTTATAATTTCCTTTTAGGCATGTATTACGAATGACCAGCTGATCAGTGGTAAAAGAGGATGACCCATGCTAGGCATTTTAACCCCTAGGATGCTGTCCTCATAGCTACAAAAATCGGGATCGACCCATGCTAGGCTTTCGCCCTTGGGTTGCCACCCTCATGAACCAAGTGAGATCGACCCATGCTAGACTTTTGCCCCTGGGATGCCACCCACACATTATGAACATTGCTTTGAGTTATTATTTAATACTTTGAGATTTTTACTTTGGTGGTCACGATGATTTTCAAGCTTCAAAACTATGTACCAGTAACATACGATAGAATAATAGTCTCCTAAGGCAGCACAATATAGGAAACAAGTGTGATATTGACATACTACTTAGGAGTTTTAATGACAAGATTGGCGTCACGGATGAGAGTGGACTCTCATGCTAGTGCTTGGGAGAGTAAGCTACAGATTTATTAATGAACTGCCATGGAATAGCTCTTAGGAAGCACTAGTTGATAGTGACATGAGTATTGGATTTCATGCGAAAGAATATGGAATAGGATAGCCTTACATACCTTGTCGTGCCACCTCGTTATCATTGCAATGTAATCTCCCTTTTTTCAAATATTTATCTACAATTGAGTAGGTGATGAAACTAGTATTGGTAATGCATAAACACATGTAGGCAGTTCACTCACACTCACGAGTTATACCGGGGAGCAAGCCCGTAACTACCAACCTAAGGGTGTTCCTTCAACTTCTTCTCCCCTAATTGCATTTATGGTCATACCTCTTACCATCATATTCATTAAACAGCCTCTAAATATTATCATGTAGTAGGAGCAATGTGAACTTATGGCATCCAATTATCTTTCTCATGAGTTTCTACTAATATTCCACTTTAAATTCCAAAAAGGAGCTCACAATTAAAGTAATAGGGGACTCCTCTCCATGGCTGTCCCATCATGCACAAACCACCAACAAACCTTCCCACAAGATTACCTCATATAAAAAAGGACTGCTCCAACCTCATTGACATATGCACAATCCCCTAATTAACTCAAGAACAAGAGAGGGAGAAGAGTGCAGTAACTTACCTTACTTTTGAGTGATTCTTTCTCTCTTAACTTATATTTTTCAAAGGCTAACTCTCCTTCAATTCTAGCTTGAGATGAGGATAATACTTAAGAACCCTAAGGTTTATTTTATGGCTGCTATATGAAGATAGAAGGGGAAGAAAGAGACCTTAAAAATCAGATTTTTCCTTAAGTGAAAAATGGCTAAAAAGAGCTGGTTACATTCCCTTTTAAAGGGACCAGCTTAGGCCGACTTTATCCTTGATTTTTGTCCACATTTTACCAAGTAGGTGATGCACCTACTTGGCCTTTTAACTTGGGCCTTTATGGGTCTCTACTTATTAGGCCTTGGCTGCCCATTCTTTCCTTTTTTACTTTATTTGGGTTGGGCCAGAAATTTCAAGTAAATGGTTAGTGACCTTGGGCCCTATAAGATCGCCAAACAAGTCTTAGTAGGTGGTACACCTACTTGGCCCTTTGGGCTGGTCAAAAAATCTAAATAGGTGATGCACCTACTTCCCTCGTTAAGTCAAGAAAGCAGCTTGTTATCTTACCTCTTTTCTAAATCATAATCCCATATATTGCATCTTAATAATCCACTTTAGACTTTTAGCTCAAATAACACCTTATCGTCTCAGATTTAAATGCTTTCTCGAGTTTATCTTGGATTCACACCTGCTGAAACATGTGGGATATCATAGCAACTCTCGATCCAATTCAAATTATTACCATCCTTATTAAAAAATGTAGTCCCTCATTTGTACCATAAGCCTATGCCAAGTGTCACATAAGTGGGACTAATACATAGAAAATATGGAGTGCTCTATGGCACGATCTAGGAAATAAAATAAAAGAGAAAACTCCTAAATATCCTGTAGCCTCATGTTTATAGATATGGTGCACAACACATCCATAAGCAAGACTCTACATAGACACGACTTTGTAGACCCCCTAGGATGACCGGCTTTGATACCACTTTTGTCACGCCCAAAGTCCCATTAAGGCGGACTGGCACCCGTTATTGACAAGGCTCGGGAGAACCAACATATAACCATACACTGTCTATAAACATTACAAGGGGTTTCCACATTCAACATGCTAGGTGATTCTTCCACCCCTAGGATACCACCCATCAATAAGCAACTTCAATTAATCTTTAATTTATTTTTGAGATGATTCTTTTGGTGGTCATAAAATTTAGAGCTGTAGGAACATAGACATGACATGTGACATATAAACAACTATACAAGATAATACCACAATGAAAAGAGAGTTACACAACTAATGAAAAGAGAGTTACACAACTAATGAAATGGGTAGGATATTAAACAACATATGGACTCTACTTGGTGAAAAGGAACTCATGTATCTTTGGTATCCAAGTATGTATGCATATTTGACAATGGCTACGTATGGGAACATATGAACATGGTAAAGAGCGGAGACACAGTTAATAGTTATGTCGGAGTTGGTAAGTGCCTTTATGTGCCAAGGGAGAACCTAGATTTCATGCCAAGTAATAGGAAATCAAGTGGCCTTACATACCTCATTGTACTATGTCGTTATTACCTCGGAGTAGTATCCTTTTCATCCTATACTTATCTACGATAGAGTAGGTGATAAAACTAGTATCAACAGCTAATAAACACATCTTGGTAGTCCAATCTCATAAAAACAAAAACTCGGACAGCAAGCTTTTAACTATCACTACACGAGTATTTTTTCAACCTTTCCACCTCTGCTCATATTTTTGTTTAGCACACATTGTCATATACATGTTACATCCAGCATATTTTAGTCACATAACCGGCTTACAACAGCTCATCAATTACAACATACAACAACTCTACACAACATGCAAGTAGGCAACGTAACATTACGTCCTTTCGCTACATTTCAGCGTCAACCATTCCAAATCTGTTTCAACCTTAACCAAACTGTTCTCAACTTATTTACATACAAAGAGAGTCTTAAAACATTCCAAAAATAGTCCCAAAGTAGATGGAAAACGTGAGACAACAATCACCAATTATCCGCCCACAAGTTCCTAATAAGAGCACCATTATGATAATATACAAGAACTCATTTTTGTGGAAGATAAAAATGGTACAGCAACATTTTTTCATCACTACAGAACCAATCCTTGTGAAAAACCTTGTTAAAAACATAAATATTACTTCATGATCTAGCCAACAAACAAGAGAAAATCTTCTTAATAAACAAGAAAAGTGTACAACAATCTTTAGAACACATGTTGTCCAAAATTCCTGCACAAGTACAACCAGCATACTCCTCATTTTTTTGGAAAATTTGTACTAAACCATAGGTATTTTTATATACCTTAGCCCTCAAGGATTAAGTGCTCTTCAAGAACCCTAAAGGTGTGCCTTGGCTGCTTTACAAAGTGAAGAGAGAGCACGAAGAAACTTTAAAAGAAATCTGATTTTTGGCTAAGTAAAAATGACTTAAAGCTGCTGGATTTTAACCCCTTTAAAAGGGCCACTTTTGGCCGACTTTCTCTTGAGTTTTCAGCCACATTTTATCAAGGTGGTGATGCACCTACTTGGCCCTTTCAATTAGGCCTTATTGGGTTTTAATTGGATGGGCTTTGCTGCAAATATTTCTCTTTTACATCCACTTTGTTTGGGCCCTAATTGTGAATTGGGTTGTGAATGTAATTTGGCCTATTTCTTATTTATCTTGGGCTGCATATATTGTCCCTTTATAATACTAAAGTGGTATCAGAGCCGACTCTCGACTAGTACGGTGGTGGGAAAAACCTCAACGAGGATACTGAGTCCCTATGGGGGTTGAGTGCAGGGACGTCGATACGTAATGCCTGACTCACTTAGGGAAATCCCACATTGGAAAAGAGAGGGAGAGTCCTGGGCTATTTAAGGCAAGGGTTGGACGTAATACTGTGAGGCGCCTTTTGGGGTGAGCCTAAAGGCACCAATCCTTGATGGGCTAGGACAAAGAGTGGACAATACTTCACAGTGTTGGGCCAGGTCGTTACAGTCCTTGGAGGATAGGACTCACCACAACAACTTGTCAAACTCTGAACTAGCGTTCAAACATTTGACTGCATGGTTAGATCATGTAGGCAAAAGTATGTATCAGTATATTTGAATGTACTAAGTATGTGGATAGAAATGCATATGACTTATCGAACCTGCATTCAATATTAAATGACAAGGGCACATATATAGAAAGAAATATATAACAACGAAGAGTAACGTACGATATGCCATAGGGGACGAGAGACAAATCGACGAGTAAAATCTCATTCTCAATTAGTACTAATTCTGAGCAGGCAAATATAGATAAGGAGATGATGCAAGAGCTGGCTTGTATTAGGAAAGTCAGGAGAACATGAATGCAGTAAATCATTAACCTCTATGAGCAGCCCTACTATGAGGAGGACACTTGCTTTGTCACATATCAGATGGGGGTTTCTAGTCCAATGCCCAAGGGTCTAGTTAGGACTATTGGTGCCAAGGTCAAGAAAATCAAGGTCGAAACTTTAATAGAGACGACACTTTCAGAGGAACCAACCGAGATGGATACTATGACAGGAATAGGGGCCAGGATAAAGATACGGATTGGGGATGCAAAGATGGTTATAAAAATGGTCTCTATGTGCCACCATATAATCGTGACTCTAGGGCTGGTAGTTCACGAATAAAGGAGATGTTTAACAAACTATCAAAAAAGGTTGACGAGTAGGATAAGACCTTAAAGGGGATAAAATCTGACATCTCCAGCAATAATCAGAAGTTCGAGTCTCATTCTATTGCTACCAAGCAGCTGGAGCAACAGTTTGGCCAGATGTCGACTCTATTAAACTAGCATAAAAAAGGTACATTATCCAACAACACAGTGCAGAATATAGAAAATGAGAGGTAGTGTATGGAAGTGATGTCATGTTGTTGAAAGCAGACCATTGATCCACCGATGCTAGTTAATGATGATAAGGTTCATGAGAAGATAGTAGATAGCAAGGATGTTAAGACTGGAGATGCTAGCGCCAAGAATGGTTTGAGCAATGAATAGTAATTCCATAGATGTTGAAACCCATACCTAGACCTCCCCCCTCCTTTCCCTTAGAGAGTAAAAAAAGAGAGAGGAGGAATGTAAGTTTCAGCACTTCATCACCATGCTATAACAACTTTCGATCAACATCCCTCTTATTGAGGCATTGAAAAAGATGCCCGAGTATGCAAAATTCATGGACTGTGATGAAAAAAGAGGACCGTAAGACAAAAGCTCTCTCAAGAGCTTCAGCATTGTAGTATGATAGTAACAAGGTCCTTGGTGCAAAAGAAAGAAGATACCGGAGCATTCACCATACCATACACCATTGGAGATGTGGAATTTGCAAAGGCATTGTGTGACTTAGGCGCCAGCATAAATTTAATGCCTCTCGTTGTCATGCCCAAAGTCCCATTAAGGCGGACTGGCACCCGTTACCGATAAGGCTCGGGAGAACCAACACATAACCATACACTGTCTATAAACATTACAAGGGGTTTCCACATTCAACATGCTTTCAAGAAAGTAGACAGTAACAACAAGCCAAAAGGAAACGCATATAACTGGATCGTTGGGGCCACTATATCTAAAGTACGATACAACCACACTTTACTTTACATAGTCTACAAAGCCTCTAGATAAGGAACAACATCTATAAGGACCGGGACAGACCCCGCCTCATAACCAACTATACAGTGCAAAAATATAAACTCTAGACGCACAAAGGCCGAAGCAACCTGGAGCTTAGTAACAGCTGCTGGATATCTGTACTCCTACTGAGAAGACTTACTAGTTCCTGTACCTGCAGCATGAAATGCAGGTCCCACGTAAGGGACGCCAATACGAGATAATGTACTGAATATGTAAGGCAATAATATATGTAAAGTAGGAACTCAAGTGAAATCAAGTAGCAAGGTATAAATGTGCAACGCATAGTAAAAGACCATCTTTATTATACTTGTGGAGTTTCGTTTATCACATTCTTTTCTTTACTCGTCAGTACTTTATAATTTCCTTTTAGGCATGTATTACGAATGACCAGCTGATCAGTGGTAAATGAGAATGACCCATGCTAGGCATTTTAACCCCTGGGATGCTGTCCTCATAGCTATACAAATTGGGATCGACCCATGCTAGCTTTCGCCCCTGGGCTGCCACCCTCATGAACCAAGTGAGATCGACCCATGCTAGGCTTTTGCCCTTGGGCTGCCACCCACACATTATGAACATTGCTTTGAGTTATCACTTAATATTTTGAGATTTTTACTTTGGTGGTCACGATGATTTTCAAGCTTCGGAACTATGTACCAGTAACATACGATAGAATAATAGTCTCTTAAGGCAGCACAATATAGGAAACAAGTGAGATATTGACATACTACTTAGGAGTTTAATGACAAGATTGGGCCATGGATGGGAGTGGACTCCCATGCTAATTCTTGGGAGAGTAAGCTACAGATTTATTAATGAACAACACTGCCATGGAATAGCTCTTAGGAAGCTCACTAGTTGATAGTGACGCGAGTATTGGATTTCATCCCAAAGAATATGGAATAGGATAGCCTTACATACCTTGTCGCGCACCTCGTTATCACTGCAATGTAATCTCCCTTGTTCCAAGTATTTATCTACAATTGAGTAGGTGATGAAACTAGTATTAGTAGTGAATAAACACATGTAGGCAGTTCACTCACACTCACAAGCTATACCCAGGCAGCAAGCCCGTAACTACCAACTTAAGGGTGTTCCTTCAACTTCTTCTCCTCTAATTGCATTCATGGTCACACCTCTTACAATCATATTCACAAAACAGCCTCTAAATATTATCATGAAGTAGGAGAAATGTGAACTTATGGCATCCAATTATCTTTCTCATGAGTTTCTACTAACATTCCACTTTAAATTTCAAAAAGGAGCTCACAATTAAAGTAATAGGAGACTTCCCTCCATGGCTGTCCCAACAAGCATAAACCACCAGCAAACCTTCCAACAAGATTACCTCATATAAAAAGGACCTCTCCAACCTCATTGACACATAAACAATCCCCTAAGTAACTCAAGCATAAGAGAGGGAGAAAAGTGCAGCAACTTACCTTACTTGTGAGGGATTCTTGCTGTCTTAGCTCATATTTTTCAAAGGCGAAACTCTCCTTCAATCCTAGCTTGAGATAGGGATAATATTCAAGAACCCTAAGCTTTTTTTATGGCTGCTATATGAAAATAGAAAGGGAAGAAAGAGAACCTTAAAAATCAGATTTTTCCTCAAGTGTAAAATGGCTAACAAGAGCTGGTTACATTCCCTTATAAAGGGACCAGCTTAGGCCGACTTAATCCTTAATTTTTGGCCACATTTTACCAAGTAGGTGATGCACCTACTTGGCCTTTTAACTTGGGCCTTTATGGGTCTCTACTTATTGGGCCTTGGCTGCCCCATTCTTTCCTTTTTTTTTTTACTTCATTTGGGTTGGGCCAGAAATTTCAAGTAAATGATTAGTGACCTTGGGCCCTATAATATTGCCAAACAAGTCTTAGTAGGTGGTACACCTACTTGGCCCTTTGGGTTGGTCAAAAAGTCTAAATAGGTGATGCACGTACTTGCCTCGTTAAGTCAAGAAAGCAGCTTGTTGTCTTACCTCTTTTCTAAATCATAATCCTATATATTGCATCTTGATATTCCACTTTAGACTTTTAGCTCAAATAACACCTTATCGCCTCAGATTTAAATGCTTTCGTCGAGTTCATCTTGGATTCACACCCGCTGAAACATGTGGGATATCACAACAACTCTCGATCCAATTCAAATTATTACCACCCTTATAAGAAAAGTGTAGTCCCTTACTTGTACCATATGCCTACGCCAAGTTTCACATAAGTGGGACTAACACGTAGAAGATATGGAGTGTCACACTCGCAATATTTAAGAAATTAGGCTTGGGAGCCCCTACTCCAACAAACATGCAGTTGTTGATGGTTGACAGGATAGAGAAGAAGCCTATGAAGATCTTGTATGATGTTCTCATCAAAGTGGAAAATTTATATTCCCTATAGACTTTGTGATTCTTGATTGTGTGATTGACTTCGAAGTCTCAATCATCTTAAGAAGGCCCTTCCTAGCTACTGGACGAGCACTAGTGGACATGGAGTTGGGTCAACTCAAGTTCAGATTGGGTAATGACGAGGTTTTATTCAACATTTTCTAGCATACAAAAAACTGACAATCTGAAAGTAGTCTCTGTCATTGAGAGCATTGATGAGGTGCAACCAGAGGTACCAATTAAGAAAACGTTGGGTGTTAAAACCTTGGAAGCTGTTTTAATGAACTTTGAGTGTGACGGCATCCCAGAATATGATGAGACAGTAAAACTTCTAGGAGTATTTGGTTTTACTATGCATCAAGCTAAACTTGAGTTGGAGTTACAAAATTGAAGAGTCACCACCTACTAGACCATCCATCGAGGAGCCACCGGTGCTGGAGTTGAAGGCTCTTCCAGCCCATGTGAGGTATGTGTTTTTTGGTACTAGCAATACTTTGACTGTCATTGTTGCTATAGATCTTAATGACGAAGAGGTGAATGTGTCTATCTTAGTACTCAAGTAATTTAAAAAGGCTATTGGATGGACAATTGCTGACATCATTAGTATCCCACTTGGAGTGTGCACCCACAAGATTCAACTGGTCAAAGACTACAAACCAACTATTAAACACCAAAGGCACCTCAACCCACCGATGCAAAAAGTCATGTGCAAAGAGTTCATTAAGTGGTTAGACACAGATATAATATATCAAATTACTAATAGTGAATGGCTGAGTCCGGTCAAGTGTGTTCCAAAGAAGGGAGGTATCACTATGGTCTTAAATGCTAGTAACGAGTTGATCCACATTAGACCTGTGACAGGTTGGAGGGTTTGCATGGACTATAGGAAGCTCAATGCATCAATTGAAAAAGACCACTTTCCTATGCCATTCGTGGACCAGATGCTACATTGCTTGGTAAGAAAAGGCTACTATTGCTTTCTTGATGGTTACTCACGCTATAATCAGATTTCTATTGCTCCTGAAGACCTAGAAAAAACAACCATCATATGTCCCTATGGCACCTTCACATTTAAAAGGATGTCATTTGGGTTGTGTAATGCACTAGCGACATTCTAGAGATGCATGATGTTGATTTTCTTATACATCGTAGAAGACACTATCGAGGTATTCATGGATGACTTTAGTATGGTTGGAGACTTATTCTACGATTGCTTGAAGCATTTACATGCAGTGCTTTAGAGATGTGAAGAATGTCATCTGGTTCTCAATTGGAAAAACTGTCACTTTATGGTGAAGGAAGGCATTGTGTTAGGGCACAGAGTCTCCATCAAAGGAATCGAGGTAGATAGAGCCAAAGTAGAGGTGATTGAGAAGCTTCCCCCACCTATCTCTATTAAAGGTATGAGAAGTTTCCTAGGGAATACAGGTTTTTATAGGCGCTTTATAAAGGACTTCTCAAAGATTGTACAACCTTTGTGCAAGCTACTTGAGAAGGATACCAAGTTCGTGTTCGATGATGCATGCCTAAAAGCTTTTTGAAGGGTTGAAGCAAAAGTTGACGTCAGCACCTATCATTGTTGCTCCAAATCGGTCGAAGCCCTTTGAGATTATGTGTGATGGAAGTAGGGTTGTACTTGGTGTGTTGTTGGGATATCACAGAAAGAAGATTCTACATCCTATCTATTATGCCAGCAAAGCCCTAAATACAGTACAAAAAAACTACACTATCGCGAGCAAGAGTTACTTGCAGTGATCTTTGCATTCGAGAAGTTCAGGTCTTATATTTTGGTAACCAAAAGTCATTGTACATGCTGAGCACTCATCATTGTGGTACTTAATAGCGAATAAGGATGCGAAACCTATACCAATTTGATGTGTACTTCTTCTTCAAGAGTTTGACATCAATGTGATTGATAGAAAGGGGTCTAAAAATCAAGTTGCAAACTACCTATCCAGATTAGAGAAGGAGGCCATGGAAAAGTTTGACAATGGGATGGAAATTGATGATACGTTCGATGATGAGAGAGTACTAGTAGCATCTCATGACTTGATAGCACTGTTTGCAGATTATACAAACTATTTGGATAATGATATTGTGCCACTGGGACATGACTCTTCACCAGCGTCGTAAGTTTATGTCTAATGTGAGGATGTTTTTTCTAAGATGATCCATATTTGTTTCACATCTGTATAGATGTGATTTTCTATCACTGCATTAACAAAGTGGAAATGATGAGTATTTTAGAGGTTGCCACTCATCCTTGGTGGGCGGGCACCATAGTGGAATTAGGACAGCACACAAGATTTTTAGTGTGGCTACTACCGGCCAACCATCCACCAAGATGCTCATGGTTACGCCAAGGCTTGTGATGGATGCCAGAGAGAAGGAGGTCTTTCCCCCAAACACGAGCTCCCTATAAACCCCATTATGGTGATCAAATTTTTTAATGTTTGGCGAATAGATTTCATGGGCCTATTTGTTAGCTCTCATGGGAAAAAGTACATTCTGGTGGCTGTGGACTATGTATCAAAATGGGTGGAAGCAGTGGCGCATCCTAATAATGAAGGCAAGAGGGTCACAACATTCTTGAAAAGAAACATCTTTTCAAGGTTTGGTACCCCACGGGCAAACATCAGCGATGGAGGTTCCAATTTTTGCAATAGGTTGTTCAAAGTTCTTCTTGAAAAATATGGGGGTAAAGCATCAAGTGGAAACACCTACCATCCACAGACGAATGGGCAAGTAGAGGTGTCCAACAGGGTGATTAAACAGATCCTGTCCAAGACTGTAAATGCAAACCGGATTGACTAGTCGCGAAATGTTGATGATGCATTATAGGCATACTAGACTGCATTCGAGACATCCATAGGTATGTCTCCTTACCAACTTGTCTTTGTTAAAGCTTGTCACTTACCCGTAGAGCTTTAGCATAAGGAGATGTGGGCTCTCAAAAAGTTGAATCTGGATTGGAATGATGTAGCAAATTCAAGGCCGCACCAACTCAATTGATGAATTTCATTGAAGGCATATTAGAGCTGTATAAGTAGAGGATGAAGCTGCAACATGATCGTCACATTGAGGATCACCACGGGGAGATTCGGTCTTGTTATACAACTCAAGGTTGAAGTTGTTCCCTAGGAAACTCAAGTACAGATGGTTGGGGCCATGCAAAGTTTCGTATTTTCGACCATGGGGATGTTGAGTTGGAAAAAAGAAATGGCACGAGATTCAAAGTGAATGGCCAAAGAATCAAACTATATCTTGGCAATGTTGAGAAAGTGCGGCTAGTGGAAGTATGGACACTTGGTGAAGTCTGAGTAACCAAGATGTCCAAATCATGCTGTGACACTAAATAAGGCGATGCTTAGGAGACAACTCAAGATGGAGATAGGTGCCCAGGTATGTTCCTTTGGGCCCCTTTGCTTTGTTTCAGTTATTTCGTTACATTGAGGATAATGCATAACTTTTTCGATAGGATGTGGGTAGTTATAGGCCTCGGTGAAGTCTAAGTAACCATGGCCTATAACTATCCCAAATTTTGAGTTTGAGGGGTTTTCTTGCCTGTATTCTTTCCCTGAGGTCATTAATTTTCTATTGAATCAACACTTTTAGGATGTGTAAGTTGTATAAGTAGCATATTGTATTAAAGTATGTGGCATATGTTAGTTTTGTAGAAAATCAATACCCATTTATGCTACGCAGTTTTGATAACAACCATGTGAAATCAGTGATAGACAGTTCTTGTTTTGATAAGTTGAGTCTTAATTGTGATGTAAAGCATTATGTGAGTGTCTGTGTTGTTAGTGCATTCACTGCCAAGTATGTGTGATCTTCTTTGTTAAATTCCTAATTATGTTATGTTTCAGTTTAGAACATGTCCTGTTACTCTGATTAAGACTGTAGGTTAATTGGTTTGGAAATGATCTTAGCTCGTTGTCCATATTAGTCCACTTAGCCTAAATAACAAACCATTGATATATCCCTTGGTCCTAATATTTGAGCTTTACATGTACCCTTTTCTTTCTAAATGTCTAAGTGACCAAGCCTTTTTGAATAAGAAATCCTGAATTTGGCCTTGGCCCATCCTTGAATATTGTGCACCTTGACTTAGGCAAAAAGCCTATTTTGAAGGTTACCAAAAATAGCCCTGGATCATAGGTTTGATATTGTGCACCTAAACTCAGGAGAAAAATCTAAGTTGAGGGAGGTTGGTGTAAGAAAAATCACACTACATGGGGTGGAAGCAAGCGATACATGAAAATGAAAAAAAGTGTTATGGGTGTCGTGACCAAGACCTAGTGATAGCATCATACGAAGCACTACTCTATTAAAAGACAAAGAAGAAAAAGATGAAGCTTTAGAAGATCAAAGGAGGCCCCTAACAAGATCTCAAACCAAGGAGTTTAATGATAAGCTCAATGGGCTTCAATTGCAGATCTAAAGGTGTCTTATTGGGGAAGAAGAGCTAAAGCCCAAGGGGGATGAATTGTCCAAATGCTACAATTATTTGGTGGCGCAAATTCAAGTCTATGAGGGAGAATTTCTGGGTTAAATTTCATGCAAATGAGGCCAAGAAAAGTCCAAGAGTCAACCACAACAAAGGTTGCTTTCTGCCCAAGTTTGGAGAGAAGACTAGTCAAACTTTCCAACATTGTCAAGATTCTTTTCCTAGTTGGGTTTTACCTTATTTCCTTGTTCTATTTATGGTCTCCCTAGTACAATTTAATGCTTTTCTAGAACTACTAGGTCTATTCCTAGTTAAGGTTACTTTATTTTCTTTCTAGAGTAGGATTTACCTTGTAATTTTCTTTCTAGGTTTTGGATACTCCTTAGGCCTAACCTAAGGAGTATTAGACGTCCAAGGACCCTATAATATATATATAGGAGTATTTTTTTCCTTTCATAAAGCACAATTAGATTGATATTAATAATATTTGAGAGAGTTCTTTTGAACCTTTGTGACTTGTTCTTTGAGAATTTATCTTTAAACCTTTACTAGTTAATAGTTTGAGTTATAAAGTGATTTCTGCTTATAATATCTTTGATTTCTTTTTAGTATTCTTTAGAAGGTGATTAGTTTACATACTAATTATTGTCTTTAGTTACTCATAAAGCGGTCAAGATCCGAATCTACGATTTGATTCGCTTTCTCAAGTAAACGCGTTAGATTTCTTCCATAAATCTTTACATTATTACTTGGATCTCATCAATGACTTAGAACATCAATTCCTTGGAAATTCTTAAATCTTTCCTTTGAATTTACCATATCTTTAATTAGTTTTTCTCTTTCTCTTTTATTGTTGCTTTAACATTCTAGTATTTACTCCATATTAGTGTTCCTTTTAACCTCGATCTTATCAAGTGGTATCAGAGCGGTTCTATCACGATTCTGTTCTTGGTAAATCTTGGGATTTTTTGAATATAAGGAGAAAAAAAAGTTTTTAAAAAAGTAAAAAAATTAAAAAAAAGAGATAACTTGCTCTCCAAGAAATCTATTTGTTACCCTCGAAATCTTGCATTAGTTGTTTCCAAACAAAAAATAATTAAGAAGAGGGGAGTCTAAATCTTTGAGGAGAAGAGAATTTTTTTCTTATGGTTATATAATTCTAAGTAAGTTCCTTTTTATTCGTGTTTTTTTTAACTAAATCCTACTTGTTTTAGGACTAGTTCTTTATTTTCCTTTGTGCCCAAAAATCTATACTTTATTACTAAGAACTTGATACTTGCGTGACTTTAATTATAAATCTACAAAGTACTTTTGTTCAAAGGTTATTTTAGGGGAACAAGGCAAGTGTGAGTGAGTTTAAAAGAGGGTAAAAGTCATATTAAGTGTATGATACTTAATATTTTTTCTTTAAGATGTCTAATTCAGGTGGTGATGAGGAAAGGACTCGTTTAGAAGCTGAGATCAAAGGAAGGAATGACTTCACCCTTCAAGCTATGCATCGTGCAATAATTCAAGAGAAGGAACCTTCAATTTCAAGAGATGATGAATATGATTACCGAGAAGAATGAGACCATAGCCACAATTAGGAGGGAGAATAATGTTGTACCATCCAATAATGTTAGACCCCAAGCTAGAAGAAATGTACCCCAAGTCCCATTTGTAAATTCTGAATATGGTAATGATGATTTTGATGGTGAATTTAATCTCGAAAGAAGAGATAGGAGGGGACAAAGAGGTAGAGTAGAAGATGATAATATAAATAGTATAAAATAAAGATGCCATCTTTCAAAGGGACAAGGGACCCAGACTTGTACCTTGATTGGAAGAGACAAGTTGAAGCCATCTTTGATTGTCATAACTACTCTGAGGGTAAGAAAGTTAAACTTGTTGTTGTTAAGTTTTCTGATTATGCTGCTTCTTGGTGGATAAAAGCTTGTTAGGGATAGACTGCAAGATGAGCTACACCTATCACTACCTAGGTAGAGATGAAGAGGGCGACGAGGAAAAAGGTTTGTGCCATCATATTTTTAAAGAGATCTGCAGTCTCGCCTTCAACACTTAAAGCAAGGTTCCATGTCGGTGGATGAGTACTTCAAAGCCATGGATATGGCTATGATCCAAGCTAATTGCATGGAGGAAGAAGAAGCTGCAATGGCTAGATTTTTAAATGTTTTAAATTCTGAAATAGCTGATGAAGTAGAGATACAATAGTATGTAACTTTAAATGAGTTAGTTGATTTTTCTATTAAAGTAGAAAAACAAATCAAGAAAAAGCAACAACCTAACTCATGGAAAAACCGGCCAAACTCCATCTCTAAGAAGCCATGGTCAAATCAAGAGGGAATAACTCCTTCTAAACCTAAAATATATAGAGGTAAAGGTAAAGTTGAGGAGGGAGGTAAAACCTTCAATCTCAGATCTTCTA
This sequence comes from Solanum rostratum, assembly GCA_029948455.1. NCBI lineage: Eukaryota > Viridiplantae > Streptophyta > Magnoliopsida > Solanales > Solanaceae > Solanum > Solanum rostratum. The sequence continues at coordinate 19,242,393 of CM057055.1, forward strand.
AACCTTCTAGTTCTATTCAATGTTACAAATGTCATGAGAGGGGTCATATGATGCATGAATGTCCAAGTATAAAAAACATCATACTTAGAGAGAATGGAGAATATGAGAGTAAAAAAGGTGACGGGGAAGAAGAAGAGGGAGGAGTTGTAAGTGAGGAAGATGATTTGGGACTACCTAATGATCGTATAATTGGGGTAGTTAGGAGAATTATGACTATCAATTTGGGTAGTAGTGATGAAGGACAGAGGAAGAATTTGTTCCATACTAGAGGTGGGATAAAGGGGAAGACTTATTCTATGATTATTGATGGGGAAGTTGTGCAAATGTGGTGAGTTCATACTTGGTAGATAAGCTAGGAATAGCATGCATGAAACACTCTACCCCATATATGCTCCAATGATTGAATGATAGTGGAGAGGTAAAACTAAACAAACAATGCATGATTTCATTCAATGTTGATAGGTAGAAGATGAATTTCTTTGTGATGTAGTTCCAATGCAAGCATGTCATATTTTACTTGGCTGACCTTGGCAATATGATAGGGATACTACTCATCACGGGAGAAAGAATAGGTATAGTCTTCTTCTTAATGGTAAGCAATTTACCTTTGCACCATGTTCTCCTTCACAGGTGTTTAAAGATCAGAAACGATTGAGGGAAATTATAGGAAAGCAAAGGGGAGAGATAAAAAGCGAGCTTGAGAGAAAAGAAAAGGGCCAAGAGACTTAAAAAAATATATGGACGAGAAAAAGAGAGAGAGGGCAGCAAACAAAGTAAAGAGGTAAAAAAGGGTTTGAGTGAAAAAAAATAAAAAGTTTTGGTGAGAGGAAAGAGGCTAAGGAAAAGAAAAAAGAGAATCTTTACGTAAAAGCCAAAGAATGTTTGAATGCTAGAAAACAGGGGCTGCCCATAGTACTACTTACTTACAAGGAAGGTTGATTAACTTTGAACAACTAACTCCTTCTTTGCCAAATAGTTTCTTCTCTTTTACAGAGTTTTGAAGATGTTTTCCTTGATGATACTTCAGAGGGATTGCCACCTTTGAGAGGGATTATGCATCAAATAGACTTTGTCTCTAGGTCTCAACTACCTAATAGGCCTGCCTATTGGAGTAGTCCTGGAGAGACCAAAGAATTACAAAGCCAAGTTGAAAAATTGCTTAAAAAGGGTTTTGCTCGAGAGAGCATGAGCCCATGATCTGTTCCTGTCCTATTGGTACCCAAAAAGGATGGAACATGGAGGATGTGTATGGATTGTAGAGCCATCAACAAGATAATTATAAAGTATCGCCATCCAATCCCTCGTCTTGATGATATGTTGGATCAACTATATAGATCCAAAATCATGTCTAAAATTGATCTAAAAAGTGGTTACCATCAGATTCATATGAATCTTGGAGATGAATGAAAAACTGCTTTTAAGACCAAATATGGACTTTATGAGTGGTTAGTTATGCCTTTTGGCTTAACAAATGCACCAAGCACATTTATGAGACTAATAAATCATGTTTTTAAAGATTTTCATGGAAAATTTGGTGTGGTGTATTTTGATGACATTTTGATCTTTTCTCAAAATCTAGATGAACTCCTAGAGCACCTAAAACAAGTTTTTGAAGTCCTTAGAAATCAGCACTTATTTGCTAATCTCAAAAAGTGTACTTTCTGTGTGGATCGTGTGGTTTTCTTAGGTTTTGTGGTCGGTTCTAAGGGAGTTGAAGTAGATGGTGATAAAATCAAAGCAATTAAAAAATGTCCTAGACCTAATAGTGTAACAGAAGTTAGGAGTTTCCATGGAGTTGCTGGTTTTTATAGGAGGCCTGTGAGGGACTTTAGCACTATTGCTTCTCTTTTAACTGATGTTATTAAGAAGGATAAGGTTTTTTCATGGGGAAAGGAACAACATGATGCATTTAACTTGCTGGAAGAAAAATTGTGTTCTGCTCCTCTTTTGCAATGTTTTGATGCAAGACTCTAAGCCAATTGCCTACTTTAGTGAAAACCTAAGTGGAGCAAAATTGAACTACTTAACTTATGATAAGGAGTTATATGCCTTGGTAAGGGCGTTATCTACATGGAAGCACTACTTATGGCCTGAAGAATTTGTGGTCAACACTGATCATGAGTCATTGAAGTACTTGAAGAGCCAAGGTTAACTTAGTCGTAGGCATGCTAAATGGGTGGAGTTTATTCAAACTTTTCCTTATGTAATTTCCTAAAAACAAGGAAAGGAGAATGTGGTTACTGATGCGCTCTCAAGAAGTTATGTTTTGATCTCTACTCTTACTTCAAAGTTGTTGGGTTTTGACCAAATTAAGTTACTCTATGCTAATGCTTCTAATTTTGGTAAAAAGTTTTATGAATGTCAAGTTGGGTCCTTTTGAAAAATTTAATCTTCAAGATGAATTTCTATTTAAGGTAAATAAGTTGTGTGTACCTAATTGCTCTTTGCGTGAACTATTTGTTAGGGAAGCACATTGTGAAGGGCTAAGGGGACATTATGGAGTGCCTAAAACTCTGGAAATACTTTCTGAATATTTTAATTAGCCTAGCATGAGAAAGGATATTGAAAAAGTGTGTTCTCATTGTCTTGAATGTAAACAAGCTAAGTCTAGAACATTGTCGCATGGTCTTTATTCTCCTTTACCTGTTTCTAGTTCTCCTTGGATTGATATTTCCATGGACTTCATATTAGGGCTTCCACGGACTAAATATGGTAAGGATAGTATCTTTGTGGTAGTAGACAGATTTTCTAAAATGACTCATTTTATTCCACAAAAAAAACTAACGATACATCTGATGTGGCTGACTTGTTTGTAAAAGAAGTGGTTAAATTGCATGGAATACCTAGAATTATTGTTAGTGATAGGAATGCCAAGATTTTAAGTCACTTTTTAGAATTCTTTGGGGGAATGTTAGAGACTAAATTGCCATTTTCCACATCTTGTCACCCACAAACTTATGGGCAAACAGAAGTGTTTAATAGAAATTTGGGGAATATGTTGAGGGTTGTTTTGAAAGGAAAGTTGACTTCTTGGGAAGATTACTAACCTATTGTGGAATTTCCTTATGATAGGACCTTTCATTCTTCTACTGGTAAGACTCTTTTTGAAGTTGTATATGGATTCAACCCACTTAACTCTCTTGATTTATTGCCTTTGCCTATTAATGATTTTTCTAATCTTGATGGTAAAAAGAAGGCTGACATGATGAAGAAGATTCTTGAATAAACAAGACTTGCAATTGAATAGAAAAATAAGGAAGTTGCATTGCGAAGGAATAAAGGAAGAAAATATGATGTGTTTAAACCTGGGGACTTTTAATGTTACGCATCTTTCTCATTTTGATGCAGAGTTGACTTTGAGGTCGAATTCTCTTGAAGAGGAGGGGAATAATAGCATCATATGAAGCTCTACTCCATTGAACGACAAGGATTGAAAAGATGAAGCTTTAGAAGATCAAAGGAGTCCAATAACAAGATCTCAAACCTTGAGTTTAATGATAAGCTCAATGGGCTTCAATTGCAGATCCAAAGGTGTCTTGTTGGGGAAGAAGAGCTAAAGCCCAAGGAGGCTGAATTGCCAAATGCTACAATTATTTGGTGGCCCAAATTCAAGTCCAAGAGGGAGAATTTTAGGGTTATTTCGTGCAAATAAGGCCAAGAATCAGCCACAAAAAATGTTGCTTTCTGTCCAAGTTTGGAGAGAAGACTAGTCAAACTTTCCAAGATTGTCAAGATTCTTTTCCTAGTTGGGTTTTACCTTATTTTCTTATTTATATATAGGTTATTAATGTCTTTCTTGTTCTATTTATGGTCTTCCTAGTACCATTTAATGTTTTTCTAGAACTACTAGGTCTATTCCTAATAAAGGTTACTTTATTTCCTTTCTAGAGTAGGATTTATCTTGTAATTTTATTTCTAGGTTTTGGATACTCCTTAGGCCTAACCTAAGGAGTATTTGATGTACAAGGACCCTATAAAATATACAGGAGTCTTTTTTCTTTCACAAAGGACAATTAGATTGATATTAATAATATTTGAGAGAGTTCTTTTGAACCTTTGTGACTTGTTCTTTAAGAATCTATCTTTAAACCTTTACTAGTTCATAGTTTGAGGTATAAAGTCATTTCTTATTGTGATATCTTTGATTTCTTTTTGGTATTCTTAAGAAGGTGATTAGTTTACATTACTAATTATTGTCATTAGTTACTCATAAAGCGGTCAAGATCGGAATCTACGGTTTTGATTCGTTTTCTCAAGTAAAGGCATTAGATTTCTTCCATAAATCTTTGTTGTTACTTGGATCTTATCAAGGCCTTAGAATATCTGTCGCGCCCCATTTTTTCCTCGCGGAGAAACGGGTACCTGGACGACGTCGTGGCAACGACTCTTTTGGGATTTAATTAAAGAGTCGCCACCTAATGAATTAAGGTGCATTAGGACACCATTATAGCCTAAGGGTCGAAGTTAACCAGAGAGAGGGTAAGGGCTCAAATTACCTCAAAGGGAAGGTGTTAAGCACCCTTCGAGGTCCGCAAAGGCGGGTCCCGACCGTGTCTCGTATTTATGTGGGGGTTGCAAATAGGGTCTATTATTTATTTATAATTCCTAAATTTGATTCTAGGCGGTAAAATAAATTAAATTAATCTAAAAATCAAAAACGCCAGAAATATAAGAAAGAAAACCAATTTAAATTATATTTTTAGTACTTGGAATTGATTCTAAGTGATCAAGTAAACAAATAATAAATGAACAGTAATTAAACAGATTGAGTTATTTAATTCTCGGATCAGTTACTCGGCTTTTATTCGGAAAAGGCTTCATATGGCTTAGTTGAGCCAAAAGACAAAACCAAAGTTTGTCTTATTTAAGCACGAGTTTGATTCATCATTTCCGAGTCCTAACTACCCCTACCCCTCCTAAGTTGATTTTATTATTATTTAATAACTTACGAGCGTACTACAAAAGAGAAAAAAAATCTACCGCTCCTAATATGCCTAGCGCCCCTCCTAGTGTCCAAGAGGCATTGGACTTTTCTATTTTTGGTAGGTTCTAGACTTAAGAGAATATAGGGCTTCCTAAAGGACCATCGTCAACCACAACAAACAGGACAAGACAAATGGCAGGTCAAGGTCTCATATGGCCTCTAAAAGGATCATCTGAAAATTATTACTAGCATGGCATAAAAAAAATATTTTAAGGAATTAGAGACAACTTAATTAATGCAGTCCTATAAACAAGATTCCTAAAACTTTCTTTATTTATGGTTTCTATAGGCATAAAAAATATTTTTTATTTCCTATAGACATGATATCTAATAAAATTAAACATTTTAATTTTTAAAGGCACGATAAAATTAGAAAGAAAACATTTTGGTTCTTACAAGCATGGTATCTAATAAAATTAGAAAAAAAAGCATTTTTGATTCTTAAAGGCATGATATCTAATTAATCTTTTAATTATGGTATCAAATAAAAAAAGAAACATTTTTTTTCCTTAAAGACATGATATCTAATTAAACAAGGTATATAAGAAAACATTTTTTTTTCTTAAAGGTGTGACACCTAATTAAACATGATATCTAATAAATTCAAAAGAAAACATTTTTTTATTTCTTAAAGACATGACATCTAATTAAATCTAATTAAACATAGTGCCTAATAAAATCAAAAGAGAACATTCGCATTTCTTAAATGATATCTAATTAACATTTTAATGCTTATAGAGATAATTAAAAGAACAACTTAATTTGAACGCTCTCTATGTTAAGATTGCCTAGACATAATTTTATATTTTATATTTTTTATCTAAATAAAGTTTGCCTAAGCGATTGTCAGGAATGCCTAATAATCAACAAGATAGCAAGTATTTCCCCTCCCCCCTTTTTACTATATCCCCAGATTGTTCAATATTACAATATCGCAAAACGACAAGGGAAATAATCCTAGAGCTACTAGCAAATAAGCAAACATCTATATTTTGCGGTGAAGGCTTTAAACGATATTCTCATTCCGTTTCAACCCGTGAGGGTCGATACTCCCGTTCATATAAGTAAGGGTACCTGCAGCACTCGCAATGTCTGGCAATAATAATAATATGATAGCAATAATAAACAAAACAATACAGAGGTTTTATTTTAATATGTCCAAAAAGGGAGTGAACCAACGACACGACATTTATGATAAGTACGTTAGGACATCATTTAAACATAGCATGGTCAAGAGAACAAACCAGTTTAACCAAATTGAATGCCAAAAGATGAACTTGAAAAGGTTGCTTCACTCTTCTTACTGCAATGCTTCCTTTTCCCCTTTTTTTCCAGAGAAAATACTAAACAAATATTGTAGGTATGCTCGCAAAGACAAGAGTATATTCTTTTCTTTCTGTGCTTCTTATTCTCTTCTCTGTTTTTTCTTTTGTGTCTTTTTTTTCTGTCCTCTAACAATGCAGTAACCTCTCTTTATATAGTGCAGGGGGTGATGACATAAAAAGGAAAAAATAAGAGAAACCAGAAAGGCAAGAATCATTTAATCACATGTACCATAAAAAGATTAACAAATTAGCTAATTTGGCAAATAAATCAGCGTGATTTGCCCCCAAAATCGTCATTCAAGCAGAGTAAATAAATTCAGCCCCAAAATAGACAAAAAAAATGAAAATTGCCATTCATATCAAAATGCAGCCCCAAAAGTAAATAGATATATTTACCAAATTCTTAGGAATGCCATATACGCCTGTAACTATATTGTCAAACAATTATGCAGAAACTAACTCCCATCAAGCTGTGAAACGAGTCCAAATTTGGAGAACAGATCACAAAGAAACGGATTATATCTAAAACTAAAAAATATAACAACAAAAAAAAAGAGAAAATATTGGAATACCAATGAATTTCACGCAAGTAACATGACAGGAAAATTGATTTTTGGCGAGAGAAAGACAACTTTGAACAAGTTATTTCATGAGTAAATAAAAAAATTTAAACAAACTTATCTTGTAGCAAACTCCATTGAACTTGAGTCGAGCTTGAAGGAGTTCGCCGGAGAAGAGGCTGCCATGGCGGTGAGGGTCGTTTGGTTCACTGTTTTGGCGGGAGAGAGGGAGCAGCGAGAGAGAGAGGGACGGGGCGGTGGTTGGCAGCGGGTTTGGGTGGTTGCATGGTGGTGGTTTGGGCGGTTGTTGGGTATTTTAAAGGGGGCGGCGGCTAGGGTGTTTTCGGGGGCTGTGGAGAGATGGTGTGAGAGAGAGAGAGACGGGAAGGAGACAGCGGAGAGAGGGGCTTGGGGAAGGTGAGGAGGTCGCGAGAGGGGGGCTGCCGGCGCAGCAATTGCCGGCAGCGGGGGCGATGAGGGAGCAGCGGGATGGAGAGGGAGAGGCGCCGCTGCTTTGGTGGTGACCGGTTTAGGGATGAGGAAGACAACGAAAAGAGGGAGAGGGGTCATTGGGTTGTTGCTGTCTTGTTGTAGGTGGCGACGGGTGGAGGTGGTGGCAGCCATGGATTTCGCCGGTGAGGGGAGAAAGAAGAGGGAGTGGGGGTGGCGGTTTGTTGGAGGTGGAGGTGAGAAAATGAAAATGAATTTTAGGGTTTGGGTATTAGGATGGTAAATGTGGGAGACGGGTCGGATCCGGGTCGGATAACGGGTACCCGAATTTGAGTAATAGCCACAAATTGTACATTGAGCCACGAAATTGGTAATTCTAGTTTAAGAATTAGCCACCAGATTGTAGAATATAAAAATTAGGGCCGTAAATTAGCAATTTGAATTTAAAAACTAACCATGAATTGTAAAATATTAAGAATTGGGCCATAAATTGGTAATTCGGATTTAAAGACTAGTCAAAAAATTGTAAAAGTTAAGATTAAGTCGTAAATTGACTCAATTTTGAATCAAAAGTGCAAAGATTGAAATAAAATTTTAAAATTTAAATGAATTCGAACAAAATGAGATAAAAATTGAAATAGTTGTCATCTAATTAACAATTAAAATATATATATTATTTTGAAATAAAATTTATTCAATGAAAATATTTCAACGTATTAAGGTTGTTAAAAAAAATTGGTAATTTTTTAATAATTAATGTAGCAAATAACGAACATTACTACTCCGGTTTGACAGATTTATTAAATCAAATTTATAACAATAAAGAAGATAATAATAATAATAATAATAATAATAATAATAATAATAATAATAATGATGATGATGATAATAATAATAATGGTAATTTTAAAATTGCTAAAATAATTCGTGAACATATGTTAATGCCTTTTAAAACTTGAGAATTTTATAAAATGTGCGATTACTTCGATACTATTAAAAAAAATAAACTCAAAGTTTTTTTAAAATACCCACTTAATCAAATGACATCGTAAAATGCGTTATGGGTCGGTCAAAATCGGGTGTCAACAGCTGCCCCTTCTTTGCTCGGGAATGAAGGATGAATTGTTGAGCAAAGAAAGTTGACGGAGTAGCCAATTTTGTCCGACCGATGGAACTTTATCGGAGAAAAAGTGTACGAGAGTACGAAAACTAAAAGTGTACGACCGATGGGATTCTGGAACGACCAAAAATTTAAACGAAATGAAGATAGCGATACGAATCTTGAAATAGGAGCAAGTAGTAGCTTGGACTGGAAGGATAAGATGGTACGAAAGTGAAAATATTTGGTGCGGTTCGAATGGTAGCAGAAGAGCGAGAGCAAGGCATAGTACAGATGATGTGAAAAATGTCAGAGGTTTATGGCGAAAGGCATGTATCCAAACTGAATGCTATAATACACAGAACTCCATGAAATTCGAAATCTGTAACCTTTAGAACACTAGGTAAAATGTTTAGAACCTGTATATTAAGTAGAGCAATAAATTCGTAAATATGATGCAAGTTCCCACTTAGACCATGAGATTTGCCGTAAAACTATGAGGATGATGTTTTAGGCTATGATGTCTTGGGCCATGCTAATTGTAAATTATATCCTCAGGTTATGAAATGATGTCCGTAGGCCATGAAGGATGATGCCTTTGGACGATGATACCCTCGGATCATGCTAAACATAAATTAAATCCCTAGGCCATGAAATGATGTCCTTAGGCTATGAAAATGATGCATTTGGACTATGACGCCTTAAGGGTATGCCATTTTCATGCGATTTTTCAGGCCAATGTAAAATTTTCAAAAGGAGGCCATGCAATTTCAGTAGGCAAAATGTAGTGTCAGAAGGCCGTATAAAAGAAACTTTCTTGTTTAAATATAAATGTGATTTCAGTACGCCATGCAAAGTTTTCAAAGAAGGCCACGTAGTAGGCCAAAAGTGATGTTTTACTAGGCCATGCAATTTTCAATGCGTTCTTGGTAGGCCAAATATAAATTTCATTCGCTGAAAAATGTCATTTTATGCGAAAAAATGCAATTTCACGTAACTTAGTAGGCCAATGCAAATTTCACATAATTTGGTAGGCCAATGCAAATTTCAGTAAGCTTGGTAGGCCAATGCAAAGTGCAATTTGCAACAATTTTAGTAGGCTAATGCAGAAATGCAATCTTCAAGAATATTAGTAGGCCAATGCGAAAGTGCAATTTTCAATAATTTCAGTAGGCCAATGCAAAATGCGAAGTTCAGTAGGCCGATGTAAAAAATGTAATTTCATGTAAATTTAGTAGGCCCATGCAATTTTCATGCGAGTTTAGTAGGCCAATGCAGAACGTAATTTCATGCAAATTTAGTAGGCCCATGCAAAATGCAATTTTCAATAATTTTTAGTAGGCCAATGCAGAGATGCAATCTTCAGTAATATTAGTAGGCCAATGTGAAAGTGCAATTTTCAAAATTTTTAGTAGGCCCATTTAAAAAATGCAAAGTTCACGTGAGTTTAGTAGGCCAATACAAAAATGCAACTTTCATGTGAATCTAGTAGGCCAATGTAATTTCATGCAAATAGTAGGCCAAATGCAAAATGTATTTTTCGGTAGGCCAAGTACGATTTCGGAGGCAACAAGAAGTAGATTGATATAAAAGGAAATAAGATAATCTGACCTTCGCCCATTGTGAGAAAACGTCAATTGCTTTGTATGATACGAGGAGGCTTTCCGAGCATGTATGCCAGTCTACACTCAAAGAAAAATCATTAGTTTGAAAAAAGGGGAGGTTGATCTGTAGCCCGCACGCCCTTTTATTGATCTCTCGCCTTTCGTCTTGATGTCCTTGTTATCGGTTTTCAGTTCGAAATTTTTGAGAGCTGCTCAAAAATTTCTGCCCCAGTTTGTAGAAAATGATCTAAAAGAATTTTTGAGATCCTCTCAAAAATTCTGCCCCAGTTGTCTTGTCTACTTATGCTCTCTTTCCAAAAGAATTTTTGAGATCCTCTCAAAAATTCTGCCCCAGTCTGCGGTCAAGTGGGGAAATAAGATTTTTATTATGGTAAGACCAAGCTCCACAGGAGCGCCTACGTATCCCTCTTAAACGGGAATCAGGTCTGACGTAGTTCCAAATACAGGATGAAAGAGCATTAAATGAAACACTTAAGATAGAAGGAGGCCAAATTCCTGATTTATTCTGTTGATGTAGATGTTTCTTTCAATAGAATTCGAGCAAGGCAAATCTTTCCTTAGACAACACAGTTTTGAATATAACTTCAACATGCTCATTGATGATCTGGCAGTGGATTATTGGAGGTACTTGGCGTAGGGTCCCTCAAATATATGACCTTAGTATCGATCAGATTTTGAACCTTATCCTTCAAGGCGCGACATGCGTCAGTCGTGTGTCCCTTCATTCCTGAATGGTATGCACAAACTTTATTTGGATCATACCACTTGGATTGAGTGTCTGGATTCAGAGCAGGAATAGGAGTGATATAGCCAGCTTCTTTCAACCTCTCGTAGAGTTGTGCTATGGGTTCAGCCAGAGGAGTGTAGTTTTTGGTAGGTTTTCTTTCAAAGTTGGGACGATTTCTGTAGTTTGGTCGTTGAGGAGGTGGAGGTGGAGGTGTTTGAAAGTACCTTGGTTGGGTATGATAAACGGGGTATGTAGGTTGTTGATATGAAGTGTGAGGAGTTTGATAGGGAGTAGGTGGTGGATAAAAGGGAGGAGGTGTGATATATGAAGACGTAGGACAGTGTGGGAGTGGCGGAGTCCATATTTGGTGTCTGATAGGAGCTTTATGTGCCATCATTACCGAACCCACCTCTTTCTTCTTACGAATATCGGGCATACCTCCGGACTGCAAGGCTTTGTTAGTAGCTTGTAAAGCCTCTAGGTTGATAATTGTGCCATTTTTTATACCCTCCTCAATTCTTTCTCCCAACTTGATGATGTCTGCAAAGCTCTTTTCTGCCACGAGCATCATTCTATCATAATATTGAGGTTCTTGGGCCCGAATAAAATAATCCTTCATTTGAGATTCCTCCAGGGGTGGCTTAGCCTTAGCAGCCTCGGACCTCCATCTTATGGCGTAGTCTCGGAATGATTCACTTGGCTTCTTCTTTAAGTTTTGAATATAGAACCAGTCTGGTGCATTCTCAATGTTGAACCCAAACCTATTCATGAAATCCGAAGCCAAATCCTCCCAACTTGTCCACTTTCGTGAATCTTGTTCTATATACCATGTCAGGGCTTCCCCTGTGAGGCTTCTAATGAACAGCTTCATTCTAATCTTTTCATTCTTTCCCACTCCTACCAGTTTATCACAATACATGCGCAGATGAGCCCTGGGATCTCCAATACTATTGTACAGTTCAAATTTTGGAGGTTTGTATCCTTTTGGTAACTCGACATCGGGGTGCATACACAGATCTTCATAACTCAGGCCAGTTACCTTTTTACTTTCTTCTACATGTCGCATGCGATTGCTCAGACTATCCAGTCTCTCAGTTAGGGATTTAATCAACATATCCTTTTGAGAGGATTCTGATTCATGGTAGTTGTGGACAAAAGGGGATGTCTCGACATATATAGGATTGTGAGTGTGAGTTCCAGAGGCATGGGCTTTTAAGATGTTGGCAGTGGACTTGGGAGGAATATCTTGAATGTAGGTGGGATTTTGTGGGTACCATGTTGGTTCATAAGTGCTTAGTTGATGTGGGTTTGGATGATTGTTTAAAGGGGGTATATAAGTGGGGTTGGACTGGTTTTGGGAGGTTAGATGAGTTGGTGGAAGATGATTTGAGAAGGTGGTTTGAGTTGTAGTGACTGGGTCATCCATGTGTGCTCCGAAAGGAGTGCCGAGAGAAATGGATAGTCTGGCCAAGTTGCGCATGCTGGCCATTTCATCCTCCAACTCTTGAATTTTCCTTTCCAGTCTTAGAGTTAAATCATCCGGTTGGACCCCTCTTTCAGAAGACTCCACTCTCTCAATGGCATTATTGTCATTCATTTTATCCCTTCTTTGATGACTCAAACTTGGAGGAGTAGGCGGAGGACCTTTCGATCGTGTGTGATAGGCCAGGATGTGTGCACAGATCAACCTTTGGGGAAAGGGGAAGACATGACAATAAAGGTGCAAAAGTAGATAAGAAGAGAGAAGTAAAAAATAAAGTTAGTGCCATGATAACAAAAGCATATGTTTAATTAAGTAAAAAAAATAAACGCCCTAGGATGCAGGGAGCCTCTTTGAGCCAGAGGTAGGCCTAACGCGACAAGCAAGTGATTTTCGATAATTAATCCAAGCCTTAGATTATTAGTTGGAGTTTTAGAATTAGAGACAAATAATAATAAAAAACATACCATTTTATTCCTTAAATAACAAAGGAACAAAGGGAAAGCTAGAATATCCGACACTTTCGAGAAAGACAAAAGCTAGGCCTAAGGGACAAATAAGGGAAATAAACTTTTAAAAGATAAAAAAAAGATAAGCCCTCTAGGGATGGTGGTCGTCGTGATCAATCTCCTCAGCATCTCTTGTAATCCACTCGGAGTACTCTAGCGTGATGTGAGGCTCATGCCTGAAAATGCTGATGACGATAGATCTCACCCACCTCCTCATTATGCCACGAACTTGTGGGACTCCTGGCCCAAAATCATACTCGGAGGCCCTCATGTCATCGGTTGGTGGAACCCTTTGGATCTGCCCGAACTGTCGAAGGACTCGCAGTGGAGCATATGGTTGGACACCAGTCAGACCAATGAGCTCAAGATAGCCCAATTCCTCTCCTCTTGTCATGGCGTGATATATGTCTAACCAGGGGTACACCCACTGAACGTGAAGAGCAGAAAAATCTTTCAAGAAAGCATACCATTCCTCAGTTCCTTTAGGAGCAACAAACCCTACCATTCTTCTTGAATGACTGTGAATTTTGTTCTGCAGCCCACCTTGAATATTATTTTGATGGAAGTGTTCGATGGCCCATAATTGGAGTAGCATGTTGCATCCTTCAAAGAACGTTCCACCTCTGACACACTTGGAGGATGCCCTCGTTATCTCTGCGACGATCATGGGCACAAGAGTTGCATTGCTTCACTTTCTAGCTAATACCTGAACCACATGACCCAAGGAAGTGTCTATTTTTCCGTCCTTTTTGGGGAAGACTAGGGTGCCCAATAATGCAATGGCAAAAGCATTTACGCGATATTTTTCCCATGCTTCCGCTGAACACAAGAAGTCTTCGCTAAAATTTCTGTATCCGTCTTGATGTCCAAATCGGGAATACAGAAAATCCATCGAAACCCAATTGTGACCCAAGGTAATCACCCCTGGCATGTACTTCAGTCCTAAAGCTCTCAGGAACCTGTTTGGCGTCTGTTGGTGAGGTATAATCATGCTTCCCCCATAATATTTCAAGTCAGTAAAACCCCCGATTTCCTCGATAGTTGGGGTCAGCTCAAAGTGTTCAAATTTGAAGACTGCTCTAATGGGGTTCCAGAACTTCAGCAGGGCCTTGATAAGATGTCGGTCTGGGAGGACATAGATGAGGAAAGTCAATCCGCCCACCAATTGGGCTATCTCTATAGCATAATCTTGCCTCATATTTTCCCACCAACGTTGAAGGCTGGGATTGACATCCGCCACCATCTGAATGTCAGGAAAGTCTGGGAGAGCCATTTCAGTTCTGCACGCAAGAAAGACAAAACATGTTCTAAAACTCCAGTTTGACAATAATTAGGCTTGGATTAATTACGATAATCACATAGGCACATAGTATGCAGTATTTCGTCTTGGAGGGTGATTGGACCCTCTAGACTTAACAGGGTGGCTACTATTATGTAGATTGACCCCCTTGGGGTCAAACTACCTAAGGCTTATGCATGCATGATCTTAATTTTTTGGGGTGGATAGCTCTATCCTAAGTTTTCTAAAGAGTGGGTTTAGACACGGACTGGGTATTCTTATGCGAGAAGCACGTGGTCCAACGGTAGTAAGACTATCCGCCATTCACCACGCAAGCGCTTACTCTCTAAATTTTGGTTTTGAAAAGAGTAGGGAGAAGTGCAAAGGCACGACATCACCTTAAAGAGAAATTAAGAGAGTCCCAAGTGGGGGAGTTTATGAACGGAATGCCAGTTTAATTTAAACAGTAACATTTAGCAATTATGGCAATGTTAAACAAGTAATTTAAAATAGGCAATAAATAAAGGGAAAGAGGTGTTAGAAGGGATACGGAAAAGGAAAAGAAAATAGTAGGAGATAATAATAAAAGAGTAAAGCGATTTAAAATAAACAATTAAAATGAAACCCACATAATACAAAACACGTAATGGTTAGAGCCTAATGTCCCCAGCAGAGTCGCCATTCTGTCGCGCCCCATTTTTTCCTCGCGGAGAAACGGGTACCTGGACGACGTCGTGGCAACGACTCTTTTGGGATTTAATTAAAGAGTCGCCACCTAATGAATTAAGGTGCATTAGGACACCATTATAGCCTAAGGGTCGAAGTTAACCAGAGAGAGGGTAAGGGCTCAAATTACCTCAAAGGGAAGGTGTTAAGCACCCTTCGAGGTCCGCAAAGGCGGGTCCCGACCGTGTCTCGTATTTATGTGGGGGTTGCAAATAGGGTCTATTATTTATTTATAATTCCTAAATTTGATTCTAGGCGGTAAAATAAATTAAATTAATCTAAAAATCAAAAACGCCAGAAATATAAGAAAGAAAACCAATTTAAATTATATTTTTAGTACTTGGAATTGATTCTAAGTGATCAAGTAAACAAATAATAAATGAACAGTAATTAAACAGATTGAGTTATTTAATTCTCGGATCAGTTACTCGGCTTTTATTCGGAAAAGGCTTCATATGGCTTAGTTGAGCCAAAAGACAAAACCAAAGTTTGTCTTATTTAAGCACGAGTTTGATTCATCATTTCCGAGTCCTAACTACCCCTACCCCTCCTAAGTTGATTTTATTATTATTTAATAACTTACGAGCGTACTACAAAAGAGAAAAAAAATCTACCGCTCCTAATATGCCTAGCGCCCCTCCTAGTGTCCAAGAGGCATTGGACTTTTCTATTTTTGGTAGGTTCTAGACTTAAGAGAATATAGGGCTTCCTAAAGGACCATCGTCAACCACAACAAACAGGACAAGACAAATGGCAGGTCAAGGTCTCATATGGCCTCTAAAAGGATCATCTGAAAATTATTACTAGCATGGCATAAAAAAATATTTTAAGGAATTAGAGACAACTTAATTAATGCAGTCCTATAAACAAGATTCCTAAAACTTTCTTTATTTATGGTTTCTATAGGCATAAAAAATATTTTTTATTTCCTATAGACATGATATCTAATAAAATTAAACATTTTAATTTTTAAAGGCACGATAAAATTAGAAAGAAAACATTTTGGTTCTTACAAGCATGGTATCTAATAAAATTAGAAAAAAAAGCATTTTTGATTCTTAAAGGCATGATATCTAATTAATCTTTTAATTATGGTATCAAATAAAAAAAGAAACATTTTTTTTCCTTAAAGACATGATATCTAATTAAACAAGGTATTTAAGAAAACATTTTTTTTTTCTTAAAGGTGTGACACCTAATTAAACATGATATCTAATAAATTCAAAAGAAAACATTTTTTTATTTCTTAAAGACATGACATCTAATTAAATCTAATTAAACATAGTGCCTAATAAAATCAAAAGAGAACATTCGCATTTCTTAAATGATATCTAATTAACATTTTAATGCTTATAGAGATAATTAAAAGAACAACTTAATTTGAACGCTCTCTATGTTAAGATTGCCTAGACATAATTTTATATTTTATATTTTTTATCTAAATAAAGTTTGCCTAAGCGATTGTCAGGAATGCCTAATAATCAACAAGATAGCAAGTATTTCCCCTCCCCCCTTTTTACTATATCCCCAGATTGTTCAATATTACAATATCGCAAAACGACAAGGGAAATAATCCTAGAGCTACTAGCAAATAAGCAAACATCTATATTTTGCAGTGAAGGCTTTAAACGATATTCTCATTCCGTTTCAACCCGTGAGGGTCGATACTCCCGTTCATATAAGTAAGGGTACCTGCAGCACTCGCAATGTCTGGCAATAATAATAATATGATAGCAATAATAAACAAAACAATACAGAGGTTTTATTTTAATATGTCCAAAAAGGGAGTGAACCAACGACACGACATTTATGGTAAGCACGTTAGGACATCATTTAAACATAGCATGGTCAAGAGAACAAACCAGTTTAACCAAATTGAATGCCAAAAGATGAACTTGAAAAGGTTGCTTCACTCTTCTTACTGCAATGCTTCCTTTTCCCCTTTTTTTCCAGAGAAAATACTAAACAAATATTGTAGGTATGCTCGCAAAGACAAGAGTATATTCTTTTCTTTCTGTGCTTCTTATTCTCTTCTCTGTTTTTTCTTTTGTGTCTTTTTTTTTTCTGTCCTCTAACAATGCAGTAACCTCTCTTTATATAGTGCAGGGGGGTGATGACATAAAAAGGAAAAAATAAGAGAAACCAGAAAGGCAAGAATCATTTAATCACATGTACCATAAAAAGATTAACAAATTAGCTAATTTGGCAAATAAATCAGCGTGATTTGCCCCCAAAATCGTCATTCAAGCAGAGTAAATAAATTCAGCCCCAAAATAGACAAAAAAAATGAAAATTGCCATTCATATCAAAATGCAGCCCCAAAAATAAATAGATATATTTACCAAATTCTTAGGAATGCCATATACGCCTGTAACTATATTGTCAAACAATTATGCAGAAACTAACTCCCATCAAGCTGTGAAACGAGTCCAAATTTGGAGAACAGATCACAAAGAAACGGATTATATCTAAAACTAAAAAATATAACAACAAAAAAAAAGAGAAAATATTGGAATACCAATGAATTTCACGCAAGTAACATGACAGGAAAATTGATTTTTGGCGAGAGAAAGACAACTTTGAACAAGTTATTTCATGAGTAAATAAAAAAATTTAAACAAACTTATCTTGTAGCAAACTCCATTGAACTTGAGTCGAGCTTGAAGGAGTTCGCCGGAGAAGAGGCTGCCATGGCGGTGAGGGTCGTTTGGTTCACTGTTTTGGCGGGAGAGAGGGAGCAGCGAGAGAGAGAGGGACGGGGCGGTGGTTGGCAGCGGGTTTGGGTGGTTGCATGGTGGTGGTTTGGGCGGTTGTTGGGTATTTTAAAGGGGGCGGCGGCTAGGGTGTTTTCGGGGGCTGTGGAGAGATGGTGAGAGAGAGAGAGAGACGGGAAGGAGACAGCGGAGAGAGGGGCTTGGGGAAGGTGAGGAGGTCGCGAGAGGGGGGCTGCCGGCGCAGCAATTGCCGGCAGCGGGGGCGATGAGGGAGCAGCGGGATGGAGAGGGAGAGGCGCCGCTGCTTTGGTGGTGGGTTTAGGGATGAGGAAGACAACGAAAAGAGGGAGAGGGGTCATTGGGTTGTTGCTGTCTTGTTGTAGGTGGCGACGGGTGGAGGTGGTGGCAGCCATGGATTTCGCCGGTGAGGGGAGAAAGAAGAGGGAGTGGGGGTGGCGGTTTGTTGGAGGTGGAGGTGAGAAAATGAAAATGAATTTTAGGGTTTGGGTATTACGATGGTAAATGTGGGAGACGGGTCGGATCCGGGTCGGATAACGGGTACCCGAATTTGAGTAATAGCCACAAATTGCACATTGAGCCACGAAATTGGTAATTCTAGTTTAAGAATTAGCCACCAGATTGTAGAATATAAAAATTAGGGCCGTAAATTAGCAATTTGAATTTAAAAACTAACCATGAATTGTAAAATATTAAGAATTGGGCCATAAATTGGTAATTCGGATTTAAAGACTAGTCAAAAAATTGTAAAAGTTAAGATTAAGTCGTAAATTGACTCAATTTTGAATCAAAAGTGCAAAGATTGAAATAAAATTTTAAAATTTAAATGAATTCGAACAAAATGAGATAAAAATTGAAATAGTTGTCATCTAATTAACAATTAAAATATATATATTATTTTGAAATAAAATTTATTCAATGAAAATATTTCAACGTATTAAGGTTGTTAAAAAAAATTGGTAATATTTTAATAATTAATATAGCAAATAACGAACATTACTACTCCGGTTTGACAGATTTATTAAATCAAATTTATAACAATAAAGAAGATAATAATAATAATAATAATAATAATAATAATAATAATAATAATAATGATGATGATAATAATAATAACGGTAATTTTAAAATTGCTAAAATAATTCGTGAACATATGTTAATGCCTTTTAAAACTTGAGAATTTTATAAAATGTGCGATTACTTCGATACTATTAAAAAAAATAAACTCAAAGTTTTTTTAAAATACCCACTTAATCAAATGACATCGTAAAATGCGTTATGGGTCGGTCAAAATCGGGTGTCAACAATATCAATTCCTTGGAAATTCTTGGATCTTTCCTTTGAATTTCCCATATCTTTAATTAGTTTTTCTCTTTCTCTTTTGTTGCTACTTCCATATTCTTGTCACGCCCAAAGTCCCATTAAGGTGGAGTGGCACTCATTGCCGACAAGGTTCGGGAGAACCAGCGTATAACTATACACTTTCTATGAACATTATGAGGGGTTTCCACATTCAACATACTTTCAAGAAAGTAGACAATAATAACAAGCCAAAAGGAAATGCATATGACTAGGCAATTGGAGCCACGATGTCTAAAGTATGATACATGACCACACTTTAATTTACATAGTCTATAAAGCCTCTAGATAAGGAACAACATTTATAAGGATCGGGACAGGCCTCACCTCATGTCCAACTATACAATAAAAAAATATAAGCTCTAGATACACAAAGCCCCGAAGCAACCTGGAGCTCAGTAACAACAGTTCGATATCCTGAACTCCTACTGAGGAAATCTGCTAGCTCCTGTACCTGCAACATGAAATGTAGGTCCCCCGTAAGGGACGTCAGTACGAGATAATGTACTGAATATGTAAGGCAGGAAGTACTTATGAAATAAGAACTCAAATGAAACCAACACTGGTGTGTAATGATAAAAGACCGCCTTTAGTCATATTGTGGAATCATGTACTTTATGTCCTTTTTATTACTTCACCTTTCTTTACTGTATAATCTGTGCACAATATAATGTAAATGACCAGCTGATCAGTGGTAAATCAATATCGGGATCGACCCATGCTAGGCTTTCCTTTCACCCCTGGGTTACCCCCCGTAATATGGTATCAACCCATGCTAGGTGATTTTTCCACCCTTGAGATATCGCCTATCAACAAGCAACTTTGACTTATCTTTTATTTACTTTTGAGATGATTCTTTTGGTGGCCATAACATTTAGAGTTGTAGGACTATAGACATAACATATGACATGTAACAATCATGCAAGATAGTACTGCAATGAAAAGTGTAGGTTACACAACTAATGAATTACATAGGATATGAAACAACACGTTGATTTTATTTAGCAACAAAAGAAACTCATGTATTTTGGTATCCAATGTATGTATGCAGGTTTGACAATAGCTATGTATAGGAATATATGAACACATTAAAAAGTGGAGACACGGTTATCAGTTATATCAGACTCTATAAGTGCCTCTATGCGTCAAGGAAGAACCTATATTTCATGCCAAATAATATAAAAATGAGTAGCCTTACATACCTCATTGTACTACGTCGTTATTACCTTGAAGTAACCTTCTTTTCCCCCAAATATTCATCTATAATAGGACAAGTGATAAAACTAGTAATAGCTGCTAATAAACACGTCTTGGCAGTCCAATCTCAGAGAGAAATAACACTCGTGCAGCAAACTTGTAATTATCAACCGAAGAGTATTCCTTCAACCTTTCCACTTCTAATCGTATATTTTTTAATACGCATTCTCATGTACATTTCACATCCAGCTTGTTTTAGTCCCATAACAGTCTTACAATAGCTCACAAAGCACAACACGTAACAATTCTACACAACACACAAGTAGGCAACATAACAAAGTCTTCTCACTACATTTCAAAGTCAACAATCCCAAACATGTTTCAACTTCAACCAAAACTGTCTCCAACATATTTACACATAAAAATAGTCCTTATATAGTCCAAAATAGTCCCAATATAGATGGAGGACATGCAACAACAATTCTCAATTACCTGTCCACAAGTTCCTTCAACAACAACAACAACAACATACCTAATGAAATCCCACAAGTGGGGTTTGGGGAGGGTAGAATGTACGCACACCTTAGCACTACCTCATGAAGGTAGAGAGGCTATTTTCTGGAAACCCTCATCACAAATTTCCATAAGAAGAATAAGCTAGATATGGAAACATGAAAGGAAGAGAAAGAGAAAGTGAACAGAATGAGCGATTAATAACAAAAAACACATGACAGAAGTAAATTCGAGACAATTAACATATATAAGGCAGATATAGACAACACCAGACAACTTCTACTACCCTATTATGCCCCACGGCCAGACATCAACCTACTAGCCGATTAGCCTGCTACTCTGATTCGCGACCTCCACTCCTTCCTATCTAAGGTCATGTTCTCAGTGAGACCAGGTTTCACCATATCTTGTTTGATCACCTCTCCCCAATACTTGTTCGGTCTACCACTACCCCTCCATGTAACTCCCAAGTCTAGCCTCTCGCACCTCCTAACAGGAGCAGTGGTACTCCTTCTCTGCATATGTCCAAACCATCATAGTCTTGCTTTCCTCATCTTGTTAGCTACACGAGTCATCTCTAGCTTTTTCCAAATGGTCTCTGTCACGCCCAAAGTCCCATTAAGGCAGACTGGCACCCGTTACCAACAAGGCTCGGGAGAACCAACATATAACCATACATTGTCTATAAACATTACAAGGGGTTTCCACATTCAACATGCTTTCAAAAAAGTAGACAGTAATAACAAGCCAAAAGGAAATGCGTATGACTGGGTTGTTGGGGCCATGATGTCTAAAATACGATACATGCCCACACTTTACTTTACATAGTCTACAAAGCCTCTAGATAAGGAAAAATATCTATAAGGACTGGGACAGACCCCCGCCTCATAACCAACTATACAATGCAAAAATATAAGTCTAGACGCATAGAGCCCCGAAGCAACCTGGACCTCAGTAACAGCTGCTGGATATTCTGTACTCCAATTGAGAAGACTTACTAGCTCTTGTACCTGTAGCATGAAATGCAGGTCCCTCGTAAGGGACTTCAGTACGAGATAATGTACTGAATATATAAGGTAATAATATATGTAAAGTAGGAACTCAAGTGAAATCAAGTAGCAAGATATAAATGCACAACGCATAGTAAAAGACCACCTTTATTATACTTGTGGAGTTATGTACATTACATTCTTTTCTTTACTCGTCAGTACTTTATAATTTCCTTTTAGGCATGTATTATGAATGACCCGCTGATCAGTGGTAAAAGAAGATGACCCATGCTAGGTATTTTAACCCCTGGGATGCTGTCCTCATAGCTATAAAAATCGGGATGCTTTAACCCCGACTTTATCCTTGATTTTTTGCCACATTTTACCAAGTAGGTGATGCACCTACTTGGCCTTTTCATTTGGGCCTTTATGGGTCTCTAGTTATTGGGCCTTGGCTGCCCACTCTTTCCTTTTTTACTTCATTTGGGATGGGCCAGAAATTTCAAGTAAATGGTCAGTGACCTTGGGCCCTATAAGATGGCCAAATAAGTCTTAATAAGTGGTACACCTACTTGGCCCTTTGGGTTGGTCAAAAAGTCTAAATAGGTGATGCACCTACTTGTCTCGTTAAGTCAAGAAAGCAGCTTGTTATCTTACCTCTTTTCTAAATCATAATCCTATATATTGCATCTTAATATTCCACTTTAGATTTTTAGCTCAAATAACACCTTATTGTCTCAGATTTAAATGCTTTCGTCGAGTTTATCTTGGATTCACACCCGCTGAAACATGTGAGATATCACAGCAACTCTCGATCCAATTCAAATTATTACCACCCTTATAAAAAAAACGTAGTCCCTCACTTGTACCATAAGCCTATGCCAAGTGTCACATAAGTAGGACTAACACGTAGAAAATATGGAGTGTTACAGTCTCATTCCTAATCTTATCATTCCTAGTGTGACCACACATCCATCTCAACATCCTCATTTCTGCGACCTGCATTTTCTGAGCATGTGCATTTTCTATTAGCCAACACTCCACCCCTGACAACAAAGATGGTCTAACCACCATTCCGTAAAACTTACCTTTGAGTTTAGGTGGTATCTTCTTAACACATAATACTCCAAAGGCAAGCCTCCATTTTATCCATGCATCCCCAATACGATGTGTAACATTATCGTCGATATCGCCCCTACTCTAGATGATAGACCCCAGATACTTAAAGCTTTCCCTCTTAGGGATAGGGTGAGCGGCAATCTTCACATCAATGTCTGCTTCATTCCCCACACCACTGAATTTGCACTCCAAGTATTATGTTTTGATCCTGCTCAGTTTGAATCCTATGGACTCCAAGGCATGTCTCCAAACCTCCAACTTATCATTAACTTTGGTCCAAGTCTCATCGATCAGTACTATGTCATATGCAAACAACATACACCATAGAACCTCCTCCTGAATAGATCAGGTCAGCTCATCCATCACCAAAGCAAATAGAAAAGGGCTCAACACAGATCCTTGATGAAGACCCATCTCAACAGGAAAATATTTTGAGTTTCCTCTCACCGTTCTTACTCGAGTTTTGGCTTCATCATACATGTCCTAGATCACCCTTATATACACCATTGGGATGCCTTTCACCTCTAAACATCTTAATAGGACATCCCTCGGGACTTTGTCGTAGGCCTTCTCGAGATCAATGAACACCAAATGAAGGTCCTTCTTTCTTTCCCTATATTTCTCCACTAATCTCTGAACAAGGTAAATTGCTTAGTAGTCGACCGCCCTGGCATGAATCCAAACTGATTCTCTGAAATAGACACTACTTTTCTCACCCTCATCTCCACCACTCTCTCCCACACCTTCATAGTGTGACTTAACAACTTGATACCCCTGTAGTTATTTTAGTTTTGAATATCACCCTTGTTCTTGTACAATGGAACCATTGTACTCCTCCTGCATTCATCTGGCATCTTGGCAGTCTTGATAATAGCATTGAACAATCTAGTCAGCCACTCTATGCCATCCTTGACCATGTTCTTCCAAAAATCTACCAGAATCTAATCAGGTCTGATCACCCTCCCTCTCTTCATCCTACTAATAACCCTTCTAACCTCCTCAACTCTGAACCGCCTGCAATAACCAAAGTCTTATTGACTTTCGGAGTGTGCCAACTTACCTCGCTCAATATCTCTATCTCCTTTTTCGTTTAAGAGTTTATAAAAGTAAGTTGGCTACCTTAGTTTAATGGAAGTCTCATCCACCAACACCTCACCCTCCTCATCCTTGATGCACTTCACTTGGTCCAAGTCATGAGCTTTCCTTTCTCTCTCTTTAGCAAGCATACTATACATTCTCTTCCCCCCCCCCCCCCCTTTATCACCTAGCTCCTCATATAGCACTCAAACTCTGCTGTCTTAGCACTCGTCACCGCCATCTTTGCTTCTGACTTAGCTGTCTTATAGATCTCCTTAAGCCTTTACTTTTTATCCTCATCCCTACACTCCAACCACTTCGTATAAGCCACCTTCTTAGCTTTCACTTTGCCTTGAACTTCGTCATTCCACCACCAATCGCCTTGACGTCCACAAAAAGTCTCTCTCGAAATCCCTAGTACCTCTGTAGCTACCTTTCTAATGCAACCAGCAGTAGTGTCCCACATATTATTCATATTTCTGCCGCTACTCCAAGCGTCTAAGTTTCTCAACTTTTCTTCCATCTCATGAGAAAGGCTGGAGTCAGGCCTCCCTATCTAATCCTCGGTTGGGTGTAAACAACCTTCCTCTTCTTTTCTCTCTTAATCTCTAGATCCATCACTATAAGCCTATGTTGAGTGGAAATATTTTCACTCGGAATAATTTTGCAATTCTTACAAAGGCTTCTCTATCACCCTTCCGGAGAAGTAGGTAATCAATTTGAGTCTTAACTACCCCACTCTGAAAGGTAACAAGTGATTTTTTCTCTCTTCTGGAAATACGAATTAGCAATAACTACTCAAAGGCTTTAGAAAAATCCAAGAGAGACGTCTCACCCCCATATCTTTCCCCAAAACCAAAGCCTCCATGGACATTTCAAACCCACTAGTGGTAGCCCCAATATGCCCATTAAAGTCTCCCCCGATGAAGAGTTTTTTCGTCACTGGTATGCCTCTCACCGCCTCATCCAAATCTTCCCAAAAGAGCCTTTTGACTTCCTCGTCTATGCCCACTTGAGGCGCATAGACACTAACTACATTCACTATGTGCCCACCCACCACAAGTTCAATAGACATCATCATATCGTTAAACCTCCTAACCTCCACCACATATTCCCTAAGGTCCTCGTCTACTAGTATACCTACACCACTTCTATCCGTAGAACCACCTGAACCCGTATACATCCCGAGCTTTGGTCCTAATCCTTCTAGTCTCCTGGAGACACGCTATATTAATTTATCTCCTCTTAGGACACTTTGCTAGCTCTATGAATTTCCCTGTAAGTTATCCTATATTCCACGATCCTACCCTAAATTCAGATAATTTTGTGCCCTTCTTACCCTCCCCCTATACCTCTTATCCCCGACCCCAACCGATGGCATGACCCTACTCCACCATCAGCTCTGGACGCCACTAACTAAGAACTGATAAATCAATAGAAAATTTAAGAGTAAGCCAAATAGAAGAAATTTAACGGTATAAATTTAATAGCAGAATAATACACAAGTTAACACACAATGTTAGTGAGAAAAAAGTTAGGCACAACCAGTCAAGAATAATGAAATAGTGCAGAAGAGAAATAAAATAGTGCAATCAAGAACAATAGGCAACAAGAAATGGAAAAGATTGAACAAGAAGTATCAAGAAATATATATGTACAAAGGAAAATGGAAGATATCACCTGAAATTATACCGTAGGTTGCCGGAGCTGTCGAAATCTGTTTTTTTCGGCCCCAAATCACGTACCCTCAAGAAAGCACAGAGAAGCAGGTGGCACACTCAAGAATCGATCTCTAATTCTGAATTTTTCTGTACTTCGTTGCTTGTTGGGAACCGACCCTTTTCCAATGTTTTCATTCAAAGAAGATGGGTTGCAGCTGTGAGGAATCGCAGAGACTTGGAATGTATAATCAAGAAGATAAAGTGAGAAGAAGAAATTGCCAAAATCACTTGAAGAGCAAGAATCAAAATATGGATCTGTCTGGGTTGCAGAAATTTGATCAAACAATTTCTTGTCTAAGTTGATGGGAGGCTTCAGAAATTTAATCTGCTTCTGTAGTAAAATTGTTTCTTCAATATACAGAATATTTTTGTTATCAAGAATACCGTTCGGTTGTGGGAAATGTGAAGATTTCACCTGAACGTGAAGCAATGTTCATAACCAATGTGTTTTTTTAAAAACAACTAATCTATTTATTTTCTTGCAAGATGATAAAAGTCACAAGTTCCTACTAAGAGCGCAATTAAGATATCATACAAGAACTCATTTTTGCGGAAGATAAAAATGGTGCAGAAGCCTTCTTACATCACTACAGAACTTTCTTTTTAAAACATAAACCTTACTTCATAATCCAGCCAACCAAGAAGAGAAAAGCCTCTTAATAAACAAGAAAAGTGTACAACAATCTTCGGAACACATGTTGTCCAAAATTCCAGCACAAGTATAATCAGCATTCTCCTCATGTTTTTCATGGAAAAATTATACTACACCATAGGTATTTCTACTTACCTTAGCCTTCACGGATCAGGTCCTCTTCAAGAACCCTAAAGGTGTGCTTTGGATGCTTTGCAAAGTCAAGAAAGAGCAAGGAGAAAAACTTTGAAAAATCTGATTTTTGGTCTATGTTAAATGACTTGAAGTTGCTGGTTCTTAACCCCTTTTAAAGGGCCACTCTTGGTCGACTTTACCTTGTGTTTTAAGACACATTGGCCTTTCACTTGGGCCTTATTGGGATCCAATTTGATGGGCCTGGGCTGCCCATGTTTTCTCTTTTCTCTTCACTTAGTTTGGCCCAAATCGTCAAGTGGACCGTGAATCTACTTGGGCCTTTTTTTATTAATCTTTGGCTGAAAATATTGTCCCTTTATAATGCTAAACAATGGGATAAAATTACACCCATAACTTGGGCTTTATTCATTATCGGACTTGAAAAGATTTGGTGTTGGGCCTCGCCTCCGTCTACCTAGCCTATTTAAGCTAAGCACGTAGGTGACTCACCTGTTAGCTTCCTAAGTCTTACAAGCACCTCACTTTTTTCCACTTCGTTTAACATCACGATCTCCTCAATTTGGCTTAAAACTTATATACACTTACTCGTCTTAAATATAGCCCTCCAATCTAAAAGTTAGGCACTTTTAAAGTTGGTGCTTCTTCTACCAAATCATATCATGTTTTGTATGCCTAGACTAGTACACCTAATATATGGGGTGTTACAATTCTAGTATTCACTCCATATTAGGTTTCCTTTTAACCTTGATCTTGTCACCTAGGGTCTAGGAGTGACATGGCGAATGGGAACCTGAGAGTCCACAAAAAAGCCTTAAAGTATCCACATTCACATCATCAGTTCCGAAGCGCATAATAAAGTAGTAGTAAACATATAGTTCTAAGGGAGGGGAAAGTAGGACTCACGCTATGGGGATCTCATAGGGATGGGGATTTGCATGGATTCACATAACATATAGCACATAAGGACTAATGAATAGGTAAGTATGACTCACTCTATAGGGACAAAAAAGGACTTAGGATCTTCCACATTTCCATATCATAACACATATAAACATCATATCATAATCGAATCAAAGTGACCATATCAAATAGATAACTATAGCCATAAGCATAATATTCAAGTAGCATAACATAACGTACAATCGTACAAGAGTCTACAAGATTTTTAACAATGCCTTTAACATATGGAATGTGACTGGACCCAAGACATGTCCCTAGCTCACCCTCGAAGTAAGTAAAATATAAGCGGAAGCAACATAATAGGTAGATAGATGATAGCTTGTCCATGGATGATAGGACTCACCACAACAACTTCTCAAACTCCGAACTAGCCCTCAAACGATGAATGGATATAGTCTCTGGTCCCTACATGGTTAGATCATGTAAGTAAAAAGTATATGTTAGTACGTTTGAATGTAGTAAGTATGCCAGCATGCAATGCATATGACTTACACAAGGCACATATATAGAAAGAAGTATATAACAAAGAAGAATGATATACGATATGCCATGAAATCTATGATGCATGAAATTCCATATACTTTACCATAGAGGGGATGTTACTGGCCATGGGTAGACCTTGCTCCTCCTTACAAGAACACCACCTATTTTAGAGAAGAATCCTTACGAGGACACCACCCATTTCTAAAAGGATTTTCATATCATTTAATCATCGTATGGGAACAACGCCCATTTCGAGAAGGATTTCCTTGCTCATTCACGCTCC
This sequence comes from Solanum rostratum, assembly GCA_029948455.1. Classification (NCBI taxonomy): domain Eukaryota; kingdom Viridiplantae; phylum Streptophyta; class Magnoliopsida; order Solanales; family Solanaceae; genus Solanum; species Solanum rostratum. The sequence goes on from CM057055.1 coordinate 19,270,377, forward strand.
TCAAGGGAAAAACACCCACTTCGGGGAGTACCTTACCTTACGGGAACAACAACCATTTCGAAAAGGATTTTCAAACATTCACTCAGCTTATGAGAACAACACCTATTTCGAGAAGAATTTCCATAACATATCACAATCATCAACATAAGGCACAAATATTCGGTGCTAGGTCATCATCCTAAGGGAATACATATATATATATACATACTATCAAAAGAGGCACAAGTAATTTCAAATTGTTTTCATGCATACTTAGACTTAAAGGCCAAATCACACTTCATGTCCTAATTTCAGGCATAGGAATGGCTCATTCATAACCATACTTTCATCAAAATCATATTTATCAACATAATTGGTCTTAACACACTTCATATCCTTCATAAAAACCAATGCTTGTGCATGAATATGCCATGAATGATGAGAGGATAGCATGAGCAATAGAGATTCTATCTTAAATCATCAATACAGTATGAAATCCAAGTAAATTCATAAGTAAATCCACATTTCAGATCACAATTTAGATTACCCATACTTAAGTCAAACTGTAAAGGGATAATGCATATTCACATCTTCATAATATTCATGCAATTTATCATATTAGGGCTTGAATCACTTTAAAATAAACAATAAAACATAACCCATATCTCAAATGAATTAAATAAACAATAATCTTACAAACCCACTTTTAAAGTAAGCTAAATTTCATGAAAATCAAATTAAAAGAGTTTGGGTATTCATGGTCTAAAAGGGACATGAATCAATCCCACATACCTTAGTTCACGAAGAAGAAACAAGAAAAGTTTGATGAAGAATAGAGCCCTTCCTTAATCTCCAAGACAATCTTCAAAGGTTCATCTTAGGGGAGTTCTTAAGAGAGAGTTTGAAAATAATTCTAAGTGTAAGAATGAATTTAGATCAGAGAAGAAAAGTATAGGTCATTTGAATGTCTAAGGATAACATAGAAAGTCATAAAAGACCCTTAGGAGTAGCCAAAATAACAAGGATGCCATTGATGAAATGGAATAAAAATTGATGTCAAGGGTCTCGTACAAGGGTCATATGGTTTTTACAATGGCACATGGACTGTATGCCCTTTCGTGAAGCCACACTTTTAAAATTTCAGCAGGATTTCTTCAAGTCAAGGGTGCTTCCATTGAAGGTCTCACGGACCGTGTGAAGCTTCAGGGGTCGTACAAGCATCCTATGAAGGTACCAAGGTTCGAGACGGTGATTCCACAGTTAGAATATCATTTTGTGAAGAGGCTTCATGATACCCTATCCCCACGGTTTGTGAGAAGCCACTAGACCTATATGGGGGCCCGTGTGGCTTGCCTTAGCAAAAATGAAGGGAGCAGAGAGGGCAGGATTTACAAAAATGGGCATAACTGTGACACCCCACATCTTACATGTACTGGTCCTACGCATATGAAACATGATATGGTGGGGTCAAACCAGCACAAATTTTTAAAAGTTCTTGAATTTCAGATTAGAGAGTTATATGTACGTCTAACGTTCAAGAGGACCGAGTGTATATAAGTTTTAAGTCAAATTGAGGATGTTGTGGCCTTAAATGAAGTGAAAGAAGTGAGGTGCTTGTGGGACATAGGAAGCTAGCAGGTGGGTCACCTACGTGGTTAGCTTAAATAGGCTAGGTATACGGAGACGAGGCCCAACACCGAATTTGTTCAAGTCCGATAAAGAATAAACCCCAAGTTAAGGGAGTAATTTGGGCCCATTGTTTAGCATCATAAATGAAAAATATTTGCAGCCCAAGATGGTTAGGAAAAGGGCCAAATTACATTCACAACCCAATTCACAAATAGGGACCAAACTAAGTGAAAGTAAAAGAGAAATATTTGCAGCTAAGCCCATCCAATTGAAGCCCAATAAGGCCCAAGTGAAAGGGCCAAGTTCCTAAATCACCACCCTAATAAAATAAGGCTTGAAATGCAAAATAAAGTCGGCCAAAAGTGGCCCTTTAAAAGGGATTAAAAACCAGCAATTTTAAGTCATTCATACTCAGATTTTCTTCAAAGTTTCCCCTTGCTCTCTCTTCACTTTGTAAAGCAGCCAAAGCACACCTTTAGGGTTCTTGTTGAGGACCTAATACTTGAGGGCTAAGGTAAGTAAAAATACCATGGTTTAATATAAGTTTTCCATGAAAAACATGAAGAGTATGCTGGTTGTACTTGTGCAGGAATTTTGGATAACATGTGTTCCAAAAATTGTTGTACACTTTTCTTGTTTATTAAGAGGCTTTTCTCTTGTTGGTTAGCTAATTTATGAAGTAAGGTTTATGTTTTTAATAAGGATTGGTTCTGTAGTGATGATAGAAGGCTGCTGCACCATTTTTATCTTCCGCAAAATGAATTCTTGTATGCTATCTTAATGGTACTCCTAGTAGGAACTTGTGGGTGGATAATTGGTGATTGTTGTCTCATGTTTTCCATCTACTTTGGGACTATTTTTGGAATGTTTTAAGACTGTCTTTATATGTAAATAGGTTGAGAACAATTTGGTTGAGGTTGGAATAGATTTAGAATGGTTGACACCGAAATATAGTGAAAGGACGTAATGTTACGTTGCCTACTTGCGTGTTGTGTAGAGTTATTGTATGTTGTACTTGATGAGCTGTTGTAGGCCTGTTATGTGACTAAAACAGGCTGGATATAACATGTATATGACAATGTGTTCTAAAAAAAATATGATTAGAGGTGGAAAGGTTGAAAGAATACTCGTGGATTGATAGTTAAAAGCTTGCGGCCTGAGTGTTTGTTTTATGAGATTGGACTGCCAAGATGTGTTTATTAGCTGCTAATACTAGTTTTATCATCTACTATATTGTAGATAAGTATTTGGAGGAAAAGGATACTACTCCGAGGTAATAACGATATAGTACAACAAGGTATGTAAGGCTACTTGATTTCCTATTATTTGGCATGAAATCTAGGTTCTTCTTTGGCACATAAAGGCACTTATCAACTCCGGCATAACTAATTACTGTGTCTCTACTCCTTTACCATATTCATATGTTCCCTTATATAGCCATTGTCAAATCTACATACATACTTGGAGACCAAAGATACATGAGTTATTTTTTTACCAAGTAGAGTCCATATGTTGTTTAATCTCCTACACATTTCATTAGTTGTGTAACTCTCTTTTCATTGTGGTATTATCTTGTATAGTTGTTTATATGTCACATTTAATGTTTATATTCCTACAGTTCTAAATGTTATGACCACCAAAAGAATCATCTCAAAAGTAAATAAAAGATTAATTAAAGTTGCTTATTGATGGGTGGTATCCCAGGGTGGAAGAATCACCTAGCATGGGTCGATCCCATATTACGGGGGGCATCCTAAGGGTGAAAGGAAAGCCTAGCATGGGTCGATCTCGATATTGATTTATGACTGATCAGCTAATCATTTACATGATATATTGGGTGCACAGATTATACAGTAAAGAAAGGTAAAGTAATAAAAAGGACATAAAGTACATGATTCCATAATATGACTAAAGGTGGTCTTTTATCATTACACACCAGTGTTTGATTTCATTTGAGTTCTTATACAGTACTTCCTGCCTTACATATTTAGTACATTATCTCGTACTGACTTCCCTTACGGGGGACCTGCATTTCATGCTGCAAGTACGGGAGCTAGTAGATCTCCTCAGTAGAATTACAGGATATCCAGCTGCTATTACTGAGCCCCAGGTTGCTTCGGGGCTTTGTGTGTCCATAGCTTATATTTTTATATTGTATAGTTGGTGATGAGGCGGGGCCTATCCCGATTCATTTAGATATTGTTCCTTATCTAGAGGCTTTGTAGACTATGTAAACTAAAGTGTGGCCAAAGTAACGTACTTTAGACATTGTGGCTCCAATGGCCTAGTCATATCCTTTTGGCTTATTAATATTGTCTACTTTTTTTGAAAGCATGTTGAATATGAAAACCTCTTATATTGTTCATAGCAAGTGCATAGTTATATGTTGGTTCTCCCGGGCCTTGTCGGCAACGGGTGTCAGTCCGCCTTAATGGGGCTTTTGGCGTGACATTAACTTCTTGATCCAAACTCAAAATTAGGTGAAATTGGATACAATGCAAATCTAATTCAAAGATTTTCAATTCGGTATGTTGTAGGACACCCAGTTTATTTTGTGCAAGGATATATGGCTATTTAAATTTGACCCTTCTATCGATTTTTGTGAAAAGCTTAGCTAATAAAATTCCTTTGAACTTTGTTTGATGAAGGAGGCCCATGATGACCCTAAACCACCTAATTAAGCTTGTATTAAATGCTTATAAGTGAACTTAGCTTGAGCTTGAAGGTTCCACTCTGAGCTAACAATTTGGGGGGTATTACATTCTCTCCCCTTAGGGTCATTCATCCCGGAATGAGAAACGGGCTAGCTTGAAAGGATAGACTTGGTCATGAAACATTCCAACATGATGACGAAATGCATAACTCATTATTTGAAAATGATAAATTCATCAAAATTCATGATAAAATATCTTTCAAATCATTTTTGTGCATATGTATGCATGTCATGTCATGAAACATTGGAGTGAAAGAATTAGGACCATTTAAAGTAGGAAGAACCTAAATACCATAGGCTTGAGTAGATTCAAAAAGATAGGGGTATCATCACATACTAGACTCAAATTCCCACGTAGCAATTTCATCATGTTGGTTTTCCCCAAGCACTTTAACGAAAGCCACATCCTTGTTGCGAAGCTCCTTCACTTGTTTGGCCAATATTTCAATCGAAACCTCTTCATAGGTCAAGTTCTCCCCAACTCCAACACCTTCCCTAAGGTACCACCAAACTAGGATCACCAATTAACTTTTCTTAAACCCCGATATGTTTTGGTGGATGCATAGCGTACCGGATAATAAGAGTTGCTAGCTTTACTCATGATCACCACTCTAAGACCATCAATAAACTCTTTGGCAATAATAGATTTACCCACGAGAGCATAAACTGAAAAGGGCTCCCTCAAGATTTTAGGACTCAAACCAAACTTAACAACCAAAAGAGGAGTCATAAAAGATGAATTTGCACCTGGATCAAGCAAAGCATAACATCAAAATCAAAGTCTTTTAATGTACCTGTCATAACATCCGAAGTCTCCTCAACTTTCTGACAAGCATGCAAGGCATAGGACTTGTTGTGCCTGGGGTCACCACCTTGCTAGGCTTTAGGTTGGCCTTGATCCTTCTTAGTCACCTTGGGACAGTCAGCAATTTTGTGGCCCGTATCATCACATCCATAGCAAGAACCTGGACCCCTCAAGTACGCACCGAAATGATTTTTCCCACACCTGCCACACTAAGGAAGTAATGGTACACCTCAAACATGTGCTTTGGGAGGAGGCACTCAAGCATTGGCAACTTGTGCATTAGAATCTTGTTCATGTTGAAAGCAACTTAAACCACCACCACTCCTAGAGTCAGAGAATCCACCATCATAACGAGCCCTCTAAGAATCATTCACCCTCTTCTCCTTGAGCTTTTCTCATTTAATCTATTCAGCATATGTCAAGAGCCTGGAGATGTCTATATTCTGAATAAGCATAGTCGTACGACATTCTTTCACAACCAATTTAGTAGATCCCAGAAAAAAACTTGTGCATTCTTGCACAGGGGTCAGCCACTAGCATAGGGGCATACTTCGAGATCCTTGTGAACTTGAGGGCATAGTCCTTCACATTTATACCCCTTTGTTTGAGATTGAAAAATTCTATCATCTTAGCCTCCGTAAGTTCAAGAGGGAAGAAACGATCCAAAAGGCTAACTTGAACTCCTCCTAATTAACTCTAGCACCACAAACCCTCTCCATCAACCACTGAGTGTACCATACTTGAGTCACATCCTTCAAGCAACTAACTCAGCTTTCTCCTCAGAAGTCACTCCCATAACAGTCAATACCTTAGAGAGTTCATCAATGAATTCTTGAGCATCCTCATCAGCCTTTGACCTATAGAACTCTGGAGGATTCATCCGGGTAAAATCTCTTACTCCAGCAGTCGGAGTTGGATCATAAGGAGGAAAATTGGTCTGTCTAGCCTGGGTAGTCACCACTTGGGCTAGCATAGCAATAGCAGTACAGAATTCACCATTACTGATAAGCTCTTCCATGGGCCCCTGAGGAACTTAGTCCTCATTAACCGAGGGATGTCTAGGTAGGGGAGCTCTTCATAGAGGCATCTTCTGTAAGGCATCAAGGACATCATCAAAATCAAGAAGTCTTACAACACGGTTCATAGCTTGACATAACAAATGAAGAAGTGAGCCAATTCCTAGAATTCCATCATAGCCTCCCACTTATAGGCATGGTTCACATCACACCCATGAATAGGACTCTACTCGACGTAGCATGTTAGACTCTAAGGACTATTTATACACCTAGTGCTCTGATACCAAGCTTGTCACGACCCGGACCTAGGGTCTAGGAGTAACATGGCAAATGGGAACTTGAGAGTCCCCAAACAAGCCTCAAAGTACCTATATTCATATCATCAGTTCATAAGCACATAATGAAGTAGTACACATATAGTTCTAAAGGGTGGGAAAGTAGGATTCACACTATGGGGATCTCATAGGGATAGGAATTTGCATGGATTCGCATAACACATAGCATATACAGACTAATGGGAAGGTAAGTATGACTCACTCTATAAGGGCAAAATAGGACTTAGGATCTTCCATATCATAACACATATACACATCATATCATAGTCGAATCAAAGTGACTATATCCAATAGATAACCATAGCCATAAGCATAATATTCAAGTAGCATAACATAACATACGACTGCATAAGAGTCTACAAGATGTTTGACAATGCCTCTAACATGTGGAATGGGACGGGGGCTAAAACATGTCCTTGGCTCACCCTCAAAGTAAGTAAAACATAAGCGGAAGCAACATAATAGGTAGATATGGTGGCTTGTCCTTAGATGATAGGATTCATCACAATAACTTCTCAAACTCCGAACTAGCCCTCAAACGATGGATGGATATAATCTCCGGTCCTTACATGGTTATATCATGTAGGCAAAAAGTATGCATTAGTATATTTGAATGTACTAAGAATGCAGGCACGCGATGCATGATTTTGTCGAACCTACATTCAATGTTCGATGACAACGGCACATATATAGAAAGAATTATATAGCAAAGAGAAGTAATGTACGATATGCTATGAAATCCATGATGCATGAAATGCCATAATACTTTAACATAGAGGGGATGTTACTTTCCATGGGTAGACCTTACTACTCCTTATGGCGAGAAGCGACCTCACCTTATGGGAACACCACCCATTTTGAAGAGGATTTTTTCATATCAATTAACCACCTTATAAGAACAACATCCATTTTGAGATGGATTTCCATGCTCAGTTACTCACCTTACATGAACAATACCCATTTTGGGGAGTACCTTACCTTACGGGAACAACACTATTTTGAAAATGATTTCCACATCATTCACTCACCTTACAAGAATAACACCTATTTCGGGGAGGATTTCCATAACATATCATAATCATCCACAAAGGCCGCAAACATTCGGTGCTAGGTTATGATCTTAAGGGAATACATATAGATATGCATGCTTTCAAAAGAGGCGCAAGTCATTTCAAATCATTTTCATGCATACTTAGGCTCATAGGCCAAATCACACTTCATGTCTAACTTTTAGGAATAGGAGTGCCTCATTCATAACCATACATTCATCAAAATCATATTTATCTACATAATTTGGTCTTAACCCACTTCAGAGCCTTCATAAAAATCAAATGCTCATGTATGCATATGTCATGAATGATGAGAGGATAGCATGGGCAATAGAGATTCAATCTTAAATCATCAATACGATATGAAATCCAAGTAACTCTGCATTTCAAATAATAATTTAGATTACTCATACTTAAGTCAAACTCTAAAGGAACAATACATATTCAAATCTTTATAATATACATGCAATTTATCATATTAGGGATCGAATCACTTTAAAATAAACAATAAAACATAACCCATATCTCCATTTAATTAAATAAACAATAAGCTTTAAAACCCCATATTTAAAGTAAGCTAAATTTCATGAAAATCAAAGTAAAAGAGTTTGGGTCTTCATGGTTGAATGGGACCATGAATCAATCCCACATACCTTAGTTCACCAAGAAGACAGAGGAAGAATTTGATGTAGAATAGAGCCCTTAATCTCCAAGAAAATCTTCAAAGGTTCACCTAAGGGGAGTTCTTAAGAGAGAATTTGAACATAATTTGAAGTGTGAGAATGAATTTGAATGAGAGAAGAAGAGTATAGATCATTTGAATGTTGTCTTAGGATAGCATAGAAAGTCATAAAGTACCCTTAGGAGTAGCCAAAATTACAAGGACTAATGAAACGAAGTAAAAATTGTTGCTAGGGGTCCTATACAAGGGTCATACGATCCATACAAAGGCACACATGCCATATGCCCTTCGGTGAAGACACACTTAGAAAATTTCAGCAGGATTTCTTCAAGTCAAGGGTGCTCCCCTTGAAGGTCTCACAGACCGTGTGAAGCTTCACGGATCGTACAAGCATCCATATGAAGGTACCTAGTTTTGATACAATGATTCACACTTAGATATCAATTTGGAAAGAGGCTTCACAATACCCTATCTCCTTGGTCCGTGAGAAGCCATAAGAATCGTATGGGTACCCGTGTGGCTTGCCTTAGCAGAAATGGAAGGAATACAACATGGGGGAGATTTACAAAAATAGGCATAACTTAAAGATCTGAACTCAAAATTTGGTGAAACTAGGTACATTGGAAAGCTAATTCAAAGAGCTTCAATTTGGTATGTTGTAGGCCACCTAATTCTTTTTGGTGAAGGAGATATGACCATTTAAATTTGACCCTTCTATCGGTTCTTGTAAAAAAAGCTTAACCAATGGAATTCCTTTGAACTTGGTTTGATGAAGGAGGACCATGATGACCCTAAACCACCTGAATAAGCTTGTATTGAATACTTATAAGTGAACTTAGATTTACCTTAAAGGTTCCATTTCGAGCTCACAACTTGCGGGGTATTACAATGGGTGCGAGAAAAATGAATAGATTCCTAAATAATGAGCTAAAACGAAAATGAATGTGAAAATAAAAAGGAAATGATCTTAAAAGTTTGAACAAATCACCGAAGAAGATTTGCAATAGGAGCGGGGAAGAATAATTCAAAAAACGATAGTGTAGATAGGGCAAAATTGTAAAATAACATAGTGTTAAGGAGACCATTAGTCACTATGTTCCTAAAACGTCACCAAAGCCCCCTAAGCATGCGTTACAAGACAAGAAAGTCCTAAAGTTATCCTAGTCCAAGTAGACGAAGGTCATAGTTGAGTATATGGGCAAGCACATTGATAGGATCGAGGTTAGAAGGATGTAACACCCTACATCTTAGGTGTACTAGTCCTATACATATGGAACATGATATGATTAGGTAGGAGGAGCACCAACTTTAAAAGTGCCTAACTTTTGGACTAGAGGGCGATAATTGCGTCTAATGCTTAAGATGGGTGAGTGTATATAAATTTTAAGACAAATCGAGGAGAATGCGACCTTAAACAAAGTGAAAGGAAGTGAGGTGCTTGTAATACATAGGAAGCTAACAGGTGAGTCACCTACGTGCTTAGCTTAAATAGGTTAAGTAGACGGAGACAAGACCCAACATCGAATCTATTCAAGTTCGATAAAGAATACATCCCAAGTTAAAGATGTAATTTTGGCCCATGGTTTGGCATTATAAAGGGACAATATAGGCAGCCCAAGCTGAATAGGAAAAGGGCCAAAGTACATTTACCACACACTTCACAAATAGGGCCCAAACTAAGTGAAGGTAGAAGGAAAAAGGTTGGCAGCAAAGCCCATCAAATTGAAGCCCAATAAGGCCCAAGTGAAAGGGCCAAGTTGCTGCATCATCACCTTAATACAATAATCTTAAAATGTAAAAGAAAGTCGGCCAAGAGTGGCCCTTTAAAAGGGTTAAAACAAGCCACTTCGAGTCATTTTAACAAAGCCAAAAATCAGATTTCCTTCCAAGTTTTTCCTTGCTCTCTCTTGACTTTGCACAACAGCTAAAGCACACCTTTAGGGTTCCTAAAGAAGTCCTTAACCTTGAAGGTAGAGGTAAGTAAAGATACTTGTCTATTTAATATGGCTTTTCATGAAAAGCAAGAGAAATAGACTGGTTATACTTCTGCTGGAATTTTGGACAGCATGTGTTCAAAGGATTGTTGTACACTTTCATGTTTATTAAGAGGCTTTTCTCTTTTTAGTTGGATGGATTATGAAGTAATATTGATGTTTTTAACAATGTTTAGTACTGTAGTAATGTAATAAGGCTGCTGCACCTTTTTTATCTTCTGCAAAAATGAGTTCTTGTATGATATCTTATTTGCGCTCCTAGTAGGAACTTGTGGATCGGTAATTGAGAATTGTTGTTGCACGTCCTCCTTCTACTTGGGGGACTATTTTTTGGATTTTCTAGGACCTTTTTTATGTGTAAATATGTTGGAGGTGGTGCGAATAGGGAAGATAGCACAAGGATGCATGTCTTCCTCAATTTGGACCCTCCATCCTTTACCGGGTCCGATCCTAATGAAGATCCACAAGATTTCATCGATCAGATCCAACGCACTTTGGATGTTATGCACATAAGCGGTACAGAAATTGTGGAGCTGGCAACATATTGATTGAAGGGTGTGGCTATATTGTGGTATGAAGCTTGGAAGCAATCTAAGGGTATAGATGCACCTCCAATTACCTGGAAGGAGTTCAAAGAGGCATTTCTTGACCATTACTTGCCATTAGAGATCTGAGAGGCCCATGTAGATCATTTTCTGATTCTCCACCAAGGGAATATGAGCGTGAAAGAGTAACACCTTCAATTTAATTCCCTGGCCAAGTATGCTCCTAATTTAGTCACTACTATGGCTCATAGAGCTCATCGATATGTGGATAGGTTAGACTCGTATTTGGTCAGAGATTGTACCATTGCTTCTTTGAATAAAGACATGGATATAGCGAGGATGCAAGCATTTACACAAAAACTGGAGGATCAGAGGCAAAGAAAAAGGACACAAGAGTTAGAGAGGGGGCAATCCAAGAGGGCCAAATCTGGGCAATTTATACCATCCAAAGGTTAGTTTAGGCCTCGGTTTTCAAATAAATCACCTAGGCCATCATCCTCCTACTCTGCATTTAGTGGTCCACCACAACTTCAAGGATCTAAAGGCAATCAGTTTAGTCAAAGAAGTAAGGGCCAAGGTGCACGGACAACAGGATATTCGGCAAGCCAACAAATTCCTCCTAGGCAGCCTTGCAAACAATGTGGGAGGAGTCATTTAGGTACATGTCATGTTGGGACAGATGCTTGTTATTAGTGTGGTGTACCAGGGAATATGATGAGTGATTTCCTGAGAAGACGTATGGGTGATATAGACTACCTACTGGGTCAGTTGTTACATCATCATCATCAGTTCCTCCATTTACTTGGTAGGGGTCAGAAAACACCTGCATGTCATGTTAAAGGAGATAGAGGGGCAGCTAGCTCTAGCGGAGCCCAGAATCGCACTTACGCTCTGGGGATTTAGCGTAATTTGAAGGCTTCACCCGATGTGGGTCACAGGTACATTGTTCATCTTTTCACATAATGTGTATGCATTAATTGACCCTGGTTCTACATTATCGTATATCATTCCACTAGTTGCTGGGAAGCTTAAGAGAATGCCAAAATAATTAAAAAAGCCCTTTGAAGTGTCTATACCAACCGGTGAATCTATTATAGCTAGAAGAATCTATTATAACTGTGCAGTAACTATTTGTGATTGTGACACATTGGCTAACCTTGTTGAGCTTGAAATAGTGAAATTTGATGTTATAATGGGTATGGATTGGTTAGCTTCTTGCTATGCCACTGTGGATTGCCGAACTAAAAGAGTGTATTTCAACTTTACAAATGAGGCAGTCCTTGCATGGGAAGGCAATGTTGGGGCACCAAACGATAAGTTTGTTTCCTATTTTAAGGCAAGGAAGATGATGTCAAAGGGATATATATGTCATCTAGTTAGAGTGAGGGATATGGAGGCAGAATCACCAGCTCTTCAATTTGTTCCAATAGTGTGAATTTGTTGATGTGTTTCCTGAAGAGCTTCCGGGTTCACCTCCGTACCGAGAAGTAGATTTTAGTATTGACTTACTTCCAGGCACTCAACCTATTTTTATCCCTCCATATAGAATGGCCCCGACAGAATTACATGACCTAAAGGAGCAATTAAAAGACTTGCTAGAGAAGGGTTTTATAAGACCTGCCAGTGTTATTTTTACATAAAAATGATGGCACCTTGAGAATGTGTATTGACTACCGGCAATTGAATAGGGTGACAATTAAGAACAAATACCCCCTCCCAGGAGTGATGATTTTTTGATCAGTTACGGGGTGCCAAATGCTTTTCAAAAATTTATTTGAGATCAGGTTATCACCAAGTGAGGGTGAAGGAGAAAGATATACCAAGACATCCTTTAGGACACGCTATGGTCACTTTGAATTTCTTGTTATGTCATTTGGGCTGACAAATACACCAGCAGTTTTTATGAATTTAATGAACACGATATTCAAGCCATTCTTGGATGTATTTGTGATTATAGATGATATTTTGGTATATTCAAGATCAGAAGAGGACCATGCAAATAACTTATGACAGGTATTACAAGTTCTTCGTGATCGCCAGTTGTACGCCAAGTTTTCCAAGTGTGAATTTTGGTTAAAATTAGTGGCATTCTGGGTCATATTGTATCCGATGATGGAATAAGGGTTGATTCACGAAAGATGGAGGCAGTGAAAGATTGGCCAAGGGCAACAACACCCACAAAAATTTGAAGCTTCCTAGGGTTGGCAGGTGATTACAGAAGGATTATTGAGGGTGGTTTTTCTTCTGTTTCTGCACCTCTAAAAATGTTGACACATAAGGCGACCAAGTTTCAATGGAATGATGCATGTGAAATGAGTTTCCAAGAGTTGAAAAGCAGGCTAACTTCTGCACCTATCCTAGTGCTTCCAGAAAGCACGGAGGGGTATGCGGTTTATTGTGATGCTTTAAGAGTTGGCTCAGGGTGTATACTGACACAACAATTGTAGGGTAATTGCTTATGCCTTGAGACAACTGCGACTGCATGAGAGAAACTACCCAACACATCACCTTGAGCTAGCAGCTGTTGTGTTTGCCTTGAAAATATGGCACCACTATTTGTATGGGGTTCATGTTGACATATATATCGATCATAAGAGCCTACCGTACATCTTTAAGCAAAAAGACCTAAATTTAAGACAACGGAGATGGCTGGAGCTAATAAAGGATTACGACGTTAATATACTATACCATCCAGGGAAAGAAAATGTGGTAGCCGATGTTCTGAGTCGTAAGGCAATTATGAATATTCGTGATCAGACCGTGGTAAGTCGAGGAGTGGCTAAGGGTATACGTCAATTAGCCAATTTGGGAGTTCTCCTTAAACTCCAGCAGAAGGGGTTGTTGTGTATAATGCTACAGAGTCTTCATTGGTAATAGAGGTAAGAGAAAAGCAGTTCAAGGATCCAAGGTACAATGAAGGGCTTTGAACTTACACAAAATAGAGTACTTTATTGCCAAAATAGATAATATGTTCCTAATATTAATGGACTAAGAAGGAGGATAATGGAAGAAGCCCAGCATTCAAGATATTCCATCCATCCAGGATCAACTAAGATGTATCATGACCTAAAGGGAATGTTTTGGTGGGGAAGCATAAAAAAGGACCTTGCAGAATTTTTGGCTCAATGTTCGAATTGGCAACAAGTCAAGGTAGAACACCAAAACCCGGGAGGTTATTTGCAATGTATAGAGCTTCCAACGTAGAAGTGGGATATGATTAATATGGATTTTGTTGCAAGGTTGCCTCACTCATTTAAGAAGTTTGACTCTATATGGACAATAGTTGATAGGCTCATAAAGTCAGCACACCTCTTGCAAGTTAAGAATGATTATACAGCTGAAGAGTATGCAAAGTTATACCTCAAAGAGATACTTAGGCTACATGGGGTCTCAATCTCCATTATATCTTATCGGGGAGCTTAATTCACTACAAAGTTTTGGAAGTCCTTCCAAAGGAGCTAAGGACACAAGTGAATTTAAGTACAACTTTCCACCCTTAAACAGATGGTCAAGCAGAACGCACCATTCAAACACTTGAAGATATGTTACGGACTTGTGCATTGGATTTCTAAGGTAGTTGGGTGGATCATTTGCCACTTATTGAATTTGCCTATAATAATAGCTACCATTCAAGCATCAAGAGGGCACCTTATGAAGCTTTATATGGAAGGAAATGTAGGTCGCCAATCGGATGGTTTGAAGTGGGTGAAGCCACCGTGCTTGGGCCAAATCTAGTCGAACAAGCCATGTAAAAAGTCAAGGTAATATGACATCAGCTAGAAACAGCCCTAAGTCATCACAAATCATATGCGGATGTTAGAAGAAGAGGACTGGAATTCTCAGTAGGAGATTGGGTATTCTTAAAGGTGTCCCCAATGAAAGGTGTTATGGCATTTGGTAAGAAAGGAAAACTAAACCCGCGCTACATAGGGTCATATAAGATTATTAAAAGGTTTTGACTGGCTGCGTATGAGTTAGAGCTGCCCCAGGAACTTTCAAAGGTTCATCTAGTTTTTTATGTCCCAATGCTTTGAAAATGCATAGGCAACCCATCTCGTATCACTCCTATTAAAGATATGTAGTTTATGGAAGATCTCACCTATGGAGAGGTACCTATTGCTATCCTAGATCATCAAGTTAGAAAGCTAAGGAATAAAGAAATACCTTCAGTAAAGGTACTTTGGCGGAACCAGCAAGTAGAAGAGATAACGCGGGAGGCTGAGGAAGCGATGAGATCTAAGTACCCTTATTTATTTGAAGCTAAAGAGGAAGTCTAAGATGCAGAGTCGGGGCATTAAGAGGTATGTGTGTTTGAATGCTTGTTAAGTTGTCCAAAGTTTGTTTAAATGATGGTTTAAACTTGTTTAACCTATCCAATTATGCTAACATTCAGGGAAGAGTATTCCTAAGGGGGGAGGATGTAACACCCACATCTTAGGTGCACTAATCTTATGCATACGGAACATGATATAATTAGGTAAAAGGAGCATGAAATTTAAAAGTGCAAAACTTTTGAATTGGAGGGCGATAATTGCGTCTAATGCTTAAGAGGAATGAGTGTATATAAGTTTTAAGCCAAATTGAGGAGAGCGCGTCCTTAAACAAAGTGAAAGGAAGTGAGGGGCTTGTAAGACTTAGGAAGCTAACAGGTGAGTCACCTACGTGCTTAGCTTAAATTGGTTAAGTAGACGAAGATGAGGCCCAACACCAAATCTATTTAAGTTCGATAAAGAATAAATCCCAAGTTAAGGATGTAATTTTGTGTCATACCCAAAGTCCCATTAAAGCGGACTGGCATATCACACCCAAAGTCCCATTAAGGCGGACTGGCACCCGTTACTGACAAGGCTCAGGAGAACCAACACAAATAACCATACACTGTCTATACACATTTCAAGGGGTTTCCACATTCAACATGCTTTCGAGAAAGTAAACAGTAACAACAAGCCAAAAGGAAACGCGTATAACTGGGTCGTTGGGGCCACTATATCAAAAGTACAATACATGATCACACTTTACTATACATAGTCTACAAAGCCTCTAGATAAGGAACAACATCTATAAGGACAGGGACAGACCCCACCTCATAACAAACTATATAGTGCAAAAATATAAGCTCTAGACGCACAAAGCCCCGAAGCAACCTGGAGCTCAGTAACAACTGCTGGATATTATGTACTCCTACTGAGAAGACTTAATAGCTCCTGTACCTGCAGCATGACATACAGGGCTCCCGTAAGGGACGTCAGTGCGAGATAATGTACTGAATATGTAAGGCAATAGTATATGTAAAGTAGGAACTCAAGTGAAATCAAGTAGCAAGATATAAATGTGCAACACATAGTAAAAGACCACCTTTATTATACTTGTGGAGTTATGTACATCACATTCTTTTCTTTACTCCGTCAGTACTTTATAATTTCCTTTTAGGCATGTATTACGAATGACCAGCTGATCAGTGGTAAAAGAGGATGACCCATGCTAGGCATTGTAACCCTTGGGATGCTGTCCTCATAGCTATACAAATCGGGATCGACCCATGCTAGGCTTTCGCCCCTGGGCTGCCAAGCTCATGAACCAGGTGAGATCGACCCATGCTAGGCTTTTGCCCCCGGGCTGCCACCCCACACATTATGAATATTGCTTTGAGTTATCATTTAATACTTTGATATTTTTACTTTTGTGGTCACGATGATTTTCAAGCTTCAGAACTATGTACCAGCAACATACGATAGAATAATAGTCTCTTAAGGTAGCATAATATAGGAAACAAGTATGATATTGACATACTACTTAGGAGTTCAATGACAAGATTGGCTTCACGGATGGGAATAGACTCCCATGCTAGTGCTTGGGAGAGTAAGCTACAGATTTATTAATGAACAACACTGCCATGGAATAGCTTTTAGGAAGCTCACTAGTTGATAGTGATGCGAGTATTGGGTTTCGTGCCAAAGAATATGGAATAGGATAGCCTTACATACCTTGTCGTGCCACCTCGTTATCACTGCAATGTAATCTCCCTTTTTCAAGTATTTATCTACAATTGAGTAGGTGATGAAACTAGTATTAGTAGTGAATAAACACATGTAGGCAGTTCACTCACGCTCACGAGTTATACCCGGGCAGCAAGCCCGTAACTACCAACTTAAGGGTGTTCCTTCAACTTCTTCTCCTCTAGTTGCATTCATGGTCACACCTCTTACCATCATATTCACAAAACAGCCTCTAAATATTATCATGAAGTAGGAGCAATGTGAACTTATGGCATCCAATTATTTATCTCATGAGTTTCTACTAACATTCCGCTTTAAATTTCAAAAATGAGCTCACAATTAAAGTAATAGGGGACTCCCCTCCATGGCTATTCCAACAAGCATAAACCACCAGCAAACCTTCCCACAAGATTACCTCATATAAAAAGGACCTCTCCAACCTCATTGACACATAAACAATCCCCTAATTAACTCAAGCACAAGAGAGGGAGAAAAGTGCAGCAACTTACCTAACTTGTGAGGGATTCTTGCTGGCTTAGCTCATATTTTTCAAAGGCTAAACTCTCCTTCAATCCTAGCTTGAGATGGGATAATATTCAAGAACCCTAAGCTTTTTTTTATGGCTTCTATAAAAATAGAAGGGGAAGAAAGAGAACCTTAAAAATCAAATTTTTCCTCAAGTGTAAAATGGCTAACAAGAGCTGGTTACATTCCCTTATAAAGGGACCAACTTAGGCCGACTTAATCCTTAATTTTTGGCCACATTTTACCAAGTAGGTGATGCACCTACTTGGCCTTTTAACTTGGACCTTTATGGGTCTCTACTTATTGGGCCTTGGCTGCCCATTCTTTCCTTTTTTTTTACTTCATTTGGGTTGGGCCAGAAATTTCAAGTAAATGGTTAGTGACCTTGGGCCCTATAATATGGCCAAACAAGTCTTAGTAGGTGGTACACCTACTTGGCCCTTTGGGCTGGTCAAAAAGTCTAAATAGGTCATGCACCTACTTGCCTCATTAAGTCAAGAAAGCAACTTGTTGTCTTACCTCTTTTCTAAATCATAATCCTATATATTGCATCTTAATATTCCACTTTAGACTTTTAGCTCAAATAACACCTTATCGCCTCAGATTTAAATGCTTTCGTCGAGTTCATCTTGGATACACACCCACTGAAACATGTGGGATATCACAACAACTCTCGATCCAATTCAAATTAATTACCACCCTTATAAAAAAAACGCAGTCCCTTACTTGTACCATAAGCCTACACCAAGTGTCACATAAGTTGGACTAACACGTAGAAAATATGGAGTGTTACATGGCACCCGTTGCCGACAAGGCCCGGGAGAACCAATATATGACTATGCACTTGCTATGAACACTATAAAAGGTTTCCATATTCAACATGCTTTCAAAAAAAGTAGAAAATATTAACAAGCCAAAAGGAAATGCATATGACTAGGCCGTTGGAGCCATGATGTCTAAAGTACGATACTTGACCATACTTTACTTTACATAGTCTACAAAGCCTCTAGGTAAGGAACAATATCTATATGGGTAGGGACAGGCCCCGCCTCGTGACCAACTATACAATACAAAATATAAGCTCTAGATATACAAATCCCCGAAGAAACCTGGAGCTCAGTAACAGCAGCTGGAAGTCCTATACTCCTACTGGGGAGATCTAGTAGCTCCTGTACCTGCAGCATGAAATGCAGGTCCCCCCTTAAGGAACATCAGTATGAGATAATGTACTGAACATGTAAGGCAGGAAGTACTATATACGAAATTAGAACTCAAATGAAATCACATACTAGTGTGTAAGGATAAAAGACCACCTTTAGTCATACTGTGGAATCATGTTCTTTATGTCCTTTTTATTACTTTACCTTTCTTTACTGTATAATCTGTGCACAATATATCATGTAAATGACCAACCGATCAGTGATAAATCAATATCGGGATTGACCCATGCTAGGCTTTTCTTTCACCCTTGGAATACCCCCTGTAATATAGGATCGACCCATGCTAGGTGATTCTTCTATCCTTGGGATACCACCCATCAATAAGCAACTTCAATTAATCTTTTAGTTACTTTTGAGATGATTCTTTTAGTGGTCATAACATTTAGTATTGTAGGAACATAGACATGACATGTGATATATAAGCAACTATAAAAGATAATACCACAATGAAAAGAGAGTTACACAACTAATGAAACGGGTAGGAGATTAAACAACACATGGACTCTACTTGGTAAAAAGGAACTCATGTATCTTTGGTATCCAAGTATGTACATAGATTTGACAATGGCTATGTATTAGAAAATATGAACATGGTAAAGAGTGGAGATACATTTATTAGTTATGTCAGAGTTGGTAAGTGCCTTTATGTGCCAAGGAAGAACCTAAATTTCATTCCAAGTGATAGAAAATCAAGTAGACTTACATACCTCGTTGTACTATGTCTTTATTACCTCGGAGTAGTATCCTTTTCCTCCAAATACTTATCTACAATATAGTAGGAGATAAAACTAGTATTAGCAGCTAATAAACAAATCTTGGCAGTCTAATTCCACCCAAAAATAATATCCACACAGCAAGCTCGTAATTATCAACCAAAGAGTATTCTTTCAACCTTTTCACTCCTAGTCGTATTTTCTAATACACATTCTCATATACATGTTATGCCCAGCTTGTTTTAGTCACATAACAGTGTTACAAGAGCTCATAAAGTACAACATACAACAACTCTACACAACATGCAAGTAGGCAACGCAACATTACGTCCTTTCGCTACATTTCGACGTCAACCATTCCAAATTTATTATATCCTCAACCAAACTGTTCTCAACTTATTTACATATAAAGACGGTCTTAAAAAATTCCAAAATCAGTCCCAAAGTAGATGGAAAACGTGAGAGAACAATCACCAATTATCCGCCCACAAGTTCCTACTAAGAGCACCATTAAGATAGCGTACAAGAATTCATTTTTGCGGAAGATAAAAATGGTGCAGCAGCCTTATCTCATCACTACCGAACCAATTCTTGTTAAAAACATAAATATTACTTCATCATCCATCCAACCAACAAGAGAAAAGCCTCTTAATAAACAAGAAAAGTGTACAACAATCTTTGGAACACATGCTGTCCAAAATTCCTACACAAGTACAACCAGCATACTACTCATGTTTTTCATGGAAAAGTTATGCTAAACCATAGGTATTTTTACTTATCTTAGCCCTCAAGGATTAGGTGCTCTTCAAGAACCCTAAAGGTGTGCCTTGGCTGCTTTTCAAAGTGAAGAGAGAGCAAGGAGAAACATTAAAAGAAATCTGATTTTTGGCTAAGTAAAAATTACTTAAAGTTGTTGGATTTTAACCCTTTTATAGGGTCACTTTTTGGCAAACTTTCTTTTGCATTTTAAGCCTTATTTTATTAAGGTGGTGATGCAGCAACTTGGCCCTTTCACTTGGGCGTTATTGGGGGCTTCAATTGGATGGGCTTTGCTGCAAATATTTCTCTTTTACTTTCACTTAGTTTGGGCCCTATTTGTGAATTGGTCTGTGAATGTAATTTGGCCCTTTTCCTATTTATCTTGGGCTGCATATATTATCCCTTTATAATGCTAAACCATGGGCCCAAATTACTCCCTTAACTCGGGGTTTATTCTTTGTCGGACTTAAACAAATTCGGTGTTGGGCCTCGTCTCCGTCTACCTAGCCTATTTAAGCTAAGCACATAAGTGACTCATCTGCTAGCTTCCTAAGTCCCACAAGCACCTCACTTCTTTCACATCATTTAAGGCCACGACCTCCTCAATTTGACTTAAAACTTATATACACTCGATCATCTTGAGCGTTAGACGAACATATAGGCCTCTAATCTGAAATTCGAGCATTTTTTAAAAATGTGTGCGGATTTGACCCCCCCCATATCATGTTTCATATGCATAGGACTAGTACATGTAAGATGTGGGGTGTTAAATCCTCCCCCCCCCTAGGAACATTCGTCCCTGAATGTTAGCATAAATGGGATAGGTCAGATAGGTTTAAACTTTCATGTAAACAAACTTTTGACACATAAGAAGAATTCAAATTCACGTACCTACAAATCTCCCAACTCTGCATCTTGAACTTCCTCCGTAGCTTCAAATAAATAAGGGTATTTAAATCTCATTGCTTCCTCAGCCTCCCACGTTATCTCTTCTACTTGTTAATTCCTCTAAAGTACCTTTACTGAAGGTATTGCCTTATTCCTTAGCTTCCTAACTTGATGATCTTGGATAGCAATAGGTACCTCTTCATAGGTGAGACCTTCCGTAACCTGCATTCTTCAATTGGAGTGATACGAGATGGGTCACCTATGCATTTTCGAAGTATTGAGACATGAAAAACTGGATGAACCATTGAAAGCTCCTGGGGTAGCTCTAATTCATGCGCAACCTCTCCAAACCTTTTGATAATCTTATATGGCCCTATGTAATGTGGGCTTAGTTTTCCTTTCTTACCAAACCTCATAACACCTTTCATTGGGGACACCTTTAAGAATACCCAATCGCCGACTGAGAATTCCAGTCCTCTCCTCCTAGCATCCGCATATGATTTGTGATGCCTTTGGGCTCTTTCTAGTCGCTGTCATATTACGTTGACTTATTCCATGGCTTGTTGGACTAGATCTGGACCAAGCAAGGTGGGTTCACCCACTTCAAACCATCCGATTGGTGACCTACATTTCCTTCCATACAAAGCTTCATAAGGTGCCATTTTGATGCTGGAATGTAGCTACTAATATAGGCAAATTCAATAAGTGGCAAATGGTCCACCCAACTACCTTTAAAGTCCAATGCACAAGCTCGCAACATATCTTCGAGTGTTTGAATGGTCGCTTTGCTTGACCATCCGTTTGAGGGTGGAAAGATGTACTTAAATTCACCTATGTCCCTAAGCTCCTTTGGAAGGATTTCCAAAACTTTGCAGTGAATTGTGCTCCCTGATCAGATATATGGAGATTGGAACCCCATGTAGCCTAACTATCTCTTTGAGGTATAACTTTGCATACTCTTCAGCTATATAATATCTCTTAACTGGCAAGAAGTGTGCTGACTTTGTGAGCCTATCAACTATCACGCATATGGAGTTTCTGAAATGAGCGAGGCAACCCAGTGACAAAATCCATATTAATCACATCCTACTTCCACGTTGGAAGCTCTATACATTGCATATAACCTCCGGGCTTTTGGTGCTCTACCTTAACTTGTTGGCAATTCGGACATTGAGCCACAAATTCTGCATGGTCCTTTTTCATGCCTCCCCACCAAAACATTCCATTTAGGTCATGATACATCTTAGTTGATCCTAGATGGATGGAATATCTTGAATGATGGGCTTCTTCCATTATCCTCCTTCTTAGTCCATTAATATTAGGAACACATAATCTATTTTGGCAATAAAGTACTCCATTTTGTGCAAGTTCAAAGCCTTTCATCGTACCTTGACCCACCTTCTCCTTAAGTCATCGTAGAATAGGATCCTTAAACTGTTTTTCTCTTACCTCCATTACCAATGAAGACTCTAAAGCATTATGCACAACAACCCCTTCCTTTGGATTTCAATGAGGCAAACTCCCCTAGTTGATGTAGATCCTTAGCCACTCCTTGACTTTCCACGGTCTGATCCCCAATATTCACAATTGCCTTATGACTCAGAGCATCGGCTACCATATTTGCTTACCCTGGATGGTAAAGTATATCAACATCATAATCCTTTATTAGCTCTAGGCATCTCCGCTGTCTTAAATTTAGGTCTTTTTGTTTAAAGATGTACTGTAGGCTCTTATGATCAGTATATATGTCAACATGTACCCCATATAAATATGGCGCCATATTTTCAAGGCAAACACAATAGCTGCTAGCTCAAGGTCAAGTGTGGGGTAGTTTTTCTCATGCGGTCACAGTTGTCTCGAGGCATTAGAAACTACCCTACAATGTTGTGTCAGTACACTCCCTAAGCCTACCCCTGAAGCATCACAATACACCGCATACCCCTCTGTGCCTTCTGGAAGCACTAGCACCGGTGCAGAAGTTAGCTTGCTTTTCAACTCTTGGAAGCTCCTTTCACATTCATCATTCCGTTGAAACTTGGTCGCTTTATGTGTCAACTTTGTAATAGGTGCAGAAATAGAAGAAAAACCCTCAACAAACCTTCTGTAATAACCTGTCAACCCTAGGAAGCTTCGAACTTCATGGGTGTTGTCGGCCTTGGCCAATCTTTGACCGCCTCTATCTTTTGTGAATCAATCCTTATTCTTTCATCAGATACAATATGACCCAAGAATGCCACTGATTTTAACCAAAATTCACATTTGGAAAACTTGGCATACAATTGTCGATCACGAAGAACTTGTAATACTTGTCGTAAGTGATTTGCATGGTCCTCTTCTGATCTTAAATATATGAGAATATCATCTATAAATACTATCACAAATACATCCAAGAATGGCTTGAATACCCTGTTCATTAAATCCATAAAAATTGCTGGTGCGTTTGTTAGCCCAAATGACATAACAAGAAATTCAAAGTGACCATTGCGTGTCCCAAAGGCTGTCTTGGGTATGTCTTTCTCCTTCACCCTCACTTGGTGATAGCCTGATCTCAAATCAATTTTCGAAAAGCATTTGGCACCCTGTAATTGATCAAATAAATCATCAATCCTGGGGAGGGGGTATTTGTTCTTAATTGTCACCCTATTCAATTGTCGGTAGTCAATACACATTCTCAAGGTGCCATCATTTTTATGTACAAATAATACTGGCGCACCCCAAGGGGACACACTAGGTCTTATAAAACCCTTCTCTAGCAAATCTTTTAATTGCTCCGTTAATTCATGTAATTCTGCCGAGCCCATTCTATATGGAGGGATAGTAATAGGTTGAGTGCCTGGAAGTAAGTCAATACCAAAATCTACTTCTTTTTCTGGGGGTAAACCTGGAAGCTCTTTAGAAAACACATCAGCAAATTCATTCACTATTGGAACAGATTGAAGAGTTGGTGATTTTGCCTCCATATCCCTCACTCTAACTAGATGACATACATATCCCTTTGACATCATCTTCCTTGCCTTAAAATAGGAAATAAACTTACCCTTTGCCATTTAAGGACCGCCTCATTTGAAAAGTTGAAATATACCCTCTTTGTTCGGCAATCCATAGTGGCATAGCAAGAAAATAACCAATCCATACCCATTATAACATCAAATTCCGTCATCAAAGTTAAATTTTGCTCAGTAGCATTAATAGGAGGCTCTTGAGGTATTGTTGCCCTCCTTAGCTCCTCTGGAAGTAGAGGAGTCAGGGAACTCTGTGATAAGGATTCATCTGGAACCTTAATTTGGTTAGGCCTAGCTCGTGATTAACTCGTCCCTTCTCCAAAATTTATCTGCTTACCGATAGTTCTCCTTGTGAAAGGCATCTTTGGCTATATATAAGCACAAACAATTTAGGGGTTTGATATAATCCACCTATGATAGCTCTATGGCACGATTTTGAGAATGAAAAGAAAGTGAAAACTCCTAAATGTCCTGTAGCTTCATGTTTATAAATGTGGTGCACAACACATACATAAACAATACTCTACATGGACGGCTTTGTAGACTCCCTAGAAAGACCTGCTCTGATACCACTTTTGTCAGGCCCAAAGTCTCATTAAGGCGGACTGGCACCCATTGCGGACAAAGCCTAGGAGAAGCAACATATAAATATGCACTTGCTATGAACACTATAAAAGGTTTCCATATTCAACATTCTTTCAAAAAAAAGTAGACAATATTAATAAGCCAAAAGGAAATGCATATGACTAGGCCGTTGGAGCCATGATGTCTAAAGTATGATACTTGACCACACTTTACTTTACATAATCTACAAAGCCTCTAGGTAAGGAATAATATATTTATGGGTCGGGACAGGCCCCGCCTCATGACCAACTATACAATGCAAAATATAATCTTTAGACACACAAAGCCCGGAAGCAACCTGGCGCTCAGTAACAGCAGCTGGAAGTCCTATACTCCTACTGGGGAGATCTAGTAGCTCATGTACCTGCAACATGAAATACAGGTCTCCCGTAAGGGACGTCAGTACGAGATAATGTACTGAATATGTAAGGCAAGAAGTACTGTATATAAAATAAGAACTCAAATGAAATCACACACTGGTGTTTAAGGATTCAAGACCACCTTTAGTCATATTGTGGAATCATGTACTTTATTCCTTTTTATTACTTTACCTTTCTTTACTGTATAATCTGTGCACAATATATCATGTAAATGACCAGCTGATCAGTGGTAAATCAATATCGTGATCGACCCATGCTAGGCTCTCCTTTCACCCTTGGGATACCCCCCGTAATATGGGATCGACCTATGCTAGGTGATTCTTCCACCCCTCGAATACCACCCATCAATAAGCAACAACAACAACAACATACCCAGTGAAATCCCACAAGTGGGGTCTGGGGACCACCCATCAATAAGCAACTTCAATTAATCTTTTAGTTACTTTTGAGATGATTCTTTTGGTGTTCATAACATCTAGAGATGTAGGAACATAGACATGACATATGACATATAAGCAACTATACAAGATAATACCATAATGAAAAGAGAGTTACACAACTAATGAAATTGGTAGGATATTAAACAACACATGTACTCTACTTGGTAAAAAGGAACTCATGTATCTTTGATATCCACGTATGTATGCAGATTTGACAATGGCTATGTATGAGAATATATGAACATGGTAAAGAGTGGAGACACAATTATTAGTTATGCCGGACTTGGTAAGTGCATTATGTTCCAAGGAAGAACCTAGATTTCATGCCAAGTAATAGGAAATCAAGTAGCCTTACATACCTTGTTGTACTACGTCGTTATTACCTTGGAGTAGTATCCTTTTCCTCCAAATACTTATCTACAATACAGTAGGAGATAAAACTAGTATTAGCAGCTAATAAACACATCTTCGTAGTCCATTTTCACCAAAAAATAATATCTGGACAGCAAGCTCATAATTATCAACCAAAGAGTATTCTTTCAACCTTTCCACTCCTAGTTGTATTTTCTAATGAACATTCTCATATACATGTCATATGCAGCTTATTTTAGTCACATAACAGTGTTACAAGAGCTCATAAAGTAAAACATACAACAACTCTACGCAACACGCAAGTAGGCAACGCAACATTACGTCCTTTCGCTACATTTCAACGTCAACCATTCCAAATTTATTTCAACCTCAACCAAACTATTCTCAACTTATTTAAATATAAAGACAGTCTTAAAACATTCCAAAATCAGTCCCAAAGTAGATGGAAAACGTGAGAGAACAATCACCAATTATCCGCCCACAAGTTCCTACTAAGAGCACCATTAAGATAGCATACAAGAAATCATTTTTGCGGAAGATAAAAATGGTGCAGCAGCGTTATTTCATCACTACAGAACCAATCCTTGTTAAAAACATAAATATTACTTCATCATTCAGCCAAACAACAAGAGAAAGCCTCTTAATAAACAAGAAAAGTGTACAACAATCTTTGGAACACGTGCTGTCCAATATTCTTGCACAAGTACAACCAACATACTCCTCATGTTTTTCATGGAAAATATATACTAAACCATACGTATTTTTACTTACCTTAGCTTTCAAGGATTAGGTGCTATTCAAGAACCCTAAAGGTGTACCTTGGCTGCTTTACAAAGTGAAGAGAGAGCAAGGAGAAACTTTAAAAAAATCTGATTTTTGGCTAAGTAAAAATGACTTAAAGTTGCTGGATTTTAACCCCTTTTAAAAGGTCACTTTTGGCCAACTTTCTTTTGCATTTCAAGCCTTATTTTATTAAGGTGGTGATGCAGCAACTTGGCCTTTTCACTTGGGCCTTATTGGGCTTCAATTGAATGGGCTTTGCTGCAAATATTTCTCTTTTACTTTCACTTAGTTTGGGCCCTATTTGTGAATTGGGTTGTGAACGTATTTGGCCCTTTTCCTATTCATCTTGGGCTGCATATATTGTCCCTTTATAATGCTAAACCATGGGCCCAAATTGCTCCCTTAACTCGGTGTTTATTCTTTATCGAACTTGAACAAATTTGGTGTTGGGCCTCGTCTTCGTCTACCTAGCCTATTTAAGCTAAGCACATTGGTGACTCACCTGCTAGCTTCCTAAGTCCCACAAGCACCTCACTTCTTTCACATAATTTAAGGCCATGACCTCCTCAATTTGACTTAAAACTTATATACACTTGGTCATCTTGAGCGTTAGACGAACATATAGCCCTCTAATCTGAAACTCGAGCACTTTTTAAAAATGTGTGTTGATTTGATCCCACCATATCATGTTTTCATATGCATAGGACTAGTACATGTAAGATGTGGGGTGTTACATTTTGGCCCATGGTTTCACATTATAAATGAGCAATATAGGCTTCCCAAGATGATAGGAAAAGGGCGAAAGTACATTTACCACACACTTTCACAAATACGGCCCAAACTAAGTGAAACTAGAAGGAAAAAATTGGCAGCAAAGCCCATCAAATTGAAGCCCAATAAGGCCCAAGTGAAAGGGCCAAGTAGCTGTATAGCCACCTTAATAAAATAAGGCATAAAATGTAAAAGAAAGTCGGCCAATAGTGGCCCTTTAAAAAGGGTTAAAACCAGCCACTTCAAGTCACTTTAACAAAGCCAAAAATAAGATTTCCTCACAAGTTTTTCCTTGCTCTGTCTTGACTTTGCAAAGCTGCCAAAGCACACCTTTAGGGTTCCTAAAGAATCCTTCAACCTTGAAGGTAAAGGTAAGTAAAGATGCTTGTCTATTTAGTATGGTTTTTCATGAAAAACAAGGGAAATAGGCTGGTTACTTGTGCTGGAATTTTGGACATGGTTGGCTGGATTATGAAGTAATATTGATGTTTTTAGAAATTTTTAGTTTTATAGTGATTTAAGAAGGCTACTGCACCATTTTTATCTTCCGCAAAAATGAGTTCTTGTATGATATCTTAATTAAACTCCTAGTAGGAACTTGTGGACCGATAATTGGGAATTGTTGTTGCACATCCTCCTTCTACTTGGGGGACTGCTTTTTCAGTTTTTAGGACCTTTTTATGTGAAAATATGTCGGAGGCAGTTTGGATATGACATGTATATGAGAATGTGTATTAGAAAATACAATTGGAGGTGGAGAGGTTGAAAGAATACTCTTGGATTAACAATCACAAGCTTGCTGCCCGAGCATTATTTTTTATGAGATTGGACTGCCAAGACGTGTTTATTAGCTGCTAATACTAGTTTTATCACCTACTATATTGTAGATAAGCATTTGGAGGAAAAGGAGACTACTTCAAGGTAATAACGACGTAGTACAAACGAGGTATGTAAGGATACTCAATTTCCTATTATTGGACATAAAATCTAGGTTCTTCCTTGGCACATAAAAGCACTTACCAACTCCGACATAACTAATAATTGTGTCTCCACTCTTTACCATGTTCATATGCTCCCATACATAGCCATTATCAATTCTGCGTACTTACTTTGGATACCAAAATACATGAGTCCCTTTTATTTCTAAATAAAGTCCACGTGTTGTTCATCTCCTAAGCATTTCATTAGTTGCGTAACTCCCTTTTCATTGTGGTGTTTTCTTGCATGATTGTTAACATGTCACATGTTATGTCTATAATCCTACTGCTCTAAATGTTATGACCACCAAATGAATAATCTCAAAAGTAAATAACAGATAACTCAAAGTTGCTTATTAATGGGTGGTATCCCAGGGGTGGAAGAATCACCTAGCAGGGGTCAATCCCATATTTCGGGGGGTATCCCAGGGGTGAAAGGAAAGCCTAGCATGGGTCGATCTCGATATTGATTTACCACTGATCAGTTGGTCATTTATGTGATGTACTGCGCTCAGATTATACAGTAAAGAAAGGTAAAATAATAAAAAAGGATATAAAGTACATGATTCCACAGTAGGACTAAAGGTGGTCTCTTATCCTTACACACCAGTGTATGATTTCATTTGAGTTCTTATTTCATATATAGTACTTCCTGCCTTACATATTCAGTACATTATCACGTACTAACGTCCCTTACCGTGGACCTGCATTTCATGTTGCAGGGTACATGAGCTACTAGATCTCCTTAGTAGGAATACAGGACATCCAACTGTTGTTACTGAGCTCCAGGTTTCTTCTGGGCTTTGTGTGTCTAGAGCTTATATTTTTGTATTGTACAATTGGTCATGAGGTGGGGCCTATCCCGATCTATATAGATATTGTTCATTATCTCTTGGCTTTGTGGACTATGTAAAGTAAAGTGTGGTCATGTATCGTACTTTAGACATTGTGGCTCCAACGACCTAGTCATATGCATTTTCTTTTGGCTTGTTATTACTGTCTACTTTGTTGAAAGCATGTTGAATGTGGAAATCCCTTTACAATGTTCACAGAAAGTGCATGGATATATGTTAGTTCTCCCAAGCCTTGTCGGCAATGAGTATCAGTCCGCTTTAATTCAAGAACACCTTCGAGAACACCCAATCACTTCCGTCATCAATGATGATTCTGCTGCATTTCACACCATAACTACTTCATCAGGAGATTCAAGAAGGCGAACTCCCATGCTAGCTAATTGTCGTAGGTCTTTGCTTACCCCTTGTCTTATTATGCATTGCCCAAAAGTACTTGCCATTATTTTGCGGCTTAAAGCATCTGCTACCACATTTGCCCTTTCAGAGTGATACAAAAGCATCTGCTACCTAAGAAAACCATACGATCCACACAGAAAGTACACTTTTTGAGATTAACAAATAAGCGTTGATTTCTAAGGACTTCAACAACATGTTTTAGGTGCTCACGGTGTTCATCTAGATTTTGAGAAAAAATCAAGATGTCATTAAGATATTTTCTTGTTGAGATGGGACTCCATCAAAGATCTGTGTTGAGCCATTTCTAGTTTGCCGCAGTGATGGATGAACTAATGCGATCTATTCTAGAGGATGTTCAATGGTGTATACTTTTTGTAGATGACATAGTATTGATAGATGAGACTCGAACTAAAGTAAATGATAGGTTAGAGGTGTGGAGACATGCCTTGGAGTCCAAAGGATTCAAACTGAGCAGGACCAAAATAGAATACTTGGAGTGCAAATTCAGTGTTGCGAGGGATGAAGCAGACATTGATGTGAGGCTTGCCAATCAACCTATCCCCAAGAGGGAAACCTTTAGGTATCTGGGATCCACCATCTAGAGTAGGGGCGATATCGATGATGATGTTACATATTATATTGGGGCAGCTTGGTCTAAATGGAGGCTTGCCTCTGGAGTATTGTGTGATAAGAAGATACCACCTAAACTCAAAGGTAAGTTTTACAGAATGGTGGTAAGACCATCTTTGTTGTATGGGGTGGACTGTTGGCCAAACAAAAATGCACATGTCTAGAAGATGCAGGTTGTAGAGATGACGATGCTGAGATGGATGTGTGGGCACACAAGGAGGAACAAGATTAGGAATGAGACCATTCAGGAGAAGCTAGAGGTGGCCCTGGTGGCTGATAAGATGAGGGAAGTGAGATTGCGATGGTTTGGACATAAGAAGAGGTACCAATGCTCCTGTAAGAAGATGCGACAGGTTGGAGTTAGGAGGCACTAGGAGAAGTAGAGGGAGACCAAAAAAGTACCATGGATAGGTGATTAGACTGGCGAGACTAGATCTCATCGAGGACATTACCTTAGATAGGAATGAGTGAAAGTCGCGTATTAGAGTAGAAGGTTAATAGGTTAGCAAGGTTAGGTTGATGTCTAGCCGCGGGGTAGTGTAGGGTGTTGTCTTTATCTATATCCTGTGTATTAAATTTATAGCATTTGCATAATGATATATGCTTTTCAGTAGTAGTCGCTCTCCTATTCCTTTCTTTCCTTTCATCTTTGTCATATCTAGTGTAATTCGCCTATAGGTTGTTGAGACGAGGGTTCCTAGGAAACAATCTCTCTACTTCTATGAGGTAGTGGTAAGGTCTGCGTACATTTTGCCCTCCCCAAACCCCACTTGTGGGATTCCACTGGGTATGTTGTTGTTGATGTTGTATCAAGATGTCATCAAAATACACCACAACAAATTTTCCATGAAAATCCATAAAAACATGATTCATTAGTCTCATAAATATGTTTGGTGCATTTGTTAAGCCAAAAGGCATAACTAACCACTCATAAAGTCCATATTTGGTCTTAAAAGCAATTTTCCATTCATCTCCAGGATTCATATAAATCTGATGGTAACCACTTTTTAGATCAATTTTAGAGAAGATTTTGGATCCATATAGTTGATCCAACATATCATCATCACGAAGGATAATATGGCAATACTTTACCTTTGTCTTGTTTATGGCTCTACAATCTACACACATCCTCCATATTCCATCCTTTTTGGGTAAAAATAGGACAGGAACAGAACATGGGCTATGCTCTTTCGAACAAAATCCTTTTTAAGCAATTCTTTGATTATTTTTACTTTTCGTTTGCTCTTTATATTCAAGAAATCCCAAGATTTACCAAGAATAGAACTTGATAGAACCACTTTGATAATACTTGATAGGATCGAGGTTAGGAGGAACACTTATATGGAGTGAGTACTAGAATGCGAAAGCAACAACAAAAAAGAAAGAGACAAACTAATTACAAATATGGGAAATTCAAAGCAAAGATCCAAGAATTTCCAAGGAATTGATATTCTAAGGCCTTGACAAGATCCAAGTAACAACGTAAAGATTTATGGAAGAAACCTAATGTCTTTACTTGAGAAAATGAATCAAACCATAGATTCGAATCTTGACTACTTTATGAGTAACTAAAGATAATAATTAGTATGTAAACCACTCACCTTCTAAAGAACACCAAAAAGAAATCAAATATATCACAAGAAGAAATTACTTTATACCTCAGACAACTAGTAAAGGTTTAAAGTAATTTCTTCTTGTGATATCCTTAAAATCTTTTTGGTATTCTTTAGAAGGTGATCAGTTTACATACTAATTATTGTCTTTAGTTACTCATAAAGTGGTCAAGATTCGAATCTAAGATTTGATTCGTTTTCTCAAGTAAAGGCATTAGATTTCTTTCATAAATCTTTACGTCGTTACTTGGATCCTGTCAAGGCCTTAGAATATCGATTCCTTGAAAATTCTTGGAGGAAGAAGAAACTACAATGGCTAGATTTTTAAATGGTTTAAATTCTTAAATATTGATGTAGTAGAGATAATACAGTATGTAACTTTAGATGAGTTAGTTAATTTGTCTATTAAAGTAGAAAAACAAATCAATAAAAAGAAGCACCCTAACTCATGGAGAAATCAGTAAACCTCCATCTCTAAGAAGTCATGGTCAAATCAATAGGGAAAAGCTCCTTCTAAACCTCAAGAAGATATTTGTAAAGGTAAAGTTGATGAGGGAGGTAAAACCTTCAATCCTGGATCTTCTAAACCTTCTAGTTCTGTTCAATGTCACAAATGTCATGGGAGGGGTCATATGATGCATGAATGTACAAGGTAGAAGAAACATCATACTTAGGAGAATAGAGAATATGAGAGTGAAAAAAGTGACGGGGAAAAAGAAGAGGGAGGAGGTGTAAATGAGGAGGATGATTTTAGAACTTCCTAATGATGGTATAATTGGGGTAGTTAGGAGAATTATGACTATCAATTTTGATAGTAGTAATGAAGGACGGAGGAAGAATTTGTTCCATACTAGATGTGGGATAAAGGAGAAGACTTATTTTATGAATACTGATGGGGGAAGTTGTGCAAATGTGGTGAGTTTATACTTGGTACATAAGCTAGGAATCACATGCATGAAACACTCTACCCCATATAGGCTCCAATGGTTGAATGATAGTGAAGAGGTAAAAGTAAACAAAAAATGTATGATTTTATTCAATGTTGGTAGGCATGAAGATCAAATTCTTTGTGATGTTTTTCCAATGCAAGCATGTCTTGTTTTACTTGGGCGACCTTGGCAATATTATAGGGATATTACTCATCACGGGAAAAAGAATAGGTAATGGTAAGAAATTTACTCTTGCACTATTATCTCCTTCACAAGTGTTTGAAGATTAGAAACAATTAAGGGAAACAATGGGAAAGCAAAGGGGAGAGATAAAAAGTGACTTTAAGGGAAAAGAGAAGGTCCAAGAGATAGAAAAAAACAGAGATGACCGAGAAAAAGAGAGAGAGGGCAGCAAAGAAAGTAAAGAGGTAAAAGAGGGTTTGAGTGAAAAATAAAAAGTTTTAGTGAGAGGAAAGAGGCTAAGGAAAAGAGAAAAAGAGTCTTTATGTAAAAGCCAAAGAGTGTTTGAATGCTAGAAAAGAGGGTGCGCCCAAAGTACTACTTACTTACAAGGAAGTGTTGATTAACTTTGAATAACTAACTCCTTCTTTGCCAAGTAGTGTTTCTTCTTTTTTACAGAGTTTTGAAGATGTTTACCTTGATGATACTCCAGAGAGATTGCCACCTTTGAGAGGGATTGATCACCAAATAGACTTTGTGCTTGGGTCTCGACTACCTAATAGGCCTCCGTATAGGAGTTGTTGAAGAATTGCTTAAAAAGGGTTTTATTCGAGAGATCATGAGCCCGTGTTCTGTTCCTGTCCTATTGGTACCCAAAAAGGATGGAGCAGGAAGGATGTGTGTGGATTGTAGAGCCATAAAAAAGATAATGATAAAGTATCGCCATCATATCCCTCGTCTTGGTGATATGTTAGATAAACTATATGGATCCAAATATTTTCTAAAATTGATCTAAAAAGTGGTTACCATCAGATTTGTATGAATCTTGGAGATGAATGGAAAACTACTTTTAAGACCAAATATGGACTTTATGAGTGGTTAGTTATGCCTTTTGGCTTAATAAATGCACCAAGCACATTTCTGAGATTAATGAATCATGTTTTTAAAGATTTTCATGGAAAATTTGTTGTGGTGTATTTTGATGACATATTAATCTTTTCTCAAAATCTAGATGAACACTTAGAGCACCTAAAATTAGTTTTTGAAGTCCTTAGAATCAGCGCTTATTTGCTAATCTCAAAAAGTGTACTTTCTGTGTGGATCGTGTGGTTTTCTTAGGTTTTGTGGTCAATTCTAAGGGAGTTGAAGTAGTTGGTGATAAAATCAAAGCAATTAAAGAATGGCCTAGACCTAATAGTGTAACTGAAGTTAGGAGTTTCCATGGATTCTCTAGTTTTTATGGGAGGTTTGTGAGGGACTTTAACACTATTGCTTCTCCTTCAACTGAAATTATTAAGAAGGATAAGGTTTTTACATAGGGAAAGGAACAAGATGATGCATTTAACTTGTTGAAAGAAAAATTGTATTTTGCTCCTCTTTTGCAATTACCTGATTTTTCTAAGTCTTTTGAAGTTGAGTGTGATCCCTCTGATAACGACATAGATGTTGTTGTGTTTTGATGCAAGACTCCAAGCCATTTGCTACTTTAGTGAAAAGCTAAGTGGAGAAACATTAAACTACTCAACTTATGACAAGTTATATGCCTTCGTACGGGCATTAGCTACATGGCGGCACTACTTGTGGCCTCAAGAATTCGTGGTTAAGACAGATCATGAATCATTAAAGTACTTGAAGAGCCAAGGTAAACTTAGTTGTAGGCATGTTAAATGGGTGGAGTTTATTGACACGTTTCCTTATGTAATTTCCTACAAACAAGGAAAGGAGAATGTGGTTGCTGATAGGCAGGCTCTCAAGAAGGTATGTTTTGATCAGACTCTTACTTCAAAGTTGTTGGGTTTTTACCAAACCAAGTTACTCTATGCTAATGATTCTGATTTTGGTAAAATATTTGATGAATGTAAGTTGGGTCCTTTTGAGAAATTTAATCTTCAAGATGAATTTCTATTTAAGGAAAATAAGTTGTGTGTATCTACTCTTTGTGTGAACTATTTGTTAGGGAAGCACATTGTGGAGGGCTAATGGGACATTCTGGAGTGCCTAAAACTCTGAGAATACTTTTTGAATATTTTATTGGCCTAGCATGAGAAAGGATGTTGAAAGAGTGTGTTCTCATTGTCTTGAATGTAAACAAGCTAAGCCTAGAACATTGTCGCATGGTCTTTATTCTCCTTTACTGCTTCTAGTTCTCCTTGGATTAATATTTCCATGAACTTCATATTAGGGCTTCCAAGGACTAAATATGGTAAGGATAGTACATTTGTGGTAGTAGACAGATTTTCTAAAACGACTCATTTTTATTCCATGTAAAACAAATGATGATGCATCTGATGTGGCTGACTTGTTTGTCTAAGAAGTTGTTAAATTGCATGGAATACCTAGAACTATTATTAGTATAGGGATGCCAAGTTTTTAAGTCACTTTTGGAGAATTCTTTTGGGAAAGTTAGGGACTAAATTGCTATTTCCAACATCTTGTCACCTACAAACTGATGGGCAAACAGAAGTGTTTAATAGAACTCTGGGGAATATCATGAGGGCTATTTTGAAAGAAAAGTTGACTTCTTGGGAAGATTACTTACCTATTGTGGAATTATCATATAGTAGGACCTTTCAGTCTTCTACTGGCAAAACTCCCGTTGAAGTTGTATGTCGATTCAACCTCCTTACCCCTCTTGATTTATTGCCTTTGCCTACTAATGATTTTTCTAATATTGATGGTAAAAAGAAGGTTGACATGATGAAGAAGATTCATGAACATACAAGACTTGCAATTGAAAAGAAAAATAAGAAAGTTGCATTGCGAAGGAATAAAGGAAGAAAATATGTTGAGGGACTTGGGTTGGGTGCATATGAGAAAGGAAAGATTTCCTTCCAAAAGAAAGACCAAGCAAGATTTATGGAAGAAGAGCTAAAGCCCAAGGATGATGAACTGTCCAAATGCTACAATTATTTGGTGGTCCAAATTCAAGTTCAAGAGGGAGAATTTTAGGGTTAAAGTTCGTGCAAATAAGGCCAAGAAGATTCCAAGAATCATCCACAACAAAGGTTGCTTTATACCCAAGTTTGGAGAGAAGACTAGTCAAATTTTCCAAGATTGTCAAGATTCTTTTTGGGTTTTACCTTATTTCCTTATTTATATATAGGTTATTAATGTTTTCCTTATTCTATTTATGGTCTCCCTAGTATCATTTAATGCTTTCCTAGAACTACTAGGTCTATTGCTAATTAAGGTTACTTTATTTCCTTTCTAAAGCAGGATTTACCTTGTAATTTTCTTTTTAGGTTTTGGATACTTCTTCGGCCTAACCAAAGGAGTCTTGAATGTCCAAGGACCCTATAATATATATAGGAGTCTTTTTTCTTTAATAAAGGACAATTAGATTGATATTAATAATATTTGAGAGAGTTCTTTTGAACCTTTGTGACTTGTTCTTTGAGAATTTATCTTTAAACCTTTACTAGTTCATAGTTTGAGGTATAAAATAATTTCTTCTTGTGATATATTTGATTTCTTTTTAGTATGCTTTATAAGGTGATTAGTTTACATACTACTTATTGTCTTTAGTTACTCATAAAGCGGCCAAGATCCGAATATCAATTCCTTTGAAATTCTTGGATCTTTCCTTTGAATTTCTCATATTTTTAATTACTTTTTCTTTT
Organism: Solanum rostratum; assembly: GCA_029948455.1. Lineage (NCBI taxonomy): Eukaryota > Viridiplantae > Streptophyta > Magnoliopsida > Solanales > Solanaceae > Solanum > Solanum rostratum. Next base: position 19,306,796 of record CM057055.1, read on the forward strand.
TCTTTTTCTGTTGTTACTTCCACATTCTAGTGACACTCCATATTAGTGTTCCTTCTAACCTCGATCCTATCACATATGTTATTAAGCATAGTATTTGAATATTTATTATGAGTGTGAGTGATTTTTTTGTCCAAAGCATCAAATATATAAATACTATCATGAGTAAAAGATGAGCCTTCTTTTTGTGAGGGCACTTGAGTTACACTGTTGATTCTAGGCTATTTCAGTGATTTGTGGCTTATATGTGGTTACTTTGTTGTTATAGTTGTACTATCACATGTATTGATCTGTATTGGTTTGTTTGATGATTATCTAATATACACTGATGTGTTAGTTTGGGTATCAGTGATTGAGTTAGAGATGATGTATGCCATTAGGTTGAGGTTTGTGTGTTGCTATACTGCTTATGTAGATCGAGTCCATCCCTTGAGGACAAGCAATAATTTTAAGTTGAGGGTGTTGATGCACTGGGAAAATACAATACTTTTGATGCTTAAAACTTGGAATTTTATATGTTCTCAAAGCGATATTAGTAGGTTTGATGTGTTTTTACGTTGATTTTGTAGGATTACAGGATTTGGTATGATTTTGGGCAAAATTCTGCAGAATTGAAGTCTTTTGGATTTTATGGACAACTCTACAGGCCATGGTTCATTCCATGAGCTGTAAGGAGGTTTTGTGAGTCAGATTTAGTGAAGGGACAACTTTCAGGTGTTGCATCCACGAATAGTCAGACGAGCCATAGATTTCTTCATGAGTCATGCCTTGAGGATCATATGTTTTAAGATGCAAATGTAAATATGAAATTGTAATGCCATCATTCGTGTTTGAAGGCTCAGATGCATGGGATGATAAATGAAGACTTTAATATGAACTTAAACATGCACAAAAAATGTTGATCAAGATGAGCAAAAGTCATGCATATAAGGGAACACATGTGATGGAACCATGTCATAGCATCATAAACTCCATAACTGACATATAAGACCATGTGAGCTACTACATGGAATCCAACATAACCCCCTTATGTTGCCATGGGGAGATCACTTGCTAGGTGGAACTCCATCACTTCGCATGCATCTTAAACTCTACTTCTCGTGTGGGAAGAAAATTTGGAGAATCTTCAGAAAGTACATGAAAAAATTCATTCACTATCGGAAACAAACTGAAGGTTTTCGGGGGAACTACATCTACATCTTTCACCCTTAGTAAAAGGCATATACAACCTTTGGGCACCAGCTTCCTTGCCTTAAAATAGGAAATAAACCAACCTCTAGGTGCCCCATTATTACCTTTCCATTCAAGGACTGCCTCCTTTGGAAAATCGAACTACACCATCTTAGTTTGGCAATCCAGCATAGAATTATAGGAAGCCAACCAATCCATACCCATTATAACATCAAAATCTACCATTTCTAGATCAACAAGGTCAGCCAATATGTTACGATCACAAATAGTTAATTATGCAATTACAATAGACCCTTCTAGCTATAATAGACTCACCAATTGGTGTAGACACTTCAAATGGTTTAATCAATAATTCTTGTACCTTCTTGAACTCCTCAGCAATTAATGGAGTAATATATAATAGAGTAGACACTGGATCATGAATTCATATACAATATGTTTTCATGGGCAATGTACTTGTAACCAGATCAGGGGAAGCCTTTATTTTGTCGATCATCTAGAGCATATGTCCAATTTTGATCTCCACTAGAACTAGCTGCTCCTCTAACACCGCTACCATGGCCTGTAGATAACCGTGGACCCCTACCTAAAGAAGGCACTATCGATGATGATGTAGCAACTGATCCAACAGGTGGATCCATACCACCCGTGTCCCTTTGAGGGCATTTCTCATCATATGACCTGGTGTACCGTACCAAAAAAAGACATATATCTAGGTGAGTCCTTCTGCATTACTTACAAGGCCATTGATGAGGTATGGATTGGCTCATACTCTCATGCTCTTGATGCTCAGTTGCTCGTGAACCATGGATTTCACTTTGTTGCCCAAACTAATTACCCCCTAAACCTTTGATATCGAGGTGCAGCATTAGCTGTAGAGTCAGAAAATGATTTCCTGGGTAGTCTATCAGATAATTGACGCGTAAACTCATTGTGGGATGGTGTAAACTGCCCCATAGATCTAGCCCTCTTTCCCAAGACCATTGATATTGAGGTGGAGCACTAGGTGTAGAGTTGGAAAATGAGGGCCTAGGTAGTTTATTAGAAAATCAAGGTTTAAAATCACCGTGGGATGGTATAAACTGCCCCAAAGATCTAGACCTCTTAGATTGGGTCTTTTGACTCTTGTATCCTTCTTCTTTGCCTTTGATTCTCCAACATATGTGCAAAAGCTTGCATCCTTGCTATGTCTATGTTTTTATTCAAGGAAGCAATGATACAATCTCTAACAAGCTAAGGTTCTAATCTATCTGCATATCGATGAACTCAATCCTCCATAGTAGCAACCTCATTAGAAGCATACCTGGCAAAGGAATTAAAATGGAGAATGTACTCTCTCACGCTCATACCCCCTTGACAGAGGTTTACGAATTTATCTGCATGGACCTCTTGAATCTCTAATGGCAGATAATGATCAAGAAATGCCTTTTTGAACTCTTTCCAAACAATTGTAGCTGCATTTGTACCCCTAGATTGCTTCCAAGCTTTATGCCACAATATAACCACACCCTTTAATCTATATGTTAGTAGTTCAGCAGCTTATTTACTGCTTACATGCATAACATCCAAGGCCTGTTGGATTTAATCAACAAAGTCTTGTGGATCTTCATTAGGATTTGACTCGGTGAATGAAGGGGAATCCAAATTAAGAAAGTCATCTATCGTTGTGCTAGTTGCCCTATCTGCACCACTAGTATCCACAACTGGACCATCTTGCCCTTGACCTTGACCCAAAACTATACGAGTCAATAACTGAACCACATTCCTTAAATCTTGCTCAATAGTATTAATATGAAGCTCTTGAGGTGTTGTTGCCCTTCTTAGCTCTTCTGGAGGTGGAGGAGTTGGGGAACTCTATGATAAAGGCTCATCTGGAATCTCACTTTCATTAGGTCTAGCTCGTGAATTTTCGGTCCTTTCTCTAAAAATCTAATTGCTTACCTGTACTTCTCTCCTTGTGATACATATCTTTTTCTATACATAAAACAAATGATTTAGGGGTTAGGTAAAACATACCTACGACAAGAGGCAACTCCTAAATGTCTTGTAGCCTCGTGTTTATAGATGTGGTGCACAACACACCTATAAGCAAGACTTTACATAGACACAACTTTGTAGACTCCCTGGGATGACCCGCTCTAGTACTACTTTTGTCACGCCTCACAATCTATAAAGATGGACAGGCACTCGGTGCCCTCAAGGCCCTAAAGAAACTTATGCTTACTATTTATATGACTATGACAACTACACGGTAGTGTCAAGTTCCTACAAGCTATAGAGATTAGAGATCAAAATGGGTAGCACCAAAACTTACATACCAAACTTTTCCATTGAGACCACAACAATTTAGAGACAAGATGCAATTGAACTATATACAGTGAGTCTACAAAGCCTCTATAAGATAGAAAACTAAGATATAGGTTGTGACAAGCCCTCTCTGACTCTGAATTATTATACAATACCAAAATACATATACTGCAGACTCAATAAAGCCCCGAATCAACTTAGAGCTCACCAAAAGTAGTTGAATGTCGGGAGTGCCTACACTAGAGGTCTACTAGTAGGAGTACTTGTACCTGCAACATGAATTGCAGCATCCTCCAAGAGGACTGTTAGTACGAAACAATGTACTGAATATGTAAGGTAGTAGCATATGTAAAATGAAAACTCAAGTGAATTCAAATAGCAATATATATGCACATTACATTCTTTTCTTCACTCCTCGGTGCTTTATATTTTCTTTTTAGGCATGTAGCACAAATAACCACCTGATCAGTGGTAAAAAAGGATGACTCATGCTAGGCAGTTTAACCCTTGGGATGTTGTCGTCATAATTGTACAAATTAGGATCGACCTATGCTAGGCATTTTAACCCCTGGGCTGCCACCTTTATGAACCAATTGAGATCGACCCATGCTAGGCTCTTGCCCTTGGGCTTCCACCCATCTTGTGATCACTGTTTAAGTTATTCTTGATACTTTGAGATTGTTACTTTGGTGGTCATGATAATTTTCAGAGCTTTGGAAGTATGTACAATAATATAAGACTTGAAATGACAATATTCACATACGGTAGTACAATAGTATAAGAAACAAATGTGATATTGACATAATACTCAGGAGTTTAAATTACACAATTGGCTTCATGGATGAAAGTAGACTCTTCATGCTAGTGATTAGAAAAAGCAAAACTACATATTTACTAAAAAGCAACACTGCCATTATTGAAATAGCACTTGGGAAGCTCACTTGTTGATGGTGACAAGAGTGTTGGATTTCATGCCCAAGAATATGGAATAGGATAGCCTTACATACCTTATTCTCAGACAAACACAACTACCACGTTTCAGCCTCCCTTTATGGCATTATTTCTAGAATATAAGTTATGATTAAACTAACATTAGCAAATAAATGCATCATGGGTCTCATAGAATAATAGCTAAATATTTGACGAATAGTAAATCCATGCAACACTTATGCTAATTGATGCAGGGCAATTTGCATCAAGGTCATTCACTAGGAGCCAAGCTCGAGAATTTCAAAGGGTGAAAGGGCTATTCATGAAGATGATAGAGGTACTTGAGCTTGTGTTCGGGCCAAAGGAAGGATTTTATTCCTTGAAGATAGCTTGTGGAGGTGAAAGCAAAGTAGGGGAAGATGATGTGTCCAATATCGGCGATCCTCCTAATGCAAACAATGATGGCCAATTTGATCGCCAAAAGTTACAGGATGCTCAAGCCTCAAAAACTGTCAAATCGGCGATGGGGTGCCCATTCGGTGATGCACATGATGAAGAAGGTGACGATCACTTAAACTATCATTTATTCAATTTTGACCACTTTTGTAATAAATCACCTATGACTATACGTCATGCCCAAGCCCATTAAGGCGCACTGGCATCCGTCGCTGACAAGGCTCGGGAGAACCAACCTATAACCATGCACTCTCTATAAACATTATCAGAGGTATCCACACTCAACAAGCTTTTAGAAAAATACATAGTAATAATAAGCCAAAAGGATTACATATGACTAGGCCACTGGAGCCACGATGTCTAAAGTATGAGACATGACCACACTTTACTTTACACAGTTTATAAAGTCTCTAGATAAGGAACACTATCATATAAGGGTTGGGACAGGCCCCACCTCATGACTAACTAGTATACAATGCAAAAATATAAGCTCTAGACACACAAAGCCCCGACGCAAACTAGAGCTCAGTAATAGCAGCTGGATATCCTGTGCTCCTACTGGGGAGATCTACCAGCTCATGTACCTCCAGTATGAAATGCAGGTCCCCCGTAAGGGATGTTAATATGAGATAATGTACTGAATATGTAAGGCAAGAAGTACTATTTATGAAATAAGAACTCAAATGAAATCATGCATTGGTGTAAGGATAAGAGAACACCTTTAGTCATATTGTTGAATCATGTATTTTATGTCATTTTTATTACTTTACCTTTCTTTCCTTTACAATCCGTGCACAGTATATATAATACAAGTGGCCAGCTGATCAGGGGTAAATCAATATCGAGATCGACCATGCTAGGCTTTCCTTTCACCCCTGGGATACCCCATTAATATGTGACCAACCTGTGCTAGGTGATTTTTCCACCCGTGGGATACCATCCATCAATAAGCAACTTCACTTTATATCTTTTATTTACTTTTGAGATGATTCTTTTGGTGGTCATAGCATTTTGAGCTATAGGACTATAGATATAACATGTGACATGTAAATAATCATGCAAAACAATACCACAATGAAAAGAGTAGGTTACACAACTAATGGAAGGCGTAACACATGAACTTTATTTAGCTAAAAAAGGAACTCATGTATCTGGTATCCAAAGTATGTATGCAGATTTAGCAATAGTGATGTATGGGAACATATGAACATGATAAAGAGTAGAGACACAGTTATTAGTTATTTCTGAGTTTGTAAGTGCCTCTATGTGCCAAGGAAGGACCTATATTTCATGCCAAACAATACGAAATCAAATAGCCTTACATACCTCGCTATACCACCTCGTTATTACCTCGAAGTAACCTCCTTTTCTCCCAAATACTTATCTACAGTAAAGTAGGTGATAAAACTAGTATTAGATGCTAAAACACGTTTTGGCAATCCAATCTCACAAAACGAAATGATCGGGCAGCAAGCCTGTAACAATTAACCCAAAGGCGTTTTTCCAATTTTTCCTTCTCTAAGAACATTGGTCTAATATACACCTTCATTTACATGACATATCCAGCTTATTGTAGTCCCATCATATGCTTAGAGCAGCTCACAAGGTACAACACATAACTATTCCACACAACGCACAATTAGGTAGCATAATATTACGCCCTTTCCCTATATTTCAACGTCAAGCATTCATACTTCTTCCAGCTTTGGCCAAACTGTTCTTGACATTTTTACATACCTAACCAGTCTTAAAACAGTCCCAAAATAGATAGAGGACGTGAGACTGTAGTCCTCAATCAATTAGCGCACAATTTCTACTAATAACACATTTAGGATAACACACTAAAACTCAATTGTTTAAGTTAAACAAAATAGTGCAGCGACCTTACCTTACCATTTTTTATCTAAACCTTGTTAAAAACATCAACCTCCCTTCATAAACAAGCCAACCAAGAAGAGAAAATCCTCTTTATCAACAAGAAAAGTGTGCAGCAATGTTTAGAACACATGCTGTCCAAAACTCCAACACAAGCATAACCAGCTGATTTCTCTTGCTTTCTATGGAAAAAAATCATGCTAAACATGTAAGTATTGTTACTTAACTTAATCTTCAAGAAGTAGGGCTTCTCTAAGAACCCTAAAGATTTCTTGTGGTTGCTTTGTATAGTCAAGAAAGAGTAACAAAGAAACTTTGTAAAATCGGAAATTTTTCCAAGTTTAGAATTACTTAATGAGCTGGTGTTTAATCACTTTTGAAGGGCCACTCTTGGCCAACTTTCTCCTTCAATATAAGACACATTTAAGCAAGGTGGTGATGCACCTGCTTGGCCCTTTCAATTGGGCCTTAATGGGCTCCAATTCGATGGGCTTTGGATGTCCATTGTTCTCTTTTCCCTTCACTAAGTTTGGGCCCAAATCGTCAAGTGGGTTTTGAATATACTTGGGCCTTTTTTCTATTCATCTTGGACTAAAAATATTGTCCCTTCATAATGCTAAACTATGGGCTAAAATTACACCTTTAACTTGGGCTTTATTCATCATCAGACTTGGATAGATTCGGTGGTGGGGCTCGTCTCCGTCTACCTGGCCTATTTACGCTAAGCATGTAGGTGACTCACCTGCCAGTTTCCTAAGTCCCACAAGTACCTCACGTCTTTCACTTCCTTTAAGGTCGCGATCTCCTCAATTTGACTTAAAACTTACATACACTCGCTCATCTTAAGCGTTAGAAGTAAATGTAGCCCTACAGTCTAAAGTTTGGCACTTATAAATTGGTGCTCCTTTGACCAAATCTTATTATGTTCCATATGCATAGGACTAGTACACGTAATATGTGGGGTGTTACACTATAAATAGCTCATAGTTGTTCATTTGTACGTAGACTATTTTGAATATTGATGAACAATACTCTTTGTGTGTGTTTGAGAGCTTGGTTAAGCTTCACTTTGTAAACATTGTTTGCGAGGCTAATTTAATTCCCTTGAGGTCGACATAAGAGATTAGGTCATTGATTTGGATTAATCAATTGAGGTCTTTAGGTTTAATATACCTTTAGGTTGCTTTTTGATTTTCTTTCTTGTGTCAATCTATCTATCTTTAATTTCTTGTCTTTCATTTTTCATATCTTTATCTCATTTTCCTCATATCGTGTTGCATTATTTGGTATCAGAACAAGGTTTAGATTCGTTCCTACAATTCTAGTCTTGGGTTTGTTACTAAAAAAAAGGAGTCGAAAACATTTTTGAAAAGTTCCAAAAATATTTTCATTGATTTGAGACTTGTTTGAAGTTTCTAATATTAGATCTGTATTCTCTAACATTAGTTGAGTCTTAAACTGAGGTTTGATGAAGTTTGGAGCGATATTGAAGATTCCACTATTGTTGATTGAAGAAGCCTAAAGAAGAAGAAAGTGGGCCTTTGAAATTGAAGAATTTGGTTGGGATTTGAAGAGTAAAAAGAATTAAGGTTTGTTTCTCTACATCAATTGAAAACTAAATCTCAATTTCCACAAAATTTTGAGCCAAAACTTTTAAGGATCTTTATCTGGATCTTCATCTTATTCAAAGTGTTCTTGAGAATATTTGAAAATTCAAGAAGAAAAATCTTCCAAAAAGGGTGATTGATCTAATAAAAAGTGCAAGAAAATGAATTGTGCTTATGTTTGTACTCGTGGAATTTACCAAAAGGGGCAAGTAACAGATCTAGAAAATACAACGGGCCCATAGGAAGGTCAAATTTGGGGTCTTAAGTGTAAAAATGGTGGTAAAACTCGTGCCCACAAGACCCATTCGACGACACACTGAACTGTGCCTGAGTTCACCTAATTCTACCGGGTTGCTGTAACTTTTGGCGGTCAAAATTGGACCATAAGGCGGTCCGCAAAAGTTGTTTGGTGGTAAACCATGAGGTTCACGAGCTGAACTTCTATTTTGACTTTTGAAACACTTGATCTGGAGATCCGAGCCTCGACCAATCTCAGGTTCTAAATTCTTAGTTTCTTTTCTTTTGATTCTCGTCCTTTTCAAGAATCCTAAGCTAATTTTCAACTCGTAATTGATCCACTTGTTGATTGTTGGTTCTTGAATCATCTTGTTTTTTAGTGCCATTTTCATTTGTGCTTGTATTTGTTCTATTTCGTAGCCAACTTCTTGATTCAAGTATGTTTGCTTTAATCAAGTCGTCCATTCTTCTTGAAACGAGAATACACTCTGGCCAAGAGTGAAAATTGACACCTTGTGAACAACATGGTATAAGTAATCTTCAACCTTAGCCGAGCCAATTTGGGAGGCAATCAAAATTGTGTATACACGAGTGATTGCGAGATTATTTCGCTAACACTAATGTTGATTGTTGTCTTTGTTGCACGTTGTTTTAATAGGTACCATGGCAAGTGAAAATGATACTCGGCCACCTACTGGAGGAGTTACTTTGGATGCTCTAATGGATGTTATTACCAATATGAGTCAGAGAATGGAAGCCATAGAGGGTCATGTATCCACCATTCAAGGTAGTGTGTCGGCTATGGATGGTCGAATGATAAGTATAGAGGGTTAACTTAACTCTACATTCCACAAATTACCTATCGAGCTTCAATGAGTTGTCCTGACCATCCCGCTTCTCCTACTTTGACACCTCGAACTTTCCATCAAGTATTCAATCCAACACCAATGACCATAACACCATGTCACTAAAACGAACCCAAACTTCAAAAGAAGCTCCACCAAGCACATATCAACCTTACAAAGCACACTAAACAAAATCCTCCCTTCCAAGCACCTCAAACCCAACACCAACCAATTCAAGTCGAGGAAGTGAGGAATGAAGAGTACAAAGAATGGTATGAAGGTGAAGGTGAAGAGGTGCCATGGAATGATGTCTAAATAGGATATAAAGGACGAGGAGGTAGATTTAGTCTGATTCCACTTGGAAAAAGTCCTTATATGAACCAATCGTAAGTCTTCAGAGAAGATCAAGGTAACCAACAATTCAACTTTCAAGGAGGTCCTCATAATATCGACCATGGAGGAAATGGAGGTCAAGATGTAGTAATCAAATCAATAAGGCTAGTCTCCCAACTTTCAAAGGAGAATGTTATCCCGAGATTCTTATCTAGAATGAGAGTCACTTTGTGAGAGGATCTTTCAAGTTAATAATTTAGAGGTTAACAAGAGTTCTTTTGATGTAGCTCAATTTGAAAGGTATGTAATTTCATGGTGGGAATACATGAGAGATACCATCTAGTCCTTTATGGAGGACTACGACCAACATGGACCTAATTGAAAGCCCTTATGAGAGCCAAATATGTACGGAAAAGGTATAGACAATAGTTACTTGCAAAATTATACAATTTGAGACAAGGTAACAAGAGTGTTGTAGTACTATGATGAGTGACAAAATTTTTGTAACACTCCATGTTTTCTATATGTGAGTCCTATCTATAGGACACTTGGCATAGGCTTATGGTATAGGAGGTAAGGGACTAAGTCTTTTCCTAAGAAGGGTGATAATTTGAATTGGATCGAGAGTTGTTGTGATATCACACATGTTTCAGCGGGTATGAGTCCAAGTTAAACTCGACGAAAGCATTTAAATCTGAGATAATAAGATGCTATATGATTTGGAAGTCTTTTAAAGTGAAGTATTAAGACACAATATATGGGATTAACATTTGAAAAATGAGGTAAGATAATGAGCTGCTTGCTTGACTTAACGAAGCAAGTAGGTGCATAACCTACTTAGACTTTTGACCAGCATGGCCCTGTGCACCACCTACTAAGACTTTTTGGCCATCTTATAGGGCCCAAGGTCACTAATTTACTTGGAAATTCTGGCCCAACTCAAGAAAAGGAAAAGAGAAAAATGGGCAGCCAAAGCCCAATAAGTTCAGATCCATGAAGGCCCAAGCTAAAAGGCCAAGTAGGTGCATCAGCTACTTGGTAAATTATGGCAAAAAATTGAGGAGAACGTCAGACAAAGTTGGTCCCTTTGAAAGGGAATATAACCAGCTCTTTTTAGCCATTTTTCACATGAAAAAAATCTGATTCCTAAGGTTCTCTTTATTTCCTCTTCTATCTTCATATAGCAGCCATAAAAACCCTTGACATTCTTGAGTATTCGACCTCATCTCAACCTAGGATTGAAGGGGAGTTCAGCTCTTGGAAAATATAAGTTAAGAGAGCAAGAATCCCCAACAAGTAAGGTAAGCTACTGCACTTTTCTCCTTTAGCCATTTTTCACATGAGAAAAATCTGATTCCTAAGGTTCTCTTTCTTTTCTCTTCTTTCTTCATATAGCAGCCATAAAAACCCTTGACGTTCTTGAGTATTAGACCTCATCTCAACCTAGGATTGAAGGGGAGTTCAGCCCTTGGAAAATATAAGTTAAGAGAGCAAGAATCCCCAACAAGTAAAGTAAGCTATTGCAGAATTCTCCCTCTTTTGTGCTTGAGTTAATTAGGGAGCTTTATACGTGTCAACGATGTTGGAGTGGTCCCTTTCACATGATGTGATCTCATGGGATGGTTTGCTGGTGGTTTGTGCATGTTGAGACAGCCATGGAGGGGAGTACCCTTTAACCTCAAGTGTGAGCTCATCTTAGAATTTAAAGTGTAATGTTAGTAGAAACTCATGAGACAATGCTTGGATACTATAAGTTCACATTGTTCCTGCGACATTATGATATTTAGAGGCTGTTTATATATGTGATGGTAAGAGGTGTGACCATAAATGCAATTAAAGTTGAAGGAACACCCTTAGTTTGGTAATTGTGGTTTTGCTGCCCGAGTATAACTTGTGGGTGTGACTGAGCTGTCTGTCTATATGTGTCTATTCACTACCAATACTAGTTTCATTATCTACTCAATTATAGATACATTTTCGGAAAAAGGGGAGGTTACATTGCAGTGATAACAAGGTGGCATGACAAGGTATATAAGGCTATCCAATTCCATATTCTTTGGCATGAAATCTAAAACTCGCATCACTACCGAGTAGTAAGCTTCTCAAATGCTATTCCACTAGTGGCAACATTTTTTTATTAGTAGTTTTACTCTTTCAAGCACTAGCATGAGGAGACCACGTTCGTTCGTAAAGCCAACTATGTCCTTTATACTCATGAGTAGTATGACAATGTCAAATTTGATTCCTATATTATGGTACTACCTTACATGATGATTGTCCTATCTTATGTTACTGGTACATAGAGTTGAAGCTTAAAAATCAGCATAACTACCAAAATAACAATCTCAAAGTATTAAAGAATAACTCAAAGCAATGTTCATACTGTGTGGGTGGAAGCCCAGGGGCAAAAGCCTAGCATGGTTCGATCTCACTTGTGCATAAGGGTGGTAGCCCAGGGGCGAGAGCCTAGCATAGGTCGATCCTAATTTGTAAAGTTATGAGGACAGTATCCCAGGGGTTAAAATGCCTAGCATGGGTCATCCTCGGAGACCACTGATCAGCTGGTCATTCGTATTACATGCCTAAAGGAAATCATAAAGTACTGACGAGTAAAGAAAAGAATGTAATGTACGTAACTCCACAAGTATAACAAAGGTGGTCGTTTATTATGACATGTGCATTTATGTATTGCTACTTGATTTCACTTGAGTTCTCATTTTACATATGTTATTGCCTTACATATTCAGTATATTATTTTGTACTGATGTCCCTTTTGTGGGATGTTGCAATTCATGCTGCAGGTACAGGTACCTCAGCTAGTAGACCTTTGATGTAGGCGCACCCGACACTCAACTACTTTAAGTGAGCTCCAAGTTGATCCGGGGCTTTACTGAGTATGTAGTATATGTATTTTGATGTTGTGTTATAGTTTAAAGTAAGACGGCTCCTGTCCTGACGTATGTTATCTTATAAAGACTTTGTAGACTATTGTATATGGATTAGTTGCATCTTGTTTCTAAACAGTTACGACCTCAACGGTCAAGTCTAGTGTGTAAGTTTTTGTGCTACTCATTTTGATCTTCTTATCTCTATTGCTTGTATGAACTTGTCATGGTGTGTAGTTGTCATAGTGACACACATAATAAGCATATAGGTTGTATGTTGGTTTTCTCGGGCTTCGAGGGCATCAAGTGCCTGTCAATCCTTATAGATTTGAAGGCGTGACAAAAGTAGTATCAGAGCAGGTCATCCTAGGAGTCTACAAAGTCGTGTCTATGTAGAATTTTGTTTATGGGTGTGTTGTGCACCATATCTACAAACATGAGGCTAGAAGACATTAAGGAGTTGTCTCTTTTATTTCATTTCCTAGATCGTGCCATAGAGCCATTTTTGTAGGTGATTTATATCTAACCCCTAAATTGTTTGTGTTTATGTATAGCAAAAGATGCCTGCCACAAGGAGACTTTGCGTTATGGACTCGTACCAAGATCGATATACAGCTGGAACAGTAACAATGAAAATGGCCCCCTCTTTAGTGAGATTATATGACCAAATGACTGAACCAAAATATAAGTACAGGTAAGCAGATAGATTTTAGAGAAAGGACAAGCCAATCACGAGCTAGGCTTAACCAAAGTGAGATTCTAGATGAGTCCTTATCACAGAGTACCCCGACTCCTCCACCTACAGAGGAGCTGAGGAGGGCAACAACACCTCAAGAATATTAATGCTACTGAGCAAGATTTAAGGGATGCGGTCCAATTATTGACTCGTATAGTTGTTGGTCAAGGTCAAATGCAAGAAGGTCCAGTTATAAGTACTGGTGGTGCAGATAGGGCGGCTAGCACATGGATACACGACTTCCTTAATTTAGATCCTCCTTCATTCACTGGGTCATATCTAAAAGAAGATTCAAAGACTTTGTTGATCGAATCCAGCGGACCTTGGATGTTATGAATGTTAGAAGTATAGAAGCTGTTAAGCTAGCAACATATAGATTGAAGGGTGTTGTTGTGTTGTGGTGTGAAGCGTAGAAGCAATCTAGGGGTACAGATGCATCTTCAATTGGTTGGAAAGAGTTCAAAAGGGCATTTATTAACTACTATTTGCCATTGGAGATTCGAAAGGCCCGTGCACATCAATTCTTAAATCTCCACTAAGGAGGTATGAGCATGAGGGAGTATAGTCTCCAATTAACTCCTTGGCCAGGTATGCTCCTAATGTGGTTGCTACTATGGAGGATTGAGTTCATCAATATATTGATAAATTAGATTCGTATCTAGTAAGAGATTATACCATTGCTTCCTTGAATAAAGACATGGATATAGCAAGGATGCAAGCTTTTACACAAAAGTTAGAGGATCAACAACAAAAGAGGAGGATACAAGAGTCGAAACGAGCGCAGTCCAAGAGGGCTAGATCGATGGGGCAATTTACATCATCCCAAGGTGAGTTTAGGCCTCGATTTTCTAATAAATCACCCAGGCCATCGTTCTCCTACTCTAAAGCTAGTGCTCCTCCCCGATATCAAGGGTCTAGGGGAAATCAGTTTGGGCAACAAGGTTAAATCTAAGGTTCACAAACAGCAAAGCACCAAGAGCAAATGGGTATGAGCCAATCAAGACCTCCTTGACAGTCTTGTAAGCAATGCAAGACTTATCTAGGTGCATGCTGGTCTGGGATGGATGTTTGTTTTTGGTGTGGTACACCGGATCATATGATGAGAAATTGCCCTCAAAGAGATGCAGGTGGTATGGCTCAACCTACTGGGTCAGTTGCTTCATCATCATCGACAACGCCTTTATTAGGTAGGGGTGTGCAATTGTCTTCAGGTCGTTGTATTGGTGTTAGAGGAGTAGCTAGTTCTAGTGGAGCTCAAAATCGCACGTATGCTCTAGGAGATCGAAAAAATTTGGAGGCTTCCCCTGACGTGGTTACAGGTACATTGTACATTTTTTCACATATTGTATATTTACTAATTGATCCAGGGTCAACTCTATCTTGTGTTAATCCATTAATTGCCAAGGAGTTCAAAAAGCTAGCAGAATTATTGATTGAACCATTTGAAGTGTCTACACCAATCAGTGAGTCTATCATAGCTAGAAGGGTCTATCGTAATTGCATAGTAGCTATTTGTGATTATGACACATTGGCTGACCTTGTTGAGCTAAAAATGATGGATTTTGATGTTATAATGGGTATGGATTGGTTGTCTTCTTGTTATGCCATGGTGGATTGCCGAACTAAGATGGTTCAGTTCCATTTTCCAAAGGAGACAGTCCTTGAATGGAAAAGTAATATTGGAGCGCCAAGAGGTAGGTTTATTTCCTACTTTAAGGCAAGGAAGATGGTGTCCAAAGGCTACATATGCCATTTCATCAGGGTAAGAGATATAGATGCAGATCCCCCAACCCTTCAATCTATTTCGGTGGTAAATGAATTTCTCGATGTATTTCCTGAAGATCTCCCAAGTTTGCCTCCCGAACGAGAAGTTGAGTTAGGTATTGACGTACTTCAAGATACACAACCTATATCCATTCCCCTATATAGAATGGCCTCGGTAAAATTACGGGAGTTAAAGGAGCAATTAAAAGATTTGATAGAAAAGGGATTTATAAGGCCTAGTATGTCCCCTTGGGGAGCGTCAGTTTTATTTGTACGCAAGAAGGATGGTTAGCTGAGGATGTGCATTGACTCTTGGCCGTTAAATAAGGTGACGATAAAGAATAAATATCCCCTCCCTAGGATTGATGATTTATTTGATCAGCTACAGGGTGCTAAGTGTTTCTCAAAGATTGGCTTGAGGTTGGGTTATCACCAAGTGAGAGTCAGAAATCAAGATATACCCAAGACAGCTTTGCGAACACGATATAGTCATTTTGAGTTCTTAGTCATGTCATTTGACCTAATAAATGCCACCGCTGTTTTTATGGATTTGATGAATAGGATGTTTAAATGATTTTTGGATGTGTTCCTAATAGTATTCATAGATGACATTTTAGTGTATTTGAGATCAGAAGGAGATCATGCTAATCACCTGCGACAAGTGTTACAAATTCTTCGTGATCATAAGTTATATGCAAAGTTTTCTAAGCGCGAGTTTTGGTTAAGATCTGTGGCATTCTTGGGGCACATTGTATCTAATGAAGGAATAAGGGTTGATACCCAAAAGATAGAAGCTGTGAAGAACTGGCCAAGACCTAGAACACCAATGGAGGTTTGTAGTTTCCTTGGGCTGGCAGGTTATTATAGAAGGTTTGTTGAAGGATTTTCTTCAATTTCTGCACCTTTAACAAAGCTAACACATAGGATAGCTAAGTTTCAATGGGGCGACGCATGCAAAAGAAGCTTCCAAGAGCTGAAAAATAAATTAACGACAACACCTGTATTGGTACTTCCTAAAGGGACAGAAGGTTATGCAGTATATTGTGATGCTTCAGGAGTAGGCCTAGGATGTGTCTTGATGCAGCATGGTAAAGTAATAGCCTATGCCTCAAGGCAATTGCGTCCACATGAGAAAAACTATCCAACCCATGATTTGGAGTTAGCAGCAGTTATATTTGCTTTGAAGATATGTCACCATTATTTGTATGGAGTTCATATTGACATATTTACTGATCACAAGAGTCTACAATACATCTTTAAGTCAAAGGACCTGAACCTAAGGCAACAAAGATGGGTTGAGTTATTGAAAGATTATAACATCGATATTTTGTATCACCCCCAAAGGGCAAATGTGGTAGCAGATGCTTTAAGCCGCAAAACAATGGCAAGCACTTTTGGGCAGTACCCAATAAGACAAGGGTTAAGCAAAGATCTACGACAATTAGCTAGCATAGGGGTTCGCCTTCTTGAATCTCAAGATGAAGTAATTGTGCAAAATGCAGCAGAATCATCGTTGATAGCGGAATTGAAAGAGAAACAGTACACAAATCCCATTCTATCATGGCTTAAGGAGAATGTACAACAAGGTATGACAAATGCATTTGAACTCACACAAGAGGGAATACTTTGATGTCAAAACAGATTGTGCATACTTGATGTAGATGGGCTAATAAGGAGAATTATGACGAAAGCACATCATTCAAGATATTCAGTCCATCCGGGGTCAACCAAAATGTATCATGAGTAGAAAGAAGTATATTGGTGGGGGGAAATGAAGAAGGATATTGCAGAATTCGTGGCTCAATGTACAAATTGTCAACAAGTTAAAGTAGAACACTAAAGCCTCGAGGTTATTTGCAGCACATGGAACTTCAAATTTAGAAGTGGGACATGGTAACCATGGATTTTTTTACTACGTTACCTTGCTCATTTCAGAAGTTCGACTCCATATGGGTAGTTGTTGATAGGCTCACCAAATCAGCACACTTCTTGCCGGTCAAAACTACTTATACAGTCAAAGAGTACACAAAATTGTACATTAAAGATATAGTTTGGCTGAACAGAGTGCCAATCTCTATTATATCTGATGGGGGGCTCAATTCACTGCAAATTTTTTGAAGTAATTTCAGAGAAGTTTGGGGACGCAAGTGAATTTAAGTACAACCTTTCACCCTCAATCAAATGGTCAAGCAGAACACACAATGCAAACACTTGTGGATATGCTTCGAGCTAGTGTATTGGACTTCAAGGGTGGTTTGATCATTTGTCACTTAATGAATTTGCTTACAACAATAGCTACCACTCGAGTATCAAAATGGCACCTTACAAAGCCTTGTATGGAAGAAAGTGTAGATCACCAATCGGATGGTTTGAAGTTGGTGAAACTGCCTTATTTTGACTAGATCTTCTTTATCAAGCTATGGAGAAAGTCAAGATATTAGAAGGCGAGGACTAGAATTTTTCATAGGAGATTGGGTGTTCTTGAAGGTGTCTCCAATGAAAGCGGTAATGAGGTTTGGCAAAAAGGGGAAGTTGAGTCCATGCTACATAGGACCATATAACATTGCTAAAAGAGTTGGTCAAGATGCATATGAAGTAGAGCTACCCCAGAAGCTTTCCGTGGTTCATCCGGTGTTTCAAGTTTTAATGCTTCGAAAATGCATAGGTGACCCATCCTGTATCACTCCAATTGAAGATGTACAGGTTACAGAAGATCCCATTGCTATTCTGGATCGACAAGTTAAGAAATAAGAAAGTAACTTTCGTAAAAGTACTATGGAGGAACAAGCAAGTAGAAGAGGTTACCTGGGAAGCGAAAGAAGCAATGAAATCCAAATACCCCCCCCCCATCTCTTTCAGCCCACGGAGAAAGATGAAAGGAATCAAAGTTAAAACAGTGACAAATATGTGTTTACATGTATTTTGTGATTTGTAACTTAGGATTGAACTTGTTTGGGCCGACTAACTATACTATCATTCGGGAACGTCTCATGCCAAAATTCCCATTAAGGCGGACTGGCACCCGTTGCTGACAAAGCTCGGGAGAACCAACATATACCCATGCACTTTCTATTAACATTGTAAAGGGTTTTCCACATTCAACATGCTTTCAAGAAAGTAGACAGTAATAACTAGTCAAAAGGAAATGCACAAGACTAGGTTGTTGAAGCCACGATATCTAAGTTATGATACATGACCACACTTTACTTTACATAGTCTATAAAGCCTTTAGATACGGAGCAGCATCTAAATGGATCAGGATAGGCCCTGCCTCATGACCAACTATACATAATACAAAAATATAAGCTTTAGACACACAAAGCCCCGAAGCAACCTGGAGTCAGTAACAACAACCGGATTCCTGTACTCCTACTGGGGAGATCTAGTAGCTTCTGTACCTGCAACATGAAATGCAGGTCCCCCGTGAGGGACGTCAATATGAGATAATGTATTAAATATGTAAGGCAAGAAATATTGTATATGAAATAAGAACTCAAATGAAATCACACATTGGTGTGTAAGGATAAAAGACCACCATTAGCCATACTGTAGAATAATGTACTTTATGTCCTTTTTATTACTTTACCTTTCTTTACTGTATAATATGTGCGTAGTATATTATATAAATGACCAGCTGATCAATGGTAAATCAATAACGGGATCGACCTATGCTACCCCTGGGATACCCCTCGTAATATGGATCGACCCATGCTAGGTGATTCTTCCACCCTTGGGATACCACCCATTAATAAGCAACTTTGAGTTATCTTTTATTTACTTTTGAGATGATTCTTTTGGAGGTCATAACATTTAGAGTTGTAGGACTATAGACATAACATGTGACATGTAACAATCATATAAGATAGTACCATAACGAAAAGAGTAACCTACACGACTAATGAATTACGTAGAAGATGAAATAACACGTGGATTTTTTATTAGCAACAAAAGGAACTCATGTATCTTTGCATCCAAAGTATGTATGCGGAATTGACAGTGGCCATGTATGGAAGCATATGAAAATGTTAAAAAGTGAAGACACTGTTATTAGCCATGTCAGAGTTTGTAAGTGCCTCTATGTGCCAAGGAAGAACCTAGCTTCATGCCAAATAATATGTAAATGAGTAGCCTTACATACCTCATTGTACGACCTCGTTATTACCTTGACGTAACCTCATTTCCCCCAAATATTTATCTACAATAGAGTAGCTGATAAAACTAGTGTTAGCAGCTAATAAACACATCTTGGTAGTCCAATTCCACCCAAAAAATAATATCCGGGCAGCAAGCTCGGAATTATCAACCAAAGAGTATTCTTTTAACCTTTCCGCTCCTAATCGTATTTTCTAATACACATTTTCATATACGTGTCATATCCAGCTTGTTTTAGTCCCATAATAGTGTTACAAGAGCTCACAAAGCACAACACATAACAATTCTACACGACACACAAGTAGGCGGCACAACATTACGTCTTCTCGCTACATTTCGAAGCCAATAATCCCAAACCCATTTCAACTTCGACCAAACTGTATCCAATATATTTGCACACAAAAATAGTTCTGAAACAGTCCCCAAGGGGATGGAGGACATGCAACAACAATTCCCAATTATCAGCCCACAAATTCCTACTAAGACCGCAATTAAGATATCCTGTAAGAACTCATTTTTTTTCGAAAGATAAAAATGGTGCAGCAGCCTCCTTTCATCACTACAGAACTAATCCTTGTTAAAAACATAACCTTTCTTCATAATTCAGCTAACCAACAAGAGAAAAACCTCTTAATAAACAAGAAAAGTGTACAACAATCTTTGGAACACATGCTGTCCAAAATTCCTGCACAAGTACGGCCAACATACTCCTCATGTTTTTCATGAAAAAATTATACTAAACCATAGGTATTGGAAAATCTATTTTTTGTCTATGTTTAATGACTTGAATTTGCTAGTTTTTAACCCTTTTTATAGGGCCACTCTTGGCCGACTTTCTTTTACATTTGAAGCCTTATTTTATTAAGGTGGTGATGCAGCAACTTGGCCCTTTCACTTGGGCCTTATTGGGCTTCAATTTGATGGGACTTTGTAGCCAACTTTTTTCTTCTATTTATGAAGAGGGGGTTGTGAATGTAATTTGGCCCTTTCCCTATTCATCTTAGGTTGCCTACATTGTCCCTTTATAATGCCTAACCATGTTCTAAAATTAAATCCTTAACTTAGGCTTTATTCTTTATCGGACTTTAATAGATTCAGTGTTAGGCCTCGTCGGCGCGTCCTTTTCATTTTACTTAATTTTGAGCCTCAAGTGAGTTCCCTCATGTATAAATCAATCTTCCCCATCTAAGCATCTAATTTAAGCTAAGCACGTAGGTGACTCACGTGTTAGGTTTCTAAGTCCTACATGCACATTATTTCGTGTAAGGCCGCGATCTCCTTAATTCAACTCAACACCTATACACACTCGCTCATCTTAAGCATTAGACATAAATGTAGCCCTCCAGTCTAAACTTTAGGCACTTTTAAAGTTGGTGCCCGTTTTTACCTAATCATATCATGTTCCGTACGAATAAGGCTAGTACACCTAAGGTGTAGGTTGTTACATCCTCCCCCCCCCCCCCAGGAACATTCATCCTCGAATATCAGCATAATTGGATAGGTTAAACAAGTTTAAATCTTCATTTAAACAAACTTTTGACAACGCAATAAGAATTCAAATTCACGTACCTACTAATCCCCCAACTCTGCATCTTGGACTTTCTTTTTAGCTTCAAATAAATAAGGATATTTAGATCTCATTGCTTCCTCAGTCTCCCACGTTATCTCTTCTACTTGTTGGTTACTCCTAAGTACCTTTACTGAAGGTATTTCTTTCTTTCTTAGCTTTCTAACTTGATGATCTAGGATAGCAATAGGTACCTATTGTGAGATCTTCCGTAACCTGCATATCTTCAATAGGAGTGATACGAGATGGGACACCTATGCATTTTTGAAGCATTTAGACATGAAAAATTGGATGAACCAATGAAAGCTCCAGGGGTAGCTTTAATTCATACGCAAGTTGTCCAAACCTTTTAATAATCTTATATGGCCCTATGTACGTGGGCTTAGTTTTCATTTCATACCGAATCTCATAACACCTTTCATTGGGGACACCTTTAAGAATACCCAATCTCCTACTGAGAATTCCAAACCTCTCCTTCTAGCATCCGCATATGATTTGTGATGACTTTCCACTGTTTCTAGCCGCTGTAGTATTACCTTGACTTTTTCCATGGCTTGCTGGACTAGATCTGGACCAAGCAAGGTGGCTTCACCCACTTCAAACCATCCGATTGGCGACCTACATTTCCTTCCATATAAAGCTTCATAAGGTGCCATATTGATGCTTGAATGATAGCTATTATATAAGCAAATTCAATAAGTGGCAAATGGTCCACCCAACTACCTTTGAAGTCCAATGCACAAGCCCACAACATATCTTCAAGTGTTTGAATGGTGCATTCTGCTTGACCACCCGTCTGAGGGTGGAAAGTTGTACTTAAATTCACTTGTGTCCCTAAGCTCCTTTGGAAGGATTTCCAAAACTTTGCAGTGAATTGAGATCCCCGATCAGATATAATGGAGATTGGTAGCCTAACTATCTCTTTGAGGTATAACTTTTCGTACTCTTCGGTTGTATAATCACTCTTAACTGGCAAGAAGTGTGCTGACTTTGTGAGCCTACCAACTATCACCCATATGGAGTCAAACTTCTAATATGAGCTAGGCAATCCAATAACAAAATTCATATTAATCATATCCTACTTCCACGTTAGAAGCTCTATACATTGCATATAACCTCCCGGCTTTTGGTGCTCTACCTTAACTTTTTGGCAATTCAGACATTGAGCCACAAAATATGCAAGGTCCTTTTTCATGCCTCCCTACCAAAACATTCCCTTCAGGTCATGATACATCTTAGTTTATCCTAGATGGATGGAATATCTTGAATGATGGGCTTCTTCCACTATCCTCCTTCTTAGTCCATTAATATTAGGAACACATAATCTACTTTGGCAATAAAATGCTCCATTTTGTGTAAGTTCAAAGCCCTTCATCGTACCTTGACTCGCCTTCTCCTTAAGTCATCATAAAACAGGGTTTTTGAACTACTTTTCTCTTACCTCCATTACCAATGAAGACTCTGCAACATTATGCACAACAACCCCTTCCTTTGGAGTTTCAAGGAGGCGAACTCCCAAATTTGCTAGTTGGCATAGATGCTTAGCCACTCCTTGACTTACCATGGTCTGATCATTAATATTTATAATTGCCTTATGACTCAGAGCATTGGCTACCACATTTGCTCTCCCTGGATGGTATAGTATATCAACGTCAGAATCCTTTATTAGCTCTAGCCATCTCCGCTGCCTTAAATTTAAGTCTTTCTGTTTAAAGATGTACTTTAGGCTCTTATGATCAGTATATATGTCAACATGAACTACATAGAAATAGTGGCGCCATATTTTAAAAGCAAACACAACATCTGTTAGCTCAAGGTCATGTGTTGGGTAGTTTTTCTCATGCGGTCGCAGTTGCCTCGAGGCATAAGCAATTACCCTACCATGTTGTTTCAGTACACACCTAAGCCAACTCCTAAAGCATCACAATACACCGCATACCCCTCTGTGCCTTCTGGAAGCACTAGCACAGGTGCAGAAATTAGCCTGCCTTTCAACTCTTTGAAGCTCCTTTCACATGCATCATTCCATTGACACTTGGTCGCCTTATGTGTCAACTTTGTTAGAGGTGTAGAAATAGAAGGAAAACCCTCAACAAACCTTCTGTAATAACCTGCCAACCCTAGGAAGCTTTAAATTTCCATGGGTATAGTTGGCGTTGGCCATTCGTTCATCGCCTCTATCTTTTGTGAATCAACCCTTTTTCCTTCATCAAATACAATATGACCCAAGAATGCACCTGATTTTAACCAAAATTCACATTTGGAAAACTTGGCGTACAATTGTCGATCATGAAGACTTTGTAATACCGGTCGTAAGTGATTTGCATAGTCCTTTCTGATCTTGAATATGCCAAAATATCATCTATAAATACTATCACAAATACATCCAAGAATGGCTTGAATACCCTATTCATTAAATCCATAAAAACTGCTGGTGCATTTGTCAGCCCAAATGACATAACAAGAAATTCAAAGTAACCAGAGCATGTCATAAAGTCTGTCTTGGGTATATCTTTATCCTTTACCCTCACTTGGTGATAACCTGATCTCAAATCAATTTTCAAAAAGCATTTGGCACCCTGTAACAGATCAAATAAATCATCAATCCTAGGTAGGGGTATTTGTTCTTAATTGTCACCCTATTCAATTGTCAGTAGTCAATACACATTCTCAAGGTGCCATCCTTTTTACGTACAAATAATACTGGTGCACCCCAAGGAGACACCCTAGGTCTTATAAGACCCTTCTCTAGAAAGTCTTTTAATTGCTCCTTTAATTCACGTAATTTTGTTTGGGTCATTCTATATGGAGGGGTAGAAATAGGTTAAGTGCCTAGAAGTAAGTCAATACCAAAATCTACTTCTCATTCTGGAGGTAAACCCGGAAGATCTTCACGAAACACATCGAAAATTCATTTAATACTGTAACAGATTGAAGAGTTGGTGATTCTGCCTCCATACCCCTTTGATATCATCTTCCTTGTCTTAAAATAGGGAATAAACTTACCCTTTGGTGCCCCAACATTGCCTTTCCATTCAAGGACCGCCTCATTAGGAAAGTGGAAATACACTCTCTTAGTTTGATAATCCACAGTGTCATAGCAAGAAGCTAACCAATCCATACCCATTATACATCAAATTCCACCATTTCTAACTCAACAAGGTCATCCGATGTGTCACGGTCACAAACCTACACGGTTATAATAGACCCTTTTAGCTATAATAGATTCACCGGTTGGTGCAAACACTTCAAATGGCTATAATAGACCCTTTTAGTTATAATAGATTCACCGGTTGGTGCAGATAGTTCAAATGGCTCGTTCAATAATTTAGGTGTTCTTTTAAGCTTCCCAGCCACTAGTGGAGTGATATATGATAATGTAGAACCAGGGTCAATTAATGCATACACATTATGTGAAAAGATGGACAATGTACCTGTGACCACATCAGGTGAAGCTTCCAAATTTTGCCGACTCCCTAGAGCATAAGTGCGATTCTAGGCTTCGCTAGAGCTAGCTGCCCCTCTACCACGACCTGCAGGTGTTTTCTAACCCCTACCTATTGGAGGAACTGATGATGATAATGCAACAACTGACCTAGTAGGTCGTGCTATATCACCCATACGTCTTCTCGGGCAATCTCTCATTATATGCCTGGTACACCACACCAATAACAAGCATATGTCCCAACATGACATGTACCTAAATGACTCCTCCCACATTGTTTGCAAGGCTGCCTAGGAGGAATTTGCTGGCTTGCCGAATATCCTGTTGTCCGTGCACCTTGGCCTTCACTTCTTGGACCAAACCGATTATTTCTAGACCCTTGAAGTTGTGGTGGAGCACTAGATGTAGAGTAGGACGATGATGGCCTAGGTGGCCTATTAAAAAACCGAGGACTAAACTCACCTTGGGACGGTATAAACTGCCTTGTAGATCTGGCCCTCTTGGACTGCCACCTTTCTAACTCTTGTGTCATTCTTCTTTGTCGCTGATCCTCCAGTTTTTGTGCAAATGCATGCATCCTCGCTATATCCATGTCTTTATTCAAAGAAGCAATGGTACAGTTTCTGACCAAATACGAATCCAACCTATCCACATATCGATGAACTCTATCTGCCATAGTAGCAACTACATTAGGAGCATACCTGGCCAGGGAATTAAATTGAAGGCTATACTCCCTCACGCTCATATTCCCTTGGTGGAGATTCAAAAACTGATCTGCACGTGCCTCTCGGATCTCTAATGGCAAGTAATGGTCGAGAAATGCCTCTTTAAACTCCTTCCAGGTAATTGGAGGAGCATCTATACCCTTAGATTGCTTCCAAGCTTCATACCACAATATAGCCACATCCTTCAATCTATATGTTGCCAGCTCCACAACCTTTGTACCGCTTACATGCATAACATCCAAAGTGCATTGGATCTGATCGATGAAGTCTTGTGGATCTTCATTAGGATCTCACCCGATAAATGATGGAGGGTCCAAATTAAGGAAGTCATGTATCCTCATGCTAGCTGCCCTATTTGCACCACCTGCACCTATAATTGGACCTTTTTGTCTTTAAATTTGGCCAGCAACTATACGAGTCAATAATTGGACCGCATTCCTTAAATCTTGCTCAATAGCATTAATAGGAGGCTCTTGCAGTGCTGCTGCCCTCCTTAGCTCCTCTGGAGGTAGAGGAGTCGAGGAATTCTGTGATAAGGACTCATCTGGAACCTCACTTTGGTTAGGCCTAGCTCGTGATTGACTCGTCCCTTCTCTAAAATCTATCTGCTTACTGGTACTTCTTCTCCTTGTGACAGGCATCTTTTGCTATATATAAGCACAAACAATTTAGGGTTTAGATATAATCCACCTACGATAATGGCTCTATGGCATGATCTAGAGAATGAAAAGAAAGTAACAACTCCTAAATGTCCTGTAGCCTCATGTTTATAAATGTGGTACACAACACATCCATAAACAAGACTCTAAATAGACACGGCTTTGTAGACTCCCTAGGATGACCCGCTCTAATACTACTTTTGTCATGCCCAAAGTCCCATTAAG
This sequence comes from Solanum rostratum, assembly GCA_029948455.1. Classification (NCBI taxonomy): domain Eukaryota; kingdom Viridiplantae; phylum Streptophyta; class Magnoliopsida; order Solanales; family Solanaceae; genus Solanum; species Solanum rostratum. Next base: position 19,332,732 of record CM057055.1, read on the forward strand.
GCGGACTGGCACCCATTACCGACAGGGCCCGGGAGAACCAACATATAACTATGCACTTGCTATGAACACTATGAGATATTTCCATATTCAACATGCTTTCAAAAAAAGTAGACAATATTAACAAGCCAAAAGGAAATGCATATGACTAGGCCGTTGGAGCCACGATGTCTAAAGTATGATACTTGACTACACTTTACTTTACATAGCCTACAAAGTCTCTAGGTGAGGAACAATATCTATATGGGTCGGGATAGGCCCCGCCTCATGACCAACTATATAATACAAAATATAAGCTCTAGACACACAAAGCCCCGAAGCAACCTGGAGCTCAGTAACAGCAGCTGGAAGTCCTGTACTCCTACTGGGAAGGTCTAGTAGCTCCCGTACCTGTAGTATGAAATGTAGGTCCCCCGCAAGGGACATCAGTACGAGATAATGTACTGAATATGTAAGGCAAGAAATACTGTATATGAAATAAGAACTCAAATGAAATCACACATTGTTGTGCAAGGATAAAAAGACCACCTTTAGTCATACTGTGGAATCATGTACTTTATGTCTTTTTATTACTTTACCTTTCTTTACTGTATAATTTGTGGACAATATATCATGTAAATGACCAGCTGATCGGTGGTAAATCAATATCGGATCGACCCATGCTAGGCTTTCCTTTCACCCCTGGGATACCCCCTGTAATATGGGATCGACCCATGCTAGGTGATTCTTCTACCCCTGGGATACTACCCATCAATAAGCAACTTCAATTAATCTTTTATTTACTTTTGAGATGATTCTTTTAGTGGTCATAACATTTAGAGCTGTAGGAACGTAGACATGACATGTGACATACAAAAACCTATACAAGATAATATCACAATAAAAAGAGAGTTACACAACTAATGAAATGGGTAGGAGATTAAAAAACACATGGACTCTACTTGGTAAAAAGGAACTCATGTATCTTTGGTATCCAAGTATGTATGTAGATTTGACAATGGCTATGTATGGGAACATATGAACATGGTAAAGAGTGGAGACACAGTTATTAGTTATGTCGGAGTTGGTAAGTGCCTTTATGTGCCAAGGAAGAACCTAGATTTCATGCCAAGTAATAGAAAATCAATTAGCCTTACATACCTCGTTGTACTATGTCGTTATTACCTCGGAGTAGTATTCTTTTCCTCCAAATACTTATCGACAATATAGTAGGTGATAAAACTAGTGTTAGCGGCTAATAAACACATCATGGCAGTCCAATCTCATAAAAACAAACATTTGGGCAGCAAGCTTTTAATTATTAATCCACGAGTATTCTTTCAACCTTTCCACCTCTGATCATACTTTTGTTTAGCACATGCATGTTACATCCAACCTATTTTAGTCACATTATAGGCATACAACAGCTCATCAAAATATATTTTGGTGTCAACCATTCCAAATATGTTTCAACCTCAATCAAACTGTTCTCAACTTATTTACATATAAAGACAATCTTAAAATATTCCAAAAACAGTCCCAAAGTATAAGAAAAACGTGAGAAAACAATCACCGCTTATCCGCCCACAAGTTCTTACTAAAAGCAACATTAAGATAGCATACAATAACTCATTTCTGCGGAAGATAAAAATGGTGTAGCAGCCTTCTTTCATCACTACAGAACCAATCCTTGTTAAAATCATAAATATTACTTCATCATCCAGCCAACCAACAAGAGAAAAGCCTCTTAATAAACAAGAAAAGTGTACAACAATCTTTGGAACACATGCTGTCCAAAATTCCTACACAAGTACAACCAGCATACTCCTCATGTTTTTCATAGAAAATTTGTACTAAACCATAGGCATTTTTACTTACCTTATCCCTCAAAGATTAGGTGCTCTTCAAGAGCCCTAAAGGTGTGTCTTGGATGCTTTACAAAGTGAAGAGAGAGCAAGGAGAAACTTGGAAAGAAATATGATTCTTGGCTAAGTGAAAATGACTTAAAATTGCTGGTTTTTAATCCCTTTTAATGGGCCACATTTGGCCGACTTTCTTTTTCATTTCAAGCCTTATTTTATTAAGGTGGTGATGCAGCAACTTGGCCCTTTCACTTGGGCCTTATTGGGCTTCAATTGGATGGACTTCGCTGCAAATATTTCTCTTTTACACCCACTTAGTTTGGGCACTATTTGTGAATTGGGTTGTGAATGTAATTTGGCCCTTTTTCCTATTCATCTTGGCCTGAAAATGTTGTTCCTTTATGATGCCAAACCATGGGCCCAAATGACATCCTTAACTCGGGGTTTATTCTTTATCGGACTTGAACAAATTTCTTGTTAGGCCTCGTCTCCGTCTACCTAGCCTTTTAAGCTAAGCACATAGGTGACTCACCTGCTAGCTTCCTAAGTCCCAGAAGCACCTCACTTTTTCCACTTCATTTGAGGCTGCGGTCTCCTCAATTTGACTTAAAACTTATATACACTCGGTCCTCTTGAGCGTTAGACGTATATATAGCCCTCTAATATGAAATTCAAGCACTCTTAAAAATGTGTGCTGATTCGCCCCCACCTTATCATGTTTCATATGCATAGGACTAGTACATGTAAGATGTGGGGTGTTACATCGAGAAAGTTTCTTTGTGTATTCATATAATTCTAAATAATTTTCTTTTTATTCATATTTATTTCAATTAAATCCTACTTATTCTAGGACTAGTTCTTTACTTTTTCTATGCCAAAAAATCTATACTTTATTACTAAGAACTTGATACTTGTTTTGGTTTAATTATAAATCTACAAATTATTCTTGTTCAAAGGTTATGTTGAGGGAAAAAATGCAAGTGTGGATGAGCTTAATAGAGAGTAAATAAGAAATCCAAATTGAGAGATATTTATTTCCTTGATGTTTTTTGAGATGCTTCAAACAGGTAAGGAAATTGAAGTTGGAATTCAGAACAACATCAACATAACACAATTGGAGAATATGAATGCCACCTTTGATGAATTGAGTATGAAAAATATTTTTCATACAAGGTGTGGGATAATGGATAGTACTTTCTCTATGAATATTGATTGTGAAATTGGTGTTAGTATGGTAAGTTCATATATGGTGGAGAAGTTGGGTCTTACGTGCATCAAACCTACTACTCCTTATAAAGAAAATGGCTAAATAATTTTTGTGTGTATAAAGTGACTAAGAAATGTATTATTTCTTTCTCCATTGGGACATATTCCGATAGTGTTCTTTGTGATGTAATACCAATGCAAGATTGTCATATCATGCTTGGAAGTCCATAGCAGTTTAACAGAATTGCAAGTCATGATAGAAGAAAGAATCGAGTTTTTTGGTAGCTAAACCAAAGAAAATATACAGTTGCATCTTTAAATCCATCTCAAGCTTATGAAGATCAGAAACGTGTGAAAGAATTAATGAGAAGTTTTTAGAGAGAAAAGATTGAGAGGAGAAGAAGGACGGTTAGGACCACTTGTTGAAGCTCGATATGTAGTTAGTGGAGTGGTATTTGTAGAGTTAAGTTGACCCTTTACATTGATCTTTCTACCATCCATAGCTGCACACTACCTTGAATGGTGGATACATGACCCTCCATGGCCTCCGTTCCCCAACTCATCTGGTGGGTGGTGGAGTTTCATTCCCACTTGCCATGGCACCTATTAAAACAACACTAAGAAAAAACAACAAAAAACATTAGCGTTAGTGAAATAACCTTGCAATTACCCGTGTTTACACTCATTTGATTGCCTCTCAAATTGGCTCGGCTATGGTTGAAGATTGGTTATATTAAGTGGTTCACAAGGTGTAAATTTCTAGTGGATTCTTATTTCAAAGAGAATGGACGACTCGATTAAAGCAAACGGACTTGAATCTAGAAGTTAACTACAAAATAAAATGAATAAAATAAAAAAAAAGGCACTAACAAAGAATAGGATTCAAGAACCAATAATCAATAAGTAGATCAATTATGCGTTTAAAATTATCTTAGGAATCTTGAAAACAGACGAGAATCAAAAGAAAAGAAACTAAGAATTTAGAACCTGAGATTGGTCGAGCTTCAGAACTCTAAATCCACCGTTTCAAAAGTCAAAATTGAAGTTCAGCTCGTGAACTATCAATTTGATAACCGAACCACTTCGGCGGACCGCCAAATGGATTGATTTAGACCGCCTAAAGTTACGGTAACTGCTCAGAGTTAGGCGGACTTAGGCACCTTTTGGCGCATTGCTGAATGGGTCCTTCGGACACGACTTTGACCGCCTTTTTTTTATTCTTTTGCACCTTTGAAGACTCCAAATTTGACCTTCTTGTGGGCCCCTTATATTTTATTGACCTAGTACTTGTCCTTTTTGTTAAATTCCACTTGTACAAACACAATTATTCCTTCTTTTCATGCACTTTTTTTTTAATCAAACACCCTTTTTGTAATTATTCTTCTTTCTTGACTATTTGAACATTCTCCAAGAATACTATGAAAGAGACGAAGATCCAAATTAAAACCCTTACAATTATTGGCTTGGAATTTCACGAAATTTGTGGTTTAAGTTCTCTTTGATGTAGAGAACAAACCCCAATACTTTTTAACCTTCAATTCCCTACCAGCTTCTTCAAATTCAAAGACCCACTTTCTTCTTCTTCGAGTTTCTTCCATCAACAGCAGTGGAATCTTCAATATAGCCTCCAATATCACCAAATCTCAGTCTAAGGCTCTATTAATGTTAGAGAACACAAATCCAATATTAGAAACTTCAAATAAGACTCAAATCAACAAAAGTATTTTTTGGGATTTTTCCAAAGAGTTTTTTGACTCTTTTTTTTTATTTTATTTTTTGGTAGTAACAACCCAAGACTAGAACTATAGGAATGAATCTAAACCTTGCTCTGATACCAAATAATGCCATACAAGAAAGATAAAATGCAGAATAAAAGAAAAAAAAGTAAAGGATAGATTGATTGACACATGAAAGGAAATCAAAAGCAACTCAAAGGTATATTAAACATAGAGACCTCAATTAATTGATCCAAATCAACCACCAAATCTGTTACAAAACATCAAGGAAATTGAACTTCCAAGAAACCTCCGTTTCTAAACAAGGTTCAACCAAAGCTTGTAACCCAGCAAACTTTCCTAATTAAATACCATTACTGTATAGGTAGATCTGATTGTGAAAGACCTATTACTGGATAATTCATGGGTAGAGCCAAAGCGTGTGAACTATACAAGTTCCCAATAACATCAATTAGTTGATTAAATATTAAATTAAAGTATAAAGTAAAGGCTCTGGTGTATAGAGAAGACCTCACCGTTTAAGAAGTAAACATAGAAATGAAGGAACCCACTATTTCTTTTTTTATTTCTTTTATTTACTATATTTTTGATACCTAGGAAAATATAATTTCTTATTTCTGTCTTATTTCGCAATGAAATACCTAAAAAAAATAAAAAATCGTGGTCGGGATGTACCAAGCTCTCAACACTCATATAAGAGTTTCAATATCAATGTTAAAAAAAGTCTTCCTAGAAATGAGCAACTATGAGCTATTTATAGTCGTAGGTCAATTATAACATAAATGGCCCAAAAGTGGCCGAAAATTGATAAAAGGGAGTCAATCGCCTTCTTATTAGTTTGAGATCTTGTTATGGGCCTTGGTTTGATGTTCTAAGATCTCAAACCAAGGGAGTCAATCGCCTTGATCAAAGGAGGCCCATATTAATTGAAGCCCATTGAGCTTATCATTAAACTCCTTGGTTTGAGATCTTGTTATGGGCCTCCTTTGATCTTCTAAAGCTTCATCCTTTTCATCCTTGTCCTTCAATAGAGTAGAGCTTCGTATGATGATATCACTTTCCAAGCTATCTTCAACACATAAAATCCTATGTTTGGCCCCAATACAAACTCAAGTACCTCCAAATTCATGAATAGCCCTTGCACCCTTAGAAGTTCTTTAGCTTGGCTCCTATTGAATGGCCTTGACGCGATCCGACTTGCAATAAGCTCATATTCTTGAGGACCAAGGTCCCCAAGAGCCTACGGAAGAGCTACTTACAAATGCTGAATTCTAGAATGCAATTTCTATGATGGTCTAAGGTACGGCTGCGTAGGTTGGATAGGTTGTTGCTCCTACTCGTGTACGCACCCTAGCTGCTAGTATGAGAGACTTTGCCCGGATGAATCCTCCGGAAGTTTGTGGTTCGAAAGTTGATAGGTGTCTTTAGAAGAGAAGTTTGAGTTGGTTGCCTATCAATTGAAGGAAGTTGCCCAAGTGTGGCATACTCGACGGTTGATTAAGAGAGTGGGTGATAATAGAGTTTGTTAGGAGGAGTTTAAATTTGCTCTTCTGGATTCTTTCTTCCCTTTTGAGCTTAGGGAGGCTAAATTGACCGAGTTTATTTAAGTATGAGGGAGTATGCCCTCAAGTTCGCTAAACTCTCAAAGTATGCTCCTACACTAGTGGCTGGCCCTCATGCTAGAATTCACAAGTTTATCTCGGGGATTTTTGACTTGTTATCAAAGAATACCAAACAGAGGGAAGGAGAGTGAGGGATTCCAAGAGGGCCCATTTTGAGGTTGAGTTCTACAAATCTAGAGGTTGTGGTGGAAATGACCATAAGGGTTAAAGGTGTTAGGGACAAGGTTCAAATCAAGCTCCAATGTTGAGGGTTGCCAATGATAGAGTGCCTTATCTTAAGATACCAGGTGAAGGTGGGTCAACCTATCTTAAGTCTGACAAATGCACGAGGATCCATTCGGATAGATGCTTGCGAGATTCAGGTGCTTCTTTTGGGTGTTGTAGGATGGGTTACAAGCTTGCTAAATGTCCTCATGTTCCAAAGAAAAGCCAACGAGACCATCCACAAGGTAGAATGGTTCTAGGTGGTCCAAACCAACCAAGGGCTTAATAAAGTTATGCTCCGCGTAATATGTTTGATGCTGTATATGCTCAGCAGGAGGTGGAGGAGACTCCGAATGTAGTAACTGGTATGTTGTAAGTCTATGATTTTCATTTATATACTTTGCTTACCTCGGGTCTAAATTTATCTTTCGTCACTCCTTTCTTGGCTATTAAGTTTTGTATGAGTCCTAAAATCTTAAAGGAGACATTCTCAGTTTATACTCTCGTGGGTGAGTTTATTGTCGCCCATAGAGTTCATCAGGTTTGTCAATTTTAGTTTAGACCTTCTTTGTGATCTTGTTGAACTTGAAATGTACTGATTTTGATGTTATTTTGGGGATGGATTTTTACATGCTTCTTATGTCTATAGATTGTAGGACCTAAATGCACAAATTTCAATTTTTGAACGAGCCTATTCTTGAGCAGGTGGGTAGTGACTCCACTTTTAAAGGTCGGTTTATCTCTTATCCAAATCCAGAGAGATGATTTCTAAGGAGTGCATCTATCATAAAAGTGAGGGTTAGAGATGTTGAGTCTGAGTCTCCTACTCTTGAGATAGTTATGTGATTATTGAGTTTTCAGATGTCTTTCCTGAAGATTTGCATGATATTCCTCCTTGTATAGACTCAAATATTCTAAGGCTTTAACGAAGCAAGAAAAGTTATTTTTTGGGCTTTTGACCAAGTTGGCCCACCAAGGACACCTTCACGGGCTGTGAAGCCTATCGTTAAAGTGGCCTTTGGCCATTTTTCCCGGCAGCCTTGTGGTTTGACCCTAGCCATTCTTCATATGTGTATTAGCCCAAGCTTGATAACTTCCATTCGTTTAGGATATATAAATGAGTTTTAAAGTGTATTATATCTTGTTTTGGGTTGTAAGAGACCTTTTACATCAAATCAAATATAATGGAATTCTATCGGCTATGTTTTTTTGCATAAACCAGTGTAAAGGTCAACTTAAAATGATCATATCTCCTTGCACAAAAATAATTTAGGGTCTTACCTACCAAATCAAAGGTCTTTGAATTAGCTTCCCAACGCATCTTATTTAACCTAATTCCATGTCCAGAGCAAGAACTTATGCCCGTTTTCGTAATATTTATCCTCGTGTTTTTCTCTATGGGTGCACAACACGGACCCTACCATGGCCTGTGATGCGCACAAAGGCTTTAAAGATGGTTCCGTGGCACCTGCACCATTTTCTTGGTGTACTCTAGTGAGGGTATGGTGGTCTTTCCTTCTTTCCTAACACTCCTAGGCACGTTTTATGACTAGTACACTCCCTAATATCTTCCTATGCTTTACTAACCCTCCGATGCAAGCCTAACACTTCTCAATTCTAACTCCTAAAAATACTCTCCAAGCCTCACATTCAAGGATTAAAGCGAAGGACTCAATTATTGTTTCAAGACTAAGTTGATTTCTTCTCAAACTCTTCTTCCTAAGCTAGGTATGTGTTGATTCATCCCGGGTTTCAATTCAACCTTGGAGCCTATAATCTCTTCATCTATTTTAGTATGATCTAAGTATGGATTTCATGTTTTAGCTTCAAATTAGTGGAATTATGATATGGATTGCATTGAAATAATGATTAAATTATGATATGGATTGCATTGAAATAATGATTAAGCATGACTTAAGTCTTATATTATTAAAGTACATGGATCTTATGATATTTGAACTTGCATGTCCCTTTAAACTACAAACTCATGGGTGGGTAATTTCAAGTATGATTCAAATATTTATTTCATCATGTATTATGCATGTTTCCATCCTATTATCATGTTTTAAGATTAACATTCATGTAACCATACTTTTCATGTAATGAACATGCATGAAAAAGGCTTTTCATGAGGTTTTGATGTGAATTTGACTACCAACCATTGTTATGAACACGGTTTCAACGAAAGTATGATTATGATATGGTTATGGTCACTATAATGACTATGATTTTTCTTATAGAATTTAAGATTGTGCATACACCATTATGTACAAGTTATGAAAAAGTTATTCCTGTGCATATAAGCATGGTTTGAATTACGATTTGGCCTTTTAGACGATATATGCATGATGTTAACTATGGAATGACTTACTACAGTCTTATAACAAGTACCTTATGCATATATATACTATATATTTCTATGGATGATGACTTGTACCAAATGGTTACTCTTGGACTCACTATGTGAAGTTATGTTGGTTACTCTTGAACCCAGTATGTGGGGTTTTGAAATGGCTACTAGAGGACCCACTATACGAGGTTGTGCATCACCTTATACCGAACATTGTTATCTCCATATATGTTCATGTATTAGGCATTCATGCATCATGGTATTTCATGGCATCTTGATATGACTATCTCTCCTATACTTCACTCCTATATATATATGCCCTTGTTCATCTAACATTTAAATACAGGTTTTATCATGTCCATATTACATTGCATGCCTTATGAGTGGTGAAGTTACACTAATTTTAGGACTTAAAGTGTGCATAAAAATTGTTTGTAATGCCTTTAATGCTATGAACTGATAAAAACTGATGTTTTGCAACAAAGGATATAGCTAGGTAGCACTTTGGACAAACAAAGTCAAACTTTAGCAACAACAACAACAACAACAACATACCCAGTAAAATCCCACAAGTGGGATCTGGGAGGGCAAGATGTACGCAGACCTTACCACTACCACTTAGGTAGAGAGGCTATTTCCTGGGAACCCTCGTCGCAAAAAAAAATTAGTAGAATAAGCTAGATATGATAAACATGCAAGAAAGAGAAGAACACATGATAATACATAGATACAGGATAATTACCATATAAAGGCAGATAAATAACATATAAAAGGCACACAATTAACCATTCCTTCCTATCTACCCTATTAGCCTGCTACTCTAATTCTCGACCTCCACTCCTTCCTATCTAAGGTCATGTCCTTGGTAAGATCGAGTTTCACCATATCATGTCTAATCACCTCCCCCTAATACTTCTTTTGTCTACCTCTACCCCTCCGTGTAGCTCCCAAATCTAGCCTCTCACACCTCCTAACAGGGGCATCGGTACTCCTTCTCTGCACATGTTCGAACCATCGCAGTCTCGCTTCTCTCATCTTGTCAGCTACAGGGGCCACCTCTAGCTTCTCCAGAATGACCTCGTTCCTAATCTAATCACTCCTGGTGTGACCACACATCCATCTTAACATCCTCATTTCTGCGGCTTGCATCTTCTGAACATGTACATTCTTTATTGGCCAACACTCCACCCCATATAACAAATATGGTCTAAACACCATTCTGTAGAACTTACCTTTGAGTTTAGGTGGTATCTTCTTATCACACAATACTCCAGAGGCCAACCTCCATTTTGTCCAAGCCGCCCCAATACGATGTGTGACATCATCGTTGATATCCCCACTACTCTGGACGATGGACCCCAGATACTTAAAGCTTTCCTTCTTGGGGATAGGGTGAGCCGCAAGTCTCACATCAATGTCTGCTTCATCCCTCGCAACACTGAATTTGCACTACAAGTATTCTGTTTTGGTCCTGCTAAGTTTGAATCCTTTGGTCTCCAAAGCGTGTCTCCAAACCTCCAACCTTTCATTAACTTTGGTCCGGATCTCATCAATCAATACTATGTCATCTGCAAACATCATACACCATGGGACTTTCTCCTTGATAGATCGCGTCAGCTCGTCCATCACCAACGCAAATAAAAAAGGGTTCAGCACAGATCCTTGGTGAAGTCCCATCTGAACAGGAAAATATTCAAAGTCTCCTCCACCGTTCTTACCCGAGTTTTGGCCCCATCGTACATATCCTTTATCACTCTAATATATGCCATTAGGATGCCTTTCATCTCCAAACACCTCCATAGGGGACATCCCTCGGGACCTTCTCATATGCCTTCTCAAGATCAATGAACACCGTATGAAGGTCCTTTTTACTTTCCCTGTATTTCTCCACTAATTTTCGAACAAGGTGGATCGCTTTAGTAGTCGACCATTCTGGCATGAATCCAAACTAATTTTCTGAAATAGAAACTACTTTTCTCACCCTCATCTCCACCACTCTCTCCCATGCCTTCATAGTATACTCAACAACTTGATACCTCTGTAATTATTACAGTTTTGAATATCAACCTTGTTCTTATACAGTGGAACCATTGTACTCCTCCTCCATTCATCCGGCATCTTGGTCGTCTTCATGATAGTATTGAATAATCTAGTCAGCCACTCTGTCATCCTTGACCATGTTCTTTCAAAAATCTATCAGAATCTCATCCGGTCCGAGCGCCCTCCCCCTCTTTATCCTACTAATAGCCCTTCTAACCTCCTGAACTCTGAACCGCCTGCAATGACAAAAATCTTGATGACTTTCTGAATATGCCAACTTGCGCAGTTAAATATCACTATCTCCTTTTTCGTTTAAAAGTTTATGAAAGTAAGCTTTCCACCTTTGTTTAATAGCAGTCACATCCACTAGCACCTCACCCTCCTCATCCTTGATGCACTTCACTTGATCCAAGTCGCGAGCTTTCTTTTCTCTCTCTTTAGCAAGCCTGTGCATTCGCTTGTCCGCGCCTTTATCACTTAGCTCCTCATATAGGCGCTCAACCGCTGCTGTCTTAGCACTCGCCACCGCCATCTTTGCTTCTGACTTAGCTGTCTTATAAATCTCCTTAACCCTGGTTTTTCATCCTCATCCCTACACTCCAACCACTTAGTATAGGCCCCCCTTCTTAGCTTTTACTTTGTCTTGAACTTCTTCATTCCACCACCAATCACCTTGACGTCCCCCGAAGGTTACCCTCGAAACCCTTAGTACCTCACAAGCTACCTTTCTAATGCACCCAGCAGTCTTGTCCCACATATTATTCATATCTCCACAACTACTCCAAGCCTCTAAGATTCTCGATTTTTCTTCCATCTCATGGGAGAGGGCAAGAGTCAAGCCCCCCCATCTAATCCTCGATTGGGCATATAGACAATCTTCCTCTTCTTTTCTCTCTTAATCTCTAAGTCCATCTCTAGAAGCCTATGTTGAGTGGAAATACTCTCACTCGGAATAACTTTACAATTCTTACAAAGGCTTCTATCACCTTTCCATAGAAGTAGGTAATCAATTTGAGTTTACCTACCGCACTCTGAAAGGTTATCAAGTGATTTTCCCTCTTCTAGAAACATGAGTTAGCAACAATTAACTCAAATGCTTTAGCAAAATCCAAGAGAGACGTTCCCCCTCCATTCCTTTCCCAAAAACCAAAGCCTCCATGGACATCTTCAAACCTACTACTGGTAGCCCCAATATGCCCATTAAAGTCTCCCCCAATGAAAAGCTTTTCTGTCACTGGTATGCCCCTCACCACCTCATCCAATTCTTCCCAAAAGAGCCTCTAGACTTCCTCATCTAAACCCGCTTGAGGCGCATAAGCACTAACTACAGTCACTACGTGCTTACCCACCACCAGTTTAATAGACATCATTCTATCGTTAAACCTCCTAACCTCTACCACATATTCCCTAAGGTCCTCATCTACTAGTACACCTATACCATTTCTGTCCCTAGAACCCCCTAAATACCACATCTTGAACCTGTCTACATCCCGAGCTTTAGTCCCTACCCATCTAGTCTCCTGAACACACACTATATTAATTTGTCTCCTCTTAAGACACTTTACTAGCCCTATGGATTTCCCTATAAGTGTACCTATATTCCACGATCCTACCCTTAATTTAGATAGGCCTGTGCCCTTCCTACCACCCCTACCTATTACCCCCGACCCCAACCAACGACATAAAGTCAAAATTTAGCAAGAATCAAAGTATTAGACACTTATGATCATAGAAGGGCTCTTGGCGACTCGCCAAAGTGCCCCTGACCTCACCAAACACCTTGTCGAGAACCTGGTCAGTACTGTAAAAAAGCGAGCTTATGGACAATAATGAGTCACTGAATATCTCAGCAAACTCACCGTCACTCATCAAAAGAACAACAAAACAAGGCCTCATCACTACTAAAAGGGTGAAGTGAAGACAAATTTGGCAATTCACAAGCCTAGTTGGTGATGTTATAGATACTCGCAGAAAAGATAAGAAAATGGAGGCCTTGTACATTGTTAAAATGGTGACACACAAGCCTGATTTGCTGATTCGCAAACCATATTGGCAAGTTCAATCAAGCTCACCAATTGAAACCTACAAGATCTAATCATAGATTTCTTTTTGGCGTGCAAGAGAAACATATATGACTACCGAATATTGCTGGTGAGCTCGATTAACTTCGCCTAACACAAAATGGCATAGCATCGTGTACATTTTTTAGCAAAGTATAAAAGGGCACTTCATGGGAGTTCTGAAGGCATCATCTTCCTTTTGTAAGGCGTTTAATATCTTTTTGAAAGGAAAGTGAGAAAAACATGAGAAAGAGTGCAAAACTTCTAAGATTTTTAATAGTGCATTGTATAGAAGAAACATTTTACATTATTGTCTTTGGATTTCATTTGAAGATTAAAAGTTTCTTTAGCTGATACAATGGATGTAAACTCATTTTTTAACTTACTCATTTTATATTTTATGATTGTTTGTCTATATAGTTGGATATTCGATTAGTATACCTTATTTGTATTGTTGTATTGTTTTATAACTTAGTTTAGCGACGTCAGGAGCGAATGATAGACTAGGTCATATCGTCGGTTGGGGTTAGGGGGAGGGGTAACGGGTAGGGGTGGTGAGAGGGTCACAGGTTTATGGAAGTTAAAGATAGCATCGTGGAATATAGGATCACTAACAGGGAAATCCATAGAGCTAGTAAAATGCCTTAAGAGGAGACATATTAATATAGTGTGTGTTCAGGAGACCAGATCGGTAGGTACCAAAGCTCGGGACGTGGATGTGTTTAAGTTGTGGTACTCGAGTTGTTCTAGGGATAGAAATGGTGTAGGTATCTTGGTAGACGAGGACCTTAGGGATTATGTGGTTGAGGTTAGGAGGGTTAATGATAGGATGATGTTCATCAAACTTGTGGTTGGTAGGCACGTGATGAACGTAGTTAGTGTTTATGCGCCCCAAGTAGGCCTAGATGATGAAGTCAAAAGGCTCTTTTGGGAAGACTCGGATGAGGTTGTGCGAGGCATACCGAAGACAGAAAAAATCTTCATTGGGGGCGACTTCAATGGGCATATCGGGGCAAACACTAGTGGGTTTGAAGATGTTCATGGAGGCTTTGGTTTTGGGGATAGGAATGGAGGCGGGACGTCTCTCTTGGATTTTGCTAAAGCCTTTGAGCTAGTTATTGTTAACTCCTGTTTCCCGAAAAGGGAAAACCACTTGATCACCTTCCGTAGTACGGTAGCTAAGACTCAGATAGATTACTTGCTTCTCCGGAAGGATGATAGAAGTCGATGTAAGGATCGCAAGGTTATTCCGAGTGAAAATAATTCCACTCAACATAGGCTTCTAGTGATGGATTTGGAGATTAAGAGAGGAAAGAAGAAGAAGGTTATTTATGCCCAACCGAGAATTAGGTGGGGATGCCTAAATCCTGCCCTCTCCCGATAGATGGAAGAAAAGTTAAGAGACTTAGAGGCTTGGAGTAGTGGCGGAAATGTGAACAATATGTGGGACAATACTGCTGGTTGCATTAGAAAGGTAGCTACTGAGGTACTAGGGGTGCCGAGAGGGGCCTTTGGTGGACGGCAGGGTGACTGGTGGTGGAACGAGGAAGTTCAGGCTAAAGTGAAAGATAAAAAGGTTGCTTACACAAAGTGGTTGGAGTGTAGGGATGAAGATGAAAAGCAAACACTGAAGGAGGCTTATAAGACAGCTAAGTCAGAAGCAAAGTTAGCGGTGACGAGTGCTAAGACAGCAACATTTGAGCATTTGTATGAGGAGTTAAGTGATAAAGGTGGGGACAAGAGATTGTATAGGCTCGCTAAAGTGAGAGAAAGGAAAGCTCGCGACTTGGACCAAGTGAAGTACATCAAGGATGAGGAGGGTGAGGTGTTGGTGGATGACACCTCCATTAAATTAAGGTGGCAAACTTACTTTCATAAACTCTTAAATGAAAAAGGAGATAGAAATATTGAGCTGGGTGAGTTGGCACGCTCTGAAAATCATTGTGACTTTGGTTATTGCAGGCGGTTTAGAGTTGAGGAGGTTAGAAGGGCTATTAGTAGGATGAAAAGAGGGAGGGCGATCAGACCAGATGAGATTCCGGTAGATTTTTAGAAGTATATGGTCAAGGATGGCATAGAGTGGTTGACTAGACTGTTCAATGCTATTATGAAGACTGCCAAGATGCCTGATGAATAGAGGAGGAGTACGATGGTGCCTTTGTATAAGAACAAAGGGGATACTCAACACTGTAACAATTACAGGGGTATCAAGTTGTTAAGTCATACTATGAAGGTTTGGGAGAGAGTGGTAGAGATGAGGGTGAGAAGAGTAGTGTCTATTTCTGAAAATCAGTTTGGATTCATGCCGGGGAGGTCGACTACTGAAGCAATTCATCGTGTTAGGAGATTAGTAGAAAAATATAGGGAAAGAAAAAGGACCTTCATATGGTGTTCATCGATCTTGAGAAGGCCTATGACAAAGTTCCAAGGGATGTCTTATGGAGGTGTCTAGAGGTGAAAGATGTCCCAATGGCATATATCAGGGCGATTAAGGATATGTACGACGGAGCCAAGACTCGGGTAAGAACGGTGGGAGGAGACTCAGATTATTTTCCTGTTGAGATGGGACTCCATCAAGGATCTGTGTTGAGTCCTTTCCTGTTTGCCCTAGTGATGGATGAGCTGACGCGATCCATTCAGGAGGAGGTTCCGTGGTGTATGCTATTTGCATATGGCATAGTATTGATTGATGAGACTCGGACTAGAGTTAATGATAGGTTGGAGGCTTGGAGACACGCCTTGGAGTCCAAAGGATTCAAACTGAGCAGGACCAAAACAGAATACATGGAGTGTAAATTCAGTGTTGAGAGGGATGAAGCAGACATTGATTTGAAGCTGGACACTCAACCTATCTCCAAAAGGGAAAACTTTAAATATCTGGGGTCTATTATCCAGAGTAATGGTGATATCGATAATGATGTCACACATCGTATTGGGGTAGCTTGGACTAAATGGAGGCTTGCCTTGGGAGTATTGTGTGACAAGAAGATACCACCTAAACTCAGAGGTAAGTTTTTCAAAAAGGTAGTTAGACCATCTTTGCTGTATGGTGTGGAGTGTTGGCCAATAAAGAATGCACATGTGTAGAAGATGCATGTCGCAGAGATGAGGATGTTGAGATGGATGTGTGGTCACTGAAGGAGGGATAAGATTAAGAATGAGATCATTCGGGAGGAGCTGGAGGTGGCATCGGTGGCTGATAAGATGAGGGAAGCGAGACTGCGATGGTTTAGACACATGTAGAGACGTAGTACCGATGCGCCGGTTAGGTGGTGCGAGAAGCTGGTTTTGGGAGATACATGAAGAGGTAGAGGTAGACCGAAGAAGTATTGGGGGGAGGTGATTAGACACAATATGACGGATCTGGATCTAACTGAGGACTTGAACTTAGATAGGAAGGAGTGGAGGTCGCGAATTAGAGTAGTAGGATGATTGGTTGGTAAGGTTAGGTGGATGGGTGATCTAGAGGTTTAGTGAGGTAGCAAGGATAGGAGGGATTGATGTTTATCGATTGTGTGTGATTTATCGTATTTACATATTAACATGTGTTTTTCGAAGATAGTTGCCCTTTTTTCGATCTTTTTCAGTTTTATTTCCCCTTTTTGTTCCCTTCGCAATATCTAGTTATTCTACTTATGGGTTGTTGAGTCGAGGGTTCACGGGAAACAGCCTCTCTACTTCTTACGAGGTAGTGGGAAGGTCTGCGTACATTTCTACCCTCCCCAGACCCCACTTGTAGGATTCAACTGGGTATGATGTTGTTGTTGTTGCTAAAACTCCAATTCCTCTAGGGGATAATGTAGATTATTGTGTGTTAATTGGTTTTGGGGGTTCAATTTTACTTAATGACTTGTTGATTTCTCATGGCCTTTGTTATTTCACCATGTTTTCACTTATGAATTGAGGGTGTGCACTTGATTCTAGTTTAGGTCCTCTTGTATACTTGAGATGGTTGCGTGAAGTGAGGTGAAATAATGAGTAGCCATTAAGGTGTTGAATTAATAAAATTTCCTTAGAGATTTGAGAGTTTTTTCTATGGTTGAGGTGTTGCATTATGAACCCATAGCCTAATTTGAGAAAATTACTATGGAAAGTTGATTTTGATTTTGGAGAACCTTTGTCAAACCTTAGACCCACCTGCCCTATCCATGTAGAATCAATAACGTTTTAGTAGTTTCAACTTCCATACCAATTAACGCTAATTTATCTATTTACCTTCCCTAGAAGCTACCTCTACTCTCTTGACTGTGACCTCTTAAGTCTTGTACTAACGATCATTTTCTTCAAGATACCTCTCGAACTATATTAAGTTATATAATCATTCAAAATAGCTACAAAAGAATAGGGCACCATTTTACTTCCTTGCTTGAATTCTAACCTAAACATCTCTCTTGGGTTTGACCCCGTCTCCATTTTGGGTAAATATATTTTTGACGACCGCCTACACTTGTACTTGGGAAAAGTGTATTGATGTGCGAGATAAAAATGTCGTCGTTGCTGGGAAGATAGCATTAGAGCTATTTGAAGGAGTCTTTTGTCGAACTAGTTTTTAATAGTTGAATACTCATATTTCTTTCTTTTGTTTGTTTTACCTTACTTTGTTATGTGACATGATGAGTCCATTAATGGAGAAGTTGGCACCAATGTGGAGCAATGAAATGATATTGTTGATGGTGCTGCTAGTGAGCATGAAGTGAAGCTCAGCACATTTAGGAACGTGAGGGCTATCGAATTTCCTCCAGATGTTAGTAATGCGGGTTTTTAGGTGAAGGGTGCTACCTTGCAGTTATTACACATCAAAGGGCTCTATGGTGGTCATCCGGATGAGGATCCTCACAATAATATTAGAAATATCTTGAATGTGTGCAACTTATTAACATTCAAGAATGTTTCTAAAGAGTCAATTCGGCTTTGCTTTTTCCCTTTTTCTCTTAGTGGGGATGCTCCTAAATGACTGATTGAGTTACCTCCTACATCCATCACATCCTAGGATGATAGTTGTGGAGCTTCCATAGAAATATTTTTTCTGCCTTCTCGAATGCTGAAATTGTAGGACGATATCTAAAATTTCAAAAGAGTGGATGGGGAGTCCATCAACAAAACATGAATGTGGTTTCGAAAGCTCTTAATGGAATGCCCTACTTATGAAGTTCTAGACCACTTGCTCTTACAATATTTTTATAGAAGTTTTGATGTTATGAACAAGACAGTGGTTGATAATTTGGTTAAAGGTGTCTTGCTGAAGCAATCATTTGAAAGAGTCATGGGATTGTTAGATGAAAATTTAGAAATACACAAGGCATGGTACACTCAAGAGGATACAGTTGCCCCCATTTATTTTCGGGTCAGCCAAAGAATAATTGAAAAAGAACGAAGAGTGGTACACGAATATGGCCTAAGCAATGGCCCAACTTGAAGTGATGATGAAACATGTTATGAGCACTACTCAATTGATTGCTGCAATCAAACCAATGAAGATTATCCTCATAACCATATAATTTGTGATATCAACCATTATGAGGAAGCCAAATGGATGTCGACTCAAATAGGGAGTTTTCGCCTGAGTTATTATAGACCGGTTGAAAATCAAGGTTGGAACCCAGACTTTCATTGGCATAATCAAGGCGGTAGTTGGAGATATTACAGTGCTTGGAGAAATCAAAACTGCCTTCTGGAGATGCTAGATATGCTCCTCAGTATGAACATCCAAGTCCAATTGACTCCATGAATTGTCCTATGAACCATAAAGTCAATGACATGCTTGCATTGATTTTAAATAAAGTTGAAGGGTCGGATAAAATACTATAGGGGATGCAAACAAACTTCTCTCTAAGTTGGGGTGATCACTGGCGTACCTAGTGATCTAGTTGAGAACCAAGCCAAGAAGCTAGTGACAAGGTAAACGAATCTTCAGAGGAGTTTGTCTCCTCCGACACCTCCTAAACCACTCCTCGTGGTCAAACCACTATTCCCTCAAAGGCTAAAAAAACGAGGATGTCAAATTTCAAAAGTTCATTTCAGCCTTCAAGACACTCTCTATCAATATTTCTTTGATTGAAGCATTCTTAGAAATGCCCAGGTATGCAAAATTTATGAAGAAGTTGACACCTAGAAGAGAGGTTTAGATGTCGATGTGGTTGAAGTTTCTCATAGCTGTAGTGCCATTATGACTAGCACTATGGCGGTAAAAAAGATGACCCCAAAGCATTCACTATCCCATGAACCATTGGGATGTTTCAATTTGTAAAAATGTTATCTGCAATTTGGGCACCAGTATCAACCTCATGCCATTTACTATTTGTCCTTGGCTTGGGTGAACTTCACCTAGAACCATGTGTCTTCTCATAGCTGAGGGTATGATCAAATGTCTACCAGGTATTTTTTATGATGTTTTAGTAAGAGTGAAGAAGCTTGTATTTCCAACAGACTTTGTCATTTGTGTAGTCTAAGTAGATGTGCCAATTATACTTAATGGGCCATTCTTGGCTATAAGCAGGGCATTAGTTGTAGAAAATGGTGATTTGAAATTTAGTGTCAACGATGAAGAAGTTGTATCCAATGTATGCCTTATGATGAAGCCCAATGGCCTCCAAGTGATTTCAGCCATTGATGTTGTTGATGATGCCGTGGAAAGTGTATACGAGTAACTAGCATGGGTGAAGAATCATGGGATGCAATGTTGTTGAATTATGCCTAGGATGATATTGATTACTATGATGAAATTATTGTTGCTTTTATCGGGATGGATTTTTGTCCAAGAGTTACAACCAAGCTTGATATCAATTTGAAGAATCAAGAAACTCCACTTGCAAAACCATCCATCTGATGCACCCTTTAATCTTGAATTGAAAGAACTTCCCTCTCATCTCAAGTATGTATTCTTGGGAGACAATCGCACTTTACCAGTTATTGACTTGTTGGAGTGGCAAGTTGATACTCATGTGACTGTGATCAAAGCTTTTGTCAAAGCCATTGGTTGGACTATTGTTGATATTATGGGTATTCGTTCGAGAATTTATAATCACAAAATCAAATTAGTGGAGAATTGCAAACCAAGTATGGAGCATCAGAGGAGACTCAACCCTCCTATGCAGGAGGTCATCAAGAAGGAAATTACTAAATAGCTAGATGTTGGAGTGATCTATCCTATTGTTGATAGTCGCTGGGTTAGCTCAGTGCAATGTGTACCAAAAAAAAGCAGGAATGATAGTTATACCAAATGAAAAAGGTGAAATAGTGTCCACAAGGCCCGTCATAGGGTGGAGAATTTGTATGGATTATCAGAAGTAAAATCCATCTATGAAGAAAGACCATTTCCACTTGCCTTTCATGGATCAAATGTTAGGTAGGTAGGCAGGGAGAGAATGGAACAGTTTTCTGGATGGCTACTCAGATTATAACTAAATTTTAATTGCTTTGGAAGACCAAGAAAAGACAACATTTACTTGTCCATATAGCACATTTTCCTTCCAATGAATGCCTTTTGGACAATGTAATACACCAGCCACATTTCAGAGATGTATATATCTATATTTACCGACATGGTAGAGTATACAATGGAGGTTTTCATGGATGATTTCTCCATGGTTGGTGAGTCTTTTGAATCATGTATTGCTGAATTGAGTAGGGTTTCACAAACACAACCTAGTATTGAATTGGGAAAAATGCAATTTCATGGTCAAGAAAGGGATCCTTAGCCATAAGGTCACCGTGTTGGGCATTCAAGTGGATCGAGCCAAAGTTGATGTGATTGCAAAACTACCCCCTCAAATTTCTGTCAAAGGAGTACAAAGTTTCTTGGGCCATGCGAGTTTTAAAACATGGTATAGCAAGGACCTCTAAAAAAAATTGCCCACCCGCTGTGCAAATTTCTTGAGAAGAATGCTATCTTTAAATTTGATGATATTTGTTTGAAGACCTTCACTTGTTTTAAAGATAAACTTGTCATAGCACCTCTTATTGTGGCCCCTGATTGGGAGTCCTTGAGTGGGTAGGTCACGATTTGGTGGTTAAGGGTAAGTTTATCTCTTGTCTCAAAGCCCAAAAATTGATTTCCAAGGGTTGCATATACCATCTTGTAAAGGTTAGGGATGTTGAGTCTAAGGTCCCTCCTATTATGTCAGTTCTAGTGGTTAATGAATTTCTTGAAGTCTTTCTCGATGAACTTCACAGTGTCCCCCTAAAAGGGAGATAGATTTTGGCACAGAACTCCTCCCTGATACACAACCCATTTCCATACCCCCTTACCACATGGCCCCAGCAATGTTGAAAGAGTTGGAGGACCAATTAAAAGATTTGTCAGAGAGGGGTTTCATAAGGCCTAGCAAGTCACCTTGGAGTGCACCAGTGTTGTTTCTAAGGAAGAAAGATGGTTCACTTAGAATGTGCATCGACTACTGACAACTCAATAAGGTTACTGTGAAGAACATGTATCATTTGCCAAGGATAGATGACCAATTTGATCAACTACAAGGGGCTAGTCACTCCTCAAAGATTGACCTTTGGTCTGGGTACCATTAATTGAGGGTAAGGGAGTGTGACATTCCCAAAATGGCCTTCTGTACAAGATATGGGCATTTTGAGTTCGTAGTGATGTCCTTCTACCTATAATGCTCCAGCAATATTTATGGATCTTATGAATAGGGTCTTTAAATCCTACCTTGACATGTTTGTGGTGGTCTTCATTGATAACATTTTGATTTATTTCCATAGTGAAGAAGAACATATCAAACATTTGAGGGTAGTGTTGCAAACTATGAGGGAAGAACGATTGTTTGCCAAGTTCGACAAATGTGAATTTTAGTTGAAGGAAAGTGCCTTTCTAGGGCATGTGGTATTATGTGAAGGGATTAAAGTGGATCCAAAAAAAGATAGAGGTTGTAAGGAATTGACCTTGACCTTTACTCCTATGGATATTAAAAGTTTCTAGGGTTTGACAGGGTACTACAAATATTTGTTGAGTGTTTCTCCTCAATTGCCTCTCCCATAACGAAGTTGACACAAAAGAAGTCCAAATTTGTATGGACTGATGAATGTGAAAGAAGTTTCAAAACTTTGAAAGATAAGCTTACATCCACTCCTATTTTGGCTTTATCGAAAGCGTTAGAAGGGTTTGTAGTATATTGTGATTCTTCAAGAATTGGTTTGGGGTGTGTATTGATGCAAACTTGCAAAGTAATTGCCTATGCTTCTATGCAACTAAAGGTGCATGAGCATGATTATTACACTAATGATGATCTTAAATTAGCGATCATGGTATTTGCCATAAAGATATGGTGTCACTACTTATACGAGGTTCATATAGATGTGTTCACCGATCATAAGAGCCTCCAATATGTGTTCACCCAAAGGGATCTTAACTTAATGCAAAGAAGGTGGTTGTAACCCCTTAAAGATTATGACATGTATCATTTTGGCAAGGCTAATGTTATGGTGGATGCTCTAAATAGAGTGCCATAGAGAGTACGGCTCATATTGATGATGGCAAGAAGGGATTAGCAAGAGAAGTTCACCGATTGGCGAGATTGGGAGTAAAGTTAGATGAGGCCGAAAATGGAGATGTGATGGTTGTAGATGGTTCTAGGTCTTCCTTGATTGAAGAGGTCAAAACCAAACAAGACCTTGACCCCACATTATTAGAATAGAAGTTCTTGGTGAAGGATGGCAACATGGAGATTTTCTCCCAAGGGAGAGATGGTGTCCTTAGGTACCAAGGTAGGTTATGTATGCCCGATGCCGATAGCTTGAGAAATGTCATCTTGAATAAGGCTCACAATTCATCATATTCCATTCACCCTGATTCTACCAAGATGTATAGAGATTTGAGGGAAGTGTATTGGTGGGGTGGTATGAAAAGATATATTGCCATGTTCGTAGTCGGTTGCCATAATTGCCAACAAGTCAAAGCCGAACATCAAAGGCCGAATGGCCTAGCCCAATATATAGAGATTCCTACTTAGAACTAGGAAGCAATCAACATGGATTTTGTGATTGGGTTACCACAGACTAGAAAGAACTTTGACTCTATTTGGATTATTTGATAGATTGAAAAAGTATGCTTGCTTCCTATAGGGTAAAATGACTTATAGTGCCAAAGATTATGCCAAGTTGTACATTCATGAGTTGGCTAGATTGCATGGGGTCTCATTGGCTATTATATTGGATTGTGGTGTGCAATTTACTTTGCACTTTTGGAGGTCCTTTCAAAAGGGCCTTGGTACTAAAGTGAAGCTTAGCACGACATTTCACCCCTAAATGGATGGTCAAGCCGAGAGAACTATTCAAACTCTTGAGAATATTCTTAGAGCTTATATCTTGAAGTTTAAGGGTAGTTGGGATGAACATCTTCCACTCATAGAGTTTGCTTATAACAATAGCTACCACTCTAGCACCAGAATGGCTCCTTTTGAAGCTTTATATGGTAGACAATGTAGATCTCCGAGTAGGTGGTCTAAAGTGGGGGAGATGGCTTTGTTAGGTCAGGATTTAGTTATGGATGCTTTGAAAAAGTGAGAATGATAAAGGAAAGATTGAAAATGGCTCAAAGTCAACGAAAGTCTTATTGCAACACAAGAAGAAGAGACCTTGAATTTAAAGTGGACGATTTTATGTATTTTAAGGTTTCACCAATGAAGGGTGTAGTCCGTTTTGGCAAGAAGGGCAAGTCAAGCCCTAGGTAAGTAGGGCCTTACCAGATCTTGAGGCATGTTGGTAAAGTAGCATATGAATTAGAGTTGCCTAAGGAGATGAGCATGATTCATCTGGTTTTCCATGTATCTATATTGAATATGTGTGTTGATTATCTAAATCCATTATGCCCTTAGAGGTGGTGAACGTTGAAGAGAATCTAACTTATGAGGAAGTACCGATTGAAATCTTTGATAGGCAAGTGAAAAGGTTGAGAAACAAGGATGTAGCATCCGTCAAAGTCCTTTAGAGTAACCAACAGTTGGAGAGTTCAACTTGGGAAGCTGAAGCCGATATGAAGATGCAATACCTATATTTCTTCCATTCTAATCAAGCTTGAGTTACTAGATCTTCCTATTTAAGAACACTCCTTGCATGTCATGTTCATGTCATCTATGCAGAAGTATGTAATTTTTAAGTTGCATTGAAAATGTTATTTTAGGCATGGTTTGAAAATTTCCTTGATGTATATGTTTCATTTTGAATATGATGCATTTACTCTATTCCGTAGAGCCTATATTTAGCACATTTAGGGACGAATGTTCCTGAGGGGAGATATTGGAAGGCCTCACATGTTGGGAGTTGTAAAAAGGGCCTAAGAAATTAAATCTTGAAATTTTCCAAGTAGCGGTGGGTTTTACAAAAGGGCCTATGAGTCATAAGTGGCCCCATGAGTCGTGACATATACTCGTGGAATGATGGCCAGACTTGGTGAAAATACTGATTTCTGAAGTTAGGAGTACGAGTGAACAGACAGCTCGTACAATGGTCGACGAGACATAAGTCCAATCGTGGAATGAGATTCAGAGAATGTTTTTGAGGGTCCAAAAAGTTGCCATATGAAACCCCATTCTTACGACCTGTATGATAGACCACGACTTGTAATCAGGGTCTCGTGGTCTTGTCTAGCAGAATTTTAAAAGAGGGCACTTTTGACTTTTCCTAATTTCCTAAGTCTAAACTGTATCATTTAATCCCCAAAAGGCCTCTTTTAAGCTATATACAGCCCTAATCTATCCCATTCCCGCTCATTTCAAAATATTCTAAGTCCCCAAACACTCTCAAGTCCTTCAAAGCTTCCTAGAGATTAGGCCAAGCTAGACTTTCACATTCTTCACATTCAAAGTTAGATTTTTCTTCATTAAATTACCAAGGTATATGGGTTTTGATTGTGGAAACCTTTCCTCCACAAGTTCAGCCTTCCATCACCCTCATTTATTTTTCAGTTATGGATATTTATGGAATGTTTCTATGAACTCTTTTGTATGAAAATATTATGAAGATATTTATGATGTTTTATATTTGTACATGATGATGCATTTAAAAGCCATGTAAAATTTTGTAACACCCGGTAAAATTACCAAAATACCCTTAGGAGTATGAATGTAATGCATCTTCCAATGCTCGTATGGCAAATCTGAAGCCAGATTTGTGATCAGCACGAAAAGTTGAGTGGGAAAATGGTCTCGATCGATTTTTAGAGCGACCTGATCAAAAGAAAAAATTTCTATTTAAAGCGCAAAACAGTGTTGGTGCATGACAGGAGCGCATCACGCCTCCATTGCGGGCCAGCACTTATATTTTTCTGGGAATTTTTTACGGGATTGAGAAAACTTGTTCAGAAACTTTTTTAAAAAATACACTGTGCGCGACCAGTCTACGTCGGGGACTAGGTCTTCTCCGATTTAAAAATGTCTAAATTATTACGAGAGGCATCTCGGTTAATTCCCAACCCCTTCTAAACTCTATACACGATCTAATAAGGACATTTTGACATAAAACGGGTCTAAAACCCCCATTCTAAGTCCTATTCCAATATGCTAACAAGGCTAGAGCTTGAGGAAAGAGGAAAAGAACTTGAGTTTGAGAGAATCGAGAAGAAATCTTGACATGATGGATCGATAGCTCCATCCCAAGTATGTAAGGCTAGGCTAAACTAAAAGCATGGGATTGTTCTTTTTTATGTCCCATAGATGGTCATAGATGAGTTGATGGTTCAAGAGTCTACATGCATGAACCCTTGATGGTTTTTCATTAAATTTTATTTGAAATTACATGTTTTTCTATGTTGATGATCATCATACTATTTGTTTTCTTGAATCGAACATTTTTCATGAGAATTTTCATAATCCTACATGACTAATTTGAAAAGCATGCATAATGAGCTTGAGAATTGAGTCTTGAGCCTTGAGTTGAGATTCTTGATTGTGATGAGAGAATGATGATGAGTTGATAGATTTTTATTGTCTTATGAGTCTCTATAAATGAACTCTACCAGTGTCTCTATTCGATTGATTCCTAATGATTGTTCTAATCTTGAGTTATTGATGAGATTGATTGATGAAAGGGTTAAAGTCCCAATGAGCTTGATCGATGATGGGGTTCGAGTCCTTATGAGATTGGTTGAGATGGAGGTTTTATAAGCATTGAGTCACGGGAGGAGTATCGAGCACTGAAATAAGTAAGTGTGAGTCCTACTTGAACTCATTAACTATGTCGCCAAACAAAGGTGAAGCATAGAACCATCACATATATTATGGTTCCCTCAAGAGTAACAGTCCCTGAAAACAATAGTAGACCTATTGAGTATTGACTCCATATTGGGTGAGCTGATATGGTTATGGAGTGTTCCCTACCTGGCAAGTTTGGAATAGTTGTGGCAAAATCAGTGAGATTGTTGTACATTCACTAGCTCATAAGTGATTGTTGTCGGATAAAAGAAACTCCCATAAAACTTCCTATCTTGAGTACTCCGAGTCAAGATGAGATGATATGAGAGGAGGTGAGCTCCTCTAAGATGAGATGAGATGAAACGAGGTGAGCTGCTTTGAGACGAGTATGAGATGATTGATAAGTATGAGTTGTTGATGGGTCACTTGTCTACTCTTGCATAGATAGACACTTGACAATTTGATGTTATTTGATGATTACTTTTAGTTGATGTTGTTTCCATATTATTCTATCTGTTTCTGTTTCTGTTTCACTCAGTTATTTTACATACCAGTACATTTCAAGTACTGATGTCCCATTTGGACTACATTTTATTATGCAGAGGTAGGTACTACAGATTGTCAATAGGCGCTCCATTGAAGATCCTTACTCGCAACTGATTTGGTAAGCCTCCCCTATTCTAGAGGACCCACTACTCTTATTTCATCATGCTTTAGAGTTAGATTGAAATATCCTTTATTTATATTTAGCTAGCCTTGGGTCTATCATTGGCACCACATGAGTAGTGATAGAGACTTAATGGATGATGGTTGAGCGTTGATGTTGAGATTGTGAGCTAGTTCTTTCTACTAGCCCTTATTATTATCTATTTATTCTGAGACTTTAGATGAGATGTGCCAGTTTACTTACCTTTACTTTCCGTTGTTCAGTAGAGTTTATTTGATTGAACGATGTGATGAGGCTAAGTGGTTCTTTTGGGAACTAGCAATAGTCTCTAGGTGTCGGCTATGCCAAGGGTACCCTCTCGGGGCATGACATACTTGGTATCAGAGCACAAAGTTCAAGTGTCTTAGGGAGTCTATGAAGCCGTGTCTAGTAGAGTCTTGTTTATGCGGTGTGTTGTTCAACCAAATTTCATAAGCAGGAGGCTATAGGACATTAGGAATGATTGCACTTTTCTTCTTATCCCGATTCGTGCGATAGAGTTAAACTCTATGTGTGCTCTACGCATGTAGAATTGATATCATGCCTCCTAGAAGAGATGTCAGAGGAAGGGGACGTCCTGCCAGGCAAGATGCTAATCCACCTGAGCCTCATGTGCTTGAGGAGCATGTGGATCAAGTTGTCCTGTTGAGCGACCCTTTAAGATGAGTCTCTAATGCTGAGCTACGCTAGGCTATTAAAGCTCTAGCCCAAACTGTCGTAGCACCTGCTGTAAGACAAGGAGTGAGTAGACCTAATTCTCCTGACACCTCTAGAGTCAGAGAATTTCTGAGGATGAATCCGCCTGAGTTCACGGGGTCTGCATCCACTTAAGATCCTGAGAACTATGTGCAGGAACTTGAGAAGGTGTTCCAAGTGATGCATGTGGCTAATGCTGACAGGGTTGAACTGGTTGTTTACCAACTTAAGGGTGTGGCCAGACTGTGGTTCGACCAGTGGAAGAAAGGTAGAAGGGATGATGCTCCATGTTTGGCATGGGCAGTGTTCGAGGAATCCTTCTTGGGATGCTTCTTCCCAAGAGAGAAAAGAGAAGCTAAGGTGAGAGAGTTCCTAAATCTGAAATAGGGCTATATAACCGTGCAAGAGTATGGTTTGAATTTCACACAACTATCTCGCTATGCTCCAGACATAGTAGTTAACATGAGGGGAAGGATGGGGATATATGTTGATGGGTTGAATAGAGGACCTAAGAGAGATAGGATAGGAGCCATGCTTGTAAGTGATATGGACATCGAGCGACTAATGACATTTGTGCAACAAGCTGATAAGGAGAGACAACATGAGAAGGAAGAGTTCAGGGATAAGAAAGCTAAGACATCGATCCATAAGGAGGAAGAGTTCAGGCATAAGAAAGCTAAGACATCTATCCATAATGTTAGAAGGAAAGGCAATGGCAACCAATTTCCAGCGCTATCATCTGCTAGTGCACCTGTACCTAGAGGAAAGTATGATCAAAGGTTTCAGAATGTTGGAACCCATGGATCCCAGTCACAAGCTAGTGTGGCTTAAAAGGTTCGCAAGGTAAGCCACCGTGTGATAAGTGTGGCAAACTACACTAGGGGAGATGTCATGATGGGAATGATATGTGCTATAGATGTGGCCAAACGGGTCACTACAATAGGAATTGTCCAAAGCAGGCTGACTAGGCTCAGTATACTACACCAACCCCACCAGTTAGAGGAAACCAGAGGGTCACTACGTCTGGTGCAGGTGGAGCAACAAACCGTTTGTATGCCATGGGTAGACGCCAAGATCTAGAGAACTCCCCAAACGTTGCGATGGGTATGATTTGAGTCTCTACTTCTGATTGTTATGTTTTGATGGATTCGGGTGCCACATTATCGTTTGTATCTCCTTATGTGGCCAATAGATCTGATAGAACCCTCCTAAGAGTCTTCTTGAACCCTTTCTACTCTACTGGGTGAGTCTATTCGAGCTGAGAGAATCTATAGAGCTATTATAGTGTCCATCCATCATAGGGATACTCTTGTTGATTTGGTTGAGTTGGAGATGGTTGATTTTGATGTGATTCTTGGCATGGATTGGCTTCACGCCTATTATGCCTCTGTTGATTATAGATATCGAACAGTTAAGTTCTAGTTTCCTAACGAACTGGTTCTAGAGTGGAAGGGTGATTCTGTTGCCCCTAGAGAAATGATTATCTCATATATTAGAGCCAGAAGTTGATTTCCAAAGGTTGTATCTATCATCTCGTGCGAGTTAAATCTGATGATGTTGAGAGTGGAAGGGTGATTCTGTTGCCCCTAGAGAAATGTTTATCTTATATCTTAGAGCCAGAAGTTGATTTCCAAAGGTTGTATCTATCATCTCGTGCGAGTTAAATCTGATGATGTTGATCCCCAACTCTTGAGTCAGTCATGATTGTTAATGAGTTTCCAAAAGTATTTCCTAATGATCTGCCTGGAGTACCTCCTGATAGGGAGATTGACTTTGGGATTGATGTTCTTCCTGATACCAGCCTATTTTGATTCCACCTTAGTGGATGGCCCCCGCCGAGTTGAAAGGGTTGAAAGAGCAATTGAAAGATTTGCTAGAGAAAGGCTTCATTAGGCCAAGTGTTTCACCTTATCCTATTCATGCAAAAGAAAGTTGGGTCCCTCAAAATGTGTATTGACTATAGGAAACTGAACAAGGTCACGATAAAGAATAAATATCCTCTCCCAAGGATAGATGATTTATTTGACCAACTTCAGGGCGCCTCTTGTTTCTCCAAGATAGACATTAGATCTGGCTACCACCAGTTGAAGGTGAGGGAATGTGACATTCCAAAGACAACCTTTAGGACTAGATATGTCCATTTTGAGTTCTTGGTCATGTCCTTTGGGTTGACAAATGCACCTGCCGCCTTCATAGACTTGATGAATAGAGTATTTAGACAGTATCTTGATATGTTTGTGATTGTTTTCAACGACGACATTTTGGTGTATTCGAGAAGTGAGGAGGAGCATGCTAACCACCTCAGAGTTTTCCTCCAAACTCTTAAGGACCATGTATGCAAAATTCTCAAAGTGTGAGTTCTGGCTTGAGTCAGAGGCTTTTCTAGGTCATGTTGTTTCTGATGATGGTATTCGAGTGGATGCCCAAAAGGTTGAAGCGGTAAAGAGCTGGCCCAGACCAACCACTCCGACTAACATAAGAAGTTTCTTGGGGTTGGCAGGCTACTATCGCAGATTTATTAAGGGACTTTCTTCCCTATCTGCACTATTGACCAAATTGATTCAGAAAAAGGTCAAGTTTCAATGGTCCGAGGAATGTGAGAAGAATTTCCAAAAGTTGAAAATGATATTGACTACTGCACCAGTCCTAACCTTACCCGATGGGACGGAGGACTTTGTAATTTACTGTGATGCTTCAAGGGCGGGTTTGGGATATGTACTAATGTAAGGAGGGAAGGTGATAGCCTATGCTTCGAAGCAACTCAAGGTTCATGAGATGAACTATCCAACCCATGATCTCGAGTTGGCAGCAGTGGTGTTTGCACTTATAATCTGGCGCCACTACTTATATGGAGTGCATGTGGATGTGTTCACTAACCACAAGAGCTTGCAATATGTCTTTAGTTAGAAAGAGCTCAACCTGCGACATAGGAGGTGGTTGGAGTTGCTCAAGGATTATGGCATGAACATTCACTACCACCCAGGTAAAGCTAACATTGTTGCTGAAGCTCTTAGCAAGTTGTCAATGGGTAGCACAACCCATGTGGAGGAAGGAAAGAAGGAATTCGCCAAGAAAGTGCATCCATTGGCTAGAATAGGAGTTCAACTTGAGAAGAATGATGAACGAGGAGTTAATGTTCAGAATGGGTCTGCTTCATCCTTAGTGGCAGAGGTGAAAGAAAAGTAGGACCAAGATCCTGTCATACTTGAATTGAAGGAGGCTGTCCACAAACAAAAAGTAATGATTTTCTCCAAAGGGGGAGATAGAGTGTTGAGATACCAAAGTAGGTTGTGTGTTCCAGATGTTGATGGCATTCGAGACAGAATCATGATGGAAGCCCATAGCACTAGATATTCCATTCATCCTGGCTCTACCAAGATGTACCACGACTTGAGAGGAGTCTATTGGTGGAGTGGAATGAAAAGAGATATTGCTGAGTTTGTTTCAAATTGCCCAAATTGCCAACAAGTGAAGGTAGAGCATCAAAGGCCATGTGGATTGGCTCAGAACTTTGAGATTTCAGAATGGAAGTGGGAGATGATTAATATGGACTTTATTACTGGTTTACCAAGGTCTCAAAAGCAACATGATTCGATATGGGTGATTCTAGATAGGATGACTAAATCGGCTTACTTCTTGGCAGTTAAGACAACAAACACAGCGGAGGAGTACGCCAAGTTGTACATCCAGGATATTGTGAGATTACATAGGGTTCCCTGGTCCATCATCTCAAACAGAGGAGCTCAATTTACCTCCCAGTTTTGGAGATCATTCCAAAAAGGATTGGGTACTAAGGTGAACCTGAACACAACCTTTCATCCACAGACAGATGGTCAGGCAGAGCATACAATTCAAATATTGGAGGATATGTTGAGAGCTTGTGTTCTTGATTTCAAGGGGAATTGGGATGATCATCTATCATTGATTGAATTTGCATATAACAATAGTTATCATGCAAGCATTCAAATGGCTCCCTACGAAGCCTTGTATGGGAGGAGATGTAGATCACCAATTGGATAGTTTGAGGTTGGAGAAGCGGAGTTGATTGGGCCTGATCTTGTCCACCAATCAATGGAGAAGGTCAAGGTCATTAGAGAGAGGTTAAAGATTGCCTAGAGTCGCCAAAAATCTCATACCGACGTGAGGAGAAGAGACTTGGATTTCGAGGTAGATGATTGGGTATATTTTAAAGTATCACCTATGAACGGTGTCCTAAGATTTAGGGAAAAGGGAAGTTGAGTCCATGTTATGTTGGACCATATCAAATTGTAAAGAGGATTGGGAAGGTTGCTTATGAGTTAGAGTTGCCTTCTGAGTTAGGTGGAGTCCACCAGGTATTCCATTGTTGATGTTAAAGAAATGCTTAGCATTGGAGTGAATGATAGCCTATCTTATGAAGAAGCTCTGGTTCAAATCCTTGATCATCAGATTCGTAAATTGAGGAACAAAGAGATGGCCTCAGTCAAAGTCCTATGGAGAAATCAATTTGTTGAGAAAGCCACATGGGAAGCTAAGGAAGGGATGAAGGCTAAATATCCGCACATATTCGTGCCAAATTATGAGAGCGTTGAACGTAAATTCTGTCATGCCTTACGTCCCATTAAGGCAGTCTGGCACCTGTTGCAGACAAGACTCGAGAGAACCAACATATAACTATGCACCTGCTATGAACATTATAAAAGGTTTCCATATACATCATGCTTTCAAAAAAGGTAGACAGTAATAACAAGCCAAAGGGAGATGCATATGACTAGGCCGTTGGAGCCACGATATCTAAGGTACGATACTTGACCACACTTTACATAGTCTACAAAACCTCTAGGTAAGGAACAATATCTATATAGGTCGAGAGAGGTCTCGCTTCATCACCAACTATACAGTACAAATATAAACTCTAAACAAACCAAGCCCCGAAGCAACCTGGAGCTCAGTAACAGCAGTTGGATATCCTGTACTTCTACTAGGGAGATCTACTAGCTCCTGCACCTGCAGCATGAAATGCAAGTCCCCCATAAGGGACATTAGTATGAGATAATGTATTGAATATGTAAGGCAAGAAATACTGTATATGAAATAAAAACTCAAATGAAATCACACACTGGTGTTTAAGGATAAAAGACCACCTTTAGTCATACTGTGGAATCATGTACTTTATGTCTTTTTATTACTTTACCTTTCTTTACTATATAATCTGTGCATAATATATCATGTAAAGACCAGCTGATCAGTGGTAAATCAATATCGGGATAGACCCATGCTAGGCTTTTCTTTCACCCCTGGGATACCCCCCGTAATATGGGATCGACCCATCCTAGGTGATTCTTCCACCCCTGGGATACCACCCATCAATAAGCAACTTCAATTAATCTTTTGTTTACTTTTGAGATGATTCTTTTGGTGGTCATAACATTTAGATCTGTAGGAACATACACATGACATGTGACATATAAACAACCCATACAAGATAATACCAAAATGAAAAGAGAGTTACACAACTAATGAAACGTCTAAGAGATTAAACAACACGTGGACTTTATTTTGTAAAAAGGAACTCATGTATCTTTGGTATCCAAGTACATATGAAGATTTGACAATGGCTATGCATGGGAACATATGAACATGGTAAATAGTGGAGACACAGTTATTAGCTATGTCGGAGTTGGTAAGTGCCTTTATGTGCCAAGGAAGAACCTAGATTTTATGCCAAGTAATAGGAAATCAAGTAGCCTTACATACCTCGCGATACTATGTCGTTATTACCTCGAAGTAGTATCCTTTTCCTCCAAACACTTATCTACAATATAGTACGTGATAAAACTAGTATTAGCAGCTAATAAACACATCTTGGTAGTCCAATTTCACCCAAAAATAATATCCGGGCAGCAAGCTCGTAATTAGCAACCAAAAAGTATTCTTTCAATTTTTCCACTCCTAATTGTATTTTCTAATACACATTCTCATATACATGTCATATCAAGCTTGTTTTAGTCCCATATTGGTGTTAAACAACTCATAAAATACAACATACAACAACTCTACACAACACGCAAGTAGGCAACGTAACATGACATCCTTTCGCTACATTTCGCCGTCAACCATTCCAAATCTGTTTCAACCTCAACCAAACTGCCGTCATATTTACACACAAAAACAGTCCTAAATAGTCCAGAAACAGTCCCCAAGTAGATGGAAAACATGAGACAACAATTTCCAATATTCAGTCCACAAATTCCTATTAAGATCACCATTAAGATAACATTCAAGAACTCATTTTTGCGAAAGATAAAAATGGTACAACAGCCTTCTTTCATCACTACAGAGCCGATCCTTGTTAAAAATATACATATTACTTCGTAATACAGCTAACCAACAAGAGAAAAGCCACTTAATAAACAAGAAAAGTGTACAACAATCTTTGGAACAAATGTTGTCCAAAATTCCTACACAACTATAACCAGCATACTCTTCATGTTTTTCATGGAAACATTACACCAAATACATAGGTATTCTTGCTTACCTTAACCTCTAAGATGTAGGGCTTCTCCAAGAACCATAAAGTCTTGTTGTGGCTACTTTACAAAGTGAAGAGAGAACAAGGAGAAACTTGGAAAGAAATCTAATTTTTTTGGCTAAGTGAAAATGACTTAAATTGCTGGTTTTTAATCCCTTTTAATGGGACACTTTTGGCCGACTTTCTTTTGCATTTCAAGCCTTATTTTATTAAGGTGGTGATGCAGCAACTTGGCCTTTTCACTTGGGCCTTATTGGGCTTCAATTGGATGGGCTTTGCTGCAAACATTTCTCCCTTAAGCCCACTTAGTTTGGGCCCTAGTTGTGAATTGGTTTGTGAATGTAATTTGCCCCTTTTCCTAACCATCTTGGGCTGCAAATACTGTCCATTTATGATGCTAAACAATGGGCCCAAATGACATCCTTAACTCAGGGTTTATTCTTTATCGGACTTGAACAAATTCGGTGTTGAGCCTCGTCTCCGTCTACCTAGCCTATTTAAGCTAAGCACATAGGTGACTCACCTGCTAGCTTCCTAAGTCCTACAAGCACCTCACTTCTTCCACTTCATTTGAGGCCGCGGTCTCCTCAATTTGACTTAAAACTTATATACACTCGGTCCTCTTGAGCGTTAGACGTACATATAGCCCTCTAATCTGAAATTCAAGCACTCTTCAAAATGTGTGTTGATTTGACCCCACCGTATTATGTTTCATAAGCATAGGACTAGTACATGTAAGATGAAAGGTGTTACAATTTCTTACCCTTCACTAAATTGATATATCTATTCTTGATATGACTTTCTATTCTTAAGTCGAGAGTTTAATTGATTGAATTGAGCATTGAGATGAGTTTTGAGTCTATTCAGCCTTGATATCCACATATACTCATCATTTGAAGATAAATGATCCCAAGGGGGAGATGATGTAACCTCCGGTAAAATTACCAAAATATCCCTAGAGGGAGGGTGTGCATGTAATGCATCTTCCAATGCTCGTATGGCAAATCCAAGGTCCAATTTGTGGTCGGCACGAAAAATTGAGTGGGAAAATAGTCTAGGTCGATTTTTAAAGCAATCCGATCAAAAGTATTTTTTTTTATCCGAAGTGCAAAATAGTGTTGGTGCGCGACAGGAGCGCATCACGCCTCCATTGCGGACCAACACTTATATTTTTTTGGTAATTTTTGACGGAATTGACAAAATTCATTCAGAAACCTTTTCTAAAAATGCACTGTGCACGACCAGTTCGCATTGCAAACTGGGTCTTCTCCGAGTTAAAAATCTCTAAATTATTATGAGGGGCATTCTGGTCCATTCCCAACCCCTCCTAAACTCCACACACGATCTAATAAGGTCATTTTGACATAAAAAGGCCCATTCTAAGTCTTATTCCAATATTCTAACCGGGCTAGGGCTTGAAAAAGTAGAAGAGCTTGAGTTTAAGAGAATCGAGAAGAAATCTTGACGTGATGGATTGATAGCTGCATCCCAGGTATGTAAGGCTAAACTAAAAGCATGAGATTATTATCTCATGTGCTCCATAGATGGTCATAGATGAGTTGATGGTTTAGGAGTCTACATGTATGAACCCTTGATGTTTTTTCATAAAATTTTATTTGAAATTACATGTTTTTCTATGTTGATGATCATCATACTAATTGTTTTCTTGAATCGAACATTTTTCATGAGAATTTGCATAGCCCTACATGACTAATTTGAAAAGCATGCATAATGAACTTGAGAATTGAATCTAGAGCCTTGAGTTGAGATTCTTGATTGTGATGAGAGAATGATGATGAGTTGATAGATTTTGATTGCCTTATGAGTCTCTATAAATGAACTCTATCGATGTGTCTGTTCGATTGATTCCTAATGATTGTTCTAATCTTGAGTCATTAATGAGATTGATTGATGAAAGGGTTAAAGTCCCTATGAGCTTGATTGATGATGGGGTTTGAGTCCCTATGAGATACTAGTCGATGATGAGGTTCGAGTCTTTATGAGATTGGTCGAGATAAAGGTTTTATGAGCATTGAGTCACAAGAAAAGTATCAAGCACCAAAATGGGTAAGAGTGAGTCCCACTCGAACTTACTAACTATGTCACCAAACGTAGGTGAGGCATAGAACCATCACATATATTATGGTTCCCTCGAGAGTAACAGTTGCTGAAAACAATAGCAAACCTGTTAAGTATTGACTCCATATTGGGTGACCTGATATGGTTTCGGAGTATTCCCTACCTGGCAAGTTTGGAATGGTTGTGGCAATATTAGTAAGATTGTTGTACATTCATTGGCTCATAAGTGATTGTTGTCGGATAAGAGAAACTCCCATAAAACTTCCTATCTTAAGTACTCCGAGTCAAGATAAGATAAGATGAGAGGAGGTGAGCTCCTCTGAGATGAGATGAGATGAGAGGAGGTGAGCTGCTTTGAGATGAGTATGAGATGATTGATATGTATGAGTTGTTGACGGTTCACTTGTATACTCTAAATTCTTACATAGATAGACACTTGACAATTTGATGTTATTTGATGATTACTTTGAGTTGATGTTGTTTCCATATTATTCTACCTGTTTCTGTTTCACTCAGCTATTTTACATACACTGACATTCCAAGTACTGATATCCCTTTCGGACTACATTGTTTTATGATGCAGAGGCAGGTACTAGAGATCATCAACAGGCGCTCCATTGAAGATCTGAGACTCTAAGCTGATTTGGGGAACCTCACCTATTCCGAAGGACCCACTACTCTTATTTCATCATGCTTTAGAGTTAGATTGGACTATTTACTTTATTTTGATTTGTGTATCCATGGTTCTGTCATTGACACCACATGAGCAGTGATAGAGGCTTCATGGATGATGTTTGAGCGTTGACGTTGAGATTGTGAGCTAATTCTTTCTATTAGCCCTTACTATTATCTAGTTAGATGAGATGTGCCCATTTATTTACCTTTACTTTCCGTTGTTCAGTAGAGTATATTTGATTGAATGATGTGATGAGGCTAAGTGATTCGCTTGTGTACTAGCACTAGTCTCTAGGTGTCGGCTAGGCCAAGGGTACCCTCCCGGGGCGTGACAAATTTGTGGACTTTTATGAGGATTTGATGATACCCCAACTAAGTCTTATGATACTTTTCGTGGATTATTTTAAATATGCTCATGTGATTTTATTCTACTCTTTTGATATCATTTATTCTTGAATTGCATGGTTTTAAACTTACATACTTGTACACACCCTGATTTTATTAAAAATGTATGCCAAGCTTCTATGATGTTGAGGCCTTATTTATTGCTACTTATGCAAACTACATATGACATGAATTTCGAAAGGGCTATGATGAACGCTATGAGATATGATAATATTGTTAAAATTATGAAGCCCTATCTTTGATATTATGATGCTTTGCATATATTATAGTTATAAATATGATTTGAATATTTCCTGGGGATTATGACCTAATATCAAGAGGATCTTGGTAGATAATCATTGTCCCATAAGTATGTTGCCACCATAGGTATGTGAATTAGCTTGGATCCATATAGCTTGAGCTGCATGATTGACCAAAAAGGGTGGTGCTCCCATACGACAGTTGCTAATTAAATACGAAAAAAGGTGGTGTTCCCATAAGGTTGTTATCATAAGTAAATCTAAAAAGTGTGGTGTTCCCATAAGGTGTTTATGAAGCACTTTCTGAATCGGGGGAGTTCCCGTGTGGTGAGTGATTTGTTTACCTTGTCAAAGTAGACCACTCCTAGTCTAGTGTGTAGTAAACATCGGGATTTCAGGTAGTAGCTTGCTTGGTCTTATATGTTGGTTATGTCCCTTGTCATCTATGTATGACATGTTATATGATTTGATGATTCCATATGCATGTTTTCGCTAAGTCATTGAGCATTCATGACATATTTAGCTTAGACCCATTGGTATGATTATGCATATTGTTTAACTATGACTTGTGTTCTTTGTTGCATTGCAACCTACATACTTAGTACATTCCAAGGACTAACACTTACTTTCTTCCAACATGATCTAACCATGTAGAGACCAAAGCTCCTATACATCCTCCTCCTCCACGTGGCTAGACGATATAGTTGAAGATCACTTTTGGTGAGTCCTCCACATTTGAGGACAATAGCCATTTACTTTCTTGCTTATTTAAGACTAACCTAGTTATGGATATTTATCTTTTTAGGGTGAGTCCGGGAGATTTCTTGTCCCCGATTGCATTCGTATTAGAGGTGTTGTTGGATGTTTTAATATGTATGTTGTGAGCTCAACTCTTATTATGCTATGTACGGTGAAAGACTCCCTTAGTCCCTCACTTTCTTTTTCTGTGTCGAATGCTTCTTGTATTTTGGGGTGGCAATATCAACCCATATAAGGTGAAAGGAGACCATTTAGCCCATATTTATTTTAATGAATCACTCATATTTTCTAAATGGGTAAATATGGATTGATCTATTTTAAGAGCTCATACAAATATGGTCAAAATTGATAAATTATGGGTACCCATATAAACCTATAGATCCTCCACTAATAATAAAAAAATTCTTCATTGCACTAAAAAAAGTGTTCATGTGCGTGAATATTTTTTGTTTTTCTTAAACAGATTTGGGGATGGGAGTGAGAGTAAGGGGATGGGGGGGAGGGGGTTGGGGAAAAATGTTGGGGTGGGGGGAAATTTATTTCTTAACATTTTTCATTAAAAAACATTGGGAGTCCGAATCCGGTTGGGCACTGGGGGGGGGGGGGTTAAAAAATCAACTTTTTTAGGATTTTTTAAAATTTTCTCTTGAAAAATTTGAGGAGTGGGGGTGGGGGTAGGTGTAGGGAGTCTGAGGGAGGGGGGATAGGGTGGAACTAGGTGGGGGGTGAAAAAATTTAATATTTTTTTATCTTTCTTTAATTCTTTGGGGGGGGGGGTGGAGGTACCAGGGAAGGGTGGAAATAGAGGGTGGGTGGTGAACAAGTTTAGCTTTCTTTTTTTAATTTTTTTTTAAATTTGGGGGAAGGGGGTTCGGTGAGGCTTGGAAATGAATTTTTTTTTAAAATGGTGATAGGGTGGGGTGTAGGGGATGAGTGAGGGGCGTGTAGGGTTGGTAAATTTTTTCTTGATATTTTCTAATTTAAAAATTGGGGAAGATAGAGGTGCGTGTAAGGTGGGAATGAGGGTTGGGGTGGGGTGGAAGTGGGTGGATGATAGGGTATGGAAGTAGAAAAAATAACAAAAATTTTATGAAAAATATTTTTTTCAAAAATAATTATTTGGGAGTAGGGTTGGTGTGATAGGGGTTGAACATTAACAATCTAGCTTTGATTTAATTTTTATTAGCTTTAAGAGATTAAAATGGGTTCGAACCATTTTTACCTAAATTATGTTTGATCAAACCCATATTTACCCATATTTTATATGGATGGAAGGTGATTCAATTCAATTTGACTCAATCTATATTCAATTCATCCAAATTCGATCCAATCCACCCATTTGTCATGTATTGATGAGATGGAAGTTCCAAGTCCCTAATTTCCCCTATAGTGTGAGTCATACTTAAACCCCCCCAACCCTACCTTGACTTTATTTGCTATGTGATCCATGCTAATCCTCTTCCTTACAACATCTCCATAGTAGAAGTCCAAAGTCTCGTTTCCCCTAGAATTATGTGTTATTTGTTTTAATTTTTGCTTCCGCAACCAAGGATGTGCAATGTATGCTTAAAAATCTTGTTTTGGGTTTTTTCATGTTCTCCATTGGCCGTGCCACACCTAGCTCTAGGCTTGGGTGGTGACACAAGTGGCGTAGCTTTGGGTGCAGTGTTGGGACAATGAAAGGACAAAATCTTTCATCTGAACAGTATGCCAACTAAACATTGAACACTTCCCAAGAAGAATTATACTGTTACTGAACAAGAATTGTTGGGGGCTGTACATGGCTTTGAGAAATTCTAGGCTTATATTTAAGCACAAAAGTAATTGTGTACACTGATCATGCTTCCCCTTTGATATCTTATGGTTAAGAAGGACGTCAAGCCGAGGCTTATTAGGTGGGTGGTGCTGCTACTAGAGTTTTATTTTGAAGTAAGTGATTGAAAGAACTGTAAAAATCAAGTGGCTGACTATTTATCCATATATCTCTTGTGTGGAGGAGAAGGATATTCTTGATGTTTTTTCCAGATGAGGCTGTTATGATCTTGACGATAATAACCGTACCATGGTATGCAGATTTTGCCAATTATGTTGTGTGTGGGACTGTTCCCAAAGGGTTGAAGTCTTACCAAACAAAGAAGTTCTTGGTCGATTCAAAAAGGTACTTTTGGGATGAACCCTATTTGTTTAGGGAATGTGCTAATAATATCATCTGAAGATGTGTCCCAGAGGAAGAAGTTCATGCTATACTTGAGGCTTGCCACACATGTCTAGTTGGCGGTCATCATGTGGGTATCTGTACAGTTGCAAACGTGTATCAATGCAGCTATTATTTGCGGACTATCTTCTCAAATACTAATGAGAAGGTGAAGCAGTGTACTCAATGTCAATTGCGGGGAAGTGTTTCAAGGAGGCATTTACCTCTCCACTCGATAATGGAACTGAAATTGTTCGATGTTTGGGGGATTGATTTTATGGGCCTTTTGTGAGCTCATATGGGATCAAATTCATTCTAGTAGCTGTTCATTATGTGTCTACATGGCTTAAACCAGTGGCGTTATCTCAAAATGATGGTAGAAATGTGGTACACTTTCTAAATATCCATATTCATAAAATTTGGTACCCTAAGGTCCATAATCAGTGATGAAGGTTCATATTTTTGTAATCAAAGCTTTGAGTCATTATTGAAAAAAAATACAAGGTTAAGAATCATTCACTAGCTCAAACGCTTTTTGAATCCTCTTTTCGAGCTCTAATCGGAGGATTCCCATAGAAACCTTCAAGCTAAAGCTAAATTCACTTTCACGCTTTCAATAAAATATTTATTTATATGGTTTAGGGTCATCATGGGTCTCCTTTATCAAGCCAAGATCAAAGGACTTCCATTGGCTAAACTTTTCGTGTGAACTGATAGAAGGGTCAACTTTATATGGTCGTATCTCTTAGTAAAAATTGAACTAGGTGGCCTACCACATACCACATTGAATCTCTTTGAATTATCTTTCCAACACATCAAGTTTCACCCAATTATGACCATTTTGTAGAACCTGTCAGTGCTCTTTCACGAACCGTGAAAAGCTTCATCATCCGTGAAGCCACTCATGGTAATTTCGGGATAAAATTCAAAGGCTCGTTTTATTGATGTATTTTTTTTATATTTTTGCCCATCCCCAAGGTTATATAAGACCTATATACCCCTCTTTTACATTTCTAAACATCTCTAATACTAATTCTAACCTCTCATTCAAGCTTTACACTTAGTTCACTTCATCACTCTTAAGACTTTCACTCCAAGTGACTCATTCAAAGGATTCAAGTTAGGATTCAATTGGGGTTTCAACTTCAATCTAAATTCTTCTCAAGTTTATCTTCCTAACCAAGGTATGTGGGATTGATTCATGATTTTTTCTAACCATGAAGACCCCAAACACTTCTTACTTCTTAAATTATGAATTTCAAGCTTACATTGAATATGGGTCTTTTAAAGTAATGTTGAATTGATTCAATCGACAT
The DNA here is from genome assembly GCA_029948455.1 of Solanum rostratum. Classification (NCBI taxonomy): domain Eukaryota; kingdom Viridiplantae; phylum Streptophyta; class Magnoliopsida; order Solanales; family Solanaceae; genus Solanum; species Solanum rostratum. Next base: position 19,374,504 of record CM057055.1, read on the forward strand.
ATGGGTTGTATCTAATTGATGTTTCAAAAGTGATTTAAGCCCTAATATGTTGAATTGCATTGATATTATGAAGGTTTGAATATGCATGTCCCCTTAAATGTTGGATTTAAGCATGAATAATCTCAAGTATGCTTTAAATATGAATTTCTTCATGAATTTACTTGGATTTCATCTGATATTATTATTTTAAGCATGAATATTTATTGCCCATGTTATTATTTCATCATTCATGGCATACGTATGCATGAACATTGGTTTTCATAACGTTTATGATGTGGGTTAAGACCCAATTATATTTATGAATATGATTTCAAGAAAAGTATGGTTATGATATGAAATGTGATCACAACATGCCTATGATTTGGCTCTTTGAGCAATTTTGGGTTTTGACACCAACATGTACAAGTATGAATGAACTATTCCTATTTATGAAAGTATGACATGAAATATAATTTGGCTCTTTAACAAAAGTATGCATGAATATGAAGTATGAATTTTCTCTTTAGCCCAAGTATGCATGATTATGAGGTATGTTTGGCTTTTAAGCCTAAGCATGCATGGAAATGATTTGAAAGAACTTATGCCTCTTTTGAAAGCACATATATGTATATGTATTCTCGTGGGATGATAACGTAGTAACGAGTAGACTTGTGATAAGGGGCTTATCCCCAAGGGTCCAGCATCCATGTCCCATAACAACGTGCCAGCGTAGGTTCATGTTTATTCCCTTTTAATGGACAATTATGTTATATTTATGGAAACCCTTCCGAAAAGATGAGTTTGTAAGAAAGGTGACCATCATACCAAAAAGATGAGTTCACTACATTTTGCATGTAGTCTACTCTTATCGATGGGAGGCTTTCATCGAGGGATTCATTTAAAAGCTCGCATGGGATTGGTAAAGGTCACATCCCTGCTATGTTTAAAGTATTATGGCATTTCATGCATCATGGATTTCATGGCATATTAACATATTATTCTTTCTTATATACTTCCTTCTATATACATGTGCCCATGTCATCTAATATTGAAATGCAGATTTAATGAGTTCATATGCATTGCATGCTTGCGTACTTAGTACATTCAAACATACTAACACATACTCTTTTGCCTACATGATCTAACCATGTAGGGCCCGAAGACTATCTTCATCCACCTCTTGATGGTAAGTTGGATTATGAACTTTGTCATGCCCAAAGTCCCATTAAGGAGGACTGGCACTCGTTGCCGACAAGGCTTAGGAGAACCAATATATACCCATGCACTTTCTATGAACATTGTAACGGGATTTCCACATTCAACATGCTTTCAAGAAAGTAGACAGCAATAACAAGCCAAAAGGAAATGTAGTCTGACTAGGTTGTTGGAGCCATGATGTCTAAAGTACGATAGATGACCACACTTTACATAGTCTACAAAGCCTCTAGATAAGGAACAAATATCTATATGAATTGGGATAGGCCCCGCCTCATGACTAACTATACCATACAAAAATATAAGCTCTAGACACACAGAGCCCCGAAGTAACCTGGAGCTCTGTAACATTAGCTGGATATCTTGTACTCCTACTAGGAAGATCTAGTAGCTCATGTACGTGAAGCATGAAATGTAGGTCCCCCATAAGGGACATCATGTCACACCCAAAGTCCCATTAAGGCGGACTGGCACCCATTGCCGACAAGGTTCGGGAGAACTAACATATAACCATACACTGTCTATAAACATTACAAGGGGGATTCACATTCAACATGCTTTCAAGAAAGTAGACAGTAATAAAAAGCCGAAAGAAAACGCATATGACTGGGCCGTTGGAGCTAGGATGTCTAACGTACGATACATGACCACACTTTACTTTAAATAGTGTATAAAGCCTCTAGATAAGGAACTGTATCTATAAGGACCGAGATAGACCCCACCTCATAACCAACTACACGATGCAAAAATATAAGCTCTACATGCACAAAGCCCCGAAGCAACCTGGAGCTTAGTAACCGCAACTGGATATTTTGTACTCCTACTGTGAAGATTTACTAGCTCCTGTACCTGCAGCATGAAATGCAGGTCCCCCGTAAGGGATGTCAGTACGAGATAATGTACTGAATATGTAAGGCTAGTATATGTAACGTGGGAACTCAAGTGAAATCAAGTAGCAAGATATAAATTCACAACCCATAGTAAAAGACCACCTTTATTATACATGTGGAACCACGTATGTTACATTCTTTTCTTTACCTTCCCGTGCTTTATAATTCCTTTAAACGTATAGCACAAATGACCAACTGATCAGTGGTAAGAAAAGGATGAACCATGCTAGGCATTTCAACCCCTGGAATGCTTTCCTCATAGCTATACAAATCAGGATCGACCCATGATAGACTTTCGCCCCTGGGCTGCCACCCTCATAAACCAAGTGAGATTGACCCATGCTAGGCTCTTTCCCCTGGGCTACCATCCACGTTGTGGACAATGTACAAGTTATTCTTTAATACTTTGAGATTGTTACTTTGTTGGTCATAATAAATTTTGGAGCTTTGGAACTATGTACCAGTAATATAAGATAGGACAATGGTGATTTAAGGTAGTTCCATATTATAAGAATCACATGGAGATTTGACGTACAACTTAGGAGTATAAATGACACGATTGGCTGGACGAGGGACCGTGGACTCCTCAAACTAGTGCTTGTAAAAGTAAAACTACATATTTACTAATAAGTAATACCGCCACTAATAGAATAGCAATAGGGAGGCTTACTAGTTGATAGTGACACGAGTGTTAGGTTTCATGCCAAAAAATATGAAATTGGATAGCCTTACATACCAAGTCGTGCCACCTTGTAATCACTGCAATGTAATATCCCCTCTTTTTCCAAATATTTATCTACAATTGAGTAGGTGATGAAACTAGTATTAGTAGTGAATAAACACATGTAGGCAGTTCACTCACACTCATGAGTATACCCAGGCAGTAAGTCCGTAACTACCAACCTAAGGGTGTTCCTTCAACTTCTTCTCCTCTAATTGCATTTATGACCACACCTTTTACCATCATATTCATAAAACAACCTCTAAATATCATCATGTAGCAGGAGCAATGTGAACTTATGGCATCCAATCATCTTTCTCATGAGTTTCTACTAACATTCCACTTTAAATTCCAAAAAGAAGCTCACAATTAAAGTAATAGGGGACTCCCCTCCATGGTTGTCCCAACATGCACAAACCACCAACAAACCTTCCCACAAGATTACCTCATATAAAAAGGACTGCTCCAACTTCATTGACACATGCACAATCCCCTAATTCACTCAAGCACAAGAGAGGGAGAAGAGTGCAGTAACTTACCTTACTTGTGAGTGATTCTTGCTCTCTTAACTTATATTTTTTCAAAGGCTCACTCTCCTTCAATCCTAGCTTGAGATGAGGATAATACTAAAGAACCCTAAGGTTTTTTTTATGGCTGCTATATGAAGATAGAAGGGGAAGAAAGAGAACCTTAAAAATCAGATTTTTCGTGAAGTGTAAAATGGCTAAAAAGAGCTGGTTACATTCCCTTTTAAAGGGAACAACTTAGGCCGATTTTATTCTTAATTTTTAGCCACATTTTACCAAGCAGGTGATGCACCTACTTGGCCTTTTAACTTGGGCCTTTATGGGTCCCCGAAAAAGATATGAGGTGCTCGAAAATGGTTGAAGTAGTTGAATAGGAGGATCACTATGACTATAGCCATTGGTAAGTTTACGAAAGAGGAAAATGATTTATTTAATATTATGGATGACTGGTTACGGAGGGACCGTTTCGTTTTTGTAGGCTGGTCCGGTCTATTGCTCTTTCCTTATGCCTATTTCGCTGTAGGGGGTTGGTTCAAAGGTACAACCTTTGTAACTTCATGGTATACCCATGGATTGGCCAGTTCTTATTTGGAAGGCTGCAATTTCTTAACTGCCACGGTTTCTACTCCTGCTAATAGTTTAGCACATTCGTTGTTGTTACTATGGGGTCCTGAAGCACAAGGAGATTTTACTCTCTATTTATTGGGCCTTGGCTGTCCATTCTTTCCTTTTTTTATTTATTTGGGTTGGGTCAGAATTTTCAAGTAAATGGTTAGTGACCTTGGGCCCTAAAAGATGGACAAACAAGTCTTAGTAGGTGGTACACCTACTTGTCCCTTTGGGCTGGTCAAAAAGTCTAAATAGGTGATGCACCTACTTGCTTCGTTAAGTCAAGAAAGCAGCTTGTTATCTTACCTCATTTCTAAATCATAATCCCATATATTGCATCTTAATTTTCCACTTTAGACTTTTAGCTCAAATAGCACTTTACCTTCTCAAATTTAAATGCTTTCGTCAAGTTCATATTGGACTCACACCCACTGAAACATGTGGGATATCACAACAACTTTCGATCCAATTCAAATTATTACCACACTTATGAAAAAACGTAGTCCCTCACCTGTACCATAAGCCTATGTCAAGTGTCACATAAGTGGGACCCGTTGCATTTATGTAAGCAACCATCTTATCTTTCACTTTGGCCTGGACTTCTTATCTTTCAAGTTGAAGGAACAGGTTGCGGTACTTTATGTAAGCAACCTTCTTATCTTTCAGTTTGTCCTAGACTTCCTCATTCCACCACCAGTCGACCTGACGTCCACAAAAGGCCCCTCTTGAAACCCCTAGTACCTCGACTACTACCTTTCTAATGTAGCCAAAAGTAGTGTCCCACATATTGCTCACATTTCCGGCCCTACTCCAAGCCTCTAAGTCTCTCAACTTATCTTCCATCTCTCGGGAAAGGGCAGGAATAAGGCATCCCCATCTAATCCTCAGCTGGGCAAAAAAAACCGTCTTCTTCTTTTTTCTCTTGATCTCTAAATCCATCACTAGAATCAATAATGTTTTAGTAATTTATACAGCCATGCCAATTAATGGTAATTTATCTATTTATCTTCCCTAGAAGCTACCTCTACTCTTTCTATTGTGACCTCTATAGTCTTGTGTTAATGATAGTTTTTCTTCAAATGCCTTCTGACCTTTATTTAGTTATATAATACTTCTAAATAATTACAAAAGAATAGGGTACAATTTTACTTCGTTGCTTGAATTCTAACCTAAACATCTCTCTGGGGTTCGACCACGACTCCATGTTGGGTAAATATACTTTTGACGACTGCCATACTTTGACTTGTGAAGAATGTGTTGACGTGTTGGATCAATACTCACATACTTAGTACATTCAAACATACTAATGCATACTTTATGCCCGCATTATCTCACTATCTAGGTGTAGATAATCCTATTGTCCATCCCCGTGGCTAGATCTAGTCCCCTTAAACGATTCAAATTGAGTGAGTGCTCATGATTTGGGGACAAGGCCTACTACTCATTTATCTCATGATATCATTATATACTAGAGGAACCTTCACATTTATGTTTAGGGTGAGCCAGGACCTGTTTAGGACCCCATCTATGTCATGGTTTAGAGGCATTATTGGACATTTCATTTGACTTCAAACTTGTATTTCTTTTATGCTTTGTTTAACTCCTATTTCATGTCTATGTCATCTTTCTCTTATTATGTTATTTCCTTTGTTTTTAACTTATATGCTTATGATATGACTAGGCCCTAAGCTTGGGTCTTGAAAAACCAAGTATCAGGGTGATGGCACTAAGGTTTTGAAATGATCCTCGGAGTCCAACATGCCACGTACATTAGGGTCTTATTCGTGGATGTAAAATGTGCCAGATCTACGTGGAGAAGGCTACAAGGCATTTTAGGAAATACTTTACTTCTTCATGATTTGTATCACACCATAAAGCTTGTCCTAAGTCTTCCTATCTCTAATGATAGTTCTTTGTCCCTCAAAAATGATGTCTCCTCGAATATCACCATATCTTATAGAGATGCTTGCTAGTAAGGATCAAGCTCCTTAATGGCCTGTGTGTCATGTAAGCTAGATCGCTTAAAGGCCATTCGCTAGGTGTCAAGCTCGAGAACTTCAAAGGGTGCAAGGGCTATTCATGAATTTGGAGTTACTTGAGATGGTATTGGGGACAAAGGAAGGATTCCATACCATCAAGATAGATTATAGAGGTGAAGACAGAGCAGGGGAAGAAACTGTCAAATTCGACAACGTAATCCAGATCCGCAATCCACCGAATGCAAATGGCGATGGCCACTTTGACAGCCAAATGTTATAGAATTCTTACGCCACAGAAGCTTTAAAAATAGGCGAAGGGGTGCCCATTTGGCCATCCGCCAAATGAAGAAGGCGATGGTCACTATGACCGTCGTTTAGTCAATTTAGGCAACTTTTGAGCCAATTTTGTAATAATCCACTTAAGACTATAAATAGCTCAAAATTGCTTATTTTGAGGTAGACTACTTTGAATTTTAATATTGAAACTCTTTTATGAGCATTGAGAACTTGGTACAAGCTGTGGTCGAACCTTATTTAGAAACGTTAATTGCGAGGTGAATTCAATTACCTCGAAGTCATCGTAAGAGGTAGGTTCTATCATAGGATTAATTGAGTAAGATATTAAGATTTAACATATCTTTTGGTTGCTCTTTATTTCCTCTTTTTGTGTTTATCTATCTATCCTATTATTTTCTTGTCTTTCGATTCAACATTTTATCTCATTTTTGTAGAGTTGTTTTGCATCGATTTGGTATCAGAACAAGGGATAAATTCATTCCTACGAATCTAGTCTTATGTTGTTAATAAAAAAGTCAAAAATATTTTGGAAAAAAATCCCAAAAATATTTTTATTAATTTGAGTCTTGTTTGAAGATTCTAATGTTAGATTTGTGTTCTCTAACATTATTTGAGTCTTAGTTTGAGTTTTGGGGCCCTACTGAAGAAGCCATTGTTGTTGATTGAAGAAACTTGAAGAAGAAGAAGAAGAAAGTGGGTCTTTGAATTTGAATGGTCGAGGATTGAAGGCTAAAAAGTATTGAAGTTTGTTCTCTACATCAAAGAGAACTAAAATCTCAAATTTTTGTGAAATTCTGAGCCAAAAATTTCAAGGATTTTATTTTGGGTCTTTACCTTCTGATTTCTTTCTTGGGATTATTAACAAATCCAAGAAGAAGAATATTCCGAAAAGGTTGACTGATCCACAACGTGCAAGAAAAAAAAAGTACTTGTGTTTGTACAAAGTAGAATTTACCAAAAGGGGCAGTTAATAGGTCAATAAAATAAAAGGGCCAACAAGAAGGTCAAATTTGAGGACTTCAAGTGTGCAAAAGTGTCAAAAGGGCGGTCAAAATTATGGCTGCAAAACCAATTCAGCGATGCGTCAAATGGTGCCTGAATCTACCTAACTCTGTGCAACTTGTTGTAACTTTTGACGATCAAACTTTGACCATTCAATGGTCCGCCAAAGTGGTTTGGCAATGAACTGAAAGTTTGCGAGCTGAACTACAATGTTGACTTTTGAAATGCTAGATTTGAAGACCCGAGCCTCAACCAATCTACGCTTCTAAATACTTAGTTTCCTTTTTTTTAATTCTCATCGGTTTCAAGATTCATTATTAATTTTTAACTCATAATTGATCTACTTGTTAATTGTTAGTTCTTGAATCCTCTTCTTTGTTAGTTCCATTTTTCTTTGTGCTTTTATTTTTTTTATTTCATAGTTAGCTCCTTGATTCAAGTCCATTTGCTTTAATTGAGTCATCCGTTCTTATAGAAATAAGAACCCACTCTGACCAACAGTAGAAATTGACACCACGTGAGTAACCCAAGATAAGCAACCTTCAACCTTAGCCGAGCCAATTTGGGAGGCAATCAAAGTTGTGTGAACTTGAGTGACTATAAGTTTTGTTTTACTATCGCTAACGTTGTTTGTTGTCTTTGTTGAGTGTTGTTTTTTATTAGGTACCATGGCAAGTAGAAATGAAACTCCACCACCAACCGGAGGAATTACATTGGACGTTATAATTAAGGTGATTATAATAAGAGTCAGAGAGTGGAAGCCATCGCGTATCAAGTATCCACCATTCAAGGTAGTGTGTCGGCTATGGATAGTAGAATGATCAATCTAGAGGGTCGAGTTAACTCTATGAATATTACTACTTAAATTACCTATCGAGCTTCCACAAATTGTCCTAACTATCATACTTCTCCTACTATGACATCCGGAACCTTTCATCAAGTATTCAATCCAACACCCATGAATCCCAATACCAATACCAATACCCATAATACCATGACCCCACCACAAAACCAAACTCTATAAGAAGCTCCACCAAACCCATATCGACCTTACCAAACAGGCCAAACCAAAATCCACCCTTCCAAGCATCCCAAGCCCGACATCAACCAATTCAAGTCTATGAAGTGAGGGATGAAGATTACCAAGAAGGATATGAAGGTGAAGGTGAAGAGGCCCATTTGTGAAGGTGAAGAGGCCCATGTGCCAAGATGACAAATGGGCCATAGAGGTCAAGGAGGTAGACTTGGTCTGATTCCACTTGAAAGAAGACCTTATGTGAAGCCTCAAGGCATTGGAGAAGAGCAAGGTAACTAAGATTTCAAATTTCCAAGAGTTTGTCATAACCTTGATCAAGGAGAAAATAGAGGTTGAGATGTAGGAATCAACTCTACAAAGACTAGTCTCCCAACTTTCAAAATGCAATCCCGATGTGTGTATAGAATTGAAGTACCTTTCTGAGAGGATCTTCCAAGTTAATGATCTAACTGAAGTCAAGAAGAGTTGTTTTGCCATTGGTCAATTTTAAGGGTATGCAATTACATGGTAGGAATACATGAAGAAATACCATCTAGTCCTTCAAGGAGGGCTACAACCAACATGGACTGAATTGGAAGTCCTTATGAGTGTCAAATATGTATCAGAAAAATATAGAACAGAGTTGTTTGCCAAATTGTACAATTTGAGGCAAGGAAACAAAAGTGTAGCGGCCTACTATGATGATTTCCAAAATTTAATCTTGAAGCTACAGTACAATGAGAATGAAGAGCATTCCATTATTCACTTCAAGGCAGGATTGAACAAAGAGATCTCTTCCAAGATGCAAATTGACAAGTTTGCTGGTTTGAATGACATCTTTAAAGTGGCCCATGAGATAGAGAGGGAACTCAAGAAGGAAAAATTGTCCAAGTACAACATTAATGTCATCTTCTATTTTTGGAGTAAGAACAAGGAAAAAGTTCAAATGTCTTCGGTGGAATAAAGGCATGGATCTTAAGAAGTCATATGAGAAGAAACCCATGGAAGGTGATGTTCCAAAGTATCCTCAAGAGATGGAGGAAACAAGGAAATAATCAAGTACCCTAAATGCATTCAATTTAACAAGTGTGAAGGATAGGGTCATATGATGCAGGAGTATCCTAATCGGTTGAATGTCATCGTCAAGGAGGAGATTTCCACCTTTGTGAAGAGACAGATAAAGAAGAAGGTTGTGAAGATGAACCCCAAGATGATGGTAAACTTGAAGATGATGATGGTGAGGAACAAGAACCATGTGAAGGGAGAGATATGGGCATTCATAATGGTTTGATGGGGAAGACTCCAATTGAAGATCCCTGCCCTCAAGAAGGAGTGTTCATCATGCCAATGTATGTGGTGAGGCGACTTATGATTAGCAAGGCCATGGATAATCCGACTCAAATAAAAATCTTTTCCATTCCAATTGCCTCATCAAAGGTAATGTATGATCCTTGATCATTGATAGTGGAAGTTGTGCCAATGTTGCTAGAACTGCGTTAGTGGATTTCTTGAAACTCCCTACCATTAAGCATGATATGCCTTACAAATTTTAGTGGTTGAGTGAGTGTGGAGAAATGAGAGTGCAAAGACAAGTATCGATAAAATTTCAAATCGGGAAGTATCAAGATGAGATATTATGTGATATGGTCACAATGCAAGCTTGTCATGTGTTACTCAGGAGACCTTGGCAATATGACCATGCAACCAATCATGATGGCAGATCCAGTAAGTATTCATTTGTGTTGTATGGTTGTAAGTGTGTCTTCATCCTAGGTCACCCCTCAAGTCAATGAAGTGTATCAAAAGAGGAGTGCATTGAGGGAGAAAAAGAAGAGCGAAGAGGAACATGTGGAAATAGAGGACGAAGAGGTATAGGAAAAGAGAAGAGTAAGGAAGGGGAAAGACCAAGGTGATGTTTGCTAGGTACAAGAATATAAAGAGGAAGTTGATGATAAAAGAACAATAATCACACATATGGATCATGTGCTACATACTAACCAATATTTTTCTCTTGTTCCCCATTCTATTTTTACTTTTGGGGGAATATGGAGATGTCTTTCCAAAGGAGTTTCCTAGTGGATTACCTCAACTAAGAGGTATTGGGCATCAAATCAAATTCATGCTGGGATCTCAATTGTCGAACAAATTGACTTATCAAAGCAACCTGGAAGACATCATAGAGCTTCAAAGGGAAGTTGAGGAACTCCTCAACAAAGCTTACGTGAGAGAGAGCATGAGTCCATGTTTTATTCTAGTTATATTTGTTGCAAAGAATAATGGAATGTGTCACATATATTTGGATTGTTGAGCCATCAACAAAATCACAGTAAAGTATCGTCATGCTATCCCTAGGTTAGATGATATCTTGATGAGCTCAATAGTTCTTGTGTGTTTTCCAAGATAGATCTGTCACACCCAAAGTCCCATTAAGGCTGGCTGACACCCGTTGCCGACAAGGCTCGAGAGAACCAGCATATAACCATGAACTTTCTATGAATATTATAAGGGGATTCCACATTCGACATGCTTTCAAGAAAGTAGACAGTAATACCAAGCCAAAAAGGAAATGCATATGATTATACCGTTGGAGTCACGATGTCTAATGTACGATACATGATCACACTTTACTTAGATGTGGAATAATATCTATTAGGGTCGGGACAGGCCCCACCTCATAACTATCTATACAATATAAAAATATAAGCTCTAAACACACAAAGCCCCGAAGCAACCTGGAGCTCAGTAATAATAACTGGATATCCTGTACTCCTACTGGGGAGAACTACTAGCTCTTGTACCTAGAGCATGAAATGCAAGGCCCCCAAATGGGACATCAGTATGAGATAATATGCTGAATATGTAAGGCAGGAAGTACTGTATATGAAATAAGAACTCAAATGAAATCATACACTAGTGTGTAAGGATAATAGACCACCTTTAGTCATACTGTGGAATCATGTACTTTATGTCCTTTTTATTACTTTACCTTTCTTTGCTACATAATTTGTGCACAGTATATAATACAAATGACTAGCTAATTAGTGGTAAATCAATATCAAGATCGACCCAGGCTAGGCTTTCCTTTTATCCCTGAGATACCCCCCGTAATATGGGATCGAACCCATGCTAGGTGATTTTTCCACCCCTGAGATATCACCCATCAATAAGAAACTTTGATTTATCTTTTATTTAATTTTGAGATGATTCTTTTGGTGGTCATAATATTTAGAGCTTTAGGACTATAGATATAACATGTGACATGTAACAATCATGCAAGACAATACCACAATGAAAAGTGTAGGTTACAAAACTAATGAATTGCGTAGGAGATGAAACAACATGTGGACTTTATTTAGCAGTGAAAAGAACTCATGTATTTCGGTATCTAAAGTATATATGTAAGTTTGAAAATAACTATGTATGGGAACATATGAACATCTTAAAGAGTGGAGACACGATCATTAATTATGTCGGAGTGTGTAAGTGCCTCTATGTGTCATGGAAGAACCTAGATTTCATGCCAAATAATATGAAAATGAGTAGCCTTATATACCTCATTAATTACACTCGGACAGCAAGCTTGTAATTATTTACCCAAGAGTATTCTTTCAACCTTTCCACTTCTAATCGTATTTTCAAATACACATTGTCATGTACATGTCATCCAACTTGTTTTAGCCCCATAGCAGTCTTACAACAGCTCAGAAAGCACAACGCATAACAATTCTACACAACACACAAGTAGGCCGCATAACATTACGTCTTCTCGCTACATTTCGAAGTCAACAATCTCAAACCTATTTCAACTTCAATAAAATTGTCTCCAACATATTTACACCTACAGATAGTCTGAAAACAGTCCCAAAGTAGATGGAGGACGTGAAAAAATAATTCACAATTACTAGTCCACAAGTTCCTACTAAGAGCAAAATTAAGATATCATACAAGAAATCATTTTTGGGGAACATAAAAATGGTGCAGCAGCCTTGTTACATCACTACAGAACTGAAACTTTTTAAAAACATAAACCTTACTTCATAATCCAGCCAACCAAGAAGAGAAAAGCATCTTAATAAATGAGAAAAGTGTACAACAATCTTTGGAACACGTGCTGTCTGAAATTCCAACACAAGTATAACAAGGTTGTTTTTCATTGAAAAACCATACTAAATACACAAGTATCTTTACTTACCTTAACCTTCAAGGTTGAGGGCCTCTTTAGGAGCTGTAGTAAGTTTGTGAGGGCTTCTTTGTATGTGTTGAAAGAGTGCAAAAAAGGAACTTAAAAAATCAGATTTTTTTGTCCAAGTTGAAATGGCTTAAAGGAGGTGCTTTTTAATCCTTTTAAAAGAGACCTCTTGGCCGACTTTCTTTTAAATTTTAAGGGTTACTTTATCAAGGTGGTGATGCAGCTTCTTGGCCCTTTCACTTGGGTATTAATGAGCTTCAATTTGATGGGCCTTGGCTATGCATTCCCTTCACTTAGTTTGGGCCCAAATCATCAAGTGGGTTGTGAATGTGCTTGGGCCCTTTTTCTATTTATCTTGGGCTGCAAATATTGTCCCTTTACGATGCTAAACCATGGGCCAAAATTACACCCTTAACTTGGGATTTATTCATTATTGGACTTGAACAGATTCGGTGTTGGGCCTCGTCTCTGTCTATCTAGCCTATTTAAGCTAAGTAGGTAGGTGAGTAACTTTTAGCTTCCTAAGTCCTACAAGCACATCGCTTCTTTCACTTCGTTTAAGGCTGCGATCTCCTCAATTTGGCATCAAAGTTATATACACTCACTTGTCTTAAGCATTAGACATAAATATAGCTCTAGTCTAAAAGTTAGGCACTTTCAAAGTTGGTGCTCCTTCTACCAAATCATATCATGTTCCATACGCATAGGACTAGTATACCTAAGATGTGGGATGTTACATCATCATGAATGCAGCCCGACGAGGAATGGATAGCTATATTCAAGACCAAGTTTGGTCTATATGAATTGTCGGTGATGCCTTTTAGTCTCACTAATGTTCCTAATACTTTTATGTGACTCATGGATTGATGCAAGTCAGATCATGCCAAGACCATTCACAAGGAGTCAAGCTCGGGAACTTCAAAGGATGCAAGGCCTATTCATAAACTTGGAGTTCCTTGAGCTTATACTGAAGCTAATAGAAGGTTTTTATGCCTTTAAGATAGCTTGTGGAAGTGATGGCGAAGCAGGAGGAGAAGTTGTCAAACTCAGAGATGGCCTGGGAGAATGGCTAATATTCCAAAATATCGAAGATTCAGAAGTTTCAAGATTGGCGATAAGATGCCAATTCGGAGATCCATCGAATGAAGAAGGCGATGGTAACTTTGACCGTTGTTTGGTTATTTCGGTCACTTTTAGCCATTTTTAGTAATAAATTTACCCAAGGCTTTAAATAGCTCACAATTTCTCATTTGTAGGTAGACTTCTTTGTATATTGATATTGGTACATGCTTTGTTGACCTTTTCTTAGAAATGGAGGTTGATTAGAAATTTAATTTCCTTGAGGTCTTTGTAAGAGTTTGGTGCTTGATTTGGATTAATCAATTGAGGTATTTAGGTTTAATACACCATGAGGTTGCTTTTGATTTCCTTTCTTGTGTATCTATCTTTACTTTCTTGTCTTTCAATTTTACGTTTTGTTTTGCATCAAGGACTATTTGTTGAAACCCTTCATAGGGATGTTTTTTGTTGTTTACTTTGATGATATCTTTGTCTATGGAAAATCCATGAAAGAGGATATAGAGCATTTGAGATGTGTTTTTGATGTGCTTAGAAAGGAACAACTTTATGCTATTTTTGAGAAGTGCTCATTTTATGTTGATGAAGTTGTTTTTAGGGGTTTCTTCTGAGTTTAAGGGATGTTGATGCTATTAAGTATTGGCCAACTCCGAAGTACATAAGTGATGTTCGAAGTTTTCATGGATTGGCTAGTTTTTAGAGGCGATTTATCAATGTAGCATCATCGCTCCCGTAACTGAGGTAATTTGAAAGGATAAGACTTCCAAGTAGGGTGAGGATCAAGCAAAGGTCGTTGAGACTTTAAAATTTGTGCTTAACTCTGCTCCCTTGTTGTAGCTACCCAATTTTGAGAAAATGTGTAAAGTGGAATATGATAAAGTAGGCATTTGAGCCGTCTTAATGCAAGACCAAAAGCCCATTGCTTACTTTAGTGAAAAGTAAAAGGTGCCACATTGAATTATTCTACTTATGATCCTGAATTGAATTCTTTGATTAGGGCATTGGGAAATTGGCAACATTAGTTGTGGCCCAAAGAATTTGTTATGTGGACTGACAATGAGCCCCTAAATCATATTTCGGGTCACAATAAGTTGAACAAAAGGAACATCAAATGCATTGAGTTCCTTGAAACTTTCCCTTATGTAACCTAATACAAAAAAGGGAAGGAAAACCTAGTGGTCAATGCCTTGTCTAGAAAATATGTGTTGATAAGTACTTTGTCTTCTAAATTTCTTGGTAGATTGTTTGAAAGCACTGAATCCCAAGGACCCCATATTTGCTCCAGTCTATCAATATTGTGAGGAATGGGAAAGAAAAGATGGCTTAGGGATAGATCTCCTCTCAAGATTGTGAGGAATGGGAAAGGGATAGTGTCATGCCCAAAGTCCCATTAAGGCGGACTAGCACCCGTTACCGACAAGGCTCGGAAGAACCAATACATATAACCATAAACTGTCTATAAACATTACAAGGGGTTTCCACATTCAACATGCTTTCAAAAAAGTAGACAGTACAACAAGCCAAAAGGAAATGCGTATAACTGGGTCATTGGGGCCACTATGTCTAAAGTATGATACATGACCATACTTTCCTTTACATAGTCTATAAAGCCTCTAGATAAGAAACAACATCTATAAGGACCGGAACAGACCCCGCCTCACAACCAACTATACAGTGCAAAAATATAAGCTCTAGACGCACAAAGCCCCGAAGCAACCTGGAGCTCAGTAACAGCTGCTGGATATTCTGTACTCCTACTGAGAAGACTTATTAGCTCCTGTACCTGCAACATGAAATGTAGGTTCCCCGTAAGGGACGTCAGTACGAGATAATGTACTGAATATGTACGGCAATAGTATATGTAAAGTAGGAACTCAAGTGAAATCAAGTAGCAAGATATAAATGCGCAATGCATAGTAAAAGACCACCTTTATTATACTTGTGGAGTTATGTACATCACATTCTTTTCTTTACTCGTCAGTACTTTATAATTTCCTTTTAGGCATGTATTGCGAATGACCAGCTGATCAGTGGTAAAAAAGGATGACCCATGCTAGGCATTTTAACCCCTGGGATGTTGTCCTCATAGCTATAAAAATTGGGATCGACCCATGCTAGGCTTTCGCCCCTGGGTTACCACCCTCATGAACCAAGTGAGATCGACCCATGCTAGGCTTTCGCCCCTGGGCTGCCACCCACACATTATGAACATTGCTTTGAGTTATCATTTAATACTTTGAGATTTTTACTTTAATGGTCACGATGATTTTCAAGCTTTGGAACTATGTACCAGTAACATACGATAGAATAATAGTCTCTTAAGGCAGCACAATATAGGAAACAAGAGTGATATTAACATACTACTTAGGAGTTTAATGGTGGCTTCACAGATGGGAGTGGACTCCCATGCTAGTGCTTGGGAGAGTAAGCTACAGATTTATTAATGAACACCACTGCCATGGAATAGCTTTTAGGAAGCTCATTAGTTGATAGTGACGCGAGTATTGGATTTCATGCCAAAGAATATGGAATAGGATAGCCTTACATACCTTGTCGTGCCACCTCATCATCACTGCAATGTAATCTCCCTTTTTTCAAGTATTTATCTACAATTGAGTAGGTGATGAAACTAGTATTAGTAGTGAATAAACACATGTAGGCAGTTCAATCACGCTCACGAGTTATACCCGGGCAGCAAGCCCGTAACTACCAACCTAAGGGTGTTCCTTCAACTTCTTATCCTCTAATTGCATTCATGGTCACACCTCTTACCATCATATTCACAAAACAGCCTCTAAATATTATCATGAAGTAGGAGCAATGTGAACTTATGGCATTCAATTATCTTTCTCATGAGTTTCTACTAACATTCCACTTTAAATTTCAAAAAGGAGCTCACAATTAAAGTAATAGGGGACTCCCCTCCATGGTTGTCCCAACAAGCATAAACCACCAGCAAACCTTCCCACTAGATTACCTCATATAAAAAGGACCTCTCCAACCTCATTGACACAAACAATCCCCTAATTAACTCAAGCACAAGAGAGGAGAAAAGTGCACCAACTTACCTTACTTGTGAGGGATCCGTGCTGTCCTAGCTCATATTTTTCAAAGGCTAAACTCTCCTTCAATCCTAGCTT
This sequence comes from Solanum rostratum, assembly GCA_029948455.1. Classification (NCBI taxonomy): domain Eukaryota; kingdom Viridiplantae; phylum Streptophyta; class Magnoliopsida; order Solanales; family Solanaceae; genus Solanum; species Solanum rostratum. The sequence goes on from CM057055.1 coordinate 19,391,144, forward strand.
GAGATGGGGATAATATTCAAGAACCCTAAGCTTTTTTTTATGGCTGCTATATGAAAATAGAAGGGGAAGAAAGAGGAACCTAAAAAATCAATTTTTTTCTCAAGTGTAAAATGGCTAACAAGAGCTGGTTACATTCCCTTATAAATGGACCAGCTTAGGCCGACTTAATCCTTAATTTTTGGCCACATTTTACCAAGTAGGTCAATGCACCTACTTGGCCTTTTAACTTGGGCCTTTATGGGTCTCTACTTATTGGGCCTTGGCTGCCCATTCTTTCCTTGTTTTACTTTATTTGGGTTGGGCCAGAAATTTCAAGTAAATGGTTAATGACCTTGGGCCCTATAATATGGCCAAACAAGTCTTAGTAGGTGGTACACCTACTTGGCCCTTTGGGCTGGTCAAAAAGTCTAAATAGGTGATGCACCTACTTGCCTCGTTAAGTCAAGAAAGCAGCTTGTTGTCTTACCTCTTTAATCCTATATATTTCATCTTAATATTCCACTTTAGACTTTTAGCTCAAATAACACCTTATCGCCTCAAATTCAAATGCTTTTGTCGAGTTCATCTTGGATTCATACCCGCTGAAACATGTGGGATATCACAACAACTCTCGATCCAATTCAAATTATTACCACCCTTATAAAAAAAACGTAGTCCCTTACTTGTACCATAAGCCTACGCCAAGTGTCACATAAGTGGGACTAACACGTAGAAAATATGGAGTGTTACAGATAGATGGCTCAGGGATTGATCTTCTACTCCTTATTCCAAGTTTTATGGTTTCTTATTCAAAAGCAAGAGACTGTGTGTTCCTATGAGCTATTGGAGGGAAATATTTATGGGGCAGGCATATGATGGAGGATTGATGGGATATTTTGGTGTAGACAAAACTAAGGGAATTTTTGAGGAACAATTCTATTAGCCCAAAATGCACAAGGACGTTGTCTAAATTTGTAGCCAATGCATTGAGTCTTGACATGCTAAGTCACGCCTTCTTCCCCAAGGTTTGTACACTCCACTTCCCACACCTCAAAGACCTTGGCTTGATATATCTATGGATTTTGTTTTGGCTTTGCCAAGGACTAAAAGATGTAGAGATAACATCTTTGTATTTGTTGATTGATTATCAACGATGGCTCATTTCATTCCATGTCATAAAAATGATGATGCACCTCATGTTACGTCTTTGTTTTTCGAAAATATTGTTAAATTGTATGGAATTGCTCAAACCATTGTAAGTGATAAGGATCCAAAGTTCCTTAGTCACTTTTTGAAAGAATTGTGGAGTAGATATGGTACCAAATTATTGTTTTCAACTTGTCACCCACAAACGATGGCCAAACTAAAGTTGTGAATAGGACCTTGGGTTCAATGCTTTAATTCCACAGTAAATGGAAAGTCAGTATCATTGGAGGAACATTTGCCAATAGTCAAACTTTTTTATGATCGTGTTATTCTTATGACTATTGGTATGTCTCTATTTGAGGTTGCGTATGGATTTAACCCCCTTGGATTTAACTCTTCTTTCTCAACATGTTTTAAGCTTAGATGGAACCAAAAAGATGAAGAAAATCCATGTAAAAGTTCGGCTCCACCTTGAGAAGAAGAATCAAGAAATGCCAAAGAAGGCTAACAAGGCTCGAAAAAGGCTTGTGCTTGACCTGACTGATTGGGTATAAGTGCATTTTTTAAAAGAGAAGTTTCCCAATCAAAGAAAAGCAAAGTTGATGCCAAGAGGTGATGGTCCATTCCAAGTACTTGAGAGGCTAAATGACAATGCTTCCAAGGTTGACCTTCCCTTGGAATATCAATTCGAGAACACTTTCAATGTGTGTAATTTGTCCCAATTTCCAACTCTTGAGGATGCGGAAGAACAAAATTTGAGGATAATTCTTTCCAAGAAAGAGAGGATGATATAAGTCGGATCACGTTATGGCCATTCACTAGGAGCCAAGCTTGAGAACTTCAAAGGGTGAAAGGGCTATTCATGAAGTTGGAGGTACTTAATCTTGTATTAGCTCTAAAAGAAGTATTATATGCCTTGAAGATAGCTTGTAGAGGTGAAGGCGGAGAAAGGAAAGCAACTGTCAAATTTGGTCACATGTTCCAAAGTAGCAATTCATCGAATGCAAATGGTGATGCTCACTTTGACCACCAAATTTTACTGGATGCTCAAACCTTAGAAGCTTTCGGGATAGATAATAGGGTGCCCATATGGCGATCCACCGAATGAAGAAGGCGACAATCACTTTGACCGTCGTTTAGTCAATTTTGGCCACTTAATGGCCAATTTCGTAATAATACACCTAAGACTATATAAATAGCTCATAGTTGCTCATTTATAGGTAGAGTACTTTGAATATTGATATTGAAACTCTTGTATGAGTGTTGATATTGGACATACTTTGGTTGAACCTTGTTTTGAAACGTTGGTTGCGAGGTGAAATAAATTCCCTTGAGGTCATCAAGAGGTAGGTGCTATCGTAGGATTAATCGAGTGAGTTCTTAAGGTTTAATATAACTTTTGGTTGCTCTTGATTTTCTCTTTTTGTGTCTATCTGTCTATACTTTATTTTCTTGTCTTTCAATTCTGCATTTTATCTCATTTTCGTAATGTTGTTTTGCATCAGGGTGAGTGTCAATTATATCCCATAGAGTGTATTAGAGTTGTCCTATTTCAGGTTTGCATAAAGTCCTTGCTTATAATATTGATGAGTTTAAAATGGTTGATTCCAAGTTCATTCTTAGGATTGATTTGTTATGTGCTTCCTATGCCTCCATAAGATTGTAAGATCTGAAGGGTCAAAAATTTGATGCCTGAATGAGTCTTTTCTTAGTTGGGTAGGTAGAAAGGCATTTAAAGGTTGGCTTGTCTCTTATACTAAGGCCCATGGGTTGGTTTCTGGTGGTAGTAGACTTATGAATAGACCTTCTTTCTGATACTCTACCCATCTTCATTGCTTCCTCTCGAATGGTCCTGACATAATTTGAGGGGGGGATTAGTTGAAAGACTTGTTAGAGGAGAGTTACTTTGGGCTTAGAATGCCAACCAGGCAAGGTAGATGTTGTAACTGATCATATGGATGAGGTCAAGAGGGAGTTGGAGAAGGATGTGCACCGTTTGGACATATTGGGGGTTAGTCTAAGTGAATCTAATGATAGTGGTATCCATGTTCAGAATGGGGTTGAATCTTTAATGGTAGTTGATGTCAAGGCAAGGAAGGACTTAGACCTGTCATTAGTTGAGTGGAAGAAGTTGATTTCTGAAGATAAGGTAGGGGTTTCCTCCCAAGGGGGAGATGGTGTGTTTTGGTATCAAGGCAGGTTCTGTGTTCCAAGATATTGATGGTCGGAGGAATAATTTGGACCTTAGAAGTCATGTTAAGGACTGGGGTTTGGAGTTCAAGGGTAGCAAGGATGGCCATATACAGTGCATTCGTTTACCTCAACAATTATCATCATAATGGTCCCTTTTGATGCTTTGTATGGGAAGAGATGTAGATCCCTAGTTGGTTGGTTTGAGATAGGTGAGATGGCATTGGTTGGGCTGGATTTGGTATTAGATGTTATGGAAAAGGTGAAGTCGATCTAGAGAAGTTCAAAATCATTGCAAGTCGTCGAAAGTCCTATTCAGATGCTAGGAGAAGAGACCTTGAGTTCCATGTTGACGATTGGATGTATATGAAGCTTCAATCCATAAAGGGTAAGATGCGATTTTGTAAAAATGGAAAGTTAAGTACCCGATATGTAGGTCCTTATGAGATTGTTGAATGGTTAGGCAATGAGTCTTAAGATTGGATATGCCTTCAAATATGAGTTCCATTAACCTGGTGTTCCATGTGACCATGTTAAGGAAGTAGATGGGTGGTCCAAGTACAATTGTGCCTTTGGATGGTATTGAGGTTGAGGAAAACTTGACTTACAAGGAGGTTCTGGTTGAGATCTTTGATAACCAAGTGAAGAGGCTTCGCAACAAGGACAACGCTTCAGTTAAAGTCCATTGTTGGAACCAACATGTCGGAAGTGCTACATGGGAAGTGGAATTAGATGTGATGAGATGATACCTTTATCTATTAATCTACACAAGCCTAAGGTACTAGGTTCTTCATATTTGAATGGTCTGAATTCCTTCATTTTTATGTCTTCATGTGCATGAAAATATTTAAAAGGCTGTTTTTAGTATGGATTTATGATTTCATGGTTTTACATATTGAGTGTGCATTATGCATTCAAGTTAGGCTGTTTCATATTCAATTCGATGTACTCAAGCTATGTTCTGTCTAATTCAAGGGTCGATCACAAGGGGGAGATAATGTAAGGACTCAGACTTCGTAAGGACTTAATGAGGCAAGAAAAATTATTTTTGTGGTTTTTCCCCTAGGTCCCCCACCAAGGATGTCATGCCCCAAGCCAAGGGCCTAAACGTTACACGGCGAATGTGAACCCGAAGGGTCCCTAAACAAGCTTCTCATGTGTACATAAAACATCCTTGGTTTTGTGAAATATGGAAAAGCAATTAAACACGTAGCACATGATTTCTAAGGGATGTGGGGCTTCGGAATCACGCTATGGTAATGTTAGAGGGAAGAGGATGAACATGAATCACATAACAAATAATTACTAAAGGGCGGGTAAGTATGACTCACGCTATGGGAACAATTAAGGACTTGAGAGTGTCATCTCATCACCATTATCATACAACAAGCACTTAGGGAATAAGGACGAAGGGAACCTTCAACAACTCAAAAACATAAGAGTCATACTCGATCATACAATAACACCTTAATCATGAATAGGATGGGGGCCAAGACATATCCCAAGCTCACCCTGATAGTATCCAAAAGTAGATAAAAAGGCATGAAAGTAAATAGTTGTCATCCCCGAAAGTGGAGGATTCACCAATAGCGATTGTTCACCCGAACTGACTAACCACACGGAGGAGGAGGATGTAAAGGATCTCTAGTTCCTACATGGTTAAATCATGTAGGCAAAAGTATGTGGTAGTACTTGGGATATACTAAGTATGCGAGTTGCAAATGCATCAAGGAACATAAGCCATAAGTAATCAATATATGTAATCATAAACAATGAATATAGGGTCAATATATCATAAGATGCAATTTCCTAAAGGGACATGCATGAAGAATTATCAGTTTACATGACATCATAGTGGGAAAGGACCACAACCGACATATAAGACCAAGCAAGCTACTGCTTGGAATCTCGATGTTCACTCTAGATCAAACAAGGAGTGGTCTACCTTGCCAAGGTAGACCTAACGTTATCCCTACAACATGGCCATTTCAGAGAGTTCCACCACCTTACGGTAAAGCTTTTTTGGCGAGTTTCACATTTTATCTTTACCTTACGATATAGCCTTTTTGGCAGGTTCAACAATATACATACCATACGGCATTGCCTTTTCGGTAGGTACAAGCCCACATAGGGTGTTAATCTCATCAATCTATGGTGGCACGTTGTTTAGCGACCATAGCAGACTACCAATGTACTCTCCGTGCTAGGCCACAATCCCACGAAATACTTGAAACATAGTCATAGTTATGGCATGCATACTATCAAAATATCTTAGTATCATTATTGGAGTAACTCATTAATCATAATTTGTAACATCAAAGTTAATGTTTTACATAATTCTTGTCATTTTTATCAGGCTCGTGAGCTCACAGCGTACTTGTTAGTCTCAACATGCTTATCATTCATATCTTGCCATAAGGCATGCATGACTTAAAAACTTAGAATGCATCTTTAAATCAAATCATGGTGGGTACATGTACATAAACTTGAAATCATGCACACTACAACAGAATGGACCTTTAGCGAAAGGAAATTTAGTCGCTAAAAATGATAATCCAGTCGTTAATGATCATTTATGACTGGAAAAAAGTTGGTCATTGCCCGTCGTTAGTAGCACCCATATGTTAAAAGTAGGCGACCAAATTCTAATCCTGTCGCTAATAAATCATTAGTGATGGCAAAAACTTCAGTCATTAGATCTCTTTTTGTGATCACATTTTCCCGTTGTTAAGTTTTATCTTGGTCACTAGATAACTTCAAAAAGTGATATTATAAGCGCTTTTAGTGACCAAAATCTAGTCATTAATATTGTCTAACATCAATAATTTAACAACCAAATTTTTCTTAATTGGTTGATGATTTTTTAAAAATAAGTATTATTATATAAAAAGTTACATTTTTCCCCTTTCATAATTGACAAATAAAAGTAATTATTTCATGTGTATTTAAACAAATACTTCAAATTCATAAAATATTATTATAAATTGTTAATAATATAAGCATTGTATGTAGTTCATTACAAAGAACAAAGATGTTTTAATAATCTTACAAGAAAAAAAAATGATAATCTAGAATATATATGTTGAGATGGTAGTTAATATTTGTAAGCAAATAGACTAAGTAAGATTTAATTAACTTTCCGTACTTCAACTTCTTCATCTGCTAACATCTTCAATAATTTTAATTCAACTCACTCCCCACTTGAAGATCCATCATGACTTCGAATTCTTGATCACCTGTTGCAAGGATAAAAGTTTGCATAAGTTGAATAGTTCAATTGGTATGTTGCATAGACACAATTGATGATTTTATAAGTATTTTTTCATAATAAATATTGATTTAAAAATGCTTTGTTTGAGAAGAAAAATCAGCAAAATAGAAAAGCACAACATTAACATGTATATGGCAATAGTTTGGCCCAAAGATAGTAAAATTTGCTTACCAATATCTACAAATATATAGCATCAGTTTATTATGTATGTTATATATCTTAGAACATCTAGTCTTACACCTTTTATGTTCTTAAATCATTTGGCCAACCATAATAATTTTCAACAAATTATTTCTCAAGGTCGGAGGTGTGACGCTCGGTAAAATTACCAAAATACCCCTAGAGTGAGGGTTTTAGCGTAACGCATCTTTCGATGCTCATATGGCAAATCTGAGACTGAATTTGTGATCAGCGTGAAAAATTGAGTGGAAAAATGGTCTCGGTCGATTTTTAGAGCGACCCGGTCAAAAGATAAATTTTCAATCCAAATAAAAAAATAGTGACGGTGAGCGACATAGGCGTGTCGCATACCTGTCGCGGAGAGGCACTTGTGTGTTTTTCAAATTTTTCGACGGGATGGAGAAAACTCGTTCAAAAACACTTTTCAAAAAATATAATGTTCACGACTGGTCCGCATCGTGGACCATGTATTTTCCGAGCTGGAAACTTCTAAATAATTATGAGGGGCATTTCGATCAATTCCCCACCCCTCCTAAACTTTAAGATATGGCTAATAATGACATTTCGACGTGAAAAGGGTCTAAAACCCCCATTCCAAGTCCTATTCCCTAATCTAACAAGGCTAGGGCTTGAGGAGAGAAGAGGAGAGCTTGAGTTGAGGAAATTCAAGAAGAGATCCTTGACGCACTCGGTTGTTAGCTGCATCACAGGTAGGTAAGGCTAAACTAAAACATGGGATTGTTCTCTCATGTGCCCCATAGAGGCCATAGATGAGTTGATGGTTGAAGAGTCTACATGCATGATTTCTCGATGGTTTTTCTTGAAAATTATATTTGAAATTACGTGTATTCTATGTTGATGATCATCATACTATTTGTTTTCTTAAATTGAATATCTTCATGAGAATTTCATAACCCTACATGATTAATTTGAAAAGCATGCATAATAATCTCGAGAATGATGAGTCTAGAGCCTTGGGTTAAGATTGTGATTGTTGATTGTGATTGTAATTGTAATGAGAGAATGATGATGAGTTGATAAGGTATGATTATCTTATGAGTCTCTACAAATGAACTCTACCGATGTGTCTATTTACTTGATTCCTAATGATTGTTTTCAATCTTGAGTCATTGATGAGAGGGTTAAGGTCCCTATGAAATTGTTTGATGAGAGGGTTAAAGTCTCTCTGAGATTGATTGATAATGGGGTTAAAGTCCCTATGAATTATCGATCGTTGATGGGGTTAAAGTCTCTACGAGGTTAGTTTGATTGGATTGATGGTTTTATGGGCATTAAGTCACGGGAGGAGTATCGAGCACCGAAATGAGTAAAAGTGAGTCCCACTTGGACTCATTAACTACGTCGCCGTACGTAGATGAGGCTTGGAACCATCACATATATTGTGGTTTCGTCTTGATTAGAAGTCCCTAAAACAATAGAGGACTTATTGACGACTGACTCCATATTAGGTGAGCTGATATAGTTTTGATTCGTTCCCTACCTGGCAAGTTTAGAGCGGCTATGGCAACATCAGCGTGATTGTTGTACATTCACTGGCTCATAAGTGATTGTTGTCGGATAAGAGAAACTCTCATAATTTTCCTACCTTACTTTGAGTCTAGATGAGATGAGAGGAGGTGAGCTCCTCTGAGATGAGATGTGATGAGATGATCGGAGGTGAGCTCCTCTGAGATGAGGTGAGATGAGATGTGATGAGATGAGAGGAGGTGAGCTCCTCTGAGATGAGCTTTGAGATGAGTCTTAGATGATTGATGTGTTTTGAGTTATAGATGGGTCACTTGTCTACTCTTTATTCTTGCATAGATAGACAGTTGACTAATGATGTGATTTTATGATTATTTTGAGTTGATATTGCTTCCATATTTTTCTACCTATTTCTGTTTCACTCAGCTATTTTACATACCTGTACAATTCAAGTACTGATGTCCACTCTGGACTGCATCATTTTATGATGCAGAGGCAGGTACTAGAGATCGTCAACAGGCGCTCCGTTGAAGGTCCAAGATTCGCAGCTAATTGGTGAGCCTCCCCTACTCGTGAGAACCCACTATTTTAATTTCATCATGCTTTAGAGTTAGATTGGACTATTTCTTTTATTTTGATTTGGGTAGCCATGGATCTGTCATTGGCACCACATGTTTAGTGATAGAGGCTTCATAGACGATGGTCGAGCATTGATATTGAGATTGTGAGCTAGTTCTTTCTACTAGCCTTTATTATTATATATATTCCTTTAAACTTTAGATGAGATGTGTCCACTACTTACTTTAATTTTCCGTTATTCAGTAGAGTCATTTGATTGAATGATGTGATGGAACTAAGTGGTTCACTTAGGGACTAACAATAGTCTTTGAGTGCTGGCCACGCCAAGGGTACCCTCCGGGGCATGACAGGAGGCAAAGAGTGATAGGGACCAAATGGAGAGAACATGGAAGAAGTCAATTGATAAAGTTCAAGGCATTTAGATTCAATTGACAGCTTAAAAATTGGAGTTTTCGGTATTTTGTTCATATGATGGTGAGGTTTACGAAGGGTATCTAAATATTGCACTTTCAAACATTTCACATTTGTTTTCTATGATATCCATGCATTATTTCATGGATTCGGTTTCTTTTCGACTCGCATTTAATTATTCTAGTAGTGCAGCCTTTTCCTTTTGACTCACATTTAGCTCTTCTAACAGTGCACTCTTTGCGGAGCTACCTCCTTTCAGGTACTCACTAGTTATTCCACCACCAAAACCAATCACATGACTCTTTTTCTAATGTCTGAAGCATCTCTCTACTACCTCAATATTAATAAGAGATGGCTCAGCTTGTAGTATACCTTGAATTTCTACCTCTAAAATACAAAAAAATATAGATAATCTGATATATTAAGTAAAAGTATGAAAATATATTTTTTTAAATGAGCATACATATTTTTGATTGGTTTCAGGTTCGAGAAGTTTGTTGTCCTTCTTACGAGTCTCAAAGGAGATCGTTGCCATGTCTGGTGGATTACCATGCTTATCTCCCTTCACAATTAAGAAAATAGTCATATATTTGAAATGAAAAGGAGTTGTCTTAAGTAGATTAAAAAATCACATATGTACCAATTCGTAAATTATCTCTCTAATTGGTTTGCTACCTGTATGATCAGACATACTCAACTTAGACCTATTCATTGTGTTTCGCGTACTTGTTTCCTATATAAACAATACATTAGTAATATTACGATAGATAATTGAAATGAATAGTTAATAATAAGTATCTTACCTTAAATTTTAAGTTAAAAGTGCTCTTTTACCAACCATTCCCAGTCGCTTTTATCAACCCCCTCAGTCACATCTTTTAGAAACTCTTGCAGTGGTTTAGACTTTGCTTTCATGTGTAGCAATCCTCTTCAATTATTCCATAACCTTCTCATATGTTTTAATACATCATGTCTATGACTATTCATGTCATCATTATGAAATTTTTCCTAATATATTTCGCATAGTCACTAAATAAGAGTCTCACAATTTTAAAAGAAATATGAAAAAGAATGCTCAGTCAGCAAGGTTTGATATGGTAATTAGAGCATTATTTATACACTTGAAAGGATGTCCAAAAGTAGAGGAACAATTGTAGATTATGGACAAAAATGGAGAGATAATTGCATCTAATAGACAAATAACAAAGCGCTACAAAAAGGAGAGAAGAAAATGACTAAATGATAAACATCCTTACAGTCTCTTGAAAAAAGTGTTGCTGCAAGATAATTTAAATGAAGACAAACATTTGAAAGAAGTCACAAACCAAAAATGTGATACAACTTTAGTTCTATAAAATAAATTTTTTATGACATCTGATACCTATTTGAAAAGTATCAGATATTTGTTGTGAGATTGACTGCTAAACAAATATGCAAACAACGAGGGTATAAAATCATTAAACTTCAGTAACAAAATTGAAGCTCCTCGACAGTGCATTGTTGATGCTTTATCTGAATGGACTCATTAGTTTGACAATGTCCAACATTATTATACCCCATAACAAATACATTATGCCAGAGTAAGATCAAATGTAATGATGATATCAAAATCCTAACATTATAAGGTATATGTTAATTATAATAGTTCTAGTTAGCTCTATAGGTATAAGCTATTAGTTAAATTATGAGAAAGGTATTCGGTCTGTACCACAAAACTATTTCTAAATTTGAGATATGTTGCGGAGAAGGTCAAGGAAGTGAACCAATAAAAAGATTTAAGAAATAGTAATTCAACCAATAGTAGTCATTTAAATGCTTACAATGACAGCACCTCACATATGTTCCGATTTTGCTTCTTCGATGTCTGCCCATGATGAGTGTACCCGCAAATGACACATACTACGATCATGAACTAAGGAACCTAAGTGTCTTGAAATTAAAGGATGATGATCCTCAACAATTCGATTATGGTATAAAGCGACTCTAAGCTTTTCTCCAGGTTTGAGTCCTGTAACAACTTTACATAAATTTGGTTCTCTAACCTTTTTTACCTTGTTGAATTCACAAGGACCTACAAATTTTGATATAGGTCAAATATAAAAATTTATAAATCTATAAACAATGAAAAAATTATGCAAATTAAGAGATCAACTAATTACTTGTTTTGCTTCTCCTAGTATCTTGCACCACTTGAACTTCATCTCGAGGGAGGGTAAGATCATCCTCCATTTGAACTTCATCTCGAGGGAGGGTAAGATCATCCTCCATTTGATCCAACCCCGAAGGAACACGGTTACTTTTGCCATTCAAAGTTCTCTTTACAGCACACTTCCTCACAGAGTTCACAGATGTAATGTTTTGTGCTCGCTCCTTTAATCAAACATTAAAACAAGTTCAGTCCACTAAAAAATGAATTACCTACAAAATCTCAGGAGATTCTATTGCAAAAAAATGTAATGACTAGTAAGGATTTGATTTTTGCATTATTGCTAGTACATATAATTGTAGTACTTGATTTTCTTTAAAAATAAATACAACAAAATACTTGATTTACTTCTCATGATCATCATGAGGAAAGGAAGTATCCTCCTCTATTGGATTAAAAATTGGTTGACTAAGGTTCTTATTATGTGCTAGCACATTCATATCAAAAGCTATGTCACTAAATCCTTTACTTTTTACAAGCAAAGTTCTCTGCCCAAAAATACTTTCTCTGCCAGAACTAACAGATGTAAAGTTCTTTCCATTTCCAGTTGAATTTCTCAGTACAACATTACTTTCTTTACGAAAGCACACTGATGCAAGGCTCTGCTCGTTCCTCTTTGCTACAATTCAGACATCATACGGTCTTAATCATATAACATTTATAAAAATTTATAGATTGAGAAAATAAAATAAGATTAGAAACCTCGTTTGCTTCTCCCAGTCTCATGTATTACTTCAAAATCCTCACGAGGAGAAAAAATATCATCTTCTATTGAATCAAAATGAAGAGGGATCACATTAGTCTTCTGTGGAATTTAAACTTGTGTTATTTTCCAATTGTTGTTCTCTTTTCGACGCTTACTCTTATAGAGCTTAGAGATGTGAATCATTTCCCTCCTCCCATTACATCAAGATGGTCATGAGAAATGAACATTTTAACTTCAATTTGATCAATATCAGTTTGTATAAGGTTCTTTTTATGTGCTAGTTCATTTTTTTCAGAAGACGAAACACTGCAATCTTTACTTTTTCCAATTGAAGTTCTCTGTACAACTTTACTTTCTATACCATAGCACACAAATGTAATGTTCCACCCATTTCCCTTTGCTACAGTTAAAATATTATACAGCTTTAATCATCTATCAATAATAAAAATTTGTAGACTAAGAAAAAAATTATAAGATTAGAAACCTGGTTTGTTTCTCGTAGTGTCTTGGATTACTTCAAGGTTATCATGAGGAAAGGAAGTTTTATCTTCTATTAGATCAAGACAAGGTAATATCAGATTATTGTCCAGAGCTAGTTTATTCCTATTAGAATATACAACACTAGAACCTTTACCTTTTTCATTCGAAGTTCTTTGTGGTACAGTACTTCTTCTAACAAAGCCCATAGATGTAAAGTTCTGCCTAATTTCTTTTTCTACAATTCAAATTTATAAATCTTTAATCACTCAAGCAACAACCTAAATTCCTCTTTGATGTTTCTCAAGACGAGATTCTTTAAAATAAATATATTCAAACAAACATCAATTTAGACCTATTCGACATAAATATGAATGTACACCTTTTTAAAGTTAGAGCATGAGAAAATAAAACATAATATCAGGTGTGCTTCTCAGAGTCTCTTGCATAATGTTTGGTGGACAAATCAAGGGTCTCTTTTCAGCAATTACTCTTACAAATCCTATAGATTCAGCTTTTTCCTCGTCCCCTAGCTAAGGCACCAGGTGGAAGGTATGATTGCTTTAAGTTTTTTAAACTTATCCCATTTCAGACTTCTTAAAGTTTGAAGGATCCATTTCATCCTGTCATAAAATTCAATAATACAACACGTTTAATTAATTATTTTTTAATACGCATATTAACATACAACAAATATAAAAATATCTAGAATAAATAAACAAAAGTCAAATATTACTAGTCAAAGCTATGAGACCATCACAAAAGTTACATAAAGAAGATTCAGAATATGTACATATAATTGATAAACTATAAACATCCACTATAAAGTTCCAAACATTTACGAGTGCTTTTTCTTTATCTTTCACTTGAATCATGTAAATCCTCGAAATCATTATCATTATTTTGCACATCATCAAAAGAATCATGAGGCATAACCTTTCGCACCACATTCCAACATTTATTAGAATGATCACTAGCATAAAATACTTGTGATGCATTGGCTAATACAAAAGGCTCGTCTATTTTCAAAAATCGCTGGGGTTTAACGCTTATAAAATCATATTCATCTATTTTAACTCCTCTTTCTTTCTCATACACATCAAACCAAATATATCTAAACAAAACCAATCTTCTCCCCCCAACAAATTACAACTCAAGAATCTCTGTTAGTTCTCCATAATAATCAATTATTCTATCCTCTTCATCCGTCTCACCAGCAACAACGATCCCACAATTTTGAGTCCTCAAACCTTTATCATAATCTTGTACATGAAATATGTATCCATTAATAATGTAGCCTTTGAAACTTGTCACATATTTCATGGGACCAAACGACAATGTGAGTAAATTTGTCATTTTCTTACTCTTGTTATGTTTGTATAATCTTGCAACCTATTATCATTAAGAACATAATTTAGCAAATATTATTTATATGATATGAAATTCACAGTTTTTAAATATTATTTACCTTTTCTTTTAACCAATCGATGCATTGCGTATCTGAATTCTTTTTAGAGGAATCACCTGGAATTGGAGAAAATTCTCTACAGAAGATTGAACCATAATAAATTGTTAGGATCTAATAATCATTTTTGAGGAGTTCTAAGATAATTATTTGAAAAAAATTAGTACTTACTCGAGAAATGGTTAAACTTCATCACAATTTTTCAAAATATAAATATGGGATTGCTCCCTTTTTTTTATATCAAGTCGGTGTGACTTGCCACATTTTAAATCTTTTCCAGGTTGACAAAAAATCATTAAACTTTCATTATATTCTATAGAACCCCCATCATGATTTCGTTCAAGGCGATTAAATTTTGTTTCCATTGTATGCAAGTACCTTGAACATAAAGTAGTAAATTCATTTGCTATGTGTCCCTCTACAATAGAACTTCAATGCAAGATCTAGTACGAATAAAAAGCTTCAAAAACATAGCCATCGCTCTATTGGATACATTGATCTGTATTGAATAGGTCTAACAATCATAGCCTCATTAGCTAAATAAATCGGCAGGTGCTCCATAACATAAAAAATGCAGGAATAAAAATCTTTTCTAGCTTGCATTGAGTTTCAGGAATTTATGCATCTATTTGTTCCAACTTCTCAAGTTTTGAATACTTTATCCTAAGTAGATTGAAAAATATTGACAACTCAATTAGTGCCTCAGCACCTCTTTACAAAGCAAACTACATATGGCAAGTGGAATTAAATGTTGAAGAAGAACATAACAATCATGACTTTTAAATTCATAGATTTTGTGATCTTTCAATTGATACAGTGAGAAATATTCGATGAAAATCCATCTGAAACCTTAAATCCTTCAAGAATCTTAAAAACTTGTGCTTCTCTTCAGGAGATAATGCGAAACATGCTGCTGGTAACTCATATTTATCTCAATTTTTTGGATGTAATTCTTTCTTAATATTCATTGCTTGGAAGTCCAACCGACTGCTAAAGGTATCTTTTGTTTTAACTTTCATATTTAAGATCATTCCCATTATATTATCACATATATTCTTTTCAATGTGCATCACGTCTAAATTATGACACAACAATTGAGTGGAAGATCAAAAATATACTTTGTTTATTCCAATTATCACCTCTACTCTCACGTGACACCTTAATCTTCTTCTTTTGATCATTTGTTAGAGGTAGCCCATCCAAATCAGTCACTTGATCAAGTATGTCATTGCCAGACAATATATTTGGAGGTAATCTCCACTCTTTGGTACCATCGAATGATTTTTAATCGTTCCTCCATTTGTGATTAAGAGGAAGAAAGCGTCTATGACCGATATAGCATTATTTTTATCATTTTCCAACCTATTTGAGAAAGTTTCTTTATTGCAAATAGGGCAAGCCAATTTTCCTTTTGTACTCCGACCAGATAAATTCCCATAAGCTAGAAAGTCATTAATAGTGCATAACAAACTGGTATGCAATGTAAGGTTCTGTTTTGTGGATGCATCAGAGGTGCCAAATCCAGTTTTCCATAATTTCTTTAAATCATCAATTAAAGGTTGGAGATAAACATCAATTGCATCTCCAGGACTTCCAAGACCAGAAATAAGCATTGACAAAATAAAATTTTTCTGCTTCATGTAGAACCCAGGTGGTAAATTATAAGAAATAAGTACCACAGGCAAAATACTGTATGGAGTTCTCGAACTTCCAAATGGTTGAAAACCATCACTAGCATGTCCAAGTCTAACATTACGAGGCTCTACAACAAATGATTGATGAAGTTCATCAAAATTTTCCATGCTTTAGAATTAGTCGGGTGCCTCATAATTCCATCATTAGCTTTGTTTTAATGGTGCCATCTCATTAAAGAAGATGTTTTTGGATACATAAATAATCTTTGAAGCCTTGGCTCTAGAGGAAAATAGTGTAGGATCTTGTTTGGTATCTTTTTCCATTTTTGAACTTGGTTTCCCCATTATGTTTATCTTCTTTCCATCTAGATGCACCACAAAATTTACAAGAATCAATAAACTTGCCATTCTTCCCATATAACATGCAATCATTCTTATAAACATCAAGCTTATCATACGAAAACCCTAGGTTTCGAATCAGCTTCCTTGCTTCGTAATATGAATCTGGTAAATTTGAATCATCGGGCAGTAAATCTTTCTTTAGCATCTTCAGTAACTTATTAAATGAAGCATTACTCCAATGACCAATACTTTTAATATGAAGCAATTTCACCAAAGTAGAAAGTTTTGAATAGTGGTTGGTCAAAATCCTTTAAAAGACTATAGAATCTTTTTGCTTCAGGATTTGGTTCCTCCTCTAGAAAATCATCACCATTTGTATTTATATTACCCATATTAAAAGTAGGATATAAATCTATAAGAATCTCCCGTATTTCATCTTCTTCCTCATCCTTGCTAATTTCATTGTCATCATTTAGATATTTTGAATCAGATTCTTCTGTCTCATCTGCCCTCTCTCTGTGGTGATACCAAAAAAGTATAACTTTGAATTATTCCATGTACTATTAAATGTGATCTAATCATCTCTCATGTTCTAGAAACTACATTACAACATCTAACACATGGATATCTTATTTCATTCGCTTCCCTCAATCTTGTAAAAGTGTAATCCAAAAAGCTTTCCACCCCATGTATATATTCAAGTCTATTATGAATAAGTTTAATCCACTGCTTATCAGGTGCCATAGTCTCAATAGAATATGCAACAAAAGTATTTCAATACAAAAATACGAAAAGTGCAATAAGTAAAAATATATTTAATGAGCCAAGAAATATTAAATCATACAAACAAGTTAGAGCAAATATAGTCAGCAGGAAGTAACTTTTCACTTATACACTAATCATGTGTTCATATCTTAAGGTCTAAATCATCAATTCGGAAAGAAAAGAGAATATATAAATAGCTTCACATAGTGTAATACACCATTCAGCCTCTAAAATATAACAACGTACAAGTCACATAGGCTACTACTTGTTTATTATATCAGTTCATATTCACAACAAAGTCAAAACTAATAGGAGAAAAAAACTATAGATATAGGTCAATTGTAACATATTAGCTAGTTCGTGTCATGTATAAGAGAATCCAATCAATTTGTGCTATAGATAAACTTGATTAGGTCAACAAACATCACATCACATGTTAAATTCTCCAGAAAAGCAAGATCATTTATAGTTGTTTATATTAATTTCAATGGAGTTTTCCTACAGGAAAAGCTGGATTGGTACATTAATAGTTGATTTAGTACAGATTGTATACAATGAAAAATAATTAACTGGACGAGAACAGAGACCATCTCTATAAAGCCTAATCATATGATAAAAAAATACAAGCTTCATGTTTGATCTAAAAGTCTAATTTAAATGAATTTTGGAATAATATTAGCAGATAAAAATTGGTCATTGGATTAGAAGAATAAAAATTGATATTGTTGCTAAACATTAAATCGTCACATCCAATTTAGTTTACTATCGAATTTCACATATCAAAACAAATTTCACATAGAGAATAAGGATGAGACAACATATAAAATGCCAAAAATAAATTGATCTTGACGGATTATAAAGAGGTGAAGTTTAAGGATTTGGCAGATAAACACGTGAACTTGATGGTCCAGTTTCATTTATAAATTCATCTAATTTCAAATAAAGAGCAAGCATGAGGCAAGATATAGGACTTCAAAAACAATCTTAGAATTTCTATTTATACCTAAAATCCTACGAGCTTCACATTCGATCTAAAAGAATTTATTTGGGGCTTTTGGAACAAGCTTAGCAAATAAGGACAAATTAGTTAGATGAACTAAAAATGATGTTGCAGCTAAACAGAAAAACACCACACCATACCTAAAATCATACAAGCTTCACATTCAACCTAAAAGAATTTATTTGGGGCATTTGGAACAAATTTAGCAAATAAGGACGGGGATTTTTCATAAATGGCAAACTTAAAAAACATAAAGGCCTAAAATAGCTAATGTTTATGAAATTACCTTTTCTAACTTTGGCTATAGCAAATCCAATGTATTAGTCGGAATTTATGGTAATGTATAAAATGAAAATGCCAAAAGTTTGTTCATTAAATAGGAGACTTTTTAGGTATTTTATATGGAAAACAGTTCCATAAATAAAGGAAGTAAAATGTCAAATATAATTTCTTTTCCTAATTAAACTCTTTTTCTAAAAATAAAAAAGATGGTATTTCCATTCTAAATAAAAAATAGATTTTCTTTCCTAGACTATTTTGTCCCAAAAAAAAAAAAGATTCATCTAGTTCATTGCAGACAAATTTCCAAACGAAAAAAATGTAAGTTTTCTATGACATATCATATGTATGAGTTCCAGCAAAGTATATACAATCTCTAAATTTGGCCAGTAATATATACATCAACTTATGCATTTTGGCTTATGTATATGGGCTTAAATTAGACATGTACAAAAAGTGTATAATCATACATAATTTCTTATTTCTTGTAGTTAGGACTTTGGCAAACAGTCCCTGTGTGTATACAACTAGTGTGTATAAGATCTATTAAATTTTATACAATTCTAGTAATTGTATAATTATAAAGAAATACACAGATCAATTTATACATGCATATCATTAAAGTGTATAAAATGTTCATGAGCTTATACATGTGTGCTTACTTGTAATAAATTTATAAACTTTTACACTTATACTTTTTTTAAAAGTTACATGGACCAGGTTTGTATAAGTTTTCCTTCATAATAATTTTGATAATGTATAAATTAAAAGTGGGATGAATGATGCAGATCTGAAAAAAATATACAATTGGGGGAAATATACATTATATTGAAATGATGGATTCCATGAATGTATATACATTACCCTTAGATTTTGAACTTGACCCTGCAATATTCTCAATTTCTTGAGTTAATCCGAGTGAAAATGATGGCGATTCTTCCATTTTTTAACATGCACAATGCATACCTCTTGTTATCCTTTTTAGAGGAAGACTCCTTCACCATTGTGTATGGAAGATGAGTTCAAAACAAATCTCACCAGTAATTTTCTCCCAAAAACACAGGAAAAAAGTAATTTTTTCCGTTTTGCAATTCGTCTGCAAGAAACTAGGATGGATCTTTTTTTTTTGGGACAAAGTCACACTAGGAAATAAAATCTATTTTTTATTTAGAATGGAAACATCATCTTATTTTTAGAAGAAGAGTTCAATTAGGAAAAGAAATTATATTTGTCTTTTTTACTTCCTTTATTTATGGAACCGTTTGTGTATATTGGAGAGACAGTGAGAGAGGAAAATTTTTAGGTTTTATACATGGGGAGTTGTAGGGTCCACAACTTTTATAGCAAAAAAAATTACGAAATTGCCATAAATGTAATAATATTAAAATATAGTTAAGATATGATATTTATAGTTATATGTTTGCTTAATTATGTAATATTTCCAATAAGGATAGATTAGTTAGATAAACTAATATTTGATGTTGTTGCTAAAAAATCGCCATACCAATTCCATTTAAAATTGAATTCCAGAAATCAAAAAATATGTATATAATGAACAAGTATGAGCAGATGACATAAACAAAGCCAAAAACAAACTAAACTTGATAGAATAGAAAGAGGTCAAAAGATCTAGTGGAGAGAAGGAGAAAGGACATATTAGTTAGATGAACAAAAAATCGATGTTGCTGCTGAAAAAAAAAGTACCACACCAGTTCCATTTAAAGTTAAAATCTAGAAACCAAAAATATGTATATAATGAACAAGTATGATCAGATGGCATTAACAAAGCCAAAAATAAATTAAACATGATAGAATACAAAGAGGTCAAGAGATTTGGTGGAGAGAAGGAGAATGAATACTTACTATTGATCTTGTAGAGAAGGAAGTTCTCAGATTCCCTGTACATTGAAGATCTCTCTGTTTCAAGAGAAGAAGATAAGAAGTTCTCTCTGCACTCTCTTATGAAAAAAGAGAATAAACCTTAGGTAGCTATGGATCTGAAAAAGCAATTGAACGTGAGGTCTTCAAAAGAGAAATACCCTGTATCTAATTAACTTGGAGGGAAAAACCCGCGTCTCTTTTTGTTTAAGTTATTTGTAAAATTGATTTTCAACCCTAATTTAATTAATCTTCAGAATATGAAAAGAAATTATATACACACACACACACACACATATATATATATATATAATACTTTAAATGCTAGCTTTACCAACAAAAAAATATTTCGTCATTAAAAAATATATTTTTTATGACTGTATAAATGTTTCGGCATTGACCAGTACCGGGACCGGAACCGATCACACATTGGTGGTTTTTCCCGGAACCGGCACCGGTAGTACCGGGAAAAACTACCCTTACCTTACCGGTGCCGGTACCCACCGGGATCGGACCGGACCGGACCGGTCCACCGGAATTCCGGTTTTTTTAAAAAAAAATTAAAAAAAATATTAAATTAATTGTTAATATTTAAAAATTTAAATTCAAGTTTAAAATGTTAAAGGTTAAAATAAAATGTTAAAATGGTAGTATTATTATTCATAAATCATTATATAAATTGTTAAAATTTAAAATAAAGTTTGAAAGTTTGAAATTTTGAATTCAAAATTGTTATAAGTTATTTATAAGTATAACTTTATAAGTTATATAATTATAATTCAAACTTAAAGTTGTTATAAGTTTGTTATATAATTTATTTTTAAAACTAATATAATTTATAAATTATAATTCAAACTTAAAGTTGTTATAAGTATGAAAATTGTTAAAATTTAAAGTTGTTATAAAGTTTAATTTTTAACGATTAAATTTTGAATGTTTCTTTTTGTATTTTAAACTTTAAAGTTAATAAAGATTTGAGAAATAAAGGGGCAAATATATTAAAAAGAAGTTAGAACTTAGAAGTCAAAACTTAAATTAAGATTAAGTGAAGATAATAAAAATAAAAAAAGAAATAAGGCGAATAGCCTATAATTTTATTAGGTAATTTTAAAATTTAAATTGTACAATGTAGAAAGGTAAGATATTAGAAATCAACCTAATCTACGCAGCCACTTTCTAGGAAGGGTTCTGTTTCAACTAGGTATAATTTATTGTAAATTTGTAATATAATTAAATTTAATCACTAATATCTTAAACTACTTTGAAACTCTTGTCTAAGAGTTTCTAACATTTCAGCTGTCACATTTTCTGGAATCGGCTCTTGAGCTTGTTCTTCCAGAAATTCCATGCCGTCTTCGCTTGATTCCGATATAACATTATCGATATCGGCTTCAAACTGAGAAGGCAATGTCGGACGCCCTAAATTCCTTCGCTCCGCATTTATCTAGTCTCGAAATAAGACTGAAACTTCTAAGCTATCGCCAGCTAGTGAATGCCTATGGTCTCCTACTTGGAACCTAGCAGCGCTAAAAGCGCCTTCCGAAGCAACTGAAGAAGCTTGAATTGCCAGCACATCAAGAGCCACCCGTTGAAGTCTTGGAAAATTTTTTCCACGAGTGTTCCACCACGCCAACAGCTGCGGCTTCCCCTCTGAGTCCTTGATGCTTTTCGGTGCCTGGTTAAGATATTCATCAAAGTCGTTCTTTTCGTTAGCTTCTAATCTAAGTTGTAATTCTAACATTGCGTCAATGTCATCATCAAATCTAGCCCTAGTAGGTTGTGGTTGGTATTCTACATTTTGTACTGAATTATATTGTTCTAAATCATATAATTTCCTAGCTTCAGGTCTAATGCTACTTAGAACTGTTTCTAAATGAAGTGATTGATTTTCTCCGTCGTATACTATTTCTAAGTCTGCAAATATACTAGATACCATTTTAAATACACCAAATTCTTTATAAGCAGGATTAAATAAAGCAGCAGTTAAATAAATTTGAGATTGGGAAAAAGTATTTCCTAAATTTTTCAATCATTTTTTTAACAGGTTCACTAAATCTTGCATTATTTTTAAACGAAGCTAATTTATTACAAATAGTACAAATATTAGGCAACACAGAAGAAATAGTAGGATAGTAAAGGCCGGAAATTTGTTTTGTTGCTAAATAAAAAACTTTTAAAAAATCAACTAAATCTTTAATATTAACCCAATCATTTTCATCTAGACGGAAGGTGGGATCTGAATTATGTGCATTCCAGACCATTGTAAGTGGTCTCCTATAGTCGTAAGCAACTTTTAATATTTCATAGAATGAATTCCACCTAGTTGCTATTGATTTAGGAATTTTTCTAACAGGTTATTACATTCAATGCAACGCTGGTCAAATTCCCTACGCCTAGCCAATACTTGACATTTAAAAATAAAGTGGCATGCGGCTTCCACTTTATTACATCCATTTTCAAATAAAGAAATACCATCTTTAACAATTAAATTATAAATATGTGCAGCACATTTAATATGAAAACCATCTTCATAAGTTGGACAAATAATAGGTTTTAAAAAATCTACAGCACGTTTATTATTACTAGCGTTATCTAGAGTTACACTAAATATTTTTCTACTTATACCAAAAAATTGTAAAACATTAAGAATAGTTTGGGAAATATAAGAACCTGTTTTTCGAAATTCACAAGTTTTATATCCTAAAATTCTTTTTTGCAAATTCTAGTTATCATCTATCCAGTGGGCTGTAATTGTAAAGTAATCATTACCGGTTACACTACGTCCCATATCAGAAGTTATTGCTATCCTACAATTATTATAAGCAAATAAACACCTAAGATATTGTACATGGCGTGCTTGAAAGTCAAAAACAGCTTTTTTATAGTATTTCTAGAAAAACCATTAAAAGACGGGTTATACACAATTTGAATATAATGCACAAAATCGGGATTTTCTGCAAAACTAAAAGGCAAACCAGTAACAATAATCATTTTAGAAAGTTCATCCAGGTCACGTTGTCTACTATAAGGTCTATGTGTACTAGGACCGGAAATATTACTAAGATTTAGTTGCGATTGCACCATATTTGAACCTCCCGCCGATTCATCGGGAATGGGAGTTCCAAATTTTTTGGCGTCCGCAACAGCCTGTGCATGCAAAAATTCCATTTTACAACAATGCATAAGGTGATTTTTCAAATGACCCGTCCCGCCCCCCTTTCCCGAAGTTTTATGGTTTAAAACGTGTTTACATTTGTTACAAATAGCTTTTGTTTTATCTTCATTTTGCGTTAAAAATTGCCAAACAACGGATTTTTTTGCACGTTCCGTCTTAGGCCTATTAGATGACGTAGGTTGTACGGGGGGAGCGGGAGCGGGAGCGGGAGCAGGAGCGGGAGGGGGGGGGAGTAGTAGCACTATATGGGGGTTGAGTTTCATCGTCATCAAAAGTATCTTCATTTTCATTTTCAAAATCATCTTCCGGTAAATCTTCATTAAAATTCCCAAAATGTTGTTCAAGAAAATCATTGTCTAATCCCGTGTTAGAGTCAATATTAATAAAAGTGTTGTCTACGTAAGTAGAATCTTCGGTATTTAATCTAAGTGGTGCTTGTCTTGTAGACGAAGTACCACCTGATTTTTTACCGGTTAAAGCCTTTTTAATTCCACCAAAAAATGTACTCTTTCCCTTTCCTTTTCCACCGGAATCCATGTTAAATTTAATTAAACAAATTACGATTATATGCAAAAAATCAAGTTTATGAATGTAAAAAAATAATTCAAGGAGACAACAACTCAACAAGTAAAAATAATCAAATAAGTAAATTTGGAAGAATAAATAAGTAGAATTTAGGAACGAAGGTACCAAACGTCTGTGTAAAAACAGACGTAGAAGCCGAAATTGATGAAAGTTGAAGCTTGAATATGCTCCAAATTGATCCACCAAATTTTGCTCCAAAATGCAATTACAAAAACTAAATAATATTTTGGAATAATGATTGAGAGAGTATAGAATGTAGATAATGAATATATAATATATAATATTTGAGTAGTATGTAAATATGTAATATGTATATAATTATAAATTTTTAATATTAGTAAGTGGAGAGAATTGGATTGAGAGAATTGGATTGAATTGAGAGAATTAGATTGAGAGAATTGAAGTGAAAAATTATGAAAGATTTAGGGGTATTTATAGTTGAGAAAATATTGAATTTTGGAAAAAAAAATAAAAAAATAAAAAAAAACTATTTCTAACGGTCAAAAACGGACCAAAAACGGGCATTATTTGTATATTACCGTTGGTGGGCCCCACACCAACGGTAATATATTAAAAATTTTAAAAAAAAAATTTGACCGGAATTACCGGTTCGGTACCGGACCAGAACCGGTAATTACCGGGAAAAAAATTTGGTCCCTTCCCGGTTCCCCTTCCGGACCCCCCCCCCCTACCGGAACCTATTGGTAAGTACCGGAACCGGACCGGACCGGCACCGGAACCGGACCGGACCGGCACCGGAACCGGTACTTACCGGTTCCGTCGCCAACCATAATATATATATATATATATATATATATATATATATATATATATATATATAATACTTTAAATGCTAGCTTTACCAACAAAAAAATATTTCGTCATTATAAATATATTTTTTATGACTGTATAAATGTCTTGACGTTAAGAAATAGTCGTTAAAAAGCACTTTTCGTGTAGTGGCAATTCATAAATAAACTCCATGAGAGGAGTAAAAGAAGATCCTTAAACACCATTCAACATCCCACCTTCAACATGAGGAAACTTGGTTAGGGCAGCATCAAACCCTTATGTAGAAATCATAAGTTTCACATTATGTTGCATGACATGAAAGTGTACAAGGATAAATCATCATAAAATACTTCATAATATCTTTACTTAAGGAAGTTCCTAAAAATTACCATGTATTGTCATGACTTGAGAAATCATAAAATAGGGGAGGAGTGGTTGAGCTTGTGGAGGAAAGGCCTCCATGATCTAAACCCACATACCTTGTCAACATAATGAAGAGAAAACCCAATTCGGAACTGAAGAAACCAAAACCCTAGCTTGTGCTCTCCTTTGAAGACCTTGAAGAACTTTGAAGGGGTTTGGGACTTAGAGATTTTTCAGAATGAGGAAGAATGAGAGTAATTGGGGTTAAGAGGACTGAGAAGGTGTCCCTTGGAGGTCAAAAAAATCTAGCATAGGCATAAAGTGCTGAGAAATTACAAAACTACCCTTTTTATAATCCGGCCAAACAGGACCACGAGACCCTGATTACGGGTCCTAGTCCATTCTACGGATCGTAGATAGGGGTTTCGTCTGAAAGCATTTCAGACTTTTAGAAACCCTTCTCTTATTTACATTGTATGACATGATCTACGACTCATAAAAGTTTACATGGGACATCTGATAAGTTGTGAATTGAATCACTGAAAGGTCCCAAATTTCACCAAGTCTGCCCCAGGTTCCACGAACTGTAACACCCCACATCTTACATGTACTAGTCCTATGAATATGAAACAACATACGATGAGGTCAAATCAGCTCACATTTTTAAGAGTGCTTGAATTTCAGATTAGAGGGCTATATGTATGTCTAATAATCAAGAGGATCGAGTGTATATAAGTTTTAAGTCAAATTGAGGAGACCGTGGCCTCAAATGATGTGGAAGATGTGAGGTGCTTGTGGGACTTAGGAAGCTAGCAGGCGAGTCACATATGTGCTTAGCTTAAATAGGAGGTAGACAGAGACGAGCCCAGCACCGAATTTGTTCAAGTCTAATAAAGAATAAACCCCGAGTTAAGGATATCATTTGGGCCCATGGTTTGGCATCATAAATGTACAAAATTTTCAGCCCAAGATGAATAGGAAAAGGGCCAAATTACATTCACAACCCAATTCACAAATAGGGCCCAAACTAAGTGGGTGTAAAAGAGAAATATTTACAGTAAAGCCCATCCAATTGAAGCCCAATAAGGCCCAAGTGAAAGGGCCAAGTTGCTGCATCACCACCTTAATAAAATAAGGCTTGAAATGCAAAAGAAAGTCCGCAAATCCAGCAATTTTAAGTCATTTTCACTTAGCCAAAAATTAGATTTCTTTTCAAGTTTCTCCTTGCTCTCTCTTCACTTTGTAAAGCAGCCAAGACACACCTTTAGGGTTCTTGAAGAGCATCTGATCCTTGAGAGCTAAGGTAAGTAAAAATACCTATGGTTTAGTATAATTTTTCCATGAAAAACATGAGAGTATAATGGTCGTACTTGTGCTGGAATTTTGGACAGCATGTATTTCAAAGATTGTTGTACACTTTTCTTGTTTATTAAGAGGCTTTACCTTATTGGTTGGCTGGATTATGAAGTAATATTTATGTTTCTGATAAGGTTTGGTTTTGTAGTGATGTAAGAAGGCTGCTGGAACATTTTTATTTTCCGCAAAAATGAGTTCTTGTATGCTATCTTAATTCCGCACTTAGTAAGAATTTGTGGATTGAATATTGGAAATTGTTGTCTCATGTTTTCCATCTACTTGGGGACTATTTTTGGACAGTTTTAGGACTTTTTTGTGTGAATATGTTGAGGACAGTTTGGTTGAGGTTGAAATAGATTTGGAATGGTTGATGCCAAAATGTAGCGAAAGGAGGTGATGTTACGTTGCCTACTTGCGCGTTGTGTAGAGTCGTTGTATGTTGTACTTGATGAGCTTTTGTAAGCTTGTTATGTGACTAAAATAGGCTGGATGTAACATGTATATGACAATGTGTGCTAAACAAAAATATGATTAGAGGTGGAAAGGTTGTGAGAATACTCGTGGATTGATAGTTAGAAGCTTGCTGCCCGAGTGTTTGTTTTTATGAGATTGAACTGCCAAGATGTGTTTATTAGCTGCTAATACTAGTTTTATCACCTACTATATTGTAGATAAGTATTTGGAGGAACAGGATACTACTCCGAGGTAATAACAACATAGTACAACGAGGTATGTAAGGCTACTTAATTTCCTATTACTTGGCATGAAATCTAGGTTCTTCCTTGGCACATAAAGGCACTTACCAACTCCGACATAATAATTGTGTCTCCACTCTTTACCATGTTCATATGTTCCCATACATAGCCATTGTCAAATCTGCATATGTACTTAGATACCAAAGATACATGAGTTCTTTTTTTACCAAATAAAGTCCATGTGTTGTTTAATCTCATACATGTTTCATTAGTTGTGTAACTCTTTTTTCATTATGGTATTATCTTGTATGGTTGTTTATATGTCACATGTCATGTCTATGTTCCTACAACTCTAAATGTTATGACCACCAAAAGAATCATCTCAAAAGTAAATAAAAGATTAATTGAAGTTGTTTATTAATGGGTGGTATCCCAAGGGTGGAAGAATCACCTAGCATGGGTCGATCCCATATTACGGGGGTACCCCATAGGCGAAAGGAAAGCCTAGCATGAGTCGATCCCGATATTGATTTACTACTGATCAGCTGGTCATTTACATGATATATTGTGCACAAATTATATAGTAAAGAAAGGTAAGCAATAAAAAGACATAAAGTACATGATTCCACAGTATAACTAAAGGTGGTCTTTTTATTCTTACACACCAGTGTGTGATTTCATTTGAGTTCTTAATTTATATACAGTATTATCTGCCTTATATATTCAGTATATTATCTCGTACTGATGTCCCTTACGGGGGACCTGCATTTCATGTTGCAGGTACGGGAGCTACTAGATCTCCCTGGTAGAAGTACAGGACTTCCAACTGTCGTTACTGAGCTCCAGGTTGCTTCGGGGCTTTGTGTGTCTAGAACTTATATTTTGTATTGTATAGTTGGTCATGAGGCGGGGCCTATCCCGATCCACATAGATATTGGTCCTTGCCTAGAGGCTTTGTAGACTATATAAAGTAAAGTGTGGTCAAGTATCGTACTTTAAACATCGTGGTTCCAACGGCCTAGTCATATGCATTTCCTTTTGGCTTGTTAATATTGTCTATTTTTTTGTGAAAGCATGTTGAATATGGAAACCTCTTATAATGTTCATAGTGGGTGCATAGTTATATGTTGGTTCTCTCGAGCGTTGTCGGCAATAGGTGCCAGTCCGCCTTAATGGGTCTTTGGGCGTGACAAGAACCAACTTATGGGTCATGCAATGACTTACGGCTCGTAAAAAACCCCTCATAGAAGCTGACAGTCCAAAAATTTCTAAAGCTTACTTTTTTGCATTCTTTTCATACTCTTCACAGGTGGGGCCTTGCAATATCTCCTCCTTAGGAACATTTGTCCTTGAATGTTCCAAGGCAAGCTCTAAGGAACGGAATACATGCACTATATGTCAAATGCACCATATAAAAAATGCAACACATGCACCATTAAAATCTTTAAAGCATATCTCAAATAGCACTCATAATGCAACCTCAAAAATCACATAACCATATATAAATAGCATGAGAATGGCATGCAAGGAAAGGAGGTTCTAAAGAAGGAAAGATCGTAGTACCTCAAGCTTGATTAGAATAGAAGAGATAGGGGTATCGCTTCTTCATATCAACTTCGGCTTCCCAAGTGACACTTTCTACATGTTGGTTCCTCCAAAGGACTTTGACAAAGGGTATATCTTTGTTTCTTAACCACTTGACTTGCCTATCTAAAATTTCTACCGAGACATCCTCACAAGTCAAGTTCTCTTCAACATTTACCACATCCAAGGTCACAATGGAACTGGTGTTCCCAACTCATTTTCTCAACATGGAGACATGAAAAATTGGATGTACCATACTCATTTCCATGGGCAACTCTAATTCATCAGCAACCCTACCCACATATCTTAAGATCTGATAAGGCCCTACGTACCTAAGGCTTAATTTCCCTTTCTTTCCAAATCAAACCACGCCCTTCATTGGCGAAACCTTCAAAGACACCCCATCATTAACTTCAAACTCAAGGTCTCTCCTCCTGGTGTTGGTATAGGATTTTTGTCGGCTTTCCGCTGCCTTCAATCTTTCCCTTATCATCCTCACCTTCTCCAAAGCTTCCATAACAAAATTCGAACCCAACAATGCCATTTCTTCCACTTCAAACCAACCAACTGGGGATCTATAATGCTGCCCATAAAGAGCTTTATAAGGAGCCACCCTAATGCTAGAGTGATAGCTATTGTTATGAGCAAACTCAACAAGCGGGAGGTGCTCATCCCAACTACCCTTAAACTCCAAGATGCAAGACCTCAAGAGTTTGGATAGTCCTCTCGCTTGGCCATCCATTTGTGGGTGAAAGGTTGTGCTACGCTTAACTTTAGTGCCAAGGCCTCTTTGGAAGGACCTCCAAAAGTGCGATGTGAATTGAGCACCGCGATCCAAAATAATGGCCAATGGAACCCCATGCGATCTCACCAGCTCAAGAATATATAACTTGGCATAATCTTCGGCACTATAGGTTGCCTTAACTGATAAGAAGTGAGCTGACTTCATCCTATCAACAATAACCAAAATGGAATCAAAATTCCTTCTAGTCTTCGGCAACCAATTACAAAGTCCATATTGATCTCTTCCCACTTTTAAGTAGGAATCTCTATGTCTTGAGACAAACCACCCGACCTTTAATCCTCGGTCTTGACTTGTTAACAAGTATGACAACTGGCTACAAATTTGGCAATGTCTTTCTTCATACCACCCCACCAGTACAATTCTCTGAAATCTTTATACATCTTGGTAGAATCGGGTGAATAGAGTTAAAGGAGTCATGGGCTTCCTTTAAAATCAAATCTCTCAAATCATTGACAATGGGCACACACAACCTACCTTGGTATCGAAGAACACCATCTCCCACTTTGGAGAAAACATCTACCTTGCCATCTTTCACCAATGACTTCAACTCCACCAATGCAGGGTCAAGGTCTTGTTTCGGTTTGACTTCTTCAATCGAGGAGGACTTTGAACCATCTATTACCGTTGTACCACCATTTCCGATCTCATTCAATCTAACTCATAACCTAATCAAGTAATGGACTTCTCTTGTCAATTCCTTCTTGCCATCATCAATGTGACCTACAATATCCATGGACACCCGACTTAGGGCATTGGTCACAACATTAGCTTTGACCGGATGATAATGCACACTCATGTCATAATCATTAAGGAATTCTGGCCACCTTCTTTGCCTCAGATTTAAATCCCTTTGGGTAAACATGTATTGAAGACTCTTATGGTCAGTGAACACATCTACATAAACCCCATATAAATAGCGACACCATATCTTTAAGGCAAATACCATGGCCGCTAGTCCAAGATCATGGGTGGGGTAATTACGCTCATGCACATTTAATTTCCTAGAGGCATAGCCTATGACTTTGCCATTTTGCATCAATACACACCCAAACCAACTCTCGAAGCATCAAAATACACTATGAACCCTTCTGACCCTTCCAGTAAAGCAAAAATAGGAGCGGACACAAGCTTTTGCTTCAAAGTTTGGGAACTTCTATCACATTCATCAGTCCATACAAATTTTGCCTTCTTTTGGGTCAATTTTGTCAAAGGAGAAGCAATCGAAGAGAAACCATTCACAAACCTTTGGTAGTAATTGGACAAACCCAAGAAGCTTCTAATATCCGTCAGAGTCAAGGGTCTAGGAAAATTTCTCATTGCCTCCATTTTTTTTGGATCCACCTTAATCCCACCACCCGATAGCATATGACCAAATAATGCAACTTCTTTCAACCAAATCTCACATTTGTCAAATAAGCAAAGAGTTTTTTCTCTCAATGTTTGCGATACTATCCTCAAATTATTTGCATGCTCCTTTTCATTTCGAGAATAAATCAAAATGTCATCAATAAATACCACAACAAACATATCAAGTTAGGGTTTAAAAGCCCTATTCATGAGGTCCATAAATACTGTCGGAGCAATGGTGAGGCCGAAGGACATCGCCACTAACTTAAAATGCCCATATCTTATAAAGAAGGCCGTTTTGGGAATATCACTCTCCCTTACCCTCAATTTCTGATATTCGGACTGAAGGTCAATCTTTGAGAAATGGTTATCCCGTTGCAATTGATCAAATAGATCATCAATCCTTTGCAAGGGATACTTGTTCTTCACGGTGACCTTATTGGGTTGCCGGAAGTGGATACACATTCTAAGTGAGCCATCCTTCTTCCTTACAAATAACACTTGTGTACCCCAAGGCGACTTACTAGGCCATATAAATCCCTTCTCCAATAAATCTCTTAATTGCTCCTTTAACTCTTTCAACTCCGTCGCGGCCATTCAGTAGAGAGGGATGGAAATGGGTTCAGTATCAGGGAGGATGTATATACCAAAATCTATCTCCCGCTCAAGAAGGACGCCGAGAAGTTCATTGGGAAAGACATAAAGAAACTCATTGACCATCGAAACCGACTCAATCAGAGAGACTTTAGACTCAACATCCCTAACCCGCACAAGATGATGGATGCAACCTATGGAAATCACATTTGAGCTTTAAGATAAGAGATGAATGTATTGACCGTCGAATCACGACCTTCCCACTTAAGGATGCGCTCATTAGGGAATTGGAGTCTAACCTTACGAGTCCTACAACCAATATTGGTATGGTATGCATGTAACCAATCCATCCCAAGAATGATATCAAATCTACAATAAAGTTCAACAAAATCACAAGGCAAAACTTTATGCAATATAGACACGGGACAACCCTTATAGACTCTTTTAGCAAGAACGGACTCACCAACAGGGGTAGGCACCTCAAAGGGTTCACATTATAATTTGGGACGCACATGTAGTCTATTAGCAACTAATGCAGTAATGAAAGAAAGGGTGGCCCCTGGATCCAACAAAGCATATGCATCAAGGTTGTAGATCACTAATATACTGGTAATAACATTGGGTGCCTCATCAATTCCTTGTCTCCCTTGAAGAGCATAAAACCGATTGTGTTGAGGAACACCTCCTTGTTGGCCACCTTGTGCCCTTTGATCACCGTGGGTGCCTTGTCCTTGGGAACGACCATCCCTAGCCTTTTTTGGACACTCCACGATCTTGTGACCCATTTTTCCACAACCAAAACAAGCACCTGTATTCCTCCAATGTGTGCCACTATGATTTCTTCCACATTTTAGGCACTTAGGATGAGTCATTCCCCCATTTCCACCTTAAGCCTTTGGGTTGGGAATCTTATCAGTTGCACTTAGAAGACCTTTGGCCTTGGGTGTTAGAAGACCCTTGGCCTTGGAATTCACGTCCTTGTCAGAAACGACCACCTTTAGCACCTTGGAATCCACTTTCAAGTGGAGCCCTCATGGACTCCCCCATCCTTGTCTTTCTAAATTTAACCCCCTCAAGTTGTTTGGCATATGCTAGAAGCCATGATTTATCCATTACCCCAATGAGTATGGCGGCTTAGCACTCTTTTGATGAAGTCGGATACACCCAACACAAGCTTGTGCATCCTTGCCCAAGGGTCAGCAAAAATGTGAGGAGAAAACTTGGAGAGGTTGTTGAACTTAAGGGAATACACCCTCACACTCATAGAACCTTTCCTAAGATTCATGAACTCCATCAACTTTGCTTCCCTTAGCTCGATTGGGAAAAAGCGACCAAGGAAGGCAACTTTAAATTTCTCCCATGGAACGGGCTCATCACCCGCCCTCTCTATCTTCCATTGATTATACCATATTTGAGCAAGGCCCTTGAATTGGTAGGCCGCTAATTTCACTTTCACTTCCGAACTTACCCCCATTATGGCCAGGACCTTGTATACCTCATTGATGAACTCTTGGGGGTCTTCTTGTACCTTTGAGCCATAGAACTCTGGGGGATTCATCCTTGTAAAACCCCACACCCTTGAGGCCGGGGTAGGAGCATGAGGAGCTTGAACTCCTTGATTGGCCACAACCCTTTCCAAAAGGGTGACCACATTATGGTACTTGGTGTGGGTGACTCCTTCTTCTTCCACTTGGGGAGCTTGTGGGGTCGGAGGGATCAGTTCACCCTCATGGGTGAAGCTCTTTGTGCCATTCGTCTCGGTGGCATGATCTAAAAGAATAAAGATTACCCATTAGAGATTGGAAACATTATTTCAATTTTAAGGCATGACATAAATATGAAGAAGTGAACCATTTCACAAAACGCATTATTCATCCTTATGGTGCGCTTCACAATCATGAAGAAGACTCTACTCAATGCGGTGTGTTGGATTTCTAAGGACCATTTACAAACCTAGTACTCTGATACCAAGCTTCATAACACCCAAAGCCAAGGGCCTAGACGTGAAAGAATGAATGGAAACCCAAAGGGTCCCCAAACAAGCCTCTCAAGCGTACATAACACATCCTTTGTTCCACAGAAACATGGAATAGCATTAAACACATTGCATATAATTTTTAAGGGATATGTGGCTTTGGACTTACGCTATGGGAATTTTGGAGGGAAGAGGATGAACATGAATCACATAGCAAATAATTACTAAGGGGCGGAAGAGTATGACTCATTCTATAGGGATAATTAGGGACTTGGGACTTTCATCTCATCACCGTCATCATACGACAAGCAAATAAGGGAAAGAGGACTAAGGGAACCTTCAATAACTAAAAAACAGAAGTGTCACACTCCATCATACATAGCCATAACAATATCCAACGACTCCTTTAATCATGAATAGACGGGAGCCAAGACATCTCCCGGGCTCACACTCAAAAGATAGTATCCAAAAGTAGATAAGTCTAAGTAAAGGCATGAAAGTAAATGGTTTTCGTTCCTAGAAGTGGAGGACTCACCAATAACAATTCTTTACCCAAACCAACATGCCACATGGAGGAAGCGGATCGAAAGGAGCTTCGGTTTCCACATGGTTAAATCATGTAGGCAAAAGTATGCGTTAGTACTTGGAATGTACTAAGTATACGGGGGTTCAAATGCATCAAGGAATATAATTCATAAGTAATCAATATGTGTAATCATAAACAATGAATATAGGCTTAATATATCATGAGTGGTGATTGCCTGAAGGGACCATAAGTGGTGTGCATGAAGAATCATTAATTTCGTGACATCATAACATAGTGGGAAGGGACCATAATCGACATATAAGACTAAGAGAACTACTAATTAGAATTCTGATGTCACTCCACATCGAACAAGGAGTGGTCTACTTTGCAAAGATAGACCTAACACTTCCCTTACCACATGACCTTTTTGGAGAGTTCACAACCTTACGGCATAGCTTTTTGGTGGGTTTCATATTTTATCCTTACCTTGTGGCATAGCCTTTTCGGTAGGTTCAATAATATCCATACCTTATGGTATTGCCTTTTCAGTAGGCCTTTTCAGTAGGTTCAAGCCTGCATAGTGAGTTAATGTCATGAACCTATGGTAGCACATAGTTTAGGGACCATGGGAGACTATCAAAGTCCTTTCGGTGCTTGATCATAATCCCACAGAATACTTGAAATATTGCCATAGTCATTACATGCATAGTCTCAATATATCTTAGTATCATTCTAGGAGTAGCTCATTAATCATAACTTGTAACATTAATATTAGGGATTTACATAATTCTTGTCATTCTTATTAGGCTCATAAGTTCACAGGATTGTTAGTCTCAACATGCTTATCATAAATATCTTACCACAAGGAATTCATGACTTACAACTTAGCATGCATCTTTAAATCAAATCATGATGGGCATATGTACATAAACTTGAAATCATGCAATTCATAAATAAATAACGTGAGAGGAGTAAAATAAGATCCTTAAACATCATTCAACATCCCATGTTCAACATAAGGAAACTTAGTTAGGGCACAATCAAACCCTTATATAGAAATCATTGGTTTCACATGATGTTGCATGACATGAAAGTGTACAAGTATAAATCATCACAAAATACTTCATAATCTCTTTACATAAAAATCGCCATGGATTGTCATGACTTGAAACATCACAAAAGAGGGGAAGAGTGGTTGAGCTTGTGGAGGAAGGGACTCCACAATCAAATCCCACATACCTTGTAAACTTAATGAAGAGAAAATCCAGTTTGGAGGTGAAGAAACCAAAACCCTAGCTTGCACTCTCCTTTGAAGACCTTAAAGAACTTGGGAGGGGTTTGGGACTTAGAGTGTTTTTGGAATGAGAGGAATTAGTGCTAAGAGAGCTAATAAATGGTCCCTTGGAGGTCAAAACAACCTCGCATAGGCATAAAACGCTAAGAAATGATAAAACTGCCCCTTTTAAAATCTGGTCGGACGGACCACGAGACCTTGTTTATGGGTCGTAGTCTATTCTACAGGATGTAGGTAGGGGATTCGTTTGATAGCATTTTAGACTTTTAGAAACCCTTCCCTGATTTACATTCCATGACATGATCTACGGCTCATAAAAGATTTTACGGACCATCTGATGAGTCGTAGATTGAATTCAAGAAAGGTCCCAAATTTCACCAAGTCTGCCTTAGGTTCAACGAACAAACTTACAGGCCATGCAATAATTTACGGCTCATAAAAATCCCCTCGTAGAAGCCGGAAGTACAAAAATTTTCAAAGCTTATTTTCTTGCTTTCTTTTCATACTCCTCACAGGTGGGGCCTTACAAAGAACACTTTTACGAGCCGTGAAGTGTGTCATGGAGGTGGCCCTTGGCAATTTTTCAAAGCTGCCTTGTGTTTTGGTTCAAGCCATTCTTTGTATGTATATTGGCCCAAGCTTGATAACTTCAATTCATACATATGTGTTAGGATTAATAACTAAGTTTTAACGTGTATTATATGTGGTTTAGGGTAATAAGAGACCCCTTACATCAAGCCAAGTCAAAAGGAACTCCATTAGCAATGTTTTACATGTGAACTGGTATAAGGGTCAACTTTAAAATGAACATATCTCCTTAAAAAATAATAATTAGGTATCTCAAGACCTACCAAATTAAAGGTCTTTGAATAAGCTTTCCAATGCATCCTATTTCACCTAATTCCAAGTTCGGAGAAAGAAGTTATGCGTATTTTAGTAAAACTTGTCCTTGTGTTTTTCTCTAAGGGTGCACAACAAAGACCCCACCACAGCCTAGGAGGTGGTATGTTAAAGGCACCTGCACCATTTCCCTAGTGCATTTTCGTAAGGGTATGGGAGTCATTTCCTCCTTTCCTAACATCCTAGGCACGTTTTATGATAAGTATACTCCCATATATTAGTTCCTATGCTGTACTAACCCTTCCAAGCATGCCTAACACTTAGACTCTCAATTCTATCTCCTAAAAACGCTCTCCAAGCTTCATATTTAAGGATTAAAGCTCATGACTCAATTGGGGTTTCAAGACTAATTTGATTTCTTCTCAAACTATTCTTCCTAAGCTTGGTATGTGTGGATTCATCTTGGGTTTTAATTCAACCTTAGATCCCAAAATCTCTTCATCTATTTTCATGACTTTAAAGTATGACCTAAGTATGGATTTCATGTTTTAGCTTCACATTGATGGAACTATGATATCAGTTGTTGTAATGACCCTCTGGGGTATTTCTACATTTCTACAATATTTTGTTGATTTCAGCATATGTATAGTGCCCTTGGGCCATTATTGACTTTTTGAGAGTGTTGGTATATTATTGTTTCGGTTATTTAGGTGTTATATGGAATTTTGAGTTAAAAATGAGGTTATACCGGTAAAATAAGTTTTCAGGTAAAGTCAATGAGGTTATACCTATAAAATGAGTTTTCAGGTAAAGTCCTAATAAACGGCCTCAGAGCAAAATTATGACGATTTCATTAGCTCCGAAATGGTCAAATTAGGCTAAGATCTTGTCTAATACAATTATATCATGGCTTGCAAATTTAGCTGTCAGAACCAATTAATAGTTGACTTAGTCAATGCTCTCGAAAAACATGCCTCAAATGTGAATTTTGATAGTGCAGTTAGCTCGGAGATGTCGAGTTGTGTCTAAAATAACCCTTTATTTGATACAGGGGACTTTTGAATGTGATTTGACCCCCGAGAGCTTTTATTTAAAAGTTGCATATAAAGAAGTGGGCCCCTCACTTTTTCATAGGAATCTCTGTTGGAGATTCCGACTGCACTGTTGGATCTGGAAGGTCGATATCCATATGGTTACATAGTTTGTTTGCCAAAATCGATGTCTAAACGAGCCCCAAGCATTAAAAAAAGGGATTAGAAAGTTGCTGAAAAGAGAGGGGCCACGTGGCAAATTTTAAGGCTGCCACGTGGCAGAAGCGTGTTAGCACCTGAATGTATGTACATAAGGTAGCTTCCACGGAAGTAATATACATTTTGCTCTCAACTTCATCTAACAATAATTTTGACATTTTATATCTGATTTGAGTGATTCAAAAGGCTGCATTGTACTGATTTTTACGAGAAACATCATGGAAGTGTCAGAAATTATTTGCTGATTATCTATCAAAAATATGTGAAGACTTTACATTACAATGTCTTGGTCATCTTTCAACAGAATTAAGTGAAATTTGTATCTAAACCGTTCTATTATCTTGGATGATATCTTGGTCATTTCTCAGCAAAATTAAGTGAAATTTGTGTCTATATCTTTCTATTATCTAAACAGAACATTGTGGTATGCTTGGATCATGATAATTTGACTATGCTTTTATGGAATTTGATCGTGAAGTTATGTAAAAAAATGTTTTCTGATAAGAAATGCAACTTTATTTTTGAGTCATTTTTGTCTTCTGGGATCTGTTTTAAGCTCAATTTTGGTTGTGGACTCGAGGTGATGCAGGCATCCTTTTACAAGGGTTGCTTCGGTATTTTGGGCGTGGGCCCCATTTTCCCCCATTTTGTTGTAATTTCACTAATTTCTTGATATTTTACAATCAAATCAGCCATAATGACCTTGTGACTTATGTTTTGGCAGCTAAGCAGCGTTAGATATAACAAGGATGGAAAAAACTTGGGTGGAATGATCAGGAGCATGAGAGACTGCCTTCTAGGTAGGCTAGGCTTTCCTTACCTCTAGACTAAGTTGAAATGTGTAGTGAGAGCATGTTTGTTGTTTGAGGTCCTTGAGTACAGTGTGCATATATATATGCTATATATATATATACACACACTATGATTATTATTTGGACTCCATGTTACCTGCATATGTTCTATTAGCCGATTTTAAGACTGCTTGCTTTGTGGATATTTGTTATAAGGAATGTAAGGGTGAGTTCGCGCATGAAACGTGCAAGTTAAGCAATATCCTACTTGTGCACATATATTTAACTTTCTAAATATTGGGTTAACTTGCTAGGCTCTCTGACGCAGAAACCTATATTATGTTGTCATGATTCTAATTACTCATAATCTATATATTCTGATTAAATTATGTTAAAAGATATACTTGATCGTTGGAGATTGTGATCATTATTTGGGCTCTATAATAGTTATATTTGTTGTGGTAGCTGGTTGTTAGCACTATTAAGCTGTAAGGCGACTTATTGAGGGGGGGGGCTTAAATGTTACTTACACCATGTGATTGGCAGAAATACCTATCTTGACCCTTGGTTACCTGTGTAGTCTAGTGTTAATGCTATGTAGTAGTTGAGAGGCTAGGTTGCTGAGTACGTATTATATGTGGCAGGCGGTACTAAATATGTGTCGTATATGATGATATGAGATGGTAATTGTTGTATTGATGACTGTACTAGTCGTAATCATTATAGCACTTGAGTTCTACAACTGTTGATCTATGGATAGGCCTGGTAAAGGTTGGGTATGTGCTAATGCCCTGTGATAGGTATGTTTTTTGGCTTAACTCCTACTTGTATGAATGTGTGGCCTGATCCTACTAAGATATGCTGGTTCTAAAGCTATTTGTTGATTGTTGATCATACTGTGGACTGACTCTAGTATGGATATGAGTTCGATAGGCCCTTTTTCTCTGGATACCTTTGATACAACAACTCTAGGGACTAATTCTAGTATAGATATGACTCTGTTGGGATTGGTTGTTCTTGATACTTATGATATACGTGTGATTGTCCATGTTTACTCTGTGTACTTGTGATTGACTAGATTGTGGTGTATTTGTGGTTGGGATAGTATTACCCTACATTAGTCTTTTAGATATATACTTTTGTACACTGTTATTAGTCATTATGCAAGTGTTATTCATCCCTAATGCTAGGGTTACTTGTTATTGTTTGAGAAGGATGGTGGTTATGCTTGGTTGGGTTGTGTGGTTCTTGCCTTGAGATACAATGTTGCTGGATCTTTGGATAGACTAGAGAGTGGATGACTATTCCTATGCTCTGAGACCTTGATGACACTCCCTGCGGTCTGTAGTCTTCAGTAGCCATGTTCGAGTGTCTAAGACCTGGGTGACACTCCCCCAAGTTTGTAGTCTCTGGTGGCCAGGTTTGGGTGTCCAAGACCTAGGTGCCAATTCCAAGGTTTGAGCACCTATTGATATTCTAGGTTAGGGACCTTGTGGGGTACATTTTGCGTCATAGACAATGTCAATTTTTCAGAGGGATTCATCACACCGATTGTTCCATATCTAAGACCCTATGGTTATAGGGGATTCTTTCTCCCACAGGGGATTCATCCCATTGTTACATATATATTAAGGTGTTAGGGTTGAGTGTCATGAGGACATGATACAATACTTTAGGTTGAGGATCGGTTGATGTATAATACTTTGGGTCGAGGACCTGATTGATTACCCATGGATCCACAAGCCTATACACATCATGATTGTGTGGGGGTGTACCCCCTAGGATTATAGGAGCTTAGGGGGCATACATGCATAGCCTTATACCTACATACAACTTTACATCCTGATCCTGTGATTTTGAGAGTTTGGTACCATTGTGAATTTGTTACTTAGATTATGCACAGGTGTACCTTCTGGGCTTATGGGGACCCAGTTGCATACTTGCATATACATTAGGGCCTTGCACTCGCATACTGTACTATGTCTCAGTTTGGTAACAATTGTTGTATGGGCCTGCTTGGATTTCATCAGTTGGCATCATTGCATACCACATGGGTTATTCGATGATTCTTCAGATATGCATACTCCTTGTTCTGAGTTTTGATTTTTGACACTTACTACAACTCTCTATATGCAAGCATTCTATATTCACAACATTTCACTCAGTCGACCGATGATGCCTACTTTGCGTCTATTACCGGATATCGCCCAAGCTACACCTCCTTTTTCAGGCTAAAGCGGTTGTTGTCAAGATATAGAACCTAACCAAGGTTAGGGTCGAACTCAAGGGAGTATGGTAGACTTAGAAGAATTCAATTGCAATTCGAGTTTATTAACCAACTTATCTCTCCAAAGGGGGTGGTTTATAATCACTAATAAAAATAGTTATAAACTAAGATAAGTGTTTATCCAATATGAAGAGAAACTAGGTATTGTGTTCCTCGTGATTCCCTAACTCAGTATTACTAGATAACTGGATTTTTTTCTAGTGTATGCATGTAGAATAGTAAGTTAAGTTCACCAAACCCTTTAGCCCAGGCAAGAGGCAAATTTCACAACGTGATTTGGTCCATCCCTGCTATAGCTGGCAACGGAACCGGGAGGTGCCAGTTCTGGTCCGGTTCCGTCTCGATTCTGGTACTCTACTGGCACAGTACCGATAGTTGCCCATTAAAGAGATAACGGGAGGGCTAACACAACGGGAATGAGATTTTTTGCCGGTTAATATCGGTTCCGGTCTACCAATTTCGATTCGGTACTAGACTGGTATTACTGGTTTAATTAAAAAAATTAATTAAATAATAGGTTACCGTTGGGGTGGGGCCCACCAATAGTAATATGGTTGTTGCCTGTTGGCAGAGTTGAGTGTTTAAAAGAGCCGTTCACTGTTTAAAAGAGCCGTTGAACGACTCTTTTTATTTTTTAATCTCCATCTTTTATTTTATTTTTTCAAAAATTCCTCCATTTTTTTCAGCTATAAATACCCCCAAATCTTTCATATTTTTTCAATCAAATTCTCTCAATATTTTTAAAATCTCTCAACTTTCTCAATTCTCTCTACTAAAATAAATTTATAATTATATTATACTAGCATACTAGTACAGTACTCTCAAATTAATTACAAATATTTATTATTTACTCTCTTAATTAGTATTAATTAGTTTTTCAATTTTGGTGGGCCAATCGCAATTTGGAGCAAATTTTGGTGGATAAATTTGGTGCATATTCAAGCTTCAAGTTTCATCAACTTCGGCTTTTACGTCTGTTTTTACATAGAAGTTTGGTACATTCGTTCCAACTTATTTGTTCTTCTAATTAGTTTTTATTCTTTAATCTTTACTCCTTGTCTACTTGAATTATTTTTTATATTCATAATTGATTAATTTCATATAATCTTTACTTGTATCATTTAATTTAATATGGATTCCAGTAGAAAAGGAAAGCGAAAAAGTACTTTTTTCGATGGAATTACTAAAACTTTACCAGTAAAAAATCTGGTGGCAGTTCGTCTAAATCTATAAGATAACCACCAGTTGATTTAATACGGAAGATT
Source organism: Solanum rostratum (assembly GCA_029948455.1). Taxonomy (NCBI): domain Eukaryota; kingdom Viridiplantae; phylum Streptophyta; class Magnoliopsida; order Solanales; family Solanaceae; genus Solanum; species Solanum rostratum. The sequence continues at coordinate 19,432,661 of CM057055.1, forward strand.
TACACACGTTGATGAAACTTGTTTTAATATTGATTCTAATACTGAATTAGATCACGAATTTCTTGAACGAAGATTTGGTTTTACTGAAGATTTACCAGAATATGATAATGAAATTAATGAGGACGGCGATATTTTTTATGACGATGAAATGCACCCCCCATATACTACTACTACTCCCCCCCTCCCACTCCCACTCCCCTCTTCTGCTCCCTCTCTCGCTCCCCTCGTACAACCATCAGCATCTAATAGGCCTAAGACAAAAATGTGTAAAAAAAATAAGTTGTTTGGAAGTTTTTAACACAAAACGAAGATAAAACAAAAATAATTTGTAATAAATGCAAGCATGTTTTAAACCATAGAACTTCAGAAAAGGGTGGTGGGATGGGTCATTTGAAAAATTATTTAATGCATTGTTGTAAATTAGAATTTTAGCATGCTCAAGCCATTGCGGATGCTAAAAAATATGGAACTCCCCTTCCCGAAGAATTTGTAGGAAGTTCAAATATGGTGCAGTCGCAATTAAACTCTTCTAATGTTTTCGGTCCTAGTAGACATCTTCCTTATAATAGACAACGAGACTTAGACGAACTTGCAAAAATGATTGTTGTTACTGGTTTGCCTTTTAATTTTGCTGAAAATCCTAGTTTTATTCACTATATTCAAATTTTTCATAACCCATCTTTTAATAGTTTTACAAGAAATACAATAAAAAAGTTATTTTTGATTATCAAGCACGACATGTACAATATCTTCGTTGTTTATTTGCTTATAATACTTGTAGATTAACAATTTCTTCTGATATGAGTCGTAGTATAAGCGATAATGATTATCTTACAATTATCGGGCATTGGATTGATGAAAATTGGAGTATGGAAAAAAGAATTTTTAGATATAAAAGTTGTGAAATGTGTAAAACTGGTTATTATATTGCACATGCTATTCTTGATGTTTTATAATCTTTTGGCATTTTTAGTAAAATAATTAGTGTAACTTTAGATAACACTTCTAGTAATAAACGTGTTGTTGATTATTTAAGACCTGTTCTTAGTCCTCTTTACGAAGATGGCTTTCATACTAAGTGTGCTTCTCATATTTATAATTTAATTGTTAGAGATGGTGTTTCATTATTTGGAAATGGTTGTAACAAAATAGAAATTGCATATCATTTTATTTTTAAATGTCAAGTAAAGGATAGGCGTAAAGAATTTGAAAGTCGGTGTATTGAATGCAATTTGTCTATTAGGAAAATTTCCAAAACAGTAACTACAAGGTAGAATGCGTTGTATGACATTAAAGTAGCTTATGAATATAGGAAACTTGTTACAATGGTTTAGAATGCCCACAATGCAGATATGACTTACCGACTTGATGAAAATGATTGGAATGGTATGAGAGATTTAATTGAATTTTTAAGAGTTTTCTTATTTAGCTACTAAAAAAATCTCTGGTCTTTATTATCCTACTATTTGTTCTATTTTACCTAATATTTGTACTATTTGTACTAAATTTGCCCTGTATAAAAATAATTCAAAATTTAGAAAACTTGTTAAAAATGATTGAAAAATATAGAAAATACTTTTTCCTAATTCTTCAAATTTATTTAACTGCTTGTTTATTTAACCCGGCTTACAAAGAAGTTGGCGTATCTCAAATGGTAGATAGTATATATGCAAACTTAGAAATTAAATACGATGAATGTAATCAATCACATAATTTGGATGTAGTTAAAAGTAGCATTAGAACAGAAGCTAGGAAATTGTATGATTTAGAAAAATATAATTAAGTAGAAAATGTACAATATCAAGAACCACAACCATCTACGGCTAGATACGAGGATGACATTGATGACATGTTAGAATTTCATCTTGGGCTTACTACTAACGAAAAAAATAATTTTGATGAATATCTTAACCAGGCTACAGAAAGCATTAAAAATACAAAGGGGAAGCAGCAACTTTTGGCATGTTGGAAGAATTAGGGTGAGTCTTTTCCAAAACTTCAGTGGGTGGTTCGTGATATCCTAGCTATTCAAGCATCGTCGGTGGATTCGGAAGGCGCTTTTAGTGCTGTAAGATTCCAATTTGGAGACAATAGACATTCACTAGTAGTAGATAGCTTGGAAGTTTCAGTTTTATTCAGAGATTGGATAAATGCGGAGCGAAGGAATTCAGGGCATCCAACTTTACCGTCTCAATTTGAAGTCGATATAAATAATATTTTATCAGAACCAAGTGAAGACGGCATGGATTTTTTGGAGGAACAAGCTCAAGAGCTGATTCCAGAAAATATAACATTAGAAATGCTAGAAACACTTAGGCAAGAATTTTAAAGTGGTTTAAAATATTAGTGTATTACAATAAATAAGACCTAGTTGAAATAGAACCTTTCTTAGAAGGTGGCTGCATAAATTAGATTCTTTTCTAATATCTGTACAATTTAAATTTTAAAGTAACATAATAAAATTATAGGCTATTCGCCTTATTTGTTTTTAAAAAGTTATTATCATGAATTTACTTTTAATTTAAGTTTTGAGTTTTTTTTAAAAATATATTTGCCCCCTTATTTCTCAAATCTTTATTAATTTAAAATATAAAAAGAAACATTCAAAATTTAAACGTTAAAATTTAAATTTTATATTTAAAAAATTAAAAAATATTTTAAGTGAAAAGTTTTAAATTTATATATTTATATTTAAAAAGTAAAAAAATTAACTTTAAACTTTTAAAAAATAAACTCAAAACATAAATTTTATATAAGTATAACTATTTATAAGTTATAACTTATTATTTATAACTACTTTAAAACTTTTAAGTTTTAAAACCTTGAAAAATTAAACTTTAAAAATTTTATATAATGATACTATGTTTAATTTAATCTTTAAAATTTTAAACTTCAATTTTAACCTTTAAGTATTAAATTTAATTTAACCTTTAAAAATTAAACTTCAAAGTTAATAATTTAATCAAATTAACCAATTATTTAATAACAAAAATCTGGATTTACCGGTCCGGTCCGATTCCATATCGATTTGCACCGGTAAGGTAAGGTAAGGGGTAAAATTCTCAGAATTGCCGCTACCGGTTCCGAAAATCCCCCCCCCCCTTTTATTACCGATACTAATTCAGTTTTGGTAATTACTGATCTGGTGGTGTCGGTACCGGTCTGATTGCCCCCCTTAATCCCTGCAGTGTGACATTACTAACCCTTACCTATTGTCCCAGTACAACCTCCCCTTGGCCCAGTTTGGTTGATTAGACGAAAACATCGATCGAATCCTGTTAATAATCTTTTCCTATTCATTGTTACCTTGGTTTTGTCAGTAACACTAGGTAGAATCTACTATTGGTCACCATTAGAAAACATTCAAAACAAAGAGATTAAATTAATACATGCATGCACACTTTTCAAAAATTATGAATTATTCAATTTTACCTTGTTAGTTTTTCATTGTTCCCCCACAACCCTAGTTGTGGATTTAGCTACGCATGATTTGTGTAGATGCAAGACTTATGAATTTGAATAACATAATAAAACACTTACACAATTGAATTAAGCACAAGTAAGTTTAAATCTTCAATGAGAATTACAGATTGTAATTAGAAGATGAAATTAAAGTTTACAAGTGTTTCTCAAACTCTAATGTTTTTCTCTTCATTCTTTACTATCTCTCTGATAACTCTTGACGAAAAATAATCTAAAAACCTATTTATAGTATTTAAAATACAAATCAAAATCAAAATAGGACAACTGGGTTGACAGGCTCTACGAAGTGCTCTATGGGCCGTATAGTTATTTATGGCTCATAGCCGGGCTTTCGTAACCTGTTGCTTCAATTATGGACTTGGCTTCTACGACCCATAGGGAGTTTCGTCTGATGAAATTTCTAAAAGTCCTCATCCTCTGATCCTCAGGGTACGAGACTAGGTCTACGGCTCGTAAAATCTTCCATGGCTCGTCTGCATGTGCATATACCCAACCTCAGAAATCCACCCTTCACTAGAATTGCACACAAAACCTCATGCGCAGCTTGTAAAATACTTTACGCCCCGTAAAGGGTCTCGTGGTTCCTCAAATTCAACAACTTCTGCACATTTTTCCCAAAAACAATGCCAACCCTTAAATCCTGCAAAACAAACACAAAAACGCATCAAACCTACTAACATCGCATTGAGAACACACAAAAATTTCAAGTTTGAAGTATCAAAAGTGTTGTATTTTGACAGCACATCAACACCCTCAACTTAAAATTGTTGCTTGTCCTCAAGCGACAGACTCAATCTATATAAGCAACATAGTAACACACAGTCCTCAATCCAATGATATACATCTCATCAAACTTAAGCACATACACCCAATACCAATTTTCAAAATACAATCAGATAGCTATCCATCAAACCAATGCAGACTAAAACATGCGACAATGTAACTATGACAAGTGATATAACTGTCAACAAGCCACAATCACTGAATAAGTCTGATGCGTACAATGCAATGCAAGTGCCCTCATAGAAAGAAGTCTCATCTCTCGCTCTAAATAATGTTTTAATGTATAACCTTGGGACTATGCAAAATCACTCACTCTCACAAAAGACACTTATATATCATGTTCAATACCATATGGTTGCCCCTATGCTCATGCCTAAGTCCTTTGACTACTTGGACTAGGATCATTGTACAACTTTACAGGCTTGTAACGTACGCTCAAGGGGATTTGGTATGATGTCTTATGAACATAGTGAATAAATGGCCCCCTTGACGCTGTGTTTTTCTACACTTTTGCCCTAGAAACACTGTTACTTCCATTCCATTCTCCCTTTCTCCTTTATCAAGCTTTTCTAGGTGTTTTCTTTTCCATTTTTTCAGCTTTTGGCCTTGTATCCATGGGGAGAAAGAGCACAGGTAAGAAAACCCCTAGGATTCAAAAATTGGGATAGTTATAGACCAAGGCTACTCAGACTTCATTGAGGCCTATAGCTACCAAATACTTATCTACAATATAGTAGGTGATAAAACTAGCATTACCAGCTAATAAACACGTCTTGGCAGTCCAATCTCATAAAGAAAACACTCGGGCAACAACCTTTTAACTATCAATCCACGAGTATTCTTTCAACCTTTCCACCTCTAATCATATTTTCATTTAGAACACGTTCTCATATACATATTACATCCAACTTCTTTTAGTCACCTAAAAGGCTTACGACAGCTCATAAAGTACAACATACAACAACTCTACACAACACGCAAGTAGGCAACAAAACATTATGTCCTCTCGCTACATTTCGACGTCAACAATTCCAAATCTGTTTCAACCTCAACCAAACTATCCTCAACAGATTTACTTATAAAAACAGTCTTAAAACATTTCAAAAATAGTCCCAAAGAAGAGGGAAAACGTGAGACAACAATCTCCAATTATCCGGCCACAAGTTCCTACCAAGAGCACCATTAAGATATCATACAAGAACTCATTTTTGCGGAAGATAAAAATGGTGCAGCAGCCTTCTTTATTCACTACAGAACTAATCCTTGTTAAAAACATAACCCTTACTACATAATTCAGCTAACCAACAAGAGAAAAGCCTCTTAATAAACAAGAAAAGTATACAACAATCTTTGAAACACATGTTGTCCAAAATTCCTGCACAAGTACAACCAGCATACTCATGTTTTTCATGGAAAAAGTATACTAAACCATAGGTATGTTTACTTACCTTAGCCCTCAAGGATCAGTTCCTCTTCAAGAACCCCGAATGTTAGCATAAGTGGGATAGGTCATACAAGTTTAAACTTGCATGTAAACAAACTTTTGACAACATAATAAGAATTCAAACTCACGTACCTATTAACGCACCAACTCTACATCTTGGAATTCCTCTTTAGCTTCAAATAAATAAGGGTACTTAGATCTCATCGCTTCTTTTGCCTCCCACGTTATCTCTTCTACTTGTTGGTTCCTCCAAAGTACCTTTACTGAAGGTATTTCTTTATTTCTTAGCATTTTTACTTGGCGATCTAGGATAGCAATAGGTATCTCTTCATAGGTGAGATCTTTCGTAACTTGTATATCTTCAATAGGAGTGATACGAGATGGGTCACCTATGCATTTTGAAGCATTGAGACATGAAAGTCTAGATGAACCATTGAAAGCTCCTGGGGTAGCTCTAATTCATACGTAACCTGTCCAAACATTTTAATAACCTTATATAACGTGGGCTCGATTTTCCTTTCTTACCGAATCTCATAACTCCTTTCATTGGGGATACCTTCAAGAATACCCAACTCCTATTGCGAATTCCAGTCCTCTTCTTCTAGCATCCACTTATGATTTGTGATGACTTTGGGGTGCTTCTAGCCATTGTCATATTACCTTGACTTTTTGCATGCCTTGTTGGACTAGATCTGGCCCAAGTAAGGTGGTTTCACCCACATCAAACCATCCTATTGGCGACTTACATTTCCTTCCATACAAAGCTTCATAAGGTGCCATCTTGATGCTTGAATGGTAGCTATTATTATAGGCAAATTCAATAAGTGGCAATTGGTCCACCCAACTACCTTTGAAGTCCAATGCACAAGCCCGTTATATATTTTTAAGTGTTTGAATGATGTGTTCTCCTTGACCATCTGTTTGAGGATGGAAAGTTGTGCTTAAATTCACTTGTGTCCCTAAGCTCCTTTGTAAGGACTTCCAAAACTTTGTAGTGAATTGAGCTCCCCGATTAGATATAATGGAGATTGGGACCACATGTAGCCTAACTATCTCTTTGAAGTATGACTTTGCATACTCTTCAGCTGTATAATCACTCTTAACAGGCAAGAAGTATGCTTACTTTGTGAACCTATCAACTACCCATATGTAGTCAAACTTCTAAAATGAACGAGGCAACCTAGTAACAAAATCCATATTAATCATATCCCACTTCCACATTAGAAGCTTCATACATTGCATATAACCTCCCAGTTTTTTGTGCTCTACCTTGACTAGTTGGCAATTCACACGTTGAGCCACAAATTCTGCAAGGTTCTTTTTCTTGCCTCCTCACAAAAACATTCCCTTCAGGTCATGATACATCTTAGTTGATCCTGGATGGATGGAATGTCGTCAATGATGGGCTTCTTCCTTTATCCTTCTTCTTAGTCCATTAATATTAGGAACACAATCTATTTTGGCAATAATGTACTACATTTTGTGTAAGTTCATAGCTCATCGTACCTTGACTCACATTCTTCTTAAGTCATCGTAGAACAGGATCCTCGAACTGCTTTTCTCTTACCTCCATTACCAATGAAGACTCTGCAGCATTATGCACAACAACCCCTTCCTTTGAAGTTTCAAGGAGGCGAACCCCCAAATTGGCTAGTTTACGTAGATCCTTAGCCAATCTTCGACTTACCACGGTCTGATCACCAATATTCATGATTGCCTTACGACTCAGAGCATCGGCTACCACATTTGCTTTCCCTGGATGGTATAGTATATCAATGTCGTAATCCTTTATTAGCTCCAGCCACTTCTGTTGTCTTAAATTTAGGTCTTTCTGCTTAAAGATGTACTGTAGGCTCTTATGATCAGTATATATGTCAACGTGAACCCCATACAAATAGTGGCGCCATATTTTCAAGGCAAACACAATAGCTACTAGCTCAAGGTCATGTGTTGGTTAGTTTTTCTCATGCGGTCACAGTTGTCTCAAGGTATAAGCAATTACCCTACCATGTTATGTCAGTACACACCCTAAGCCAACTCTTGAAGCATCACAATACACTGCATACCCCTCCGTGCCTTCTTGAAGCACTAGCACAGGTGCAGAAGTTAGCCTGCTTTTCAACTCTTGGAAACTCCTTTCATATCCATCATTCCATTGAAATTTGGTCGCCTTATGTGTCAACTTTGTCAGAGGTGCAGAACTAGAAGAAAAGCCATCAACAAATGTTCTGTAATAACCTGCCAACCCTAGGAAGCTTCGAACTTATGTGGGAGTTGTTGGCCTTGGCCAATATTTCACCGCTTCTATCTTTTGTGAATCAAACCTTATTCTTTCATCGGATACAATATGATCCAAGAATGCCACTTATTTTAACCAAAATTCACATTTGGAAAATTTGGCATACAATTGCTCATCATGAAGAGCTTGTAATACCTGTCATAAGTGATTTGCATGGTCCTCTTCTGATCTTGAATATACCAAAATATCATTTATAAGTACTATCACAAATACATCCAAGAATGCTTGAATACCCTGGTCATTAAATCCAGAAGAATTGTTGGTGCATTTGTCAGCCCAAATGACATAACAAGAAATTCAAAGTGACCATAGTGTGTCCTATAGGCTGTTTTGGGTATATCTTTCTCCTACACCCTCACTGGGTGATAACTTGATCTCAAATCAATTTTTGAAAAGCATTTGACACCCTGTAATTGATCAAATAAATCATCAATCCTTAGGAGAGGGTATTTGTTCTTAAGTGTCACCCTATTCAATTGTCGGTAGTTAATACACATTCGCAAAGTGCCATCCTTTTTACGTACAAATAACACTGGTGTATCCCAAGGGGACACACTGGGTCTTATAAAACCCTTCTCTAGAAAGTCTTTTAATTGCTCCTTTAATACGTTTACTCTGCCAAGGCCATTCTATATGGAGGGATAGAAATAGGTTGAGTGCCTGGAAGTAAGTTAATACCAAAATGTACTTCTCATTCTGGAGATAACCCGAAAGATCTTTAGGAAACACATCAACAAATTCATTCACTACGAGAACAGATTGAAGATTTGGTGATTCTGCCTCCATATCCCTTACTCTAACTAGATGACATATATATCCCTTTGACATCATCTTCCTTGCCTTAAAATAAGAAACAAACTTACCCTTTGGTGCCCCAACATTGCCTTCCCATTCAAGGATCGCCTTATTTGGAAAGTGGAAATACACTCTCTTAGTTCGGCAATTCACAGTGGTATAGCAAGAAGTTAACCAATCCATACCACATCAAATTCCACCATTTCTAGCTCAACAAGGTCAGTCAATTGACGGTCACAAACAGTTATTACATAGTCATAATAGACCCTTCTAGCTATAATAGATTACGTTTGGTGTAGACACTTCAAATGGCTTGTTCAATAATTTGGCTGTTCTCTTAAGCTTCCCAGCAACTAGTGGATTGATATATGATAATGTAGAACCAGGGTCAATTAATGCATACACAGTATGTGAAAACATGAACAATGTACCTATGACCACATTGGGTGAAGCTTCCAAATTTTGCCGACTCCCTAGAGCGTAAGTGCGATTCTTGGCTCCGCTAGAGCTAGCTGCCCCTCTACCAAGACCTACAGGTGTTTAATGAGCCCTACCTAATGGAGGAACTGATGATGATGATGATGCAACAATTGACCTAGTAGGTTGTGCTATATCACCCATATGTCTTCTTGGGCAATCTCTCATCATATGCCCTGGTACACCACACCAATAACAAGCATCTGTCCCAACACAACATGTACCTAAATGACTGCTTCCACATTGTTTGCAAGGCTGCCTAGCAGGAATTTGCTGGCTTGCCGAATATCTTGTTGTCCGTGCACCTTGGCCCTCACTTTTTTGACTAAACTGATTACCTTTATACCCTTAAAGTTGTGGTGGAGCACTAACTGCAGTGTAGGAGGATGAGCCTAGGTGGTTTATTAGAAAACCAAGGCCTAAACTCACCTTGGGATGGTATAAATTGCCTCGTAGATCTGGCCCTCTTGGAGTGTCCCCTTTCTAACTCTTGTGCTCTTCTTCTTTGCTTCTGATCCTCCAGTTTTTGTGCAAATGCTTGCATCCTCGCTATATCCATGTATTTATTCAAAGAAACAATGGTACAGTCTCTGACCAGATACGAATCCAACCTACCCACATATCTATGAACTCTATCTGCCATAGTAGCGACTACATTAGGAGCATACCTGGCCAGAAATTAAATTGAAGGCTATACTCCCTCACGCTCATATTCCCTTGGTGGAGATTCAGAAACAAGTCTGCACGAGCCTCTCGGATCTCTAATGGCAAGCAATGGTCAAGAAATGCCTCTTTGAACTCCTTCCAGTAGTTGGAGGCGCATGTATACCCTTAGATTGCTTCCAAGCTTCATACCGTAGTATAGCCACACCCTTCAATCTATATGTTGCCAGCTCCACAGCTTCTGTACCACTTACATGCATAAATCCAAAGTGTGTTGGATCTGATTGATGAAGTCTTGTGGATCTTCATTAGGATCTGACTCGATAAAAGACGGAGGGTCCAAATTAAGGAAATTATGTATCCTCGTGCTAGCTGCCCTATTTTCACCACCTGCACCTATAACTAGGCCTTCTTCTCTTTGACCTTGGCCAGCAACTATACGGGTCAATAGTTGGACTGCATTTCTTAAATCTTGCTTGGTAGTATTAATAGGAGGCTCTTGAGGTGCTACTGCCCTCCTTAGCTCCTCTGGAGGTGCAGGAGTCGAGGAACTCTGTGATAAGGACTCATTTGGAATCTCGCTTTAGTTAGGCCTAGCTCGTGATTGGCTCGTCCCTTCTCCAAAATCTATTTGCTTACCTGTACTTCTTCTCCTTATGACAGACATCTTTTGCTATATATAAACACAAATAATTTAAGGGTTAGATATAATCCACCTATGATAATGGCTCTATGGCACGATCTAGGAAATGAAATAAAAGAGACAACTTATAAATGTCATGTAGCCTCATGTTTATAAATGTCATACACAACACATTTATAAACAAGACTCTGCATAGACACAACTTTGTAGACTCCTAAGGACGACCCACTCTGATACCACTTTTGTCACGCCCAAAGTCCCATTAAGGCGGACTGGCACCCGTTGCCGATAAGGCTCGAGAGAACCAACATATACCCATGCACTTTCTATGAACATTGTAAGGGGTTCCCATATTCAATATGCTTTCAAGAAAGTAGGCAGAAATAACAAGCCAAAAGGAAATGCATATGACTAGGCCGTTGGAGCCACGATGTTTAAAGTACCATACATGACCACACTTTACTTTACATAGTCTACAAAGTCTCTAGATAAGGAGTAGTATCCATATGGATCGGGACATGCCCCACCTCATGACCAACTATACAATACAAAAATATAAGCTCTAGACACACAAAGCCTTAAAGCAACTTGGAGCTCAGTAACAACAGCTGGATGTCCTGTACTCCTACTGGGGAGATCTAGTAGCTCCTGTACCTGCAGCATGAAATGCAGGTCCCTTTTAAGGGATGTCAGTACGAGATAATGTACTAAATATATAAGGCAGGAAGTACTATATATGAAATAAGAACTCAAATGAAATCATACACTGGAGTGTAAGCATAAAAGACCACCTTTAGTCATATTGTGGAATCATTTACTTTGTGTCCTTTTTATTACTTTACCTTTCTTTACTGTATAATATGCACGCAATATGCCATATAAATGACCAGTTGGTTGGTGGTAAATCAATATCAGGATCTACCCATGCTACACTTTCCTTTCACCGCTCCCCCGTAATATGGGATCAACCCATGTTAGGTGATTCTTCCACCCCTTGGATACCACCCATTAATAAGCAACTTTGGTTTATCTTTTATTTACTTTTGAGATGATTCTTTTGGTGGTCATAACATTTAGAGTTGTAGGACTATAGACATAACATGTGACATATAAACGATCACACAAGACAGTACCACAATGAAATGTTATACAACTAATGAAATGCGTAGGAGATTAAACAACACATGGACTTTACTTGGTAAAAAGGAACTCATGTATCTTTGGTATCCAAGTATGCGTGCAGATTTGACAAGGGCTATTTATGGGAACATATGAATATGGTAAGGAGTGGAGACACAATTATTAGTTACGTCGGGGTTGGTAAGTGCCTTTATGTGCCAAGGAAGAACCTAGATTTCATGCCAAATAATAGGAAATCGAGTAGCCTTACATAGCTCGTTGTACTACATAGTTATTACCTTAAAGTAGTATCCTTTTCCTCCAAATGCTTGTCTATAATATAGGTGATAAAACTAGTATTAGCATCTAGTAAACACATCTTGGCAGTCCAATCTCATGAAAAAACACTCGGGCAACAAGCTTTTAACTATTAATCCACGAGTATTCTTTCAACCTTTCCACCTCTAATCATATTTTCATTTAGCACACATTGTCATATTCATGTTACATCCAGCTTGTTTTAGTTACATAACAGACTTACAAAAACTCATAAAGTACAACATACAACAACTCTACACAACATGCAAGTAGGCAATGGAACATTACGTCCTCTCGCTACATTTCGATGTCAACAATTCCAAATCTGTTTCAACCTCAACCAAACTGTCCTCAACATATTCACATACAAACACAGTCTTAAAACATTCCAAAAATAGTCCCAAAGTAGAGGAAAAACGTGTGACAACAATCTCCAATTATCCGCCCACAAGTTCCTACCAAGAGCATCATTAAGATAGCATACAAGAACTCATTTTTGCGGAAGATAAAAATGGTGCGGCAGCCTTTTTTCATCACTAAAAACTAATCCTTGTTAAAAACATAACCCTTACTTCATAATTCAGCTAACAAACTAGAGAAAAAGCCTCTTAATAAACAAGAAAAGTGTAGAACAATTTTTGGAACACATGCTGTCCAAAGTTCCTCCACAAGTACAACCAGCATACTCCTCGCGTTTTTCATGAAAAAAAATTATACTAAACCATAGGTATTTTTACTTAACTTAGCCCTCAAGGATCAGGTCCACTTCAATAACCCTAAAGGTGTGCCTTGGATGCTTTACAAATTGATGAGAGAGCAAGGAGAAAAACTTTGGAAAATCTATTTTTTTGTCTATGTTTAATGATTGAATTTGCTGGTTTTTAACCCTTTTTATGGGGCCACCCTTGGCTGAATTTCTCCTCAGATTTCAGTCACATTTTATCAAGGTGGTGATGCACCTACTTGGCCCTTTCAATTGGGCCTTATTGGGTTTCAATTTGATGGGCTTTGCTGCCAATTTTTATCTTCTACTTTCACTTAGTTTGGGCCTTATTTGTGAAGTGGTTTGTGAATGTAATTTGGCCCTTTCCTATTCATCTGTGGCTACAAATATTGTCCCTTTATGATGCTAAACCATGGGCCTGAATTACACCCTTAACTTGGAGTTTATTCTTTATTGAACTTGAACAAATTCAGTGTTGGGCCTCGTCTTCGTCTACCTAGCCTATTTAAGCTAACCACGTAGGTGACTCACCTGCTAGCTTCCTAAGTCCCACGAGCACCTCATTTCTTTCACTTTATTTAAGGCCACGATCTTCTCAATTTGACCTAAAACTTATATACACTCGGTAATCTTGAGCGTTAGATGTACATATAGACCTCTAATCTGAAGTTGAAGCACTTTTAAAAATGTGTGCTGGTTTGAGCCCGCCATATCATGTTTCATATGCATTGGACTAGTACATGTAAGATGTGGGGTGTTACACTATAGTTATTTTGAATTTCTTATTATGTCATTTGGGTTGACAAATGCACCATCAATTTTTATGGATTTAATGAACAGGGTATTCAAGCCATTCTTGGATGTATTTGTGATAGTATTTATAGATGATATTTTGGTATATTCAAGATCAGAAGAGGATCATGCAAATCACTTACGACGGGTATTACAAGTTCTTCGTGATCGGCAATTGTATCCCAAGTTTTCCAAATGTTATGTTTGGTTGAAATCAGTGGCATTCTTGGGTCATATTGTATCCGATGAAGGAATAAGGGTTGATTCACAAAAGATAGAGGCGGTAAAAGATTGGCCAAGGCCAACAACAACCACAGAAGTTCGAAGCTTCCTTAGGTTGGCAAGTTATTACAGATGGTTTGTTTAGGGTTTTTCTTCTATCTCTTCACCTCTAACAAAGTTGACACATAAGGCGACCAAGTTTCAATGGAATGATGTATGTGAAAGGAATTTCCAAGAGTTGAAAAGTAGGCTAACTTCTGCACCTGTGCTAGTGCTTCAAGAAGGCACGGAGGGGTATGTGGAGTATTGTGATGCTTCAGGAGTTGGCTTAGGGTGTGTACTGACACAACATGGTAGGGTAATTGCTTATGCCTCAAGACAACTGCGACCGCATGAGAGAAACTACCCAACACATGACCTTGAGCTAGCAGCTATTGTGTTTGCCTTGAAAATATGGCACCACTATTTGTATGGGGTTTATGTTGACATATATACTGATCATAAGAGCTTACAATACATCTCTAAGCAGAAAGACCTAAATTTAAGACAACGGAGGTGGCTAGAGCTAATAAAGGATTACAACGTTGATATACTATACCATCCAGGGAAAGCAAATGTGATAATCGATGCTCTGAGTCGTAAGGAAATCATGAATATTGGTGATCAGACCGTGGTAAGTCAAGGAGTGGCTAAGGATCCACATCAACTAGCCAATTTGGGAGTTCGCCTATTTGAAACTCCAAAGGTTTGGGCTGTTGTGCATAATGCTGTAGAGTCTTCATTGGTAGTGGAGATAAGAGAAAAGCAGTTCAAGGATCCTGTTCTACGATGACTCAAGGAGAAGGTGAGTCAAATTACGATGAAGGAATTTAAACTTATAGAAAATAGAGTACTCTATTGCCAAAATAGATTATGTTATCCTGATATTAATGGACTAAGAAGGATAATGGAAGAAGCCCATCATTCATGATATTCTATCTATCCAGGATCAACTAAGATGTATCATGACTTGAAGGGAATGTTTTTGTTGGGAGGCATGAAAAAGGACCTTGCAGAATATGTGGCTCAATCTCTGAATTACCAACAAGTCAAGGTAGAGCACTAAAAGTCGGGAGGTTATATGCAATGATAGAGTTTCCAACGTGGAAGTGGGATATGATTAATATGGATTTTGTTACTGGGTTGCCTCGCTCATTTCAAAAGTTTTATTCCATATGGGTAATAGTTGATAGGCTCACAAAGTCAGCACTTCTTGCCAATTAAGAGTGATTATACAGTTGAAGAGTATGCAAAGTTATACCTCAAAGAGATAGTTAAGCTACATGTGGTTCCAATCTCCATTATATCTAATCAGGGAGCTCAAGTCATGCAAAGTTTTGGAAGTCCTTCCAAAGGAGCTTAGGGACTCAAGTGAATTGAAGTACAACTTTCCACCCTCAAACAGATGGTCAAGCAGAACGCACCATTCAGACAGTTGAAGATATGTTGCAGGCTTGTGCATTGGACTTCAAGGGTAGTTGGGTGGACCATTTGCCACTTATTGAATTTGCCTATGATAATAGCTGCCATTTAAGCATCAAGATGGCACTTTATGAAGCTTTGTATGGAAGGAAATGTAGGTCGCCAACAGGATGGTTTGAAGTGGGTGAAGCCAACTTGCTTGGGCTAGATCTAGTCCAACAAGCCATGGAAAAAGTCAAGGTGATACGACAACGGCTAGAAACTCGAAGGGACCTCAAACAAGGCTCTTAAGCATACATGGCACATCATTGGTTGCGGAAGCATAATTAAATAATAAAAACATAAATTCTAGGGGAAACAGGACTTTGGACTCAAGCTATGGGATGTTACGGAGAAGAGGATTAGCATGAAAACATAACAAATAATATATAAGGGACGGGTAAGTAGGACTCACGTGATAGGGGTATTAGGGACTAAGACTTGTCACGACCCGATCCTAGGGTTTAGGAGTGACATGGCAAATAGGAATAAGAGAGTCCCCAAACAAGCCTCATAGCATCCACATACACGTCATTTGTTTGGAAGCACATAATTAGACAATAAACACACAGTTCTAAGGGACAGAAAGGTATGACTCACGCTATGGGGATGCCATTGGGATAGGGATTTGCAATGATTCACATAGCACATACCACATTATAACTAAGGGGCAGATAAGTATGACTCATGCTATGGAGATAGAAGGGAGTTAGGACTTTCCACATTTACACATCTCATCATGAACATACCATCATAACATCAACAACAGATGTAGACATAACGATACTCTCCATAAGCAAATAGCAAAACACATAACAAACCCGTACATAGAGTTTACATGATGTCCAACAATGCCTCTAAGTCTTAGGTTAGGATGGGGGCCAAGACATGTCCTAGTCTCACCCTCAAAGTATAGACATAAAGCATAATAACATAAGAGGTAGATAGAAGGTGGTTTGTCCTTGGATGATAGGACTCACCACAAGCAACTCTTCAGCAATCAAGCTAGCCGTCAAGAGGTGGAAGATGATAATTTTCGGTCTCTACATGGTCAGATCATGTAGGCAAAAAGTATGCATTAGTATGTTTTGAATATACAAAATATGCAAGCATGCAAATGCTTATGAAAATATTAACCTGCAATCCATTGGCAAATGACAAGGGAAAATATATAGAAAGAAGTATATAGGAAGGAATATAATATCAATATGCCATGAAATCCATGATGCATGAATGCCATAATATTTCAACATACGGGGATGTGACCTCAACCAACATCTAGACCATGCAAGCTATTAAATGGAATTTCAATGTCTTCCCCACATAGGATAAAGAGGTGATCTACTTAAAAAGGTAGACCATACTTGTCCTAACGGGCCTCCCATTTTGAAGAAGTGATCTTACGTTATGGGCCTCCCGTTTCGGTAAGGATTTTTTCATACATAACATAATCATCCACAAAGGGGCATAAACATGAACCTATTTTTGGCTCATAGTTATGGAACTTTAGGATTTATATAAGTGACCTTGGGGATTTCCCCCCTCACACAGGCCTGCTCAGTGCTTAGTCATCATCCCACGAAAATACATATACATATACGTGCTTTCAAAAGAGGAATAATTCCTTTCAAATCATTTTCGTGCATACTTAGGCTTAAACGCCAAACATACTTCATAATCATAATACTTAGGCTAAACAACCAAATCATACTTCATGTCATACTTTCATGCATAAGAATAGCTCATCATACTTGTACATGCTGGTGTAAACACCCATAATTTCTCAAAGAACCATATCATTGACATTCTGTGATCACATGTCATGTCATAACCATACTTGCTTGAAATCATATTCATTAACATAATTGGATCTTAACCCACATCATAAACATCAAGAAAAATCAATGTTCATTAATGCATATACCATCAAAGATGAGAGAATAGCATGGGAAATGGAGATTCATATTCAAAATAATATTATAAGATGAAATCAAAGTGAATCCATGAAGAAATCCATAATTAAAGCATACTTGGAATTACCCATGCATAAATTCAACATTTAAAGGGGACATGACCTTCATAATATAAATGCAATTCAACATGATCGAGCTTAAATTACTTCAAAAATATCAATTAATATAGCTCATATCTCAATTTAATCAAATCAATACTAATTTAAAAGATCCATATTCAAAGTAAGCTTGAAATTTATAAATTAAGATGTAAGAAATCTTGGGGTCTTCATGATTGAAAGGGATCATGAATCAATCCAACATACCTTTAGATAAATTAAAAGAACTAAGAAGAAATTGATCTGAGAAGAAGGCCCCCTTGAGATTCCAAGTTGAATCTTTAATGTCACACTCGAAAGGAGTTCCTTTAAGAGAGATATTTCTAGATTTCTAAGTATAATGAATGAATTTGAATAAAGATGAGGAGTATAGGTTAGAAAGTCAGAAATGGTCGTTAAAAATAACAAAAATTATGAGAAAGCCATGAATGAAGCAAATAGTAAAAAGTGCCTAGGGGTCTCGTGGTAGAGGACCACAGCTCGTGCAGAATACCACCGACAGTACAAGGGTCCGTGGTAAGCGTCTTCTGACACATAGAAAAATTTTAGACTGAGGACATTACCATTGAAGGCTTCATAGTCCATACAAAGTTGCACTGATCGTACAATGGTCCATATAAATGACCCAACTTTTGAGACGATAATTTTATACTTAGAATCACATTTTGGGATAAGGGCTTCACAAGACACTCTACGACCCGTGGTAGGTTGTGCAAGACCCTACCCCAGCTCGTGTTAGGTTGCACGACCCGTACAAGGGTCCCTTGATGGCTGCCTTAGACAATTTCTTGGCTTGAAGGTTGGGGCACCTACCAAGGGCCCCTTCCACAGCCAGCGATGAGGACCAAGGCTCGTGAGAGGTGCCATAGAGAGCCACCAAGCCTAGAACTCATTTTTAAGCCACACGATGGCATACACAAGCACCCCATGGGTCACACACCTTGGAAAACTTTATTTTAAGAAATGATAAGATCTTACGGAGTCCGAATCCTTACATTATGCTCCCCTTGGGGATATTCATCCTTGAATGATGATCATACAAGCTTGAAAGGCTCGATTTAAACATGAACATTTCAACATGGGAACACAATGCATAACTCATTTCTTAAAAATCATAAAATCATTAAAACTCATGTCAAAATATCCTTTAAATCATTTTCGCGCACATGTATGCATGTGATGTCATGAAACATAAGAGTGAAAGAATTAGGACTATTTTGAATAGGAAGAATCTAATACCTTAGACTTGAGTAGATTGAAAAAGATGGTGATATCGTCTCATCATGTCCTCCTTTGCCTCCCATGTAGCACTCTCCAAATGTTACTTCCTCCAAAGCACATTAACTGAAGACACATTTTTGTTGCGAAGCCACTTCACTTGCCTATCCAAAATTTCAATCAGAACCTCTTCATAAGACAAGTTTTCTTCAACTTCAACATCCAAGGATACAATCAAACTAGGATCACCAACCAACTTCCTCAACATTGATACATGGAAAACCAGATAAATAGAACTCACATCCAAAGGCAAATCCAATCTACACGCCACCTTGCCAATCCGTTCAACTATTTCCTAAGGACCCAAATACTGGGGGCCTAACTTGCCCTTTTTTCAAAACGCATTACACCTTGCATAGGTGAAACCTTCACATACACCCAATCACCAACAAGGAACTCAAGATCTCTCTTCCTAACATCCAAATATGACCTTTGGATACTTTAAGCCATCTTCAACCTTACCTAATCAACTTCACCTTTTCCATGTCCTCCAATACCATATTCGAGCCAATAGATGCTTTCTCACCTAACTCAAACCATCCCATTGGGTATCTATACCTTCTCCAACCTAAATCCTCAAACTACCCCATACCAATGCTAGGATAAAAACTATTGTTTTAGGCAAACTCGATAAGTGATAGGTGATCATCCCAGTTTCCGTTGAATTCCAACACACAAGCCTTCAACATGTACTCTAAAGTTTGAATGGTCTTTTCGGCTTTTCCATCTGTTTGAAGATTGAAAGTGGTACTTAACTTCACCTTAGTGTCGATCCCTTTTTGAAACAATTTTCAAAAGTGAGAAGTAAATTGAGTACCGTGATCTAATATAATAGACAGAGGCGCCCCATGCAGTCTTACCAAATCTCGGGTATACAACTTTGCATAATCTTCGGTGTTGAAAGTATCCTTGACCGGTAGGAAATGAACCAATTTGGTTATCTTATAAACAATAACCCAAAGAGAATAAAATTACTTTTGCGTGCGGGGCAAACCAACCACGAAGTCCATATTGAATCATCCCACTTCCAACTAGGAATCTCAATATGTTGTGCTAACGACCGGCCTTTTGATGTTCCACCTTTACTTGTTTACAATTAGGACATTTTGATACAAACTTGGCCATGTCTTTCTTCATACTATGCCACCAATACACTTTCCTCAAGTTCCGATACATTTTGGTGGATCTTGGATGTATAGAATAATGAGAGTTATGGGCTTCGCTCATGATCACCTCTTTAGGACGATTAACATCCAGAACACACAATTGATCTTGATAACGAAGCACACCATCTCCCTCCTTGGGAGAAAAGCTCTTTTTTTTTGCAATCAACTTATTCAACTCAACCAAGGATGAGGCCAAGTCCTGTATTTTCTTGACATCAACCACCATAGAAGACTCAACCCCATTCTGGACATGAATGCTACCATCACTAGAGTCAGCTAATCTAAGACCCAAGCTAGCCAAGCGATGAACATCTTTTAATCATTCTTTCTTTCCCTTATCATCGTAGGCCACATTACCAATAGATAGCCTACTAAGAGCATCAGTTACAACACTTGCCTTGTCGGGATGATATTGAACACTCATGTCGTAATCTTTAAGAAGTTCCACCTTCCTTCTTTTCCTCAAGTTATGATCTCTTTGGGTGAACACATATTGAAAACTCTCGTGATAGGTGAACACATCAACATGAACCCCATTTGCAAATAGTGTCTTCAAATCTTCAAAGGAAACACCACAGCCGCCAACTAAAGATCACAAGTCAGATAATTTGATTCATGCACCTTAAGTTGTCTCAATGCATAAGCTATCACCTTACCGACAGCATGATCCCACAAAAGAACCCAATTTGAGAGGCATCACAATATACCACAAACCCATCTAACCAATTCGATAAAGTCAAAACAGGAGCCGATGAAAGCCGATCCTTCAAAGTCTGAAAAAACTCTTCTCACACTTATCCGACCATATAAACTTGGCATTCTTTTGGGTTAACTTAGTAAATGGAGATGCAATGGATGAGAAACCCTCAACAAACCTCTGATAATAACCAGCCAACCCAAGGAAGCTCTAAATATCAGAAGGAGTCAATAGGCCAATTCTTCACGGCCTCTTTTATCTCTGGGTCAACCTTAAGGCCATCATTGGCCACATGACCAAGAAAAGCTACCTCATCCACCCAAAACTCACATTTACTAAACTTGGAAAACAATTGCTTTTCCCTCAATGTTTGAAAAACCAACCTCAAGTGATCCATGTTTTCCCACTCACTTTAGAAATAAATTAGAATATTGTCGATGAAGACAACCACAAAACTGTCAAGAGATGGCTTGAACACTCGATTCAAAAGATCCATAAACATAACTAGAGCATTAGACAAACAAAACTCTATCACCACGAATTCAAAATGCCATATCTAGTTTTGAAGGAAGTTTTGGGATTATCACACTCCCTCACCCTCAACTGGTGATAACCGGAAAAGAGGTCAATCTTTGAGAAAAGGATAGCTCCTGGAATTAGATTAAACAAGTCGTCGATCCTTGGCAATGGATATTTATTCTTCATGGTCACTTTAATCAATTGTCTATAGTCAATGCACATCTGAAGGGATCTATCCTTCTTTCTCATGGATAATACTGGAGCACCCCAAGGCAATATACTCGGTCTAATAAAGCCTTTCTCCAAATAGTCTTTCAATTGATCCTTCAACTCTTATTTAGCCGGCGCCACACGATAAGGAGGAATAAAAATAGGTTGAGTATCCAAAAGGAGAATAGCCAAAGTCTACTTCTCTTTCAGGAGGAATACTGGGCAAATCTTCGAGAAAAACATCCAGAAACTCATCAACCATCTGAACCAACTCAAGAGTAGGTGACTCAAACTCAACATCTCTAACCCTCACAATACGGTAGATGCACCCTTAGAGATCATCTTTCGGGCTTGAGATAAGAGATAAATCGACCCCTAATAGCAGAATCACTAACATTCCACTCAAGAGCAGGCTCACCCAGAAACTGGAATTTGACTTTTCGGGTTCTACAGTCTATGAGGCATACAAAGCATAGAACCAATCCATCCAAGAACAATATTAGAATCAAACATCTCAAGTTCCACAAGTCACACGAAAGGACTTTATGCAAGATAGAGACTGAACAACCCCAATACGCTCTTTGGGTTACAATAGACTCATCCACGGAAGTATATACTGAAAAGGGCTCCCTTAAGATTTAAGGAATCAATCCAAACTTTACAACAAAAAAAGGAGTCATAAAAGACAAATATGCACTCGGACCAAGCAAAGCATAAGCATAAAAATCAAAGACTTTTAACATACCAATCACTACATCCGGAGTCTCTTCTATTTCCTGTCGAGCATGCAAATCATAGAGCTATTATTCTAGGTGCACCACCTTGTGGAGCCCTTTACTAGCCTTGATCACCTTGGGCCACTTGACTCTAACACTTCTTGGAAGCTTTAGGATAATCAGTCACCTTATGACCCATATCGCCACACCTAAAGCAAGCACCTAAACCTCTCAAGCATGCACCTGAGTGATTCGTCCCACACGTTTTACATTGAGAAGGCATTAGCCAACTTCCAAATTAGGCCTTGGGAGGAGGCACTCTAGCATTGCCAACCTTTGCATTTGAACCTTAGCCCTATTGAAAGCGACCGTTCCCACCACTACTCCTGGATTTGGAGAACCCACCATCATAACAAGCTCTTTTATAATCGTTCACCCTCCTCTCCTTGAGCTTCTCCCTTTCAATTTGTTCGGCATAAGACATAAGCCTGGAAATGTCCATGTCCCGGATAAGCATAGCCATACGACATTCTTTCACAACCAAATTAGAGATCCCAGAAATAAACTTGTGCAATTCTTGCATGGGGGTCAGCCACTAGCATAGGAGCATACTTTGAGAGCTTTGTAAATTTGAGGGAATATTCCCTCATACTCATAACACCATGCTTGAGGTTGATAAATTTTTTCCTCCCTAAGATCAAGAGGAAAGAAACGGTCCAGAAAGACAAACTTAAACTCTTCCGAACCAACCCATCATCCTCAACCCTCTCCATCAACCATTAGTTGTACCACACTTTAGACACATCCTTCAAGTGATAGGCATCTATAGTTCAGCTATCTCTTCTGAAGTCACTCCTATAATAGTCAACACCTTAGAGAGTTCATCAATGAAGTCTTGGGTATCCTTATCAACTTTTGATCCATAAAACTTCGGGGACTCATATTGGTAAAATCTCTTACTCTAGCAACTGGAGTGAAGACATGAGGAGGAGGATTGACCTGCCTAGCCCGGTTGGTCACCACTTGGGAAAGCAGGGCAAAGGCAGTCCAACATTCATCCTGAATAATCGTGTCCTCCATAGGCTCTTGAGGGACTTCGTCCTCATTAATTGGGAAGTGTCTTGGAAGAGGGGCTCTTTTAGGGGGCATCTTCTGTAAGGCATCAAGGACATCGTCAAAGTTAGGAAGTCTTAAGTCATAGTCCAAGGCATAACATTAGAAATGATAATGTGAGACAAGTCCTAAAATGCCATCATAGCCTCTCGCTCATAGGTATGGTGCACTTCACACCTATAAATATGACTTTAGTAGATGCGATATGTTGGACTCTGAGGATCATTTTAAAACCTTAGTGCTCTTATACTAAGCTTGTCATGACTCGGGTCAAAGGCCTAGGAGTGACATGGTGAATGGAAGCTCGAGAGTGCCCAAATAAGCCTCATTGCATCCACATACTTGTCATCAATTTGGAATTATTCTAAGGGACAGAAAAGTATTACTCATGCTATGGGGATGCCATAGGGCTAGGATTCACATGGATTTACATAGCACATAAGAACTAAGGAGCGAGTAAGTATGACTTACACTATGGGGATAGAAGGGACTTAGGTCTTTCCATATTTTTATATCTCATCATGAAGGAATCATCATAACGTCAACAACATAGGCATAATCATAGTCTCCATAATCAAATAACATAACAGATAACAAACCCGTACATAGAGTTTACATGATGTCCAACAATGCCTACTAAGTCTTAGATTAGGAGTGTGGCCAAGACATGTTCCGGGCTCACCCTTAAAGTAAAGATGTAAAGTATCATAACATAAGTTGTAGATAGAAGGTGGTTTGTCCTTGGATGATAGGACTCACCATGAGCAACACTTTATCAATCAAGCTAGCCACGAAGAGGTGGAAGATGATAATCTCCAGTCCCTACATAGTTAGATTATATAGGCAAAGAGTATGGGTTAGTACGTACTGAGTATGCGGGCATGGAAATTCTTATGAATATATTAACTTGCAATCTGTTGGCAGATGAAAGTATATAAGAAGGACTATAATATCAATATCCCATGAAATCTATGATGCATGAATGCCATAATTTTAGACTAAGGACGTTTCCATTGAAGGCTTCATGATCCATACAAAGGTGCACTGATCATACAATGGTACATACAAATGACCTAAGTTCTTACATGATGATTTTATACTTAGAATTATATTTTGGGATAAGAGCTTCATGAGGCATCCCACCACTGCTCATGGTGGGGTGCACGAGACCCCACCACGGCTCGTGGTGGGTTTCACAACTCGTACAAGGGTCTCTTGGTTGCAGCCTTAACCAATTTGTTGGGTTGAAGGTTGGGAGACCTACATAGGGCCCCTTCCACAGCCAGTGGTGAGGACCACCAACTCGTGGGAGGTGTCATGGAGGGCCACCATGTCTAAAACTCCTTAAGCCACATGAAGCCATACACAAGCACCCCATGGGTCACACACCTCCAGAAAATTGATTTTAAGTGAGGGTAAGGTCTCATAGAGACTAGGTCGTTACAGGACTTCCATCTCATCAACAACATAAAACAAGCATAAAAAGGTGGCAAGTTCTAAGGGAGTCTTCCATAATACATAAACATAACAAGTGTCAAGCTCGTAACATACATATCTATATCTAACAACACCTCTAACATAAGTGGAACGGGGCCGACACATCTCTCTGGCTCACCCTCAAAATATAAATATCAATAAATATACAAGTCTTAATAAAGCATGAAAGTAAATGGATATTATTCCCGAAACAGAGGACTCACCACAAACAATCTTCGACTAAACCATCTAGCCATGTGGAGGAGAAGGATCAATAAGAGCTCTGGTCCCTACATCATAAGATCATGTAGGCAAAAGAGCTTTTGCTTGTACTTTAAATGTACTAAGCATGCTGGGTGCAAATGCAACAAGGAACATAATATGTAATGAAACAATATACATAATCATAAACAATGGATACAAGCTTAATATGTAATGAATGATTGATGCTTAGTCAAAATGTGCAAGTGGAATCATCAAGTCACAAAATAGATACATAGGTGGGAGAGGACCATACACGACATGTAAGTCTAGATGAGCTACTACTTGAAATTTTAATGTTCACTCCACACTGGTCAAGGAGTGGTCTACTTTACCAAGGTAAAAATAACACTCACCTTACGGCATAGCCTTTTCGAAAAGTGCCTCCATATACCCCTTACCTTACGACATACCTTTTTCAATGGGTGTCATTAATTATCTTAACCTTATGGAATTACTTTTCAATAGGTATAAGCCTATAGGGTTAATCAATATCATGAACCAATGGTGGCACATAGTTTAGGGACAATGGGGGACTACCAAGGTCCTCTCGGTGCTAGGTCACAATCCCACACAATTACTTGAATCATAATCATACTTAATTAATCATAGTATCAAAACATCATGATTTACTTTTTGGAGCAGCTCATTAAGTCATAGCTTATAACATCAAAGATAGGGCTTTACATCGTCCTTAACATTCATATCATCTCATGAGCTCATAACAATACTTGTTGGCCTTCTTATTAGTCTCGAACTACGTGACATAAATATCTTCCCACAAGGCATACATTACATAAGAAACTTGGCATGCATTTTTAATCAAATCGTGGTCGGTACATGTACATAATATAAAAATCATGCAATTCAAAACTAAATGAAATGAGAGGAGTAAAATAGAATCAATTAAGCGTTATTCAACATAAACCACCAATGGAATAATAAGACTTGGCTAGGGTATCATCAAACCCTCATTTAAATTATAGATTTCACATGGATTGCATTGCATAACAAGGATAAAACATCATAAAATAACTCATAATATTATCATATAAAAGAGATCACAAAATTTCCATATGTTTCAATGATTGTAAATAGATGAGGAGAGGAATGGTTGAGCTTTATGGAGGCAAGGTCTCCACAAATCAAAACCCACATACCTTGTTGTAATTTAGCGCAAGAAAATCTTATTTGGAAGTGAGGAAACGAAAACCCTAGCTTGGATTCTTCTCTTAAAAGCCTTGAGAAACTTGAGAGTGTTTGAGGGGAGTTTGGGACTTGGAAAATTTTTTGAATAAAGGAGAATGGAGTAGATTAGGGTTGTATAGGGCTGAAAAGGGGTCATTTGGGGGTTAAAATGACGTAGCATAGGCTTAGGATATTAGGAAGTGACAAAACTGCCCATCTTTAAAAACTACCAAACAGGACCACGAGACCCCAATTACGGGTTATGGTCCATTCCATGAGTCGTGAAAAGGGGTTTCGTATGGTTACATTTTGGACCCTCAGAAATCTCTGAATCTCCACCAATGACACGACTTATAGTCGAGTCAATCAATGTATGAGCCATTCTAGTATACTCCAAACTCCAGAAACTATCTTTTCACCAATTCTACCCTCCATTACACAAGCACAAGCTATGGCTCATGGCACAACATACGGCCTGTACACTCCTTCCTGCCAACCACTGATATTTAGAAAATTCAAGAATTTCCTCTTTTAGGCACTTTTATACCTTCCAATATATGGGGCCTTAAAATACTCCTCTTTGGGAACATTCATCCCTGAATGTGCTAAAGATAGGCTCTATGGAATAGAACACATGCATCATATGCAAAACCACAACATTTACATCATGAAAATTTTCAAACTATGCTTCAAATAACATTTACAATGGGTCCTCTAAATTACATATTCATGCATAGATGACATGAAAATGACATTCAAGGATGGGGAGGCTCCCAAGTGGGAAAAATCATAGTACCTGAAGCTTGATTAGAATTGAAGAGATAGGTGTGTCACTTCTTCATTCTCGCTTTGGCTTCCCAAGTGGCACTTTTGACCCATTGATTCCTCCAAAAGGACTTTGATAGGTGCTATGTCTTTATTTCTCAACCTCTTCACTAGCATCCAAGATTTCCACCAGAATTTCCTTATAATTGAAATTCGCTTCAACTTTCACCACCTCTAAAGGGACAATGGAATTGGGGTCTCTGACACATTTCCTTATCATAGAGGCATGGGAGACCGGATGAATCATGCTCTTCTTTATAGGCAACTCTAATTGATATGCAACTTTACCAACATGTTTCAACATCCGATATGGACCTACATATCTAGGGCTTAACTTCCCTTTCTTAAAACATGGACTACACCCTTCATTGGCGAAACCTTCATGTACACCAAATTATCAACTTTAAATTCAAGGTCCTTTCATCTAGTGTCGGCATAAGACTTTTGCTGACTTTAAGACATTTTCAATCTTTCCCTTATAATCCTCACCTTCTCTAAAGCTTCCATAACTAAATTCGAACCTAACAAAGTGATCTCCCACACTTCAAACCACCTAACTGGGGATCTACAATGTATACCATATAGAGCTTCAAAGGGAGACATTTTGATGCTAGCGTGATAACTATTGTTATACGCAAACTCAATATGTGGAAGATGCTTATCCCAACTACCTTTAAACTCTAAGACTCAAGCCCTAAGCATATCCTCAAGAGTTTGAATGGTTCTTTCAACTTTACCATCCGTTTGTGGGTGAAAGGTCGTGCTAAGCGTAATTTTAGTACCTACGCCTCTTTGGAAAGACCTCCAAAAGTGCAAAGTTAATTGAGCATCACAATCTAAAATAATAACCAACGGGACACCATGCATTCTAACTAACTCATGAATGTACAACTTGGTGTAATCTTCAGCACCATAAGTTTAACAGGTAGGAAGTCAGCTGACTTCGTCATTCTATCAGCAAATAACTAAAATAGAATCAAAGTGTTTTCTAGTCTTTGGTAAACCAATCACAAAATCCATGTTGATATCTTCCCACTTCCAAGTAGGAATCTCAATATCTCATGCTAGGCCAGCCATTCTTTGATGTTCGACTTTGATTTGTTCGCAATAAGGCAACTGGCTACAAACTTTGTAATGTCTCCTTTTATACCACCTCATCAATACACTTAACTCAAATCCCTATGCATCTTTTTAGAACTGGGGAGAATGGAGTAAGATGAATTATGAGCCTCATTCAAGATCAAGTCCCTCAAGACATCAACATCGGGCACACATAACATACCTTGGTAACTAAGGACACCATATCCCCCTTGGGAGAAAATCTCCATCTTTCCATCCTTCACCAATGACTTTAATTTCACCAAAGCAGGGTCAAGGTCTTGTTTGTCTTTGACCTCTTCAACAAAGGAAGACTTAGAACCATCTACAACAACCACATCTCCATTTTCGGCCTCATCCAACCTAACTCCCAATCTAGAAAACTGGTGAACTTCTCTCACCAAGTCCTTCTTGCTATCATCAATATGAGTCGTACTCTCCATGAACACTCTACTTAGAGCATTGGCCACAACATTAGCGTTGGAGACTCTTATGGTCGGTGAACACATCTACATGAACCGCATATAAATAGTGATGCCATATTTTAAAGCAAACACCACGGTGGCTAACTTAAGATCTTGGGTGGGGTAATTATGCTTGTACACCTTTAGTTTCCTAGAAGCATAAGCAATAACCTTGCTACTTTGCATCAATACACACCCCAAACCGATTCTTGAAGCATCATAATAAACCACAAACCCTTCTAACCCTTCTGGTAGAACCAAAATAGGAGCGACTGTGAGCTTGTCTTTCAAACTCTAAAAAATCCTCTCACACTCATCAGTTTAAACATATTTTGCCTTCTTTTGTGTCAACTTTTCAAGGGAGAAGCGATTAAAGAGAAACCATCAACAAATCTCTGGTAATACACTGCCAAGATCAAGAAACTTCTAATATCCATTGGAGTCAAGGGTCTAAGACAATTTCTTACAACCTACGCCTTTTTTGGATCCATTTTAATCCCTTCACCTGATGCCACATGACCCAGAAATGCAACTTCCTTCAACCAAATTCACATTTGTCAAACTTAACAAATGACCTTTCTTACCTCAATGTTTGAACACTATCCCTAAATATTTCACATGTTCTTCTTCACTCAAGAAATAAATCAAAATATTATCAATGAATACAACCACAAACATGTCGAGGTAGGGTTTAAAGACCCTATTTATGAGATCTATAAATATCACTTGAACATTTGTGAGGTCGAAGGACATAACCACAAACTCAAAATGACCATATCTTGTTCGAAAGGCCGTTTTGGAAATATCACAATCCCTTACTATTAATGGATGATACTCAGACCAAAGTCAATCTTTGAGAAGTGACTAGCCTCTTGTAGTTGATCAAATAAGCCATCTATCCGAGGTAGGGGATGCTTGTTCTTCACGATGACCTTATTGAGTTGGCAGTAGTCAATGCACGTTCTACGTAAGCCATCATTATTCCTTACAAACAACAAAGTCGCACCCCAAGGTGAATTACCAGGCCTAATAAAACCCTTCTACAATAGCTCCTTCAATTGATCCTTTAACTCCATCAACTCCATTGGGGGCATATGGTTAGGGGAAATAGAAATGACTTAGGTATCAAGGAGGAGGTCTATACCAAAAATCTGTCTCCCTTTCGGGAGGGACACTCACAATCTCAATGAGAAAGACATCAACAAACTCATTAACCACAGGAACCGACTCAGCAGGAGGGACTCTACATCCCTAACCCTTACAAGATGGTATATACATCCCTTAGAAATTAACTCTCGAGCCTTAAGACAAGAGATGAACCTACCCTTAACCACATAATCCTGACCTACCCACTTAAGGATGGGGATCATTAGGGAATCGGAACATAACCTTCCGGGTTCTATAATGAATATATGTGTCATGCCCTAAGTCCCATTAAGGTGGACTGGCACCCGTTGCCGACAAGGCTCGGGAGAACCAACATATAACTATGCACCTGCTATGAACATTTTAAGAGGTTTCTATATTCTACATGCTTTAAAAAAAATAAATAGTATTAACAAGCCCAAAAGGAAATGCATAAGACTAGGCCGTTGGAGCCACGATGTCTAAAGTACAACACTTGACCACACTTTACTTTACATAGTCTACAAAGCCTCTAGGTAAGGAATAATATCTATATGGATCGGGACAGGCCCCGCCTCATGACCAACTATACAATATAAAATATAGGCTCTAGACACACAAAGCACCGAAGCAACTTGGAGCTCAATAACAACAGCTGGAAGTCCTGTACTCCTACTGGGGTGATCTAGTAGCTCTTATACGTGCAACATGAAATACAGGGCTCCTGTAAGGGACGTCAGTACAGGATAATGTACTGAATATGTAAGGTAGGAAGTACTATATATGAAATAAGAACTCAAATAAAATCATACACTGGTGTGTAAGGATAAAAAGACCACCTTTAGTCATATTGTAGAATCATGTACTTTATGTTCTTTCTATTACTTTACCTTTCTTTATTGTATAATTTGTGCACAATATATCATGTAAATGACCAGCTGATCAGAGGTAAATCAATATCGGGATCGACCCGTGCTAGGCTTTCCTGTCACCCTTGGGATACCCCCGTAATATGGGATCGACCCATGCTAGGTGATTCTTCCACCCATGGGATACCACCCATCAATAAACAACTTTGAGTTATCTTTTATTTACTTTTGTGATGATTCTTTTGGTGGTCATAACATTTAGAGCTGTAGAAATATAGACATAACATGTGACATATAAACAGCCACACAAGATAACACCACAATGTACAGAGAGTTACACAACTAATGAAATGTATAGGAGATTAAACAACACATGGACTTTATTTGGTAAAAAGGAACGCATGTATCTTTGGTACCCAAGTACGTATGCAGATTTGACAATGACAATTTATGGGAACATATGAACATGGTAAGGAGTGGAGACACAGTTATTAGTTATGTTGGAGTTGGTAAGTGCCTTTATGTACCAAGGAAGAACCTAGATTTCATGCCAAGTAATGGGAAACTAAGTAGCCTTACATACATCATTGTACTAAGGCGCTATTACCTTGGAGTAGTATCCTTTTCCTCCAAATACTTTTTACAATACAGTAGGTGATAAAACTAGTATTAGCAACTAACAAACACATCTTGGTAATCCAATTTCACCCAAAAATAATATCCGGGCAGCAAGCTCATAATTAGCAACCAAAGAGTATTCTTTCAATATTTCCACTCCCAATCATATTTTCTACTACACATTCTCATATACATATCATATCTAGCTTGTTTTAGTCCCATAACAGTGTTACAACAGCTCATAAAGTACAACATACAACAATTCTACACAATACGCAAGTAGGCAATGTAACATTACATCCTTTTGTTACATTTCGGCGTCACCCATTCCCAATCTGCTTCAATACTCAAGCAAACTGTCCTCAACATGTGTACACACAAAAACAGTCCTAAAACAGTCTTAAAACAGTCTCCAAGTAGATGGAAAACATGAGGCAACAATTCCCAATATTCAGTCTACAAATTCTTACTAAGAGTGCAATTAAGATATCATATAAGAACTCATTTTCGAAGAAGATAAAAATGGTCCAAGCCTTGTTAAAAGCATAAATATTACTTCATAATCCAACCAAACAACAAGAGAGAAGCTTCTTAATAAACAAGAAAAGTGTACAACAACCTTTGGAACACTTGCTGTCCCAAAATTCCTGCACAAGTGCAACCAGCATACTCTTCATGTTTTTCATGGAAATATTATACCAAACCATAGGTATTTTTACTTACCTTAGACCTCAAGGATCAGGTGCTCTTCAAGTACCCTAGAGGTGTGCCTTGGCTGCTTTACAAAGTGAAGAGAGAGCAAGGAGAAACTTTGAAGAAAATCTGATTTTTTGCTTTGAGAAAATGACTAAAAGTTGCTGGATTTTAGCCCTTTTTAAAGGGCCACCTTTGGCCGACTTTCTTTTGCATTTCAAGCCTTATTTTATTAAGGTGGTGATGTAGCAACTTGGCCCTTTCACTTGGGCCTTATTGGGCTTCATTTGGATGGGCTTTGCTGCAAATATTTCTCTTTTACACCCACTTAGTTTGGGCCCTATTTGTGAATTGGGTTGTGAATATAATTTGTCCCTTTTCTTATTCATCTTGGGCTGAAAATGTTGCCCTTTTATGATGCCAAACCATGGGCCCAAGTGAAATCCTTAACTCGGGGTCTATTCTTTATCGGACTTGAACAAATTTGGTGTTGGGCCTCATCTCCGTCTACCTAGCCTATTTAAGCTAAGCACGTGGGTGACTCACCTGCTAGCTTCTTAAGTCTCACAAGAACCTCATTTCTTTCACTTCATTTAAGGTCACGATCTCCTCAATTTGACTTAAAACTTATATACACTCAGTCATCTTGAGCGTTAGACGTACATATAGTCCTCTAATCTGAAATTCAAGCACTTGTTAAAAAAATGTGTGCTGATTTGACCCTGCCATATCATGTTTCATATGCATTGGACTAGTACATGTAAGATGTGGGGTGTTACAATATGCATGTAACCAATCTATCCTAAGAATGAAATGCTAATCTACCATATCAAGTTCAACAAAATCAAAAGGCAAGACTTTATGCAATATTGACACACTGGACAACTCCTATAAACTCTTTTAGAGAAAATGGACTCACCAACAAGGGTAGATACTTCAAAGTGAGTCATCCTTCTTCCTTACAAACAACAAAGTCGCACCCCAAGGTGAATTACTAGGCCTAATAAAATCCTTCTATAATAGGTCCTTCAATTGATCCTTTAACTCCGTCAACTCTGTCGGGGGCATGTGGTAAGGGGAAATAGAAATGAGTTGGGTATGGGGGAGGAGGTTTATACAAAAATCTATCTCACTTTTGGGAGGGACACAAGGAAGCTCAATGGAAAAGACATCAACAAACTCATTAACCACAGGAATCGACTCAATAGGAGGGACTCTAGACTCTACATTCCTAACCCTTGCAAGATCGTATATGTATCCCTTAGAAATTAACTCTCGAACCTTAAGACAAGAGATGAACCTACCCTTAACCACTGAATCCTGACCTACCCACTCAAGGACAAGATCATTAGTGAATTGGAACATAACCTTATGGGTTCTACAAGTAATATATCCATGTAACCAATCTATCCCAAGAATGATGTCCAAATCTACTATGTCAAGTTCAACAAAATCATAAGGCAAGACTTTATACAATATTGTATACTGGAAAATCCCTATAAACTATTTTAGAAACGATGGACTCACCAACGAGGGTAGATACTTCAAAGGGCTCACACAACAACCCAGAATGTATATGAAGTCTATTCACAACAAAAGGAGTCATGAAAAAGAGAGTGGCACCCGAATCTAATATATCATATACATCAAAATTGTAGATCTTTAACATACCGATAACAACATTGGGTGCTTCATCCACGCCTTGCCTCTCTTGAAGAGCATAAAACTTGTTATGACATGGACTACCTCCTTGTTGGCCACCTTGTGCCCTTTGGTTCTTTGTGAGCACTTTATCCTTGAAGATGACCATCTCTACCCTTGATTGGACAATTCACAATCTTTTGTCCCATCATGCCACACCCAAAGAAAGCACACATGTTCCTCAAACATGCACCACTATGATTCCTTCCACATTTTGGGTACTTGGAAGAGTCATTCGACCATTGCCAGCTTGAGCTCTAAATTTGGCATCCTATCATTAGTAAACCTTTGGCATTGAGCATTAGAGGACCCTTGACCTTGGAATTTGTGGCCTTGTTTAAACAACCACCACTAGCACCTTGAAATCCACCATCATAACAAGCCCTCTTGGACTCTCCACTCCTCCTCTTTCTAAGCTTTTCTCCTTCAAGTTGTTCGGCATAAGATGAGCTAAGAAAAGTCTATATATCTTATGAGCATGTAGTGCGGCATTCTTCTTTGATCATATCACACACTCCAGATAAAAACTTGTGCATCCTTGCCCTAGGATTTCGAGCCATTGAGGTGCATACTTTGAAAAATGGTCGAATTTAAAGGGATATTCCCTAACACTCATGGAACCTTGTTTGAGTTTCATAAACTCCATAATCTTTGCCTCACTTAGCTCCACGGGAAAGAAACAATTGAGAAAAGCGGCCTGGAATTCTTCCAAAAAGATAGGCTCTATATTCACCCTCTCTCTCTTCCATTGAACAAACCACAACTGAGCAAGGTCCTATAGTTGAGGCTGCTAGTCCTACTTTCTCATCCGAGCTTACCTCCATAATGCAAGAACCTTGTATACCTCATTGATGAATTTTAGGGGGTCTTCTTCAACTTTGGAGCCATAAAACTCTCAATCCCCTACTCTTGAAGTGAGGGTAGGAGCATGAGGAGCTTAATAACCTTGGTTGGCCACAATCCTTGCCAATAAAGTGACTACATTTCAATATTTGGCATGAGTGACCCCTTCTTCTCCTTAGGGGACTTGTGGAGTTGGAGGGGCCAGTTCACCCTCTTGAGTGGGAGATCTTTGTGCCGCTCTTCTTTGAGGCATTATATAAAGTAGCAAAAGATCATCCGGTAGAAATAGGAAGTCTCAATTTTAACTCCTAAAGCACGACATAAAATTTGAAGAAGTGAATCATTCCTAAAATGCCTCATAGCCTCTTATTCATAGTTGTGGCATGCGTCACAACCATGAACAAGACTCTACTTGACGTAGTGTGTTGAATCCAAGGACTTTTTACTAACCTAGGGCTCTGATACCAAACTTTTCACGATCCAAGCCTAGGGTCTAGACGTAACACGACGAATGGGAAAGACAAACAAGGCTCCTAAGCATACATGGCACAACATTGTTTGAGGAAGCGTAATTAAACAACAAACACATAAATTCTGGGGGAAACGAGATTTTGGACTCAAACTATAGGGATGTTTTAGAGAAGAGGATTAGTATGGAGTTCACATAGCAAATAATATCTAAGGATGGGTAAGTATGACTCACGCTATGGGGTTATTAGGGACGTAGGACTTCAATCTCATTAATAACATACAATATGTATAAAAAGGGGATAATGTCTAAGGAAGTCTTCCATAACAAATAGACATAACAAGAGCCGAGCTCATACCATAGAAATCCATACCTAATAACACCTCTAAGATGAGTGGAACGGGGGCCAAGAGACCTGGACTCACCTACAAAAGATAAATATCCATTAATATACACTTAATAAAGCATGAAAGTAAATGGATATTGTCCCATAAATGGAGAACTCACCACAAGTAATCTTTGACCGAACCATCTAACCATGTGGAGGAGAAGGATGAATAGGAGTTTCGATCCCTACATTGTGAGTTTATGTAGGCAAAAGAGTATGTGTTAGCACATGGAATATACTGAGTATATAGAGTGTGAATGCGACGAGGGGCATAATCTATATTGAAACAATATGCGTATTCTGAAAAAACGGATAAAAAAACAACATGTCATGAATGATAGATTCTTAGTCTAAATGTTCATGCGGAATCATCAAGTCACAAGATATATCATACATAAGTGGGAGAGGACCATAAGTGACTTGTAAGACCAAGAAAGCTACTACTTGGAATTTTGATATTCACTCCACACCAAATAAGGAGTGGTCTACTTTGTCAAGGTAAACCAAACAATCACCTTACGTCTTGGCTTTTTTGGAAAGTATCTCCACATAGCCCTTACCTTATGGCATAGCCTATTCAGTAGGTGCCATCTATTATCTAAACCTTACAACATTGCTTTTTTGGTTGGAAAAAGCCCATGTATGGAATCAATATATGAACCTATGGTGGCATAGAGTTTAGGGAAAATGGGGGACTACCAAGGTACTCTCGATGCTAGGTCACAATCCTATGCAAATACTTGAATCATAATCATTCTTATATTAATAAAAGTCTAAAAAAATCATAATTTACTTCTTGGAGTAGCTCATTTAGACGTAGCTTATAACATCAATGATAGGGCTTTACACTATCCTTAACATTCATATCGTGCTCATGAGCTCTTATAATACTTGTTTGCCCTCTTATTAGTCTCGACATGCGTAACATATATATCTTGCCATAAGGCATCCATTACATAAGAAACTTGGCATGCATCTTTAATCATATTATGGTGGGTACATGTACATAATTTATAAACCATGCAATTTAAGAGTAAATGACATGAGAGGAGTAAAATAGAATCACTTAAGCATTATTTAAAATAACCAACCAAAAGCATAAGAAGACTTGGCTAGGTTATCATAAAACCTTCGTTTAAATCATAGATTTTGTAACACTCTATATTTTCTACGTATTAGTCCCACTTATATGAAACTTAGCGTAGACTTATGGTACAAGTAAGGGGCTACATTTTTTTAAGGGTGGTAATAATTTGAATTGGATCGAGAGTTGTTGTGACATCCCACATGTTTCAGCGGGTGTAAATCCAAGATAAACTCGACGAAAGCATTTAAATCTGAGACGATAAGGTGTTATTTGAGCTAAAAGTCTAAAGTTGAATATTAAGATGCAATATATGGGATTATGATTTAGAAAAGAGGTAAGACAACAAGCTGCTTTCTTGACTTAATGAGGCAAGTAGGTGCATCACCTATTTAGACTTTTTGACCAGCCCAAAAAGCCAAGTAGGTGTACCACCTACTAAGACTTGTTTGGTCATATTATAGGGCCCAAGGTCACTAACCATTTACTTGAAATTTCTTGCCCAACCCAAATGAAGTAAAAAAAAGGAAAGAATGGGCAGCCAAGGCCCAATAAGTAGAGACCCATAAAGTCCCAACTTAAAAAGCCAAGTAGGTGCATCACCTACTTGGTAAAATTTGGCCAAATATTAAGTCAGCCTAAGCTTGTCCCTTTATAAGGGAATGTAAGCAGCTCTTGTTAGCCATTTTACACTTGAGGAGAAATCTGATTTTTAAGGTTCTCTTTCTTCCCCTTCTATTTTCATATAGCAGCCATAAAAAAGGCTTAGGGTTCTTGAATATTATCCCCATCTCAAGCTAGGATTGAAGGAGAGTTTAGCCTTTGGAAAATATGAACTAAGACAAAAAGAATCCCTCACAAGTAAGGTAAGTTGCTGCACTTTTCTCCCTCTCTTGTGCTTGAGTTAATTAGGGGATTGTTTATGTGTCAATGAGGTTGGAGAGGTCCTATTTATATGAGGTAATCTTGTGGGAAGGTTTGTTGGTGGTTTATGCTTGTTGGGACAGCCATGGAGGGGAGTCCCCTATTACTTTAATTGTGAGCTCCTTTTTGGA
This sequence comes from Solanum rostratum, assembly GCA_029948455.1. Taxonomy (NCBI): domain Eukaryota; kingdom Viridiplantae; phylum Streptophyta; class Magnoliopsida; order Solanales; family Solanaceae; genus Solanum; species Solanum rostratum. The sequence goes on from CM057055.1 coordinate 19,469,850, forward strand.
ATTTAAAGTGGAATGTTAGTAGAAACTCATGAGAAAGATAATTGGACGCCATAAGTTCACATTGCTCCTACTTCATAATAATATTTAGAGGTTGTTTTGTGAATACGATGGTAAGAGGTGTGGCCATGAATGCAATTAGCGGAGAAGAAGTTGAAGGAACACCCTTAGGTTGGTAGTTACGGGCTTGCTGCCCAGGTATAACTCGTGAGTGTGAATGAACTGCCTACATGTGTTTATTCACTACTAATACTAGTTTCATCACCTACTCAATTGTAGATAAATACTTGAAAAAGGGGAGATTACATTGCAGTGATAACGAGGTGGCACGACAAGGTATGTAAGGCTATCCTATTCCATATTCTTTGGCATGAAATCCAATACTAGTGTCACTATCAACTAGTGAGCTTCCTAAGAGCTATTCCATGGCAGTGTTGTTCATTAATAAATCTGTAGCTTACTCTCCCAAGCACTAGCATGAGAGTCCACTCCCATCTGTGAAGCCAAACTTATCATTAAAACTCCTAAGTAGTATGTCAATATCACACTTGTTTCCTATATTCTGCTGCCTTAAGAGACTATTATTCTATTGTATGTTACTGGTACATAGTTCCGAAGCTTGAAAATCATCGTGACCACAAAAGTGAAAATGTCAAAGTATTAAATGATAACTCAAAGCAATGTTCATAATGTGTGGGTGGCAGCCCAGGGGCAAAAGCCTAGCATGGGTCGATCTCACTTGATTCATGAGGGTGGCAGCCTAGGGGCGAAAGCCAAGCATGGGTCGATCCCGATTTGTATAGCTATGAGGACAGCATCGCAGGGGTTAAAATGCCTAGCATGGATCATCCTCTTTTACCACCGATCAGCTGGTCATTCGTAATACATGCCTAAAAGGAAATTATAAAGTAGTGACGAGTAAAGAAAAGGATGTGATGTACAGAACTCCACAAGTATAATAAAGGCGGTCTTTTACTATGCGTTGCACATTTATATCTTGCTACTTGATTTTACTTGAAACCTACTTTACATATACTATTGCCTTACATATTCAGTACATTATCTTTTACTGACGTCCCTTACAGGGGACTTGCATTTCATGCTGCGGGTACAGGAGCTAGTAAGTCTTCTCAGTAGGAGTAGAGAATATCCAGCAGCTATTACTGAGCTCCAGGTTTCTTTGGGGCTTTGTGCGTCTAGAGCTTATATTTTTGCATTGTATAGTTGGTTATGAGGCGGGGTTTGTCACGGTCCTTATAGATATTGTTCTTTATCTAGAGGCTTTGTGGACTATGTAAAGAAAAGTGTGGTCATGTATCATACTTTAGACATAGTGGCTCCAATGGCCCAGTCATACGCGTTTCCCTTTGGCTTGTTGTTACTGTCTACTTTCTCGAAAGTATATTGAATGTGGAAGCCCCTTGTAATGTTTATAGACAGTGTATGGTTATATGTTGGTTCTCCCGAGCCTTATCGGTAACGAGTGCCAGTCCGCCTTAATGGGACTTTGGGCGTGAAAAAAGTGGTATCACAGCGGGTCGTCCTAGGGAGTCTACAAAGCCGTGTCCATGTAGAGTCTTGTTTATGGATGTGTTGTGCACCACATTTATAAACAAGGCTACAGGACATTTAAGAGTTGTCACATTCTTTTCATTCTCTAGATAGAGCCATTATAATAGGTGGATTATATCTAACCCCTAAATGGTTTGTGTTTATATATAGCAAAAGATGCCTGTCACGAGGAGAAGAAGTACTGGTAAGCAGATAGATGTTGGAGAAGGGACGAGTCAATCACGAGCTAGGCCTAACCAAAGTGAGGTTCCAGATGAGTCCTTATCACAGAGTTCCCCGACTCCTCTACCTCCGGAGGAGCTAAGGAGGGCAGCAGCACCTCAAGAGCCTCCTATTAATGCAACTGACAAGATTTAAGGAATGCGGTCCAATTATTGACTCGTATAGTTGCTGGTCAAGGGCAAAGGCAAGATGGTCCAGTTGTAGGTACTGGTGGTGCATATAGAGCAGTTAGCACACGAATATGTGACTTCCTTAATTTGGATCCTCCTTCATTCACTGGGTCAGATCCAAAAGAAAATCCACAAGACTTTGTTGACCAGATCCAACTGACCTTGGATGTTATGCATGTTAGCGGCATAGAAGCTGTTGAGCTAGCAACATATAGATTGAAAGGTGTAGTTGTGTTGTGGTACAAAGCCTGGAAGCAATCCAGGGGTGTAGATGTACCTCCAATTGGTTGGAAAGAGTTCAAAAAGGCATTTCTTGACCACTATTTGCCATTGGAGATTCGAGAGGCCCGTGTAGACCAATTCTTAAATCTCCACCAAGGGGCTATGAGCGTGAGGAAATATAGTCTCCAGTTTACTCCTTGGCCAGGTATGCTCCTAGCATGGTCGCTACTATGGAGGATCGAGTTCATCGATACGTGGACAGATTAGATTCATATCTGGTTAGAGATCGTACCATTGCTTCCTTGAATAAAGACATAGATATAGCAAGGATGCAAGCTTTTGCACAAAAGTTGGAGGATCAACGACAAAGGAGGAGGATACAAGAGTCGGAAAGAGCGCAGTCCAAGAGGGCTAGATCGACGGGGCAGTTTACACCATCCCAAAGTGAGTTCAGGTCTCGATTTTCTAATAGATCACCCGGGCCATCATTCTCCTATTCTACAGCTAGTGCTCCACCCCGATATCAGGGGTCTCGGGGAAATCAGTTTAGTAAACAAGGTAAAATCCAAGGTTCACGAACATTAGAGCACCAAGAGCAGGGGTATGAGCCAATCAAGACCTCCTTGACAGCCTTGTAAGCAATGCAAGAGGACTCATCTAGGTGTGTGCTGGTTTGGGACGGATGTTTGTTTTTGGTGTGCTATACAGGGTCATATGATGAGAAATTGCCCTCAAAGGGATACGGGTGGTATGGCCCAACCTATTGGGTCAGTTGCGGCATCATCATCGACAATGCCTTTATTAGGTAGGGGTCCGCAATTGTCTTCAGGTCGTGGTAGGGGTGTTAGAGGAGCAGCTAGTTCTAGTGGAACTCAAAATCGCACGTATGCTCTAGGAGATTGACAAAATTAGGAGGCTTTCCCTGACGTGGTTACAGGTACATTGTCCATCTTTTCGCATATTGTATATGCACTAATTGATCCAGGGTATCGTATGTTACTCCATTAATTGCTGATAAGTTCAAAAGGTACCAGAATTATTGACTAAACCATTTGAAGTGTCTACACCAATCGGTGTGTCTATTATAGCTAGGAGGGTCTATCGTAATTGCATAATAACTATTTGTGATCGTGACACATTAGCTGACCTTGTCGAGCTAGAAATGATAGATTTTGATGTTATAATGGGTATGGATTGGTTGGCTTCTTGTTATGCCATGGTGGACTGCGAACTAAGATGGTGCAGTTCCATTTTCCAAAAGAAGCAGTCCTTGAATGGAAAGGTAATATTGGGGCACCAAGAGGTAGGTTTATTTCCTATTTTAAGGCAAGGAAGATGGTATCCAAAGGCTACATATGCCATCTCGTCAGGATAAGAGATACAGATGCAGATCCCCCAACCCTTCAATCTATTATGGTGGTAAATGAATTTCCTGATGTTTTTCCTGAAGACCTCCCAGGGTTGCCTCCCGAACGAGAGGTTGAGTTTGGTATTGATGTGCTTCCAGATACACAACCTATATCCATTCCCCCATATAGAATGGCCTCGGCAGAATTACGGGAGTTAAAGGGGCAGTTAAAAGATTTGCTAGAAAAGGGATTTATAAGGCCTAGTATGTCCCTTGGGAGCACCAGTTTTATTTGTACGCAAGAAGGAGGGTTCGCTGAGGATGTGCATTGACTACCAATAGTTAAATAAGGTGACGATAAAGAATAAATATCCCCTCCCTAGGATTGATAATTTATTTGATCAGTTACAAAGTGCTAAGTATTTCTCAAAGATTGACTTGAGGTCGGGGTATCACCAAGTGACAGTCAAAAATCAAGACATACCCAAGACAGTTTTTTGAACACGGTACGGTCATTTCGAGTTCTTATTCATGTCATTTGGCCTAACAAATGCCCCCCTGTTTTTATGGATTTGATGAATAGGGTGTTTAAGCCATTTTTGGATGTGTTTGTGATAGTATTCATAGATGATATTTTGGTGTATTCGAGATCAGAAGGAGATCATGCTAATCACCCGCGACAAGTATTACAAGTTCTTCGTGATCGTAAGTTATATGCAAAGTTTTCTAAGTGCGAGTTTTGGTTAAGATCTGTGGCATTCTTGGGGCACATTGTATCTGATGAAGGAATAAGGGTTGATGCCCATAAGATAGAAGTTGTGAAGAAGTGGCCAAGACCTACAACACCAACGGAGGTTCGTAGCTTTCTTGGGCTGGCAGGTTATTATAGAAGGTTTGTTGAAGGATTTTCTTCTATCTTTGCACCTTTAACAAAGCTAACACATAAGGCAGCTAAATTTCAGTGGAGCGATGCATATGAAAGAAACTTCCAGAAGCTGAAAGACAAATTGACGACCGCACCTGTATTGGTACTTCCTGAAGGGACTGAAGGTTATGCAGTATATTGTGATGCTTCGGGAGTGGGCCTAGGATGCGTTTTGATGCAGCATGGTAAAGTAATAGCCTATACCTCGAGGCAATTGTGTCCACATGAGAAAAACTATCCAACCCATGATTTGGAGTTGGCAGCAGTTATATTTGATTTGAAGGTATGGCGCCATTATTTATATGGAGTTCATGTTGACGTATTTACCAATCACAAGAGCCTACAATACATCTTTAAGCAAAAGGACCTGAACCTAAGGCAGCGAAGATGGCTTGAGCTATTGAAAGATTATGACATCGATATTTTGTATCACCCCGAAAGGGCAAATCTGGTAGCGGATGCTTTAAGCCGCAAAACAATGGCAAGCACTTTTGGGCAGTCCACAATAAGACAAGAGGTAAGCAAGGATCTACAACAATTAGCTAGCATGGGGGTTCGCCTTCTTGAATCTCCAGATGAAGCAGTTATTGTGCAAAATGCAGTGGAATCATCGTTGATGACGGAGTTGAAAGAGAAACAGTACACAGATCCCACTCTATTACGGCTTAAGGAGAATGTACAACAAGGTATGACAAAGGCATTTGAACTCAAGCAAGAAGGAATACTTCGATGTCAAAACAGATTGTGCGTACCTGATGTAGATGGGCTAAAAAGAAGAATTATGATGGAAGCACATCATTCAAGATATTCAGTGCATCTGGGCTCAACCAAAATGTATCATGAGTTGAAAGAAGTATATTGGTAGGGGAAATGAAGAAGGATATTGCAAAATTTGTGGCTCAATGTCCAAATTGTCAACGAGTCAAGATAGAGCACCAAAAGCCTGGAGGTTATTTGCAGCACATAGAACTTCCGATTTGGAAGTGGGACATGGTCAACATAGATTTTGTTACTGGGTTTACCTCGCTCATTTTGAACGTTCGACTCCATTTGGGTAGTTGTTGATAGGCTCACTAAATCAGCACATTTCCTGCCGGTCAAAACTACTTATACAGTCGAAGAGTATGCAAGATTTTACATTAAAGAGATAGTTCAGTTGCACGGAGTGCCAATCTCTATTATATCTGATAGGGGAGCTCAATTCACTGCAAATTTTTGGAAGTCATTTTAGAGAAGTTTGGGGACGCAAGTGAATTTAAGTACAGTCTTTCACCCTCAATCAGATGGTCAAGCAGAACGCACAATCCAAATGCTTGAGGATATGCTTCGGGCTAGCGTATTGGACTTCAAGGGTAGCTGGGATGATCATTTGCCACTTATTGAATATGCTTACAACAATAGCTACCACTCGAGTATCAAAATAGCACCTTACGAAGCCTTGTATGGAAGAAAGTGTAGATCACCAATCGGCTGGTTTGAAGTAGGTGAAACTACCTCATTTGGACCAGATCTCGTTCATCAAGCTATGGAGAAAGTTAAGATAATACAACAACAACTAACGGCAGCTCAAAGTCGACAGAAATCATATGTAGATATTAGAAGGAGAGGACTAGAATTCTCCATAGGAGATTGGGTGTTCTTGAAGGTGTCTCCAATGAAAGGGGTAATAAGGTTTGGCAAAAAGGGAAAGCTAAGTCCACGCTACATAGGACCATATAAGATTGCTAGAAGAGTTGGTCAAGTTGCATATGACTAGAGCTACCCCAGGAGCTCTCCGCAGTTCATCTAGTGTTTCATGTTTCAATGCTTCGAAAATGCATAGGTGACCCCTCCCGTATCACTCCAATCGAAGATGTACAGGTTACAGAAGATCTCACTTATGAGGAAGTACCCATTGCTATTCTGGATCGACAAATTAAGAAGTTAAGGAATAAGGATGTAGCTTCCGTGAAAGTACTATGGAGGAAGAAGCAAGTAGAAGAGGTTGCCTGGGAAGCAGAAGAAGCAATGAAATCCAAGTACCCCCATCTCTTTAAGTCCACCAAGAAGGAGGAGGAAAAAAGGGTCGGAGTTGAGGCATTGATAAGTAAGTATGTGTCTGTATGTATCACATGATTAATAGTAGTATGTAGCTTAGCTTGAACTTGTTTGGGCCGACTAACTACACTATCATTCGAGGACGAATGTTCCTAAGGGGAGGAGGATGTAACACTCCATATTTTCTACGTGTTAGTCCCACTTATATGACACTTAGCGTAGGCTTATGGTATAAGTAAGGGACTACATTTTTTATAAGGGTGGTAATAATTTGAATTGGATCGAGAGTTGTTGTGATATCCCACATGTTTCAACGGGTGTGAATCCAAGATGAACTTGACGTAAGCATTTAAATCTGAGACAATAAGGTGTTATTTGAGCTAAAAGTCTAAAGTTGAATATTAAGATGCAATATATGGGATTATGATTTAGAAAAGCGGTAAGACAACAAGCTGCTTTCTTGACTTAATGAGGCAAGTAGGTGCATCACCTATTTAGACTTTTTGACGAGCCCAAAGGGCCAAGTAGGTGTACCACCTACTAAGACTTGTTTGGCCATATTATAGGGCCCAAGGTCACTAACCATTTACTTGAAATTTCTGGCCCAACCCAAATGAAGTAAAAAAAAGAAAAGAATGGGCAGCCAAGGCCCAATAAGTAGAGACCCATAAAGGCCCAACTTAAAAGGCCAAGTAGGTGCATCACCTACTTGGTAAAATATGGCCAAAAATTAAGGATTAAGTCGGCCTAAGCTGGTCCCTTTATAAGGGAATGTAAGCAGCTCTTGTTAGCCATTTTACACTTGAGGAGAAATCTGATTTTTAAGGTTCTCTTTCTTCCCCTTCTATTTTCATATAGCAGCCATAAAAAAGGCTTAGGGTTCTTGAATATTATCCCCATCTCAAGCTAGGATTGAAGGAGAGTTTAGCCTTTGAAAAATATGAGCTAAGATAGAAATAATCCCTCACAAGTAAGGTAAGTTGCTGCACTTTTCTCCCTCTCTTGTGCTTGAGTTAATTAGGGAATTGTTTGTGTCAATGAGGTTGGAGAGGTCCTTTTTATATGAGGTAATCTTGTGGGAAGGTTTGCTGGTTGTTTATGCTTGTTGAGACAGCCATGGAGGGGAGTCCCCTATTACTTTAATTGTGAGCTCCTTTTTGGAATTTAAAGTGGAATGTTAGTAGAAACTCATGAGAAAGATAATTGGATGCCATAAGTTCACATTGCTCCTACTTCATGATAATATTTAGAGGCTGTTTTGTGAATATGATGGGAAGAGGTGTGACCATGAATGCAATTAGCGGAGAAGAAGTTGAAGGAACACCCTTAGGTTGGTAGTTACAGGCTTGCTGCCCGGTTATAACTCGTGAGCGTGAGTGAACTACCTACATGTGTTTATTCACTACTAATACTAGTTTCATCACCTACTCAATTGTAGATAAATACTTGAAAAAAGGGAGATTACATTGCAGTGATAACGAGGTGGCACGACAAGGTATGTAAGGCTATCCTATTCCACATTCTTGGGCATGAAATCCAATACTCGTGTCAGTATCAACTAGTGAGCTTCCTAAGAGCTATTCCATGGCAGTGTTGTTCATTAATAAATGTGTAGCTTACTCTCCCAATCACTAGCATGGGAGTCCACTCCCATCCGTGAAGCCAATCTTGTCATTAAACTCCTAAGTAGTATGTTAATATCACACTTGTTTCCTATATTGTGCTGCCTTAAGAGACTATTATTCTATCGTATGTTACTAGTACATAGTTCCGAAGCTTGAAAATCATCATGACCATCAAAGTAAAAATCTCAAAGTATTAAATGATAACTCAAAGCAATGTTCATAATGTGTGGGTGGCAGCCCAGGGGAAAAACCCTAGCATGGGTCGATCTTACTTGGTTCATGAGGGTGGCAGCCCAGGGGCGAAAGCCTAGCATGGGTCGATCCCGATTTATCTAGCTATGAGGACAACATCCCAGGGGTTAAAATGCCTAGCATGGGTCGTCCTCTTTTACCACTGATCAGCTGGTCATTCGTAAGACATGCCTAAAAGGAAATTATAAAGTACTGACGAGTAAAGAAAAGAATGTGATGTACATAACTCCACAAGTATAATAAAGGTGGTCTTTTACTATGCGTTGCACATTTATATCTTGCTACTTGATTTCACTTGAGTTCCTACTTTACATATACTATTGCCTTACATATTCAGTACATTATCTCGTACTGACATCCTTTACGGGGAACCTGCATTTCATGCTGCAAGTAGAAGAGCTAGTAAGTCTGCTCAGTAGGTGTACAGAATATCCAGCAGCTGTTATTGAGCTCCAGGTTATTTCGGGGCTTTGTGCGTCTAGAGCTTATATTTTTGTATTGTATAGTTGGTTATGAGGCGGGGTCTGTCCCGGTCCTTATAGATGTTGTTCTTTATCTAGAGGCTTTGTAGACTATGTAAAGAAAAGTGTGGTAATGTATCGTACTTTAGACATAGTGGCTCCAACGGCTCAGTCATACGCATTTCCTTTTGGCTTTTTGTTACTGTCTACTTTCTCGAAAGTATGTTTGAATGTGGAAACCCCATGTAATGTTTATACAAAGTGTATGGTTATATGTTGGTTCTCCCGAGCCTTGTCGGTAACGGGTGCCAGTCCGCCTTAATGGGACTTTGGGCGTGACAGATTTCATATGGCATTGCATTGCATAATAATATACAAGGATTAAACATCATAAAGTACCTTATAATATCATCAAATAAAGGTGTTCATAAGATTTCCATAAGTTATCATGACTTATAAGTAGATAAGGAAAAGGAATGGTTGAGATTTATGAAGGGAAGGCCTCCACAAATGAAAACCCACATACCTTGGTGTAATATAATGGAAGAAAAACGTATTTGAATGTGAGGAAACCGCAACCCTAGCTTGGACTCTTCTCTTGAAAGACTTGAGAAACTTGAAAGTGTTTTGGGGAGTTCGGGACTTGGACATATTTTTAAATGAAGGAGAATGGAGTATTTTAGGGTTAAATAGGGCCGAAAAGAGGTCATTTTGGGGTTAAAACAATGTAGCATAGGCTTAAGAAATTAGAAAATGACAAACTGCCCCTTCTTAAAATCTATCGAATAGGACCACGAGACCCCGATTACAGGTTGTGGTCCATTCCATGGGTCGGGAAAAGGTGTCTCATCTGGTATCATTTTGGACCCTCAAACACTATATGAATCTCAACCCACAACATGACTTACTGCCTGTCAATCAATGTACGAGTTATACTAGTATCTCGTACACCAAACTCCAGAAACCATCTTTTCACCAAGTTAACCTTCATTCCATGAGCACAATCTATGGAACATGGAATAACATGCCACCTATACACTCCTTTGTGCCAACTACTAATACTTAAAGAATTCCAGAATTCCTCTCTTACGCACTTTTATTGCTTCCAGCATATGGGGCCTTATACCCTGGGGTTGGGTAATTTGTTTGCCTGTAGGGGGATCTAATAGGCACCATCATGACTGGGATGGGTCGTGACAAGTTGGTACTAAAGCTTAAGGTTTACTAGGTCACATTTGTATAGAGTTACAATATAGTAGAGTCTTGTGGATAGATGCGAAAACATTCATGAATTATCTCTAAGATATGGGATATCTAGGAAACTTTGTGTGTTATTGATTCTTCTATTTTTGATATTGTCAATAGTCCTTCGATCTCATGGAATCTAATTTGATTCGTCCTTTTGTGCACATGCTGCATAGAGGTTACACTTTGGGCCGAGGTAGGGCTGCATCATAAGTCCCAGATAGGAAGCAGCCTCTAGAGCCTATAGAGCATTTACCGGATTTCCTCGAGTTTTAAAATCTTGATATGGAGCCTACATGCATTGAGATTGTTGGAGCCTCGGAGATAGGCTTCGTAATTGCTTACTTGCCTTGTGGTGATTGTGTATTGTACTATGGGATAGGTTGTTGAGGCTGGGACTCTAGCACTGATATATGTACGTTAGTTATAGTTTAAAGGTTATGTGGGCTATAAATACTCTCGATAAAGATTATAAAGGGAAGAAAGGTTATAACTAAGGTAAACTAAGCATTAATGCTATCTGTATACCCGTATTTGATTATGTAGCTGATAGGTTAACCTTTTGGGCTTCTTGATACTGATGAGTATGTGATACCTAGTATGTTTCTTGTTCTTTGTCATTTATGTAATGATTATACCCTATTAGAGGCTAAATGTATGCCTATACCCTGTAATTTGTACATAATGTTCATTTCAATACTTGACTACTTGAGTGGGTAGTATGAAACTGGTGTTATATAGTATTTAAGAGGTTGGCTAGCAGTTATACTCCTTACTACACCTTGTGACTCTATGCTTATGATTCTGCCGTTACGACCATGTTGATATACTATTCTCTTGATTCTCAAGAAACTGAATTGACATCCTGATTGTGAGATAAATGCTAAGCTGGAGTTTTAGTTGGGTTGCCGTTGCTGGTAGGGATATTTGTTGCGTTTATCAGTTGAGCTGCTTGCCATTCTTTCCTAGGGACTTGTTACAATTTTTAGCTAGCATTTATATTGTTGTTCTAATTCCTAGATGTACTTAAATGGGAATGTTGATCATTGTATCGAGTTACCTGGTCTTTGGGTTATGGTTCTAATACATTAGTGCGCCCATTTGAGGCCCAAATTAAGTGAAAAAGAAAAGTGCACGGGGAAGAGGCCCAACACCAAATTTGTCCAAGTCTAATAAAGTATAAGGCCCATGCTAAGGGTGTAAATTTGGCCCATGGTTTAGTATTAGAAAGAAAAATGTGTAACACCCCACATCTTACATGTACTAGTCCTATGCATATGAAACATGATACGACAGGGTCAAATCAGCAGACATTTTTAAGAGTGCTTGAATTTCAGATTAGAGGGCTATATGTACGTCTAACACTCAAGAGGACCCAGTGTATATAAGTTTTAAGTAAAATTGAGGAGACCATGACCTCAAATGAAGTGGAAGAAGTGAGGTGCTTGTGGGACTTAGGAAGCTAGCAGGTTAGTCACCTATGTGCTTAGCATAAATAGGCTACGTAGACAGAGATGAGGCCCAACACCGAATTTGTTCAAGTCCGATAAAGAATAAACCCCGAGTTAAGGATGTCATTTAGGACCATGGTTTGGCATCATAGAGGGACAACACTTTCAGCCCAAGATGAATAGGGAAAGGGCTAAATTTCATTCACAACCCAATTCACAAATAGGGCCCAAACTAAGTGGGTGTAAAAGAGAAATATTTGCAGTAAAGCCTATCCTATTGAAGCCCAATAAGGCCCAAGTAAAAGCGCCAAGTTGCTACATCATCACCTTAATAAAAAAAAGCTTCAAATGCAAAAGAAAGTCGGCCAAAAGTGGCCCTTTAAAAGGGATTAAAAAACAGCAATTTTAAGTCATTTTCACTTGGCCAAAAATCAGATTTCTTTCCAAGTTTCTCCTTGCTCTCTCTTCACTTTGTAAAGCAGACAAGACACACCTTTAGGGTTATTGAAGAGCACCTGATCCTTGAGAGCTAAGGTAAGTAAAAATACCTATGGTTTAGTATAATTTTTCCATGAAAAACATGAGATGTATGCTGGTCGTACTTGTGCAAGAATTTTGGACAGCATGTGTTCCAAAGATTGTTGTTGGAACATTGTTGTACACTTTTCTTGTTTGTTAAGAGGCTTTTACCTTGTTGGTTGGATGGATTATGAAGTAATATTTATGTTTTTGACAAGGTTTGGTTCTGTAGTGATGTAACAAAGCTGCTGGAACATTTTTATCTTCTGCAAAAATGAGTTCTTATATGCTATCTTAATTCCGTACTTAGTAAGAATTTGTGGACTGAATATCGGAAATTGTTGTCTCATGTTTTCCATCTACTTGGGGACTATTTTAGGACTATTTTTGTGTGTGAATATGTTGAGGACAGTTTGGTTTAGGTTGAAACAGATTTGGATGGTTGACGCCGAAATGTGGCGAAAGGACGTATTGTTACATTGCCTACTTGCGTGTTGTGTAGAGTTGTTGTATGTTGTACTTGATGAGCTGTTGTAAGCCTGTTATGTGACTAAAACAGGCTGGATGTAACATGTATACGACAGTGTGTGCTAAACAAAAATATGATTAGAGGTGGAAAGGTTGAAAGAATACTCGTGGATTGATAGTTAAAAGCTTGCTGCCCGAGTGTTTGTTTTTATGAGATTGGACTACCAAGATGTGTCTATTAGCTGCTAATACTAGTTTTATCACCTACTATATTATAGATAAGTATTTGGAGGAAAGGAATACTACTTCAAGGTAATAACGACATAGTACAACAGGTATGTAAAACTACTTGATTTTCTATTACTTGGCATGAAATCTAGGTTCTTCCTTGGCACATAAAGGCACTTACCAACTCTGACATAGCTAATAACTGTGTCCCCACTCTTTACCATGTTCATATGAATATTGGTGATCAGATCGTGGTATGTCAAGGAGCCGCTAAGGATCTACGTCAACTAGCCAATTTGGGAGTTCGCCTCATTGAAACTCCAAAGGAAGGGGTTGTTGTGCATAATGCTGCAAAGTCTTCATTGGTAATGGAGGTAAGAGAAAAACAGTTCAAGGATCCTATTCTACGACGAGTTAAGGAGAAGTTGAGTCAAGGTACAATGAAGGTCTTTGAACTTACACAAAATGGAGTACTTTATTGCCAAAATAGATTATGTGTTCCTAACATTAATGGACTAAGAAGGAGGATAATGGAAGAAGCCCATCATTCAAGATATTCCATCCATCCAGGATCAACTAAGATGTATCATGACCTGAGGGGAATTTTCTGGTGGGGAGGCATGAAAAAGGACCTTGTAGAATTTGTGGCTCAATGTCCGAATTGCCAACAAGTTAAGGTAGAGCACCAAAAGACGAGAGGCTATATGTAATGTATAGAGCTTCCAACATGGAAGTGGGATATGATTAATATGAATTTTGTTACTGGGTTGCCTCGCTCATTTCAGAAGTTTGACTCCATATGGGTGATAGTTGATAGGCTCACAAAGTCAGCACACTTCATGCCAGTTAAGAGTGATTATACAGCTGAAGAGTATGCAAAGTTATACCTCAAAGAGATAGTTAGGTTGCATGGGGTTCTAATCTCCATTATATCTGATCGGGGAGCTCAATTCACTGCACAGTTTTGGAAGTCCTTCCAAAGGAGCTTAGGGACACAAGTGAATTTAAGTACAGCTTTCCACCCTCAAATAGATGGTCAAGCAGAACTCACCATTCAAACACTTGAAGATATGTTGCGGACTTGTGCATTGGACTTTAAGGATAGTTGGGTGGATCATTTGCCAGTTATTGAATTGCCTATAATAATGCTACCATCCAGGCATCAAGATGGCACCTTATGAAGCTTTGTATGGAAGGAAATGCAGATCACCAATAGGATGGTTTGAAGTGGGTGAAACCACCTTGCTTGGTCCAGATCTAGGCATGGAAAAAGTCAAGGTAATACGACAGCAGCTAGAAACAGCCCAAAGTCATCACAAATTTTATACGGATGCTAGAAGGAGAGGACTGGAATTCTCAGTCGGAGATTGGGTATTTTTAAAGGTGTCCCCAATGAAAGGAGTTATGAGGTTTGGTAAGAAAGGAAAACTAATCCCACGTTACATAGGGACATATAAGATTATCAAAATGTTTGGACAGGTTGCGTATGAATTAGAGCTACCCCAGGAGCTTTCAATGGTTCATCCAATTTTTCATGTCTCAATGCTTCGAAAATGTATAGGTGACCCATCTCGTATCACTCCAATTGAAGATATGCAGGTTACGAAAGATCTCACCTATGAAGATACCTATTGCTGTCCTAGATCATCAAGTTAGAAAGCTAAGGAATAAGGAAATACCTTCCGTAAAGGTACTTTAGAGGAACCAACAAGTAGAATAGATAACGTGGGAGGCTGAGGAAGCAATGAGATCTAAGTAACCTTATATATTTGAAGCTAAAGAGGATATCCAAGATGCAAAGTTGAGGGATTTGTAGGTACGTGAATTTGAATTCTTATTATGTTGTCAAAAGTTTGTTTGATTGAAAGTTTGAACTTATATGACTTATCCCTTTTATGCTAACATTCGGGGACGAATGTTCCTAAGAGGGGAAGAATGTAACACCCCACATCTTACATGTACTAGTCTTATGCATATGAAACATGATACGATGGGGTCAAATCAGCACACATTTTAATAGTGCTTGAATTTCATATTAGAGGGCAATATGTACAATTAATGCTCAAGAGGACCAAGTGTATACAAGTATTAAGTCAAATTGAGGAGACCGCAACCTCAAATGAAGTGGAAGTAGTGAGGTGCTTGTGGGATTTAGGAAGCTAGCAGGTGAGTCACCTATATGCTTAACTTAAATAGGCTAGGTAGACGGAGACAAGGCCCAACACCAAATTTGTTCAAGTCTGATAAAGAATAAACCCCGAGTTAAGGATGTCATTTGGGCCCTTAGTTTGGCATCATAAAGGGACAACATTTTCAGCCCAAAATGAGTAGGAAAAGGGCCAAATTACATTCACAACCCAATTCACGAATAAGGCCCAAATTAAGTGGGTATAAAAGAGAAACATTTGCAGTAAAGCCCATCAATTGAAGCCCAATAAGGCTCAAGTGAAAGGGCAAAGTTGTTGGCATCACCACTTTAATAAAATAAGGCTTGAAATACAAAAGAAAATCGGCCAAAAGTGGCCCTTTAACAGGGGTTGAAAACCAGTAATTTTAAGTCATTTTCACTTAGCCAAAAATAAGATTTCTTTCCAAGTTTCTCCTTGCTCTCTCTTCACTTTGTAAAGCAGCCAAGACATAGCTTTAGGGTTCTTGAAGAGCACCTGATCCTTGAGATCTAAGGTAAGTAAAAATACCTATGGTATGGTATAATTTTTCCATGAAAAACATGAGGCGTATGCTGGTCGTACTTGTGCAGGAATTTTGGACAGCGTGTGTTCCAAAGATTGTTGTACATTTTTCTTGTTTATTAAGAGGCTTTTACCTTGTTGGTTGGCTGGATTATGAAGTAATATTTACGTTTTTGACAAGGTTTGGTTCTTTAGTGATGTAAGAAGGCTGCTTGAACATTTTTATCTTCCGCAAAAATGAGTTCTTATATGCTATCTTTATCCCGCACTTAGTAAGAATTTGTGGACTGAATATCGGAAATTGTTTTCTCATGTTTTCCATATACTTGGGGAATGTTTTTGGACTATTTTTGTGTGTGAATATGTTGAGAATAGTTTGGTTGAGGTTGAAATAGATTTGTAATGGTTGACACCAAAATGTAGCGAAAGGACGTAATGTTATGTTGCCTACTTGCGTGTTGTGTAGAGTTGTTGTATGTTGTACTTGATGAGCTGGATGTAACATGTATATGACAATGTGTGCTAAACAAAAATATGATTAGAGGTGGAAAGATTGAAAGAATACTCGTGGATTGATAGTTCAAATCTGCATATGTACTTGGGTATCAAAGATACATGAGTTCCTTTTTATCGAATATAGTCCATGTGTTGTTTAATCTCTTACATGTTTCATTTGACATGTCATGTCTATGTTGCTACAACTCTAAATGTTATGACCACAAAAAGTGTCATATCAAAAGTAAACAAAAGATTAATTGAAGTTGCTTATTAATGGGTGGTATCCTAGGGGTGGAAGAATCACCTAGCATGGGTTGATCCCATATTACAGGGGTATCCTAGGGGCAAAAGGAAAGCATAGCATGGGTCGATCCCGATATTGATTTACCACTGATCAGCTGGATTAAGGTAAGTAAACTATGCCTATGGATTTAGCATAATTCTCCCATGAAAAATAAGGGAGATACGTTCGTTATGCTTGTGCGAAATATTGGATAGCATGTTTCAAAAATTTGCTGCACACTTTTCTTGTTTAATTAATCGGCTTTTCTCTTCTGTGTTGGCTTAATTATGAATGGAGGTTGATGTTCTTAACAAGGTTTAGATCAAATGCTGCGCTATATTTGTTTTACTTAAAAACGACCCTTAGTGTGTTATCTTAAATGTGTTGTTAGTAGGAACTTGTGGGCTGATTGATTGGGGACTATGTTCTCACATCCTCGAAATATTTTTTGAATTTTTTGGTGTGTAAATATATTGAGGGAAGTTTGGTTGAATTTAGAACAGGTTAGAATTGTTGACATAAAAATATAGGGAAATGGCGTAATGTTATGCTACCTAATTGTGTGTTATGTGGAGTTGTAACGCGTGGTACTTTTTGAACTATTATAAGCATATTATGGGACTAAACCAAGATGGATATGTCATGTATATGAAGGTGTGTACTAGTCAAATGTGATTAGAGAAGGAAGAGTTGAAAGAACACCCTTGGGTTGATAATCATGGGCATGCTGCCCTAGTATTAATTTTTGGTGAGATTGGAATGTCAAAATGTGTGTATTGGCTACTAATACTAGTTTTGTCGCCTACTATTGTAGATAAATATTTGGAGAAAAGGAAGGTTACTTTGAGGTAATAGCAAGGTGGTACAACAAGGTATGTAAGGCTACTTGATTTTTTTATTAATTGGCATGGAATATAGATTCTTCCTTGGCGCATAGAGGCACTTACAAACTTTGACATAAATAATAACCGTGTCTCCGCTTGTAACATTTACATATTTTCCAATATATAGTCATTCTCAAATCTGAATATCACTTTTCATACCAAGATACATGAGTTCTCTTTTTAGATAAATAAAGTTCATATATAATTTCATCTCCTACACATTTCATTAATTGTGTAACCTACTCTCTTTTGTGGGATTTTATTGGTGTTGTTGTTGTTGTGTAACCTACTCTCTTTATTTTGGTATTGTCTTACATGATTATATACATGTTACTTGTAATCTTTATAGTCTTGCAGCTCAAAATGTTACGACCACCAATAGAATCACCTATAAAGTAAAGGAAAGATATACATAAAGTTGCTTATTGATGGTGGTATCCCAGGGGTGGAAGGATCACCTTGCATAGGTCTATCCCAATATTATAGGGAAGGGGGTGTATCCCAGGGGTAAAAGGAAAGCGTAGCATGGGTTGATCTGGATATACATTCACCACTGATTAGTAGGTCATTTGTATTATATATTATTCACAGATTGTAAATTAAAGAAAGGTAAAGTACAAAAAGGACATAAAGTACATGATTCCATAATATGAATAAAGGTGGTTATTTATCCTTGCATCGATGCATGATTTCATTTGAGTTCTTATTTCAGATATAGTACTTTTTGCCTTACATATTCAATATATTATCTCGTACTGACATCCCTCCCGGGGGACCTGCATTCCATGTTGTAGGTATAAAAGCTAGTAGATCTCCCTAGTAGGAGTACAAGATATCCAACTACTAATACTGAGCTCCAAGTTGCTTCAAGGCTTTTTGTGTCCAGAGCATACATTCTGTATTATATAGTAGCTAATCATGAGGTGAGGTCAGTCCCCACCCTTATTAGATATTATTCCTTATCTAGAGGCTTTGTAGACTATGTTAAATAAAGTGTAGTCATGTCTCGTATTTTAGGCATTATGGCTCCAACAGCCTAGTCATATGCATTTCCTTTTGCCTTGTTATTACTCTCTACTTTCCTGAGAGTAGGCTTAATATGGGAATACCGTATGATTTTTACAGATATTACATGATTACAGGTTGGTTCTCCCATGCCATATCGGCAATGGGTGTCAGTCCGCCTTAATTGGATTTTGGGCATGATAAAAGTGGTATCAGAGCAAGTCATCCTATGAAGTTTACAAAGTCGTGTCTCTATGGTGTCATGCTTATGGATGTGTTGTGCACCATATTTATAAGTAGGATGCTACATGGCGTTTTGGAGTTGTCACTTGATAAGTCGTGAAAATACGACTTTTACGACACTTACTACATAGAATTATTGTGAGTTCTTAAGCGTATTTGTTAGTTTAATATGCATTTTATGTTTGTTTTATAGGAAAAGAAGGATTTCATGGAATTATGGGCGTTGGACTGATTTGAGGTGATTTGAAGCTGGAATTTGCTTAAGCGTGAAGGGAGTTGATGGTGGATGACCTGGACACACCAAATCATTCATGTGTATGGCTGGAAAATCAACGCAAAGCAGAAAAGAAGGCTAAAAATGCTAATGTCACAAGCTATCTCGGAGAAATAATCAAGGCGCGTTGATAATGTTGCTTGTGGAGTGTATGCTGCCAATGATCAGTTACATGAAAATATGATGGGGGTGAGGATTGTGCTAAGGAAGTAACCAAAAGATCCAGGAGTGTACGGGACAAGACAGAACCAAAAAGGGCAAAGGAACACATTACAGGCATGTTCACGACCCGTGGTTGTTTACTGGTCGTGAACCTGGCCGTCCAGTTGAAGCTTCCAGGAACGTCTTCGAAACACTTCATCATGACCCATTGCACAAATCGTGGTGCACTCCACGAGCCGTGAGGGTGCTCGTGGGAAGCACCTAGGCAGCGAGAAAACAAGAAAAGCGAAGGCAAATTTCACGATTGCCTTCCACGACCCGTTTGCACCTTCACGGATCGTGAAGGTGTTTGTGAAGAAGGTGCCAATTTTGGACAGTTTCAGCATCAAGTAAGGCACTACGAAAGGGCCTGGGTGATCGTCAAGAGGACCACAGGGTGTGGTCCATTCCGTGAAACTTCATGCGACTGGAAATCCAAGTCCAATTAGGATTCCTTTCCTAGTCCAATTAGGCTTACTTTTTCTTATTCATTTTAGGAGAGTTTTAGCACTATAAATAGAACTTAGGTTTTATTTCTAAGAGACATCTTCCACCCCACGATTTGGGGCTGCTGGACACACCATTGAATGACATTTTTTTTCAGATTTTTTCTTCAAAAACAAGGCTGGACAGTCAGCACAAAGCCAACAAAGTTAGTTGTGAGTCTTTGATTATCATTTTGAGTCTTTAATTCTTGTTTTCTTCGCATTTTGGTATGTGAATTAAGAATTGATTTCTCCTCCCTTATAAGTGATTTTAACATGGATTACATAATGATTCTTGTTCTAAACCTAGCAAGTTCAATAATCTAGACCCACAACTAGGGTTGTGGGAACCATGACGTCTTAATGAAATAGGCAAAATGTAAGGTTTTATTGAGACTTGTATTGTAGGTATTGTGATTTCCTTTGCTTAAAAGTCTTTCTTCATGAGTGCACGCATTAAGAACTTGCCTGTATTCGTTAGTTGTCCGGAAGGAAATTAATTATTAGGAAAAGGGAATTACAGCAGTAGATAGAGGCGATCAACCTACGTTTAAGTCAATTGAGCCCCGAGAGAGGATGGTATACTTAGGCTTGGGGATTAGGTTGTATCTAAAGAACCTGAGACCGGGAGGTGATAGTTTTCTGAAATCCAAATCGAGGCTTAGTATTGAAAACATTCTGAGACCAAAAGGAGATGAATGACATACTTCTAGGAAGGACTGGGAGGTGAACTAGAGGTTACCTAACTCGCGTGATTTTGCATGCAATATAATGGACAATAAGCCCGATGTTAAATACTTAATCAGTATATGTCATGGGGACCGCAATTCCAAGTCATTATTAAACTGTCTAAGCCTTAGTTTATTTTATCTGCATTCGTACTCACAGTTAGGATATTAGTTAAAAAACACCCCATTTTTACTTTTTTGCATTGTTTGTTTTCTGGAAATAGAACCAACGATCGAAGTAGGATAACTAGTAAAGTTGCTTCAACCTATTCCATGTGGGGTCGACTACGACTCTTAGTTGGGTAAATATATTGCTAACGATATATTCTGTTAAAAGGAGTGTGTTTGAACGTTATCAAAAATGGCGTCGTTGCTAGGGAATACGGTTTTGAGATAATTTACTAGTTTTCTATTTAGGTTGTAGTTCTTATTTCTAGTTTTATTGTCTGTTTTTGTTTTAGTTTTGATAACTACGGGGGACAAATTACTACAAAACAAATGATGACATTCAAAGCAGTCTGTGGTGATAGGTGTACTCTTTCCAATAAGCTTTATACTAGCATCGGTTCTTGCAGGGATTTGATAGCTCTATTTATAGAGTTGCATAAGACTATGAAATCTTCGATGATACACTTTCTAAAAGCAAGAATGGATCTAATTGATGAGGTTAGTGCCAACTTGTTTGAGGAAGAAAATAGGCTTGTGAGAAAAGTTGAGGAGCTAAAATTGGATGGCCATCTACTTGATCATATTGTTATGGATGTTATGCCTGTTGAGAAGAGTACACTAGAGGTATGGGAGGCAGCAAATATGGGAGGCAGCAGATAATACTTTTAAAAACTCTAGTGCGTGTGAAAATGATAGTGAGAATAATGATAATAATAGAATTCATGAGTTAGGTTGTATCAGACCTCATTCCAATCATTTTTCTACGCTATGTTTGGATGATGAGATGTTAATCAAACTATCTGAACATGTGAAAGAATATGAGGAGGGACAATATGTTTATATTTTTGAATTTGTCAGGTCAAAGTTGAAAAATCACATTCCTCATTTAAAAGGCCAAAAATAACAAGGTATGATCTCTATTATTTGGTCTATTTATTTTTATCCCACCACCCCTGGAGCATAGTAAAAAATTGAAAAATAAGCTAGGGGTGCAGTTCATAAGTTCAAAGTGGAAAGTGGAAGGCAACATATGTGGATACCTGATGAAGTCTGAGTAATCAGGTACAGTACTACTGATGCCTCGGGCATCGCAGGTATGATCACTTCCTTTGTTTTATATATTGGTTTGACATGCATTGGGGTCAATGCATAAATTTTGGTAGGGAGTGGGGCATCCTGAACAATTGAATGATTAGATTAGGATAGGATCTTAGGCCATTTTTGTTATGAAGTCACTTAGCCTGAAATCAACCAACCAAATGAAATTGTTCCCGTTGAACCAAAAGTTGAGCTATAATAGACCTTTTCTTTCTAATCACCCAACTCACCTTCTTAATCTATCTGCAGATCTTTACTTTGGGCCTGGTCTCTCTAAGGATATTGTGAACCTCAACCTAGGCCAAAAGCCTAAGTTGAGGGTGGCTTACATTGGCCCTAGTCCTTTACAAAGATATTATGAACCTCAACTCAGGCCAAAAGCCTAAGTTGAGGATGGCTATTGTAAGAAAAATAGAAAAGTAAGTACGGAAAAGAGCCAAGTGACGAGAGGAGAAGAAAAGTTTGGGTGTGACCATGAATAAAACAAAAGAACGAAAAACAAAGAAAGAAAAAGAATGAATGAAAATGGAAATCACTCCCAACTGCTAAGATAGTTGGAAAATAGGGGTAATAAGAAATTTGGAGGCCAAATGTAGAGGCTAAGTCAAAACAGTGTCTTGAAGGGGAAAATTAGTCACTTTGATGTTAAATGTACCTCACCCTAGCCCGAGCCTACATTACAAGCCGCAAAAGTCCTAAAGTGATCCTAAGAAGGTCATTCGAGAGTCAAGGTGGTGAAAATAAGGGCAAGCATATGGTCTATACTTGTGTGTCAGTTGAAAATCTTTTGTGAGCGTGAGTGTCTACATTCTAGTCTCAGTTTTGCGTCTACATATTATGTTTGACACTTCGTTGTAGTGAGGGGCACTATCATTGCGCTATTTGGTTGCTATACTAACTGGTTCATCTTTGTTCTTGAGCCTATTTGTTCTAACTAAATATGGTGTAATGCTTAATTTGATCTATGTGAGTCTGCTTGGATGTGAACATATTGCAAGTTTACTTTTTGGGCATGATTTAATGATTGAGGGGTTGCTATGTACTTTTTGTTAAACACTTGTCTTTGCGCGTCGTTATGTTTTGACTTTGGTCATTGCTTGAGGACAAACAAAGAATCTAAGTTGATGGTGTTGATAAGTCATGAAAATATGAATTTTATGACACTTAATACATAGAATTATTTTGAGTTCTTAAGCGCATTTGTTAGTTTAATATGCGTTTTATGTTTGTTTTTAGGAAAATGAGAATTTCATGGAATTATGGTTGGACTGATTTGAAGCTGGAATTTGCTTAAGCGTGAAGGGAGTTGATGGTGGATGACCTGGACACACCAAATCATTCATGTGTGTGGATGGAAAATCAACGGAAAGAAGCAACAAAGACTAAAAATGCTAACGTCACAAGCTATCTCGCAGAAATAATCAAGACGCGTTGGTAAAGTTGCGTGTGGAGTGTATGCTGCCCATGATCAGTTACATGACAATATGATGGGGTGAGGATTGTGCTAAGGCAGTAACCAAAGGATCCAGGATTGTACGGGGCAAGACAGAACCAAAAAGGCAAAGGAACACACCATGGGCATGTTCACGACCCGTGGTGATGTTTAGTGGTCGTGAACCTGGCCGTCATGTTGAAGCTTCCACGAACGTCTTCAAAATACTTCATCATGACCCATTGCACAAATCGTGGTGCACTCCAAGAGCCGTGAGGGTGCTCGTGGGAGGCACCTAGGTAGCAAGAAAGGAAGAAAAGCCAACGCAACTTTCACAATTGCCTTCCACGATCTGTTTGCACCTTCACGGATCGTGAAGGTGTTCGTGAAGAAGGGGCCAATTTTTGACAGTTTCAGCATCAAGTAAGGCACCACGGAAGGGCCTGGGTGATCGTCAAGAGGACCACGGGGCGTGGTCCAGTCCGTGAAGCATCACGCGACTGGAATTATAAGTCCAATGAGGATTCCTTTCCTAGTCCAATCAGGCTTAATTTTTCCTACTCGTTTTAGGAGAGTTTTAGCATTATAAATAAAACTCGGGTTTATTTCTAAAAGACATCTTGCACCCCACGATTTGGGGCTGCTGAACACACCATTGAATGACAATTTTCCAGATTTTCTCTTCAAAAACAAGGCTGGACAGTTAGCACAAAGCCAACAAAGTCAACTGTGAGTCTTTATTATCGTTTTGAGTCTTTAATTCTTGTTTTCTTTGCATTTTGGCATGTGAATTAAGAATTGATTTCTCCTCCCTTGTAAGTGATTTTAACATGGATTACAAAATGATTCTTGTTCTAAACCTTGCAAGTTCAATAATCTAGACCCACAATTAGGGTTGTGGGAACCATGATGTCTTAATGAAATAGGCAAAACGTAAGGTTTTATCGAGACTTGTATTGTAGGTATTGTGATTTCCTTTGCTTAAAAGTCTTTCTTGATGAGTGCACATGCTTTGAGAACTTGCCCATATTCGGTAGTTGGCCAGAAGGAAATTAATGATTAGGAAAACGGAATTACAACAGTAGATAGAGGCAATCGACCTACGTTTAAGTCACTTGAGCCCGAGAGGGATAGTATACTTAGGCTTGGGGATTAGCTTGTATCTAAAGAACTTGAGATCGAGAGGTGATAGTTTTCTGAAATCCAAAGGGAGACTTAGTATCGAAATAATTCTGAGACCGAACGGAGATGAATGACATACTTCTAGGAAGGACTGGGAGGTGAACTAGAGATTACCCAACGCACTAGATTTTACATGCAATATAATGGACAATAAACCCAATGTTAAATGCTTAATAGTTATACGTCATGGGGACCGCAACCCTAAGTCATCATTAACTGTCTAAGCCTTAGTTATTTTGTTTGCATTCATACTCATAGTTAGGATATTAGTTCAAAAACCCCCCATTTTTACTTTTTCGCATTGTTTGTTTTCTGGAAATTTGACTAACGATCGAAGCAGGATAACTAGTAGTTGCCTATTCCCCGTGGGACCGACCCCGACTCTTAGTTGGGTAAATATGTTGCTAACAATCATCCATATTCTGTAAAAAGGAGTATGTTTGAACGTTATAAAAAATGGCGCCATTGTCGGGAAATACAGTTTTGAGATAATCTACTAGTTTTCTATTTAGGTTGTAGTTCAATTTTCTAGTTTTATTGTCTGTTTTTGTTTTTGTTTTGATAACTACAGGGGACAAAGTACTACAAAACAAATGATGGCATTCAAAGCAGTTTGTGGTGATAGGTGTGCTCTTTCCAATAAGCTTTATACTAGCATCTGTTCTTGCAGGGATTTGATAGTTCTATTCGAAGGGATCCATGAGACTATGAAATCTTCGATGATACACTTTCTAAAAGCAAGAATGGATCTAATTGATGAGGTTAGTATCAACTTGTTTGAGGAAGAAAAGAGGCTTGTGAGACAAGTTGAGGAGCTAAAATTGGAGGGCCACCTACTTGATCATATTGTTATGGATGTTATGCATGTTGAGAAGAGTACACTAGAGGTATGGGAGGCAGCAGATAATACTTTTAAAAACTCTAGTGCGTGTAAAAATGAGGGTGAGAATAATGATAATAGTAGAATTCATGAGTTAGGATGTATCAGACCTCATTCCAATCATTTTTCCACCCTATGTTTGGATGATGAGATGTTAATCAAACTCTCCGAACATGTGGAAGAATATGAGGAGGGACAACATGTTTATATTTTTGAATTTGTCGGGTCAAAGTCGAAAAATCACATTCCTCATTTAAAGGTCGAAAATCACAAGGTACGATCTCTATTATTCGGTCTGTTTATTTTTATCCCACCACCCTTGGAGCATAGTAAAAATATGAAAAGAAGCTAGGGGTGCAGTTCATAATTTCAAAGTGGAGGAAAAAGTGGAAGGCAACATATGTGGATACCTGATGAAGTTTGAGTAATGAGGTACACTACTATTGATGCATCGGGCATCGCAGGTGCGATCACTTCCCTTGTTTTATATACTGGTTTGGCATGCATTGGGGACAATTCATAAACTTTGGTAGGGAGTGGGGCATCCTGAACCCTTTGGAGTTTTTCTTGTCATGTTTCTTTTCTCTGAAAGGATATTATCTAGTAGAACTGGCATGTTTAGGTTGTTTCATTTGTGTAAATATAAGTGTTTATAAGAGTCTATAGTAACCCATAATTATTGCAAAAAATGCCCCAATTTAAAGGCAATTCAAAAAGCTTGTATATGCACGCATGCCATCCTGGCTAACTTATGTGATCCTTGTAAAGCATTGTATACATTGTCTAGTTGGCATCTTGATGAATGAAGCATGACTGTGTTGGTTAGTACTGAATAGTGTCGGATATGTGTCATGTGCGTGTGAGCTTATTTGCTTAATTCAATTGATGCACTTGTAAGCTAGAACTTCCCTTGTAAGTCTCACTAAACAATTGAATGATTAGATTAGGATAGGATCTTATGCCATTTTCATTGTGAAGTCACTTAGCCTGAAATCAACCAACCAAATGAAATTGTTCCCGTTGAACCAAAAGTTGAGCCTTAGTAGACCTTTTCTTTCTAATCACCCAACTCACCTTCCTAATCTATCTGCAAATCTTTACTTTGCCCCTGGTCTCCCTAAGGACATTGTGAACCTCAACCTAGGCCAAAAGCCTAAGTTGAGGGTGACTTACACTGGCCCTAGTCCTTTAAAAAGACATTGTGAACCTCAACTCAGGCCAAGTTGAGGGTGGCTATTGTAAGAAAAACATAAAAGTAAGTATGGAAAAGAGCCAAGTGATGAGAGGAGAAGAAACGTTTGGGGTGTGACCATGAATAAAACATAAGAGCGAAAAAGAGAAAGTAAAAAAATGAATGAAAATGGAAATCACTCCCAACTGCAAAGAAAGATGGAAAACAGGGGTAATAGGAAGTTTGGGGGCCAAATGTAGAGGCTAAGTCAAAGCAGAGTCTTGGAGGGGAAATTTAGTCACTTTGATCTTAAATGTACCAAACCCTTGCCCGAGCATACATTACAAGCCGCAAAAGTCCTAAAGTGATCCTAAAAAGGTCATTCGAGAGTCAAGGTGGTGAAAATAAGGGCAAGCATATGGTCTATACTTGTGTGTCAGTTAAAAATCTTTTGTGAGCGTGAGGGTCTACATTTGAGTCTCAGTTTTGCATCTACATATTATGTTTGACACTTTTTTGTAGTGAGGGCCACTATCATTGCGCTATTTGGTTGCTATACTAACTGGTTCATCTTTGTTCTTGAGCCTATTTGTTCCATCTAAATATGGTGTAATACTTAATTTGATCTATGTGAGTCTGCTTGGATGTGAACATATTGCAAGTTTACTTTTTGGGCATGAGTTTAATGATTGAGGGGTTGCTATGTACTTCTTTTTAAACACTGGTCTTTGTGCGTCGTTATGTTTTGGCTTTGGTCATCGCTTGAGGACAAGCAATGAATTTAAGTTGAGGGTGTTTATAATTCATGAAAATACAACTTTTACGACACTTAATACGTAGAATTATTGTGAGTTCTTAAGCGCATTTATTAGTTTAATATGCGTTTTATGTTTGTTTTGTAGGAAAAGGAGGATTTCATGGAATTATGGGCGTTGGACTGATTTGAGATGATTTGAAGCTGGAATTTGCTTAAGCGTGAAGGGAGTTGATGGTGGATGACCTGGATACACCAAATCATTCATGTGTATGGCTGGAAAATAAACGCAAAGCAGCAACAAAGACTAAAAATGCTAACGTCACAAGCTATCTCGCAGAAATAATCAAGACGCGTTGATAATGTTGCGTGTGGAGTGTATGTTACCCATGATCAGTTACATGACAATATGATGGGGTGAGGATTGTGCTAAGGCAGTAACCAAAGGATCCAGGAGTGTACGGGACAAGATAGAACCAAAAAGGGCAAAGGAACACACCACGGACATGTTCACGACCCGTGGTGATGTTTACTGGTCATGAACCTGGCTGTCCAGTTGAAGCTTCCAGGAACGTCTTCGAAATACTTCATCACGACCCATTGCCCAAAATCATGGTGCACTCCACGAGCCAAGAGGGTTCTCGTGGGAAGCTCCTAGGCAGCGAGAAAACAAGAAAAGCCAAGGCAAATTTCACGATTGCCTTCCACGACCCGCTTGCACCTTCACGGATCGTGAAGGTGTTCATGAAGAAGGTGCCAATTTTGGAAAGTTTTAGCTTCAAGTAAGGCACCACGGAAGGGCCGGGGTGATCGTCAAGAGGACCACGGGGCGAGGTCCAGTCCGTGAAGCATCGTGCGACTTGAAATTCAAGTCCAATTAGGATTCCTTTCCTAGTCCAATTAGGCTTACTTTTTCCTACTCGTTTTAGGAGAGTTTTAGCGTTATAAATAGAACTTAGGTTTTATTTTTAAGAGACATCTGTCACCCACGACTTGGGGCTGCTGGACACACCATTGAATGACAATTTTTCCAGATTTTCTCTACAAAAACAAGGCTGGACAGTCAACACAAAGCCAACAAATTTAGTTGTGAGTCAAGGATTATCGTTTTGAGTCTTTAATTCTTGTTTTCTTTGTGTTTAGGCGTGTGAATTAAGAATTGATTTCTCCTCCCCTATAAGTGATTTTAACATGGATTACATAACTATTCTTGTTCTAAACCTTGCATGTTCAATAATCTAGACCCACAACTAGTGTTGTGGGAACCATGATGTCTTAATGAAATAGGCAAAACGTAGGGTTTTATTGAGACTTTTATTATAGGTATTGTGATTTCCTTTGCTTAAAAGTCTTTCTTGATGAGTGCACGCATTGAGAACTTGCCTGTATTCGTTAGTGGAAATTAATGATTAGGAAAAAGGAATTACAACAGTAGATAGAGGCAATCGGCCTACGTTTAAGTCACTTGAGCCCGAGAGGGGATGGTATACTTAGGCTTGGGTATTAGCTTGTATCTAAAGAACTTGAGACCGAGAAGTAATAGTTTTCTGAAATTCAAAGGGAGGCTTAGTATCGAAACACTCTGACACCGAAAGGAGATGAATGACATATTTCTAGGAAGGACCGGGAGGTGAACTAGAGGTTACCCAACTCGCTAGATTTTGCATGCAATATAATGGACAATCCGATGTTAAATGCTTAATAGTTATACGTCATGGGGACCACAATCTTAACTCATCATTAAACTGTCTAAGCCTTAGTTTATTTTGTCTGCATTCATACTCATAGTTAGGATATTAGTTCAAACCCCCCGCCCCCATTTTTACTTTTTCACATTGTTTGTTTTCTGGAAACAGAATCAGCAATCGAAGAGGATAACTAGTAAAGTTGTTGTCGCGCCCCATTTTTTCTTGCGAAGAAACGGGAACCTGGACGACATTGTGGCAATGACTCGTTTGGGATTTAAATGTTATTGAAGAGTCGCCACCTAATGTTTGAGGTGCATTAGGACACCTATTTTAAGTCTAGGTCTAAGCCTAAGGTCAAGTTACCAGAGAGAGGGTAAGGGCTCAAATTACCTCGAAGGGAAGGTGTTAAGCACCCTTCGAGGTCTGCAAAGGCGGGTCCCGACCGTGTCTCAAATTCTATGTGGGGCTACAGATAAAGGTCTCTTATTTTAATGTAATTCCTAAATTTGATTCTAGGTGGTAAAATAAGTTAAACTAATCTATTTCAAATAAAAATGAAAAAAATATAATCAAATTAAATAAATTATATTTTAGTACTCGGATCAGACGCACTTGGTTTATTACCAAGCCCAAGGACGAAAACCAAGGTTCCGTCCTATTAAAGGGTCAAGCGCATATCATCCTTTCCGAGGTCCTATCTACCCCTACCCCCTTCCTAAGTTTATTTTATTAGTTAACCTATAGGCGTACTACAAAAATACAAAATACTAACGATTCCCTAAAAATGCCTATCGTCCCTCCTAATGTCCAAGAGGCATTGGACGTCTATTTTGGGTAGGATTTCGAAACTAGATTTCCTATTAAACTCGCGTGACAAAAAGAGGAAGCATTGAAGACAACAATTAACAAATAAGGTTTTCACATAGCCTCAAAACAAAGCATGATCCACGTGCTAAGTACAAACGCAAACCACATATATTAAGTGAAATATTTTAAGTGAAAAACTTCAATCTTTAAAACATTAAATTTTTAACATAAATTCCAAAGAGGATGATTGAGTTAGAGTTAAATGAAATCCTATAGGCATGCTTCTAATAATGTGAAAAAATATTTTTTAAGGTCATATAGGCATGATGCAAAAGAGAAAAATATTAAAAGGCATTGTTAAGAACAAAATCCTAAAGACATGTTTGCTAATAATGCATATAAGTATTTTTTTTTAATTTAAAAATCCTAAAGGCACGTTTTCTAGACAAGAAATATTGTAAAGATATTTTGGTTAAGTCCTACAAGCATGATTCTTGATAATGTAAAGAGAATAGAAAAACCCTTTTTATTAAAATCCTATAGCGTACAAAAAGAATAAGATATTTTATTTAAGATCCTATATGCATGATATCTAGTGAATCTCTTTTGAATATATTTGAAACAAAGAACACATACAACTAAAATTGATATGCCAAATAAATAACAACCGATAGGCATGCCTGAATTTATTTTATTTTATTTTACTTTAATAGCATCTTAAGTGGTTAGCACATGCTTGGTTTGTTAAAAAAAATTCGAGACCTAAATTTTGCCTAGCGTCGTTACAAAAAAAAACAAACAACAGATAATTTCCCCTCCCCCTTTTTTAACTAGATCCCCCATTTTACTATCTTATTACATCACTTTTGCGAAAATAAAGTATAAAACAAAATTAAATAAAAGAAATTAAATCTTCAACCTTCTATTTGGAATCCACCCTATTTCAAGGCGACTCGTCATGCTTTCACGAAAAGACCTGCAGAACTGGAAAAGCTAGCAGTACCCAAATATTATAAATAAAGACTAGGGAAGTGAGTTGAAAGAACAAAAATAAAACCTACCAAGGATTCCGACGATTTAACAGAAATATGAGAAAAAACAAAGTCTTCTTGATGACAGGGAGAGCAGAAACTCCTTTCTCTCTTTTTTTATCAAGAAGCGGTAGAGGAAAAGTATGTTATATGTTTTATGAACTGGACCAGCTTTCTTTCTCTTTTTTTTCATTTCTTTTCTTTTGGAGGATGCAGGGTTTTTCTAACAAAGAGAAATAATCTAAAAAGCAAGAAAATCACACGGATTGCCAAAAATAGGCTAATGTCAATTATTTTTTAATAACCCAAAATTAGGTCAATTAATCCCATAAATCCCCCCAAATCAGTTACACCTCATAAACTTTGTCCCAAATTATTAGAAATCCAGCAATTCCATTCAAATAAAAAAAATTGGCTAGCCCTTGCAGATTTATCTCAAATCAGCCAAAATCACATAATTCTGGGATATCTTTACCAAATCGAGTAAAAATCAATCAACCCTCCCAAATATATCTCAAATCAACCGAAATCAAGTAATTAAAAAAAACCATGACTAGTATATACAGTAACTTTACGGTAATTTGGTCTTACAAACATCAACCCAAGAATTAAATGGTGTATGCAGATGTTACTCAATATCATATCAAACCAGTGGAAAAAAAGAAGAATTTCTCCCAATCCTTCAAACTTTAAACATGGTAAAATATAAAAATAGGAAGAAAATTGAGAAGATAATGCTCGAAAATACCAACTTGGACTTCGCTCTTAACCCATTCTGACCGGAAAGAACAAACTTTTTTTTAAATTTTTTGGGACGGCATTGGCGGCTGCAGCTGCGGTTGCTGGAGGCCGGGGTCGCGGTAGTAGGGGCTGCTGGAGGGGGTGGTCACCGGCGCCGGCTTGGGGTTGTTGGGGTGTTTTCCGGTGGCTGGAGTGGTTGTGGGGTTGTTTGGTGGAGAGATGGAGGAGAGGGGAGGAGAAGAGAGAAGAGAAGAGACGGGGAGAAAGGAGCTGCCGGTGACTAGGGTTGTCGCGGCAGCGGGCGGCGCGTGGGAAGAGGAGAGAGAAGAGAGGAGGAGACTGTCGCGGCAGCCATGGCTGCCACAGGTGCAGCGAGGACGACGGGAGAGGGAGAAAGGCGAAGAAGAGAGGTGAGGGGTGTCAGTTTTTGGGTGTTGTTTCCGACGAACTCTCGCCGGATTGGAGAGATGGAGTAGACTGCCGGTGGGAGGGGGAGAGAGGAAGCTGACAGGGTGACGGGATAGAGAAAGGGACCGCCGGCGACTGCCGACGGGGGTGAGAAAGGGGCGGCAGTTGGAGGGAGAAGAAGAGAGAAGAGACGGGGAGAGAGGGGCTGCCGGCGACTAGGGTTGTCGCGGCAGCGGGCGGCACGTAGGGAGAGGAGAGAGAAGAGAGGGGGAGACTGCCGCGGCAGCCATGGCTGCCATGGGTGCAGCGAGGACGACGGGAGAGGGAGAAAGGAGAAGAAGAGAGGTGAGGGGTGTCAGTTTTTGGGTGTTGTTTCCAACGAACTCTCACCGGATTGGAGAGATGGAGTAGACTGTCGGTGGGTGGGGGAGAGAGGGAGCTGTCGGGGTGACGGGATAGAGAAAGGGACCGCCGGCGACTGCCGACGGGGGTGAGAAAGGGGCAGCAGTTGGAGGGAGAAGAAGAGAGAAGAGGTGGGGGTGGATGGTGAATGAAAAAAATGACAATTAGGGTTTGGGGTATGAAATAAAAAAGGAAAGTGGGTTCGGGTCGGATCCGGGTCAAAATGGGTGACCCGGATTTAAATATTAGCCATAGATTGTAAAAAATTAGAAATTTAGTCATAAATTGATAATTCGGATTTAAATACTAGCCAAAAATCGTAGGAATTTAAAAATTAGGTCACAAATTGGTAATCCGGATTTAAAGACTAGCGAAAAATCGTAAGAATTTAAAAATTAGGCCACAAATTGATAATCCAGATTTAAAGACTAGCCAAAAATCGTAGGAATTAAAAAATTAGGCCACAAATTAGTAAATTGAGTTTAAATATTAGTCAAAAGTTTTAGGAATTTAAAAATTGAGTCACAAATTAGTAAATTGAGTTTAAATATTAGTCAAAAGTTGTAGGAATTTTAAAATTGAGCCACAAATTAGCAAATTGGATTTAAATACTAGTCAAAAATGGTAAAAGTTTAAAATTGAGGCGCTAATTGGCTCAAGTTGGATTAAGATGCAAACAATTTACAAATAAGTGGGTAGAATCGAAATAAATTCAAGTAAATTGATCAAAATTGAAATAGGATTTCAAAGATTTGGCCAAAATTCACATAGAATTTATTTAAAAGGTCATTTCTTGAACAAAATATGGGTAAAATATAATACGTTGAATCGTAGACTTGCGTAATTCACACCAAACTATGAGAAATGTATGAAAATAATATTTGAATGACGCGATTCGAAATACGACGCACGTCTAATATTAAAATAACGACTATCTGTTGTTTATTTTTTGTAGACAATAATAAATATAGAATGACAATCATTTATTCCGCCAATACCAATTTTAAAATAATAAAAACGTAAAATAAGTTAAGGGTCGGTCAAAATCGGGTGTCAACAGGTGCCCCTTCTTTGCTCGGGAATGAAGGATGAATTGTTGAGCAAAGAAAGTTGACGGAGTAGCCGATTTTGTCTGACCGATGGAATTTTATCGAAGGAACCAGATAAAACAAAAGGTTTACGGCCGAGACTTTGATTTAGAAGTTGCCTACATATCTCTGGTTATACAAGAATCAGGCCGTGTATAGTTCTGGATTTAGGAATAAATGAAATTCCTAAAAATGAACAAACAATATGAAGTTCGTGGTATATAAGAAAAATGATTAGGGTGTCACAAACGGGAGGCTTAATGCACTCAATAGCGGAATAGCGGCGTAATTCGGAGATTCGCAAGCTCTGTAATTTATAGCTAAAGAAATGCTACGTAAAAGAAGAGCATATATATTAAATAGCGACATAATCATAAACGTGATGCAAGTTCCCTGTTAGACCATGAATTTTGCCATAAGACGATAAGGATGACGTCTTAGGCTATGATGTCTAGGGCTATGCTAAACATAAATTGTATCCTTGGGGTCATGAAATGATGTCCGTAGGCCATGAAGGATGATACCCTTGGACGATGATACCTTCGGATTATGATGAGTATAATTAAATCCCCAGGCCATGAAATGATGTCCTTAGGCCATGAAGATGATGCCTTTGGACCATGACGCCTTAAGGGCATGATGGGCGGAATTTAAATTCCTAGGCCATTAAATGGTGTCCGTAGGCCATGAAAATGCTACCTTTGGACTATGACGCCTTAGGGGTGCTGTTCTCAGGCCGAAGCAAAGATGACTTTGGCGCAATGCGATGCATATAAGGAATCTCAGGCCGGTATCGTGTGAAAAAATGAAAATTTCGAGCATAATGTAATGCAAGGTATATGCGATTTCTCGGGCCAAATTATGCAAGACATGATTTTCGGGCATGATGCAATGCAAGTTTGCAATTCCTCGGGCCAATGTTATGCACTTTTCGGGCCAAATTATGCAAGACATGATTTTTGGGCACGATGCAATGCAATTTTTAAAGTATATGCAATTTCTCAGGCCAATATTTATGTAAGACATGATTTTCGGGCACGTTGCAATGCACGTTTTAAAGATAGGCAATCTCTCGGGCCAATATTATGTAAGATATGATTTTCGGGCACGATGCAATGCAAGTTTTAAAGTATATGCAATCTCTCGGGCCAATCTTATGCAAGACATGATTTTCGGGCACGATGCAATGCAGGTTTAGGGCACATGCGAATGCAAATATCGAGCACATGTGAATGCAGATCTCGGGCTTTTGTAATGCAAATATTGGGCACTTGCAATACAAATTTTAGTTATTTATGATATAACTATCAAGCGTATGCAGTGTGAATTTGGGGCCGATGCAGTGCAAGGCATAAAGTAATATTTTATCTTACTAGACTGTCGTTTGCTTAGACAATGCGGGGATGTGTGCCTGCCAAATCTGCGTTCAAAGAAAAATAGTCAGTTTATAAAAAAGGGGGAAGGTTGATTTGTCCTTTGTCGTGGCCTGGTGTATCTCATCGATTGCTGATATCCAGACCTTTGTCGGGCATTTGTTTTGGACCGGGATGGCATAGCATTTCAATTTTAAAAGGGTATCGATATAATGTATACATGCGTATATATCCATTTGTATGTATATATATAGATATGTATATATATATTTGAAACGTTAAAAAAACAACTGATAATTTATTAATGATGTTGAATCCTTGATAGCGGCAAATTTTGAGACAAATCCAACGTTCGACTGAGTGAGGATCTTTGGGCTGCTAGATGTAGAATTACGACTTCCTTGTTCAATCTGTCCTGAATTTTTGAGCTTACCTCAAAAATTCTGCCCCAGTTATCGTCTGCTTTTGCTCTTTTACGAAAGAATTTTTGAGATCATCTCAAAAATTCTGCCCCAGTCTGTGGTCCAGTGGGGGAAATAAATTTTTATTATGGTAAGACCGAACTTCATAGGAGCACCTACGTATCCCTCTTATATGGGAATCAAGTCTGACGTAGTTCCAATTACAAAGAGCAAAAGATAATGCCTAAACGTAGTATCTTTTCACAGCCTCTGCATTGATAGGTCTGGGCCAGATTTCGCCGTCCATTTCTGCGAGTATAAGTGCTCCTCCAGTCATGACGCGATGAATCATGTACGGACCTTGCCAATTTGGTGCGAACTTTCCTTTAACCTCATCTTGATTTGGGAAGATCCGTTCAAGACTAATTGCCCAGGTGAGAATTATCTCGGTCTGACCTTTTTGTTGAATGCCCGGGCCATCCTGTTCTGGTAAAGTTACCCGTGACATATGGCATTAATCCTTCTTCCGTCGATTAGTGCTAACTGCTCGAACCTGCTTTGTACCCATTCGGCGTCACTCAACTCTGCTTCTTGAATGATCCTCAGAGATGGTATCTCAACTTCTGCAGGGATTACCACTTCGTTCCCATAGACCAAAAAGTACGGTGTTGCTCCAGTAGAGGTACGAATGGTGGTGTGATATCCCAATAGCGCAAATGGTAGCTTCTCGTGCCATTGTCTGTGATTGTCAATCATTTTCCGCAATATCCTTTTGATGTTCTTGTTCGCGGCTTCTACCGCTCCATTCATCTGTGGCCTGTATGTCGTGGAGTTTTGATGATTGATCTTGAACCGATCACAGGTTTCCATCATCAGATTACATTGAGGTTGGCTCCGTTGTCAGTGATGATCATCTCAGGGACCCCGAACTGGCAAATGATGTTGTTTTGATGAAATCATCGATAACTTTCTTAGTGACAGACTTGTGAGACATAGCCTCGACCCATTTAGTGAAGTCAATTGCCACAAGGATAAACCGGTGTCCATTCGAGGCTGCTGGCTCGATAGGACCAATGACATCCATGCCCCAAGCTGCGAACGGCCAGGGTGAACTAGTAACATGGAGTTCGTTGGGAGGAACTCGGATCACATCTGCGCAAGTTTGGCACTGGTGACATTTCTGAACATGGCGGATGCAATCAGTTTCCATCGTTAACCAAAAATAACCCGCTCTGAGGATTTTCTTTGCAAGGGTAAAGCCATTCATGTGAGGCCCGCATGTTCCTGCATGAATCTCCTCCACAAGTCTGGATGCCTCTTTAGTTCCGACGCACCTTAGCAAACCCAAATCGGGAGTCCTCCTATATAGGATTTCTCCGTTTAAGAAGAATTGATTTGCTAGCCTCCTAATTGTGCGTTTTTGTACTTTGGTTGCGTCCTCTGGATAACTGCCACTTTTCAAGTATCCCTGGATTTCATCATACCACGGCTTCTGATCCGGTTCTTCTTCCGTGTGAAAGCAATATGCAGGCTGCTCATGTATATGAATGCGGATAGGATCAATATAGTTCTGATCGGGGTGCCGAATCATAGAAGATAAGGTGGCCAAGGCATCCGCAAACTCGTTCTGAAGTCGCGGAATATGCTTGAGTTCCACCTTAGTGAATCTTTTGCAGAGCTTTTGCACGCAGTCCAAATACGGTAAAAGCTTTCGGTTCTTCACTGCCCATTCACCTTGTGCTTGCCGAATAACTAAATCTAAATCTCTAATTGCCAAAATCTCTTGCACGTCCAAATCAACTGCTAGTCGGAGGCCCAGGATGCAAGCTTCATATTCAGCCATGTTGTTGGAGCAGTGATAACTAAGCTTTGCTGATGCCGGGTAGTGTTGGCCCGTAGGCAAGATCAACACAGCCCCAATGCCTGATCCGTTATAGTTCTTGGCCCCATTGAAGAACATTCTCCACCCATCATATTCTTCAAAGATATCCTCTCCTACGAAAGCTACTTCTTCATCATGAAAATAAGTTTTCAGAGGCCTGTACTCTTCGTCTACGGGGTTTTCTACCAGATGATCGGCTAGTGCTTGTGCCTTCACCGCTTTTTGTCTGACATAGACTATGTCGAATTCACTCAGTAATATCTGCCATTTAGCCAACTTACCCGTGGGGATGGGTTTCTGAAAGATATATTTCAGAGGATCCATCCTCGAGATCAGATACGTTGTGTGTGCTGAGAGATAATGTCGCAGCTTCTGGGCCACCCAAGTCAGAGCACAACAAGTACGCTCAAGCAAAGAATACTGGGCTTCATATGGCGTGAACTTCTTACTCATGTAGTATATCGCCTGCTCCTTCCTTCCTGTTTCATCATGTTGTCCCAAAACACACCCGAATGCCTAATCCATGACCGATAAGTATAGTAGCAAAGGTCGACCCACCTCGGGAGGAACCAGCACTGGAGGGTTGGATAAATAGTCCTTGATCTTATCAAATGCTTCTTGACATTCCGAAGTCCATTTGATAGCGGCTTCCTTCTTTAGTAGCTTAAGGATTGGTTCACAAATGATGGTAGATTGGGCTATGAAACGACTGATGTAGTTGAGTCTGCCCAGGAAGCTCATCACTTCTTTCTTTCTCTTTGGAGGGGGAAGCTCACGAATAGCCTTGATTTTTGTTGGATCCAGCTCTATACCTCGGCGACTGACAATAAAACCCAATAATTTCCCTGCGGGGACCCCAAAAGCACACTTTGCAGGGTTTAGCTTCAAGTTGTACCTTCGCAGCCTGTCAAAGAATTTCTGAAGATCAACCAGATGGTCACACCCTTTCTTTGACTTGATGATGATATCGTCCACGTAAACCTCAATTTCTTTGTGGATCATGTCAAGGAACAAAGTGGTCATGGCTCTCATGTAGGTGGCTCCAGCATTCTTTAGTCCGAACGGCATTACCTTGTAGTTGTAAACACCCCAAGGTGTGATGAAAGTCATTTTCTCTGCGTCATCCTCATGCATCTTGATTTGATGATATCCAGCAAAGCAATCCACAAATGATTGTGTTTCATGCTTAGCACAATTGTCTATCAAAATGTGGATGTTCGGGAGTGGAAAGTCATCTTTAGGGCTTGCTTTGTTGAGGTCCCCGGTAATCCACGCAAACCCTGACCTTACCATCTTTCTTAGGTACGGGCACAATGTTGGCGAGCCAGGTGGGATACTTGGTTACTTCCAAAATTCCGGCTTCCAACTATTTTGACACTTCTTCCTTGATTTTCAGACTCAAGTCAGGCTTGTATTTTCTAAGCTTCTGCTTTACTGGCGGGCAAGATGGATCGACAGGCAATCGATGAGCCACTATTGAAGTGCTCAGCCCTGTCATATCTACATATGACCAGGCAAAGACATCCTTGTTCTTTTTCAAGAATTGGACGTATTCCCTTTTCTTTTCCTCGGTCATGTGAACACTGATTCTTGTCTCTTGGATTGTTTCATCATCACCCAGATTCACTGCTTCTGTTTCTTCTAAATTTGCTTTCGGCTTTTCCTCAAACTCTTTGATGTTTCTAGCAACCTCTTCACAATTTTCATCTGTTGCCTCTGTCTCAGCTATGTCATGTTGGCTAGTCTCATTATGTGCCACAATCTCAGATTCAACATTATTAAAAGTAATTTTTCTGAAAGAAAACAACAAAGTAAACACAAAGTGACATCATCGTGGAACGGATGAAAGTTTTATTCATAGTCGAAATTTGTCATAATAAAGGAATAAGTAAGACATTAAAATCTTAATTAGAAAAAAAATCTTTATTTGAAAACATGATGATTGGTGACAATTGTCGTTTCTACCCAAATGCCCGACGTGGTCTGGATGGGGTAGTAGTCCAGCGGCTGATGACGTCCTCTATGGCTCCCTTCTGCACTGGGGATTTCTCCTCCTCCTCGTGGATTATGACGTTGCAGCTTCTCTCCTCGGCTCCTGACAGGGACAGACCTTGCAACCCATCCA
Organism: Solanum rostratum; assembly: GCA_029948455.1. NCBI lineage: Eukaryota > Viridiplantae > Streptophyta > Magnoliopsida > Solanales > Solanaceae > Solanum > Solanum rostratum. The sequence goes on from CM057055.1 coordinate 19,508,514, forward strand.
GCAAACCTTCAGCATCATCATTTAGGAACCCGGCGGATTGGAAAGTCTGGCTCAACAATGGCAAGGGACTTGGTAAAGGATAATAGCATCCTGCTGGCAGTGGTTCCCAATCAAGATACTCTTCTATGGTGTAAGCGTATCCTAGGCCAAATGTGGTTGAGTGGTGCAAAGGTTGTATAGGCTCCGTGATCCCTCGCAACTTGGCTCCTAAGCCCTTTCCTGGTTCATAACCCGAGCTCCACATAATGCTCATCACATCTATCACCCTCACTTCTTCTTCTTCCACGTATGCCTCTATCAGATCTCCTCTCGCCCTAGAAGGAGAGCCTTCTGTGATGAATAAATTTCTCACACTTTTTAGCAATTCTTCCTCTTCCCTCTCTAGGTCGCACTTGAGAAACCCGGCGGACTGGAAATTCTTATATAATGATGGGATAGGACGTTCCAGCCTTTCTCTCCTCATGGGCATTTCTCCTTCATACCCCAAACCCATAGTATCACTTTTGAAAGGAAGACAGATTGGGTCGGGAATACCTTGGAGCTTGGCCCCCAATCCCTTGCCTGGTTCGTAGCCTAGCCATAACAGCATGCTCAGGACCTTCTGACTGTACCATGGCTTTGGCTCGATTCCTCCTACCAGCTCCACGGTGTAGAACATTCCTCCGTCCATACAACCCTGTCCTTCAACGGCATAGACGGGATGTCCCTTCTCCCCATGCACTACCACTTCTTCATGTTCCCATTCGAACTTTAGGCACTGATGGAGGGTGGATGGCACTGCTCCAGCCATGTGAATCCACGGGCGCCCCAGCAATAAGTTGTAGGAAGCTGGGATGTCCATTACCTGGAATGCAATGGGGAAGGTGGTTGGACCAATGGTCATGTCCAAAGTGATCTCTCCAATCGTGTCCCTTTGGGATCCATCGAAGGCTTTCACGTTCATCTAGTAATTCTGAATCTTTGCCAAATCCACGCCTAGCCTTGTGATAGTGCTCAGTGGACAAATATTTAACCCAGAACCCGGATCAACCAAGGCCTTGGTAATCACCCTGTCCCTGGTACCTGGTGGTGATGTAAAGAGCTCGGTTGTGGGTGGTCCCTTCAACCGGGAGTTCGTCCTCGTGGAAGGATATCTTATAAGCTTCAAATACCTGCCCCACCATGTGGGCCATCTCTCCTTCGGTGATGTTGGATGGAACATAACCTCACTCAGCACTCTCATCAATGCCTTCTGATGAGGCTCTGAAGTCTGCAGGAGGGACAAGATGGAGACTTGAGTGGATCCCTTACTCAATTGACCTGTGACATGGTGCTCCTTGGCTTGTATCGTTTTCCACTCCCCACCTTTTTCCACTTCTATGATAGGAGGCTTGGTCCCGCTTGAATTACCTTGTGTCATGCGCTTGGAGGTATCTGCCTGTTCAGAGTGGGTTGCCCCCGGACAACATCGTTCTCTTCCACCGCTGCTTTTCCCTTGTCATAGCTCCAGGGAACAGCATGTGTGTCGAAGCTTTTCTGGGGGGCCATTGTGACCACAAAAGGAAGCTTGGGCATGGAAACTTCTACTTCAAACGGTCTGCGCCCTTGTACCGCAAAAGGCGTTTGAGTTATCACTGCAACTAACTCATCTCGCCCTACCAACCATATGGGCCCCTATGTACCTGCTGATTCTTCCACTTCCAGCATGTTCACCTGATGATTAGGAAGTGGGTTATTGGACACATTGGGCGCGGGTTCTTTAAGCTGTAAGGTTTTGGTGTCTATGAGTTTCTTGATTTTGTCTCGTAAGGATCGGCAGACCTCTGTGGTATGTCCTTTCATTCCAGAATGGTAGGCGCATACCTTGTTGGGGTCATATACCATTTAGCTTGGGTATCAACGGGTAGAGCTGGGATTGGTGTTATGTACCCGGCTGCTTTCGGTCTTTCATAAAGCTGGCGGATAGGTTCGGCCAAGGGAGTGTAGGATTTTGTGGGTCTTCTGTCAAAATTGGGGCGGTTTTTGTAATTTGGTTGTCGAGGAGATAGTGGTGGTGGTGAAGGAGTTTGGTAGTAAGCTGGTTGGGTGTTGTAAACGGGGTATGCCGGTTGTTGGTACTGTGGAGGTGGAGCTTGGTAAGGAGTATATGTTGGGTAAGGAGGGTAAGGCATATGATAAGGTGATGTGGGATAGTGAGGGAGGGATGAGATTGGAATTTGTGGCTTAATGGGGCTTTTGTGCGCCAATATGACCGCATCCACTTCCTTTTTCTTCCTGTTCTCGGGCAAGCTTCCCGATTGTAATGCCTTGTTGGTAGCCTGTAGAGCTTCCAAATTGATAATGGTACCATTCTTGATACCTTCTTCAATCCTCTCACCAAGTCTGATGATGTCGGCAAAACTCTTCTCTGCGACCAACATCATCCTGTCATAATATTGGGGCTCCTGTGCCATGATAAAATAGTCCTTCATCTGGGACTCGTCCATGGGAGGCCTAGCTCTGGCAGCCTCAGACCTTCATCTCACGACATAATCTCTGAAGGTCTCACCGGGCTTTTTATTCAAGTTTTGGATGTAGAACCAATCGGGTGCATTTTCTGTGTTGAACCCGAATCGGTCCATGAAGTCGAAGGCCATGTCTACCCAACTCGACCATTTGTGGGCATCTTGGTCGATTTACTAGGTAAGAGCTTCCCCGGTAAGACTTCTCATGAACAGCTTAATCCTGATTCTTTCATTTCTTCCCACCCCAGCGAGCTTGTCGCAGTACATGCGTAGGTGGGCTTTAGGATCTCCTATGTCGTTGAACAACTCAAATTTGGGAGGCTTATATCCCTCCGGCAGCTCTACATCGGGATGTATGCATAGGTCTTCATAACTCAAACCAACCACCCGCTTGCTGGACTCGACTTGCTGCAAGCGATTGGTGAAGCTATCCAATTTCTCGGCCATGGACTTGATCAGCATGTCCTTTTGGGAGGATTCTGATTCATGGTATACGTGGGTATAGGGAGCGGTTTCCACGAATTTCGGATTTTGGTTGTAATTTCCTGGAGCATGGGTGTATGTGGTATTAACAGTAGGTTTGGGAGGCATATTTGGGATGAGGCTAGTATTTAGAGGGTGCAGGGTTGGCTCAGAAGGGTCTGCATGGTGCAGATTTTGGAAATGGTAATTGGAGGGTTGAGCATTTGTGGGTGGCAAGCTGGTGGGGTTAGGTTGTATCTGAGGAGTAGGTTGTGTAATTGGTTGTGTGGTCTGAGTAGTATTGATTTGTTCCTCCATGTTATCCCCAAAAGGGGTGCCGAGGGAAATGGACAGCCTGGCCAAGTTTCGCATGCTAGCCATTTCTTCTTCAAGTTCCAAAATCTTCCTTTCCAACCTTAGGACCAAGTCAGTGGAGTGAGCCCCCCTGTCGGAGTTCTCGTTGTTGCTGTTGTCGTCAGCCATCTTACTCTTCTTCTTGTTCAGATTTTGGAGTGGCGGAGGAGGAGGAGGAGCCCCTTTCGATCTGGTGTAGTAGGCCAGAATGTACGGACAGATTAACCCTGGGAAGGGGAAAAACAAAACAACAAAACCAGCAAAGCCTTGTTAGAGGTTAGGGTAATAACAATAATAAACATGTAATTCAACAAAATAATCGTCCTAAAATGCAAGGGACCTCATTGCGCCAGAGGTAGGCCTAATACGACAAGCAAGTGACTCACGATAATTAATGCAAGCCATAATTTGTGAATTGGAGTTTAGAGTTAGCATAAATAAAAACGATAAAATTCTTTTGTTTTATTCAGAAAATTAAATTAATACATCATAATGAGTTTGCATTAAATAAAAGCCTAAGGGGGCGCAAGGGTAACATAGGGGAAATAACTAGAACAGAACTAAAGTCTTCAGTCACGGAGCTTCCATAAGTAGGGACGATTTGCTGTCTCATCTCTGGAGTGATGCCATAGTCTCTGTTGAGTAGGTTGCGAGCCCAAGCTTTTTCTTCCAAATCCTCGAACCCAGGACGCCCACCATAATCAAGGTCCAACCTTTCAGCATCTTCCAAGATCCAAACATAATACTCTGGCGTGCAATAGGGGAGGGGATCTTGGACTTCGACATCGATAGTCCTTTCCCATCTTCCCATTATGTCTTGGACTTGTGGAATTCCCTCTCCAAAGTCGGACTCCGCTAAGATCATGTTAGAGCGGAGTGGAATCATCTGGATCAACCCGAACTGACAAAGAACCCGTAGTGGAGCATATGGTTGCACCCCTTTCAGACTGATGAGTTCGATATAGTAAAGTTCATCACACCTCACCTTGGCACGTTGGATGCGCAGCCAACTATATTTCCATTGAATCTGATACCCGAAGAGCTCCTTCAGAAAAGTGTACCATTCCCCTGCTTCTCGTGGAGCATTGAATCTGGAGGTTCTCCTTATATGAGTCTGAATCTTGTTCCCCATCCCATCTAGACTGTCGAATAAGGCCGATCATTTGTAGAATTGTTCGATCACCCATATTTGTAACAGTAGATTGCACCCCTCGAAGAACCTTTTGCCCCTAGCACATCTAGACAGTGCCCTCGTCATTTCTGCGACAATCATTGGCACCAGAGTTACGTTGGCATGATCTATCCCTCTGGCTAATGTTCGGACCACAGAACTCAAAGCAGTATCAATCTTGCCTCCTTCCCTAGGGAACACCACCGTGCCCAACAAAGCGAGGGCGAAGGCATTGATGCGATACTTTTCCCATTTCTCAGCAGAGCAAGCGAATTCTTCATTGAAGTTCTTATGCCCATCCTTGTGACCGAAACGGGAGTACAAAAAGTCCAAAAAGATCCAGTCAAAGTCGAGGGAGGTCAACTTTGGATTATATCTTAGTCCCAAAGACCTGAGAAATTTCCTGGCTGATATCTTGTGGGGAATAATCATACGTCGTTTGCGGTAGCTCAGTTCAGTGAACCCACTAATTTCCTCTATGGTGGGGGTCAATTCAAAGTCCTTGAATTTGAAGACTATCCTAGCAGGGTCCCAGAACCTCAGTAAGGCCATGATCAGGTATCTGTTGGGGATGATAAAGAGGAGGAAAGTTAAACCACCTAATAGCTGACAGACCTCCATTGCACGTTCTTGTTTGATATTATTCCACCATCCCCGGAGCTTGTGACTTACACATACCACCATGCGGGTATTGGCGAAATTTGGGCAAGCCATGAGAGATCTGCACACAAAAACAAAGAAAACGCTCTAAACTCCATTTTACACATTTAGGCTTGAATTAATTTATCGCGTTTCACGTAGACACATAATATGAGATTTTCGTCTATAGGGTGATTGGACCCTTTAGACTTAGATATGATGGCTACTAATGTAGATTGACCCCAGGGGTCAAACTACCTAAAGCTTATGCATGCATGACCTAGTTTTAGGGGTGGATAAAGCTCTATCTTAAGTTTTCTATGAGAGTGGTTTAGACACAGACTTGATTTCCTATGTGAGAAGGCGCGTGGTCCCACGGTAGCAAAACTATCCGCTTACACCACGCTTATGCCATCTCTCTAGACACTAGTTTCGAAAAGAGATTGTGAGAAGCCCAAAGGCACAACATCACGAGGAAAAGGGAAAAAAGAGGTTCCCAAGTGGGAGAAAATATGAACGGAATGACAGTTTAAATTAAATGTAAACATTTAGCAATTACAATAGTTTAAGCAAATAGTTAAAGCGATAAATAAAAGGGGAAAGGGATAAATAAATAAAAGGGGAAGGGAGGATAATGGGGGAGTTAGGGGGATAAGGGAAAGGAAGGGGGTTGTTAGAGGGATAGGGAAGGGGAATTAGAGGAAGGGGGGATATTATAGGGGATAAGGGAAAGGAAGTTAGCGGGATAGGGAAGGGAAATTAGAGGGGATAAGGGAAGGGGAGTTAGAGGGGGGGATGTTAGAGGGGATAAGGGAAAGGAAGGGGGAATATAAAAGAGCGGAGCATAGTTAAAGGGGTACAATTAAAGGGAAAGGAAAAAAAAGAAAAATGTTAGTAGAAATCACTAATGATAAACAAATAAAGTAACCCACATAAAAAAAATTAGACACGTAATGGTAAGAGCCTTTGTCCCCAGCGGAGTCGCCATTCTGTCGCGCCCCATTTTTTCTCGCGAAGAAACGAGAACCTGGACGACGTCATGGCAATGACTCGTTTGGGATTTAAACGTTATTGAAGAGTCGCCACCTAATGTTTGAGGTGCATTAGGACACCTATTTTAAGTCTAGGTCTAAGCCTAAGGTCAAGTTACCAGGGAGAGGGTAAGGGCTCAAATTACCTCGAAGGGAAGGTGTTAAGCACCCTTCGAGGTCCGCAAAGGCGGGTCCCGACCGTGTCTCAAATTCTATGTGGGGTTACAGATAAAGGTCTCTTATTTTAATGTAATTCCTAAATTTGATTCTAGGTGGTAAAATAAGTTAAACTAATCTATTTCAAATAAAAATGAAAGAAATATAATCAAATTAAATAAATTAAATTTTAGTACTCGGATCAGACGCACTTGGTTTATTACCAAGCCCAAGGACGAAAACCAAGGTTCCGTCCTATTAAAGGGTCAAGCGTATATCATCCTTTCTGAGGTCCTATCTACCCCTATGCCCTTCCTAAGTTTATTTTATTAGTTAACCTATAGGCGTACTAAAAAAAATATAAAATACTAACGATTCCCTAAAACTGCCTATCATCCCTCCTAATGTCCAAGAGACATTGGACGTCTATTTTGCGTAGGATTTCGAAACTAGGTTTCCTATTAAACTCGCGTGACAAAAAGGGGAAGCATTGAAGATAACAATTAACAAATAAGGTTTTCACATAGCCTCAAAACAAAGCATGATCCACGTGCTAAGTACAAACGCAAACCACATATATTGTGAAATATTTTAAGTGAAAAACTTCAATCTTTAAAACATTAAATTTTTAACATAAATTCCAAAGAGGATGATTGAGTTAGAGTTAAATGAAATCCTATAGGCATGCTTCTAATAATGTGAAAAAATATTTTTTAAGGTCATATAGGCATGATGCAAAAGAGAAAAATATTAAAAGGCATTGTTAAGAACAAAATCCTAAAGACATGTTTGCTGATAATGCATATAAGTATTTTTTTTTAATTTAAAAGTTCTAAAGGCACGTTTTCTAGACAAGAAATATTGTAAAGATATTTTGATTAAGTCCTACAAGCATGATTCTTGATAATGTAAAGAGAATAGAAAAACCCTTTTTATTAAAATACTACAAACATACTTTCTAATAGCGTACAAAAAGAATAAGATATTTTATTTAAGATCCTATATGCATGATATCTAGTGAATTTCTTTTGAATATATTTGAAACAAAGAACACAGACAACTAAAATTGATATGCCAAATAAATAACAACCGATAGGCATGCCTGAATTTATTTTATTTTATTTTACTTTAATAACATCTTAAGTGGTTAGCACATGCTTGGTTTGTTAAAAAAAAATTCGAGACCTAAATTTTGCCTAGTGTCGTTATAAAAGAAAACAAACAGCAGATAATTTCCCCTCCCCCTTTTTTAACTAGACCCCCCATTTTACTATCTTATTACATCACTTTTGCGAAAATAAAGTATAAAACAAAAATAAATAAATTAAATTAAATCTTCAGCCTTCTATTTGGAATCCACCCTATTTCAAGGCGACTCGTCATGCTTTCACGAAAAGACATGCAGAACTGGAAAAGCTAGCAGTACCCAAATATAATAAATAAAGACTAGGGAAGGTGAGTTGAAAGAACAGAAATAAAACCTACCAAGGATTCCGACGATTTAACAGAATTATGAGAAAAAACAAAGTCTTCTTGATGACAGGGAGAGCAGAAACTCCTTTCTCTTTTTTTTTTTCAAGAAGCAGTAGAGGAAAGTATGTTATATGTTTTATGAACTGGACCAGCTTTCTTTCTCTTTTTTTTTCTTTTCTTTTCTTTTGGAGGATGCAGGGTTTTTATAACAAAGAGAAATAATTTAAAAGGCAAGAAAATCACACGGATTGCCAAAAATAGGCTAATGCCAATTATTTTTAATAATCCAAAAATAGGTCAATTAATCCCATAAATCCCCCCAAATCAGTTACACCTCATAAATTTTGTCCCAAATTATCAGAAATCCAACAATTCCATTCAAATAAAAAAAAATCGGCTAGCCCTTGCAGATTTATCTCAAATCAGCCAAAATCACATAATTCTAGAATATCTTTACCAAATAGAGTAAAAATCAATTAACCCTCCCAAATATATCACAAATCAACCGAAATCAAGCAATTAAAAAAAATCATGACTAGTATATACAGTAACTTTACGGTAATTTGGTCTTACAAACATCAACCCAAGAATTAAATGGTGTATGCAAATGTTACTCAACATCAGATCAAACCAGTGAAAAAAAAAAGAATTTCTCCCAATCCTTCAAACTTTAAACATGGTAAAATATAAAAATAGAAAGAAAATTGAGAAGATAATGCCCTAAAATACCAACTTGGACTTCGCTCTTAAACCATTCTGACCGGAAAGAACAAACTTTTTTTTAATTTTTTGGGACGGCGTTGGCGGCTACAGCTGGGGTTGCTGGAGGCCGGGGTCGTGGCAGTAGGGGCTGCTGGAGCGGGTGGTCGCCGCCCCCGTCTTGCGGTTGTTAGGGTGTTTTCTGGTGGCTGGAGTGGCTGTGGGGTTGTTTGGTGGAGAGATGGAAGAGAGGGGAGGAGAAGAGAGAAGAGAAGAGACGGGGAGAGAGGGGCTGCCAGCGACTGGGGTTGTCGCAGCAGCGGGCGACGTGTGGGGATAGGAGACAGAAGAGAGGGGGAGACTGTCGCGGCAGCCATGGCTGCCATGGGTGTAGCGAGGACGACGGGAGAGGGAGAAAGGAGAAGAAGAGAGGTGAGGGGTGTCGGTTTTTGGATGTTGTTTCCGGCGAACTCTCGCCGGATTGGAGAGATGGAGTAGACTGCCGGCGGGTGGGGAAGAGAGGGAGCTGTCAGGGTGACGGGACAGAGAAAGGGACCGCCGGCGACTGCCGGCGGGGGTGAGAAAGGGACGACAGTTGGAGGGAGAAGAGGAGAGAAGAGGTGGGGGCGGCTGGTGAATGAAAAAAAATGACAATTAGGGTTTGGGGTATTGAAATAGAAAAGGAAAGTGGGTTCGGGTCGGATATGAGTCAAAAATGGGTGACCCAAATTTAAATATTAGCCATAGATTGTAAAAAATTAGAAATTTAGTCATAAATTGATAATTCGGATTTAAATACTAGCCAAAAATCGTAGGAATTTAAAAATTAGGCCACAAATTGGTAATCCGGATTTAAAGACTAGCCAAAAATCGTAAGAATTTAAAAATTAGGCCACAAATTGGTAATTCGGATTTAAAGACTAGCCAAAAATCGTAGGAATTAAAAAATTAGGCCACAAATTAGTAAAATGAGTTTAATATTAGTCAAAAGTTGTAGGAATTTAAAATTAAGCCACTAATTAGTAAATTGAGTTTAAATATTCGTCAAAAGTTGTAGGAATTTTAAAATTGAGCCACAAATTAGCAAATTGAATTTAAATACTTGTCAAAAATGGTAAAAGTTTAAAATTGAGGCGCTAATTGGCTCAAGTTGGATTAAGATGCAAAATATTTACAAATAAGTGGCTAGAATCGAAATAAATTCAAGTAAATTGATCAAAATTGAAATAGGATTTCAAAGATTTGGCCAAAATTGACATAGAATTTATTTAGAAGGTCTCGAACAAAATATGGGTAAAATATAATACGTTGAATCGTAGACTTGCGTAATTCACACCAAACTATGAGAAATGTATTAAAATAATATTTGAATGACGCGATTCGAAATACGACACACGTCTAATATTAAAATAACGACTATCTGTTGTTTATTTTTTGTAGACAATAATAAATATAGAATGACAATCATTTATTCCGCCAATACCAATTTTAAAATAATGAAAACGTAAAATAAGTTAAGGGTCGGTCAAAATCGGGTGTCAACAGTTGTTTCAACCTATTCCCTGTGGGATCGACCCCAACTCTTAGTTGGGTAAATATATTGCTAACAATCGTCCATATTTTGTAAAAAGGAGTATGTTTGAACGTTATCAAAAATGGTGTCGTTGCCGGGGAATGGTTATGAGACAATCTACTAGTTTTCTATTTAGGTTGTAGTTTTATTTTCAAGTTTTATTATCTATTTTTTTTATAACTACAGGGGACAAAGTACTACAAAACAAATGATGACATTCAAAGCAGTCTAATATGATAGGTGTGCTCTTTCTAATAAGCTTTGTCCTAGCATCAGTTCTTGCAGGGATTTGATAGCTCTATTCGAAGAGTTGCATGAGACTATGAAATCTTTGATGATACACTTTCTAAAAGCAAGAATGGATCTAATTGATGAGGTGAGAATAATGATAATAATAGAATTCATGAGTTAAGATGTATCGGACCTCATTCCAATCATTTTTTACCCTATGTTTGGATGATGAGATGTTAATCAAACTCTCCGAACATGTTGAAGAATATGAGGAGGGACAATATGTTTATATTTTTGAATTTGTCGGGTCAAAGTCAAAAAATCACATTCCTCATTTAAAGGCCGAAAATCACAAGGTACGATCTCTATTATTTGGCCTATTTATTTTTATCCCACCACCCCTAGAGCATAGTAAAAAATTGGAGAAGAAGTTCGGGGTGCAGTTCATAAGTTCAAAGTGGAGGAAAAAGTGGAAGGCAACATATGTGGATACCTGATGAAGTCTGAGTAATGAGGTACGCTACTATTGATGCATCGGGCATCGCAGGTATGATCACTTCCCTAGTTTTATATATTGGTTTGACAGGCAATAGCGACAATGCATAAATTTTGGTTAGGAGTGGGACATCCTGAACCCTTTGGAGTTTTTCTTGTCATGTTTCTTTTCTCTAAAGGGGTATTATCTAGTAGAACTGGCATGTTTAGGTTGTTTCATTTGTGTAAATATAAGTTTATAAGAGTCTATAGTAACCCATAATTATTGTATAAAATGCCCCAATTTAAAGGCAATTCAAAAAGCTTGTATATGCACGCATGCCCTCCTGACTAACTTATGTGATCCTTGTAAAGCATTGTATACATTGTCTAGTTGGCATCTTGATGAATGAAGCATGACTATGTTGGTTAGTACTGAATAGTGTGGGATATGTGCCATGTGCCTATGAGCTTATTTGCTTAATTCGATTGATGCACTTGTAAGCTAGAACTTGCCTGGTTAGTCCCACTAAAACAATTGACTGATTAGATTAGGATGGGATCTTATGCCATTTTTGTTGTGAAGTCACTTAGCTTGAAATCAACCAACCAAATGAAATTGTTCCCATTGAACCAAAAGTTGAGCCTTAATAGAGCTTTACTTTCTAATCACCATCTCACCTTCCTAATCTTTACTTTGGCCCTAGTCTCTCTAAGGACATTTTCAACCTCGACCTAGGCCAAAGCCCAAAGTTGAAGGTGGCTTACACTTGCCTTGGTCCTTTAAAAAGACATTGTGAACCTCAACTCAAGCCAAAGGCCTAAGTTGAGGGTGGGTATTGTAAGAAAAACAGAAAAGTAAGTATAGAAAAGAGCCAAGTGACGAGAGGAGAAGAAATGTTTGGGGTGTGACCATGAATAAAACAAAAGAGCAAAAAAAGGAAAGAAAAAGAAAGAATGAAAATGAAAATCACTCCCAACTGCAAAGAAAGTTGGAAAAATAGGGGTAATTAAAAGTCTGGGGGCGAAATGTAGGGGCTAAGTCAAAGCAGTTTCTTGGAGGGGAAAATTAGTCACGTTGATCTTTAATGTACCTTACCCTACCCCGAACCTACATTACAATCCGCAAAAATCCTAAAGTGATCCTAAAGAGGTCATTCGAGAGTCAAGGTGATGAAAATAAGGGAAAACATATGGTCTATACTTGTGTGTCAATTGAAAATCTTTTGTGAGTGTGAGTGTCTACATTCCAGTCTCATTTTTGCATCTACATATTATGTTTGACACTTCGTTGTAGTAAGGGGCACTATCATTGCATTGTTTGGTAGCTATACTAACTGGTTCATCTTTGTTCTTGAGCCTATTTGTTCCAACTAAATATGGTGTAATGCTTAATTTGATCTATGTGAGTCTTCTTGGATGTGAACATATTGCAAGTTTACTTTTTGGGCATGAGTTTAATGATTGAGGGGTTGCTATGTACTTCTTGTAAAACACTTGTCTTTGCGCGTCGTTATGTTTTGACTTTGGTCATCGCTTGAGGACAAGCAATGAATCAAAGTTGAGGGTGTTGATAAGTCGTGAAAATAAGACTTTTACGACACTTATACAAAGAATTATTGTGAGTTCTTAAGTGCATTTGTTAGTTTAACATGCGTTTTATGTTTGTTTTGTAGGAAAAGGAGGATTTCATGGAATAATGGGCGTTGGACTAATTTGAGGTGATTTGAAGCTAGAATTTTCTCAAGCGAGAAGGGAGTTGATGGTGGATGACCTGGATACACCAAATCATTCATGTGTGTGGCTGGAAAATAAACGCACAGCAGCAACAAAGACTAAAAATGCTAATGTCACAAGCTATCTCAGAGAAATAATCAAGACGCGTTGATAATGTTATGTGTGGAGTGTATGCTACTCATGATCAGTTACATGATAATATGATGGGGTGAGGATTGTGCTAAGGCAGTAACCAAAGGATCCAGGAGTGTACGGAACAAGATAGAACCAAAAAGGGCAAAGGAACACACCACGGGCATGTTCACGACCCGTGGTGATGTTTACTGGTCGTGAACCTGGCCGTCCAGTTGAAAGCTTCCACGAACGTCTTCGAAATACTTCATCACGACCCATTGCACAAATTGTGGTGCACTCCACGAGCCGTGAGGGTGCTCCTGGGAAGCACTTAGGCAGCAGGAAACAAGAAAAACCAAGGCAAATTTCACGATTGCCTTCCATGACCCGTTTGCACCTTCACGGATCGTGAAGGTGTTGTGAAGAAGGGGCCTATTTTGGACAGTTTCAGCATCAAGTAAGGCACCACGGAAGGGCCTGGGTGATCATCAAGAGGACCACGGGGCATGGTCCAGTCCGTGAAGGATCCTGCAACTAGAAATTCAAGTCCAATTAAGATTCCTTTCCTAGTCCAATTAGGCTTGCTTTTTCCTACTCGTTTTAGGAGAGTTTTAGCATTATAAATAGAACTTAGGTTTTATTTCTAAGAGACATTTTGCACCCCATGATTTGGGGCTGCTGGACACACCATTGAATGACAATGTTTCCAGATTTTCTCTACAAAAACAAGGCTGGATAGTCAGCACAAAGCCAACAAAATTAGTTGTGAGTCTTTGATTATCGTTTTGAGTCTTTAATTCTTGTTCTCTTTGTGTTTTGGCGTGTGAATTAAGAATTGATTTCTCTTCCCTTGTAAGTGATTTTAACATGGATTACATAATGATTCTTATTCCAAACCTTGCAAGTTCAATAATCTAGACCCACAACTAGTGTTGTGGGAACCATGACGTCTTAATGAAATAGTCAAAATATAAGGTTTTCTTGAGACTTGTATTGTAGGTATTGTGATTTCCTTTGCTTAAAAGACTTTCTCGATGAGTGCACGCATTGAGAACTTGCCCGTATTCGTTAGGTTTCCAGAAGGAAATTAATGATTTGGAAAAGGTAATTACAACAGTTGATAGAGGCAATTGACCTACGTTTAAGTCACTTGAGCCCAAGAGGGGATGGTATACTTAGGCTTGGGGATTAGCTTGTATCTAAAGAACTTGAGACCGAAAGGTGAGTTTTCTAAATTCAAAGCGAGGCTTAGTATCGAAAACATTCTGAGATCGGAAGTAGATGAATGACATACTTCTAGGAAGGACTGGGAGGTGAACTAAAGGTTACCCAACTCGCTAGATTTTACTTGCAATATAATGGACAACAAACCCGATGTTAAATGCTTAATAGTTATACGTCATGGGGACCGCAACCCTAAGTCATCAACAAACTGTCTAAGCCTTAGTTTATTTTATCTGTATTCGTACTCATAGTTAGGATATTAGTTAAACCCCCCCCCCCATTTTTACTTTTTTGCATTGTTTGTTTTCTGAAAATAGAAGCAACGATCGAAGTAGGATAACTAGTAAAGTTGTTTCAACCTATTCCCTGTGGGATCGACCCCGACTCTTAGTTGGGTAAATATATTGCTAATGATCGTTCATATTCTGTAAAAAGGAGTATGTTTGAACGTTATCATCACTTTCTCTTCATTTTTTAGATCATGCCATAGAGCCAAATGTTGTAGGTAGATCGTGTCTAAACTCTAAATTATTTTGCCAGAAACAAGGAAAAGCAAAGGCAAAGGGAAGGATGTAGATGTGGTAGTTGGTGGCACAAGTCAGACTAGACAATGAAATGAGGCTCAAGATGAGTCTCTATCACAAACATTTCCAAATCCTCCATCTCCTGATGAATCATGAAGTAGTGGACTTCCCCTAGAACCACCAATTGATGCTACTGTGCAAGATCTAAGAAATGCAGACCAACTATACACTCGTATACTTGTTGACCAAGGTCAAAGATAAGAAGGCCTAGTTACAAGTGCACGTGGTGCAGATAGGGCAACTAGCACAAGGGTATGTGTTTTCCTTAATTTAGACCCTCCATCATTTGTCAGGTCAGATCCTAATGAAGATCCACAAGACTTCATCAACCAGATCCAATGCACTTTGGATGTTATGCATGTAAGTGGTATAAAACTATTGAGCTAGCAACATATAGATCGAAGGGTGTGACTATAGTTTGGTATTAACCTTGAAAGTGATCAAACGGTATAGATGCACGTCTAACTACTTGGAAGGAGTTCAAAAAGACATTTCTTGACCATTACTTGCCATTAGAGATCCAAGAGGCCCGTGCTGATCAGTTCCTGAATCCCACCAAGGGAATATGAGTGTGAGGGAGTATAGTCTCCAATTTAATTCCCTAGAAATGTAAGCTCCTAATGTAGTTATTCTATGGAAGATAGAGTTCATCAATACGTGGATAGATTAGATTCATATCTTGTTAGAGATTGTACCATTGCTTCTTTGAATAAAGATATGGATATAGAAAGGATGCAAGCTTTTGCACAAAAACTGGAGGATCAAAGGCAAAGTAGAAGGACATAATAATTAGAAAGGGGGCAGTCCAAAGACTTAGATCTATAGGGAAATTTACACCATCCCAAGGTGAGTTTAGGCCTTGATTTTCTAATAGACCGCCTTGGCCATCTTCCTCCTACTCTGCAACTAGTGCTCCACCAAAACATTAGGGGTCAAGAAGTAATCATTATGGGCAAATAGGTGAAGGCCAAGGTGCATGGACAATGGGATATATGGAAAATCAACAAATGCCTCTTAGGCAGCCTTGTAAACAATATGGAGAAGTCATCTAGGTACACGTTGCATTGGGATTGATATTTGTTATTGGTGTGGTGTGCCAGGGCATATGATTAGATATTGTCTGAGAAGACTCATGGGTGATATAACACAACCTACTGAATCAACTGTTGCATCATCATTATTAGTGCCTCCATTAGGTAGAGATCAATAAGTTCTAACAGGTCTTGGTAGAGGTGTTAGAGCGGCAGCTAGCTCTAGAGGAGTCCAAAATTGTACCTATGCTCTAGGGAGTCTGTAGAATTTGGAAGCTTCACCCGACGTAGTTACAGGTACATTGTCCATCTATTCACATAACATTAATTGATGCTGGTTCTACACTGTCACATATCACTCCATTAGTTTCTGGGAAGCTTTATAGAACACCTAAATTATCAAACAAACCATTTGAGTTGTCTACACCAACGAGTGAATCTATTATAGCTAGAAGGATCTTTACAAATTACATAGTAAATTTTTGTGACCGTGACACATTTGCTGACCTGAGCTAGAAATGGTGGAATTTGATGTTATAAACGGATTTGTTAGCTTCTTGCTATGCCACTGAGGGAATGTACTTTCACTTTCCAAATGAGGCGATCCGTGAATGGAAAGACAATATTGTGGCGCCAAAGGGTAAATTTTTCTCTAATTTTGGCACAATGAAGATGATGTCAAAGGGATATATATGTGTCATCTAGTTAGAGTGAGGGATATGGAGGAAGAATCACCAACTCTTCAATCTGTTCCAATAGTGAATGAATTTGTTGATGTGTTTCCTAAAGAACTTCCAGGTTTACCTCTAGAACAAGAAGTAGATTTTGGTATTGATTTACTTCAAGGAACTCAACGTAACTTCATAAGGCCTAGTGTGTCCCGTTGGGGTGCACCGGTGTTATTTGTACGTAAGAAGGATGACACTGAATGTGTATAGAATACTGACAATTGAATAAAGTGAAAATTAAGAAAAAATATCCCCTCACTATGATTGATGATTTATTTGATAAGTTTCAGGGTGCTAAGTGCTTTTCAAAAATTGATTTGAGATTAGATTATCACCATGTGAGGTTGACGGAGAAAGATATACCTAAGATAGCTTTCCAAACGAGATATGGTCATTTTGAATTTCTTGTTAAGTCATTTGGGCTAACAAATGCAACAACTGTTCTTATGGATTTAAAGAACAGGGTATTCAAGCCGTTCTTAGATGTATTCGTGATAGTATTTATAGATGATATTTTTGTGTATTCTAGATCTTAAGAGGATCATGCAGATCACTTATGACAAGTATTACAAGTTCTTCGTGATTAGTAGTTGTACGCCAAGTTTTCCAAATGTGAATTTTGGTCAAAATCAGTTGCATTCTCTGGTCATTGTATCCAATGACGGAATAAGGGTTGATTCACAAAAGATAGAGGCCGTGAAATATTGACCAAGGCCAACAACACCTATTGAAGTTTGAAGCTTCCTAGAGTTGGCAGGTTATTACAAAAAGTTTGTTGATGGTGTTTCTTCTATTTTTGCACCTCTAACTAAGTTGACACACATGATAGCCAAGTTCCAATGGGATGATGCATGTGAAAGGAGTTTCCAAGAGTTGAAAAGAAAACTAACTTCTACACTTATGCTAGTACTTCCTGAACGCACAAAGTATGTTGTGTATTGTGATGCTTCAGGAGTTATCTTAGGCTATGTACTAATGCAACATGGTAGAGTAATTGCTTATGCCTCGAGACAACTGCGACTGCATGATAAAAACTACACAACACATGATCTTGAGCTAACAACGATTGTATTTGCTTAAAAAATATGGCGCCACTACTTTTATGGGGTTCACATTAACATATATACTGACCATAAGAGCCTGTAGTACATCTTTAAGCAGAAAGACCAAAATAGAGGCAGTGGAGATGGCTAGAGTTAATAAAGATTACGATGTTGTATACTATACCATCTTGTGAAAGCAAATGGTAATCGATGCTCTAAGTCATAAGACACTCAGGAGTACTAGTGACCAGAGCGGAGTAAGCCAAGGGATGGTTAATGATCTATGTTAACTAGCCAATTTGGGAGTTTTCCTTCTTGATACTCCTAAGGAAGGGGTTTGTGGTGCACATTGCTACAGAGAGTTCATTGGTGACTGAGGTGAAAGAGATGTATTTCAACGATCCTATTCGACGATGACTTAGGGAGAAGGTAAGTCAAGGTGCGACAAAAGTCTTCGACCTTACGCATGATGGAGTACTTTATTGCCAAAATACATTATGTGTTCCTGATTTTAATGGACTAAGAAGGAAGGTACTGGCAAGAGCCCATCATTCAAGATATTCCATCCATCAAGGTTCAACCAAGATGTATCATGATATGAGGGGAATGTTTTGGTAAGGAGGCATGAAAAAGGACCTCGCAGAATTTGTGGCTCAATGTTCGAATTGCCAACAAGTCAAAGTAGAGCACCAAAAGTTGGGAGGTTATTTGAAATACACAGAGCTTCCAACTTTGAAGTGGGATATTATCAACATGGATTTTGTTACTGGAACACAAGTGAATTTTAAGTACATATTTCCATCCCCAAATAGATTGTCATGTCTACACACTATTCAAAAGCATAAAGATATGTTGTGAGCTTATGCATTGGACTTCAAGGATAGTTTGGTGGATCACATGCTACTTATTGAATTTTCCAATAATAATAGCTACCATTCAAGCATCAAAATGACACCGTATGAAGCTTTGCATGGAACGAAATGTAGGTCGCTAATTGGATGTTCGAAGTGTGAACCCACCTTTCTTAGGCAAGATCTAGTTCAACAAGCCATGGAAAAAGTTAAAGTAACACAACAGTGGCTAGAAACAGCCCAAAGTCATCACTAATCATATGGGGATGCTAGGAGAAGAGGGCTCGAATTCTCTATAAGAGATTTGGTATTTTTTGTAGGTTTCACCAATGAAAGGGGTCATGAGATTTGGTAAGCTAGGAAAGCTGAGCCCACGTTACATAGGGACATATAAAATTATTAAAAGGTTCGTATAGGTTGTACATGAATTAGAGCTACCACAAGATCTTTCAATGATTAATCCATTGTTTCATGTCTCAATGCTTCGGAAGTACATAGGTGACCCATCTCGTATCACTCCTATTGAAGATGTGCAGGTTACAGAAAACCTCACCTATGAAGAGGTACTTATTGCTATTCTAGATCGTCAAGTTAAGAATTTAAGAAATAAAGAAATGGCTTTAGTAAAGGTACTTTGGAGAAACAAGCAAGTAGAAAGAGACAACATGGGAGGCTGAGAAAGCGATGAAATCTAAGTACCCTTATTTATTTGAATCGAAAGAGAATGTCCAAGATACATACTTCTGTGTCCCCTTGGGGTGCACTAGTGTTATTTGTACGTAAGAAAGATGGCACCTTGAGAATGTGTATTGACTATCGGCAATTGAATAGGGTGACAATTAAGAACAAATACCCCCTCCCCAGGATTGATGATTTATTTGATCAGTTACAGGGTGCCAAATGCTTTTCAAAAATTGATTTGAGATCGGGTTATCACCAAGTGAAGGTGAAAGATAAAGATATACCTAAAACAGCTTTAAGGACACGCTATGGTCACTTTGAATTTCTTGTTATGTTATTTGGGCTAACAAATACACCAACAATTTTTATGGATTTAATGAATATGGTATTTAAGCCATTCTTATATGTATTCATGATAGTATTTGTAGATGATATTTTGATGCATTCAAGATCAAAAGAGGACCATGCAAATCACTTACGATAGGTATTACAAGTTCTTTGTGATCGACAATTGTACGCCAAGTTTTCTAAACGTGAGTTTTGGTTAACATCAGTGGCATTCTTGGGTCGTATTGTGTCCGATGAAGGAATAAGGGTTTATTCCCAAAAGGTAGAGACTATTAAAGAATGGCCAAGGCCAACGCTACCCACTGAAGATCGAAGCTTCCTAGGTTTGGCAACCAACAAAAGGTTTGTTGAGGGTTTTACTTCTTTTTTGCACCACTAACAAAGTTGACACATAAGGTGACCATGTTCCAATGGAAAGATGCATGTGAAAGGAGCTTCCAAGAGTTGAGAAGCAGGCTAACTTTTACACCCATCCTAGTGCTTCCAGAAGGCACAAAGGGGTACGCAGTGTATTGTGATGCTTCAGGATTTGGTTTAAGGTGTGTACTGACACAACATGGTACGGTAATTGCTTATGCCTCGAGACAACTATGAGCGCAAGAGAAAAACTAACCAGCACATGATCTTGAGCCAGCAGCGGTTGTGTTTGCTTTGAAAATATGGTGCCACTATTTGTATGGGGTTCACGTTGACACATATATTGATCATAAGAGACTACAATACATCTTTAGACAGAAAGACCTAAATTTAAGACATCAAAGATGGCTAGAGCTAATAAAGAATTACGATATTGATATACCATACCATCCAGGGAAAGCAAATGTGGTAGCTAATGCTCTAAGTCGTAAGACAATCATGAATATTGGTGATCAAACTGTGGTAAGTCAAGGAGTAGCTAAGGATCTACGCCAACTATCCAATTTGGGAGTTCGCCTCCTTGAAACTCCAAAGGAAAGGGTTGTTGTGCATAATGCTGCAAAAAGTCTTCGTTGGTAATGGAGATGAGAGAAAAGCAGTTCAAGGATTGTGTTCGACAAAGACTGAAAAAATGAGTCAAGGTACAATGAAGGGCTTTGAACATACCCAAAATGGAGTACTTTATTGCAAAAATAGATTATGTGTGTCTAATGGAAGAAGCCCATCATTCATGATATTCCATCCATCCAGGATCAACTAAGATGTATCATGACCTGAAGGGAATGTCTTGGTGGGAAGGCATGAAAAAGGACCTTGCAGAATTTGTGTCTCAATGTCCGAATTGCCAACAAGTCAAGGTAGAGCACCAAAACCCAGGAGGTTATATGCAATGTATAGAGCTTCCAACGTGAAAATGAGATATGATTAATATGGATTTTGTTATAGGATTGCCTCACGCATTTCAGAATATTGACTCCATATGGGTAATAGTTGATAGACTCACAAAGTCAGCACACTTCTTACTGGTTAGGAGTGATTATAAAGCTGAAGAGTATGCAAAGCTATACCTCAAAGAGATAGTTAGGCTACATGGGATTCCAATATCCATTATATCTGATCGGGGAGCTCAATTCATTGCAAAGTTTTGGAAATCCTTCCAGAGGAGCTTAGGGACACAAGTAAATTTAAGTACAGCTTTCCACCCGCAGACAGATGGTCAAGCAGAACGCACCATTCAAACACTTGAAGATATGTTGCGTGCGTGTGCATTGGACTTCAAAGGTAGTTGGGTGGACCATTTGCCACTTATTGAATTTGCCTATAATAACAGCTACCATTCAAGCATCAAGATGGCACCGTATGAAGCTTTGTATGGAAGGAAATGTAGATCACCGATAGGATGGTTTGAAGTGGGTGAAACCACCTTGCTTGGTCCAGATCTAGTCCAACAAGCCATGGAAAAAGTTAAGGTAATACGACAACGACTAGAAACAGCCCAAAGCCGTCACAAATCATATGCAGATGCTAGAAGAAGAGGACTGGAATTCTCAGTAGGAGATTGGGTGTTCTTAAAGGTATCCCCAATGAAAGGTGTTATGAGATTTGGTAAGAAAGGGAAACTAAGCCCACGTTATATAGGGCCATATAAGATTATTAAAAGGTTTGGACAGGTTGCATATGAATTAGAGCTACCCCAGGAGCTTTCAATGGTTCATCCAGTTTTTCATGTCTCAATGCTTCAAAAATGCATAGGTGATCCATCTCGTATTACTCCTATTGAAGATATGCAGGTTACGGAAGATCTCACCTATGAAGAGGTACCTATTGCTATTCTAGATCTTCAAGTTAGAAAGCTAAGGAATAAGGAAATACCTTCAGTAAAAGTGCTTTGGAGGAACCAACAGGTAGAAGAGATAACGTGGGAGGCTGAGGAAGCAATGAGGTCTAAATATCCTTATTTATTTGAAGCTAAAGAGGAAGTCCAAGATACAGATTTAAAGGAGTAGTAGGTACGTGAACATGAATTCTTATTATGTTTTCAAAAGTCTATTTACACGGAAGTTCAAACTTGTTTAACCTATTCAATTATGCTTACGTTCGGGGACGAATGTTCCTAGGGGGGGAGGATGTAACACCCCACATATTACATGTACTAGTCCAACACAGATGAAACATGATATGGCAGGGTCAAATCCGCACACATTTTAAAAGTGCGTGAATTTTAGATTAAAGGGCTATATGTATGTCTAATGCTTAAGATGACCGAGCGTAAATAATTTTTATGTCAAGTTAAGGAGAGTGTGACCTTAAATGAAGTAAAATAGTTGAGGTGCTTGTGTGACTTAGGAAGCTAGTAGGTGAGTCACCTACATGCTTAGCTTAAATAAGCTCGGTAAACGGAGACAAGGCCCAACACCGAATTTGTTCAAGTCCGATAAAGAATAAACCCCGAGTTAAGGATGTCATTTGGGCCCATGGTTTAGCTTCATAAAAGGACAACATTTGCAGCCCAATATGGATAGGAAAAGGGCCAAATTACAATTACAATCCAATTCAAAACTAGGGCCCAAACTAAGTGGGCTTAGGGGAGAAATGTTTGCAACAAAGCCCATCCCATTTGAAGCCCAATAAGGCCCAAATGAAAGGGACAAGCTGCTGCCCCATAACCTTAATAAAATAAGGTTGAAAACCCAAAAGAAAGTCGGCCAAAAGTGGCCTATAAAAGGGAGCAACAAGCAGCAACTTTTAGTCATTTTCTCAAGCCAAAATTTCAGATTTCTCTCTAAGTTTCATCTTGCTCTCTTCTCATTTTCTAAAGCAGCCAAGACACACTTCTAGGGTTCTTGAAGAGAACCTAATCCTTGAGGGTTAAGGTAAGATAAAACACCCATGGTTTGGTGTAACGTTTCCATGAAAAACATGAAGAGTATGTTGGTTGTATTGTGCAGGAATTTTGGGACAGCATGTGTTCCAAATATTGTGGTTCACTTTTCTTGTTAAATAAGAGACTTTTATCTTGTTGGTTGGCTGGGTTATGAAGTAATATGTATGTTTTTAAGAAGTCTTGGGTCTGGAATGATGTGAGGAGGCTGCTGGACCACTTTTATCTTCCGCAAAAATAAGTTCTTAAATGATGTCTTAATTTCGCTCATTAGTAAGAATTCGTGGACTGTTTTTGGGAATTGTTTTCTCATGTTTTCCATCTACTGAGGGACTGTTTTTGGACAGTTTTAGGACTGTAAGTATATGTAAATATGTTGAGGACAGTTTGGTTGAGGTTGAAACGGATTTGGAATGGTTGACGTCGAAGTGTAGAGGAAGGACGCAATGTTGTGTTGTCTACTTGCATGTTGTGTAGAGTTGTTGTATGATGTACTATATGAGTTGTTGTAATGCTGTTATGGGACTAAAATAGCTGGATATGACATGTATATGGGAATGTGTATTAGAAAATACGATTAGGAGTGGAAATGTTGAAAGAATACTCTTTGGGTGCTAATTCCGAGCTTGCTGCCCGGATATTATTTTTGGGTGAAATTGGATTACTAAGATGTGCTTACTAGCTTCTAACACTAGTTTTATCACCTAACATATTGTAGATAAGTGTTTGGAGAAAAAGGATACTACTCCGAGGTAATAACGACATAGTACAGCGAGGTATGTAAGGCTACTTGATTTCCTATTACTTGGCATGAAATCTATAATCTTCCTTAGCACATAAAGGCACGTACAAACTCCGACATGGCTGCTAACCGTGTCCCCACTTTTTACCATGTTCATATGTACCCATACATAGTCATTGTCAACCTGCATATGTACCTGAATACTAAATATACATGAGTTCCTTCTTACCAAACAAAGTCTATGTGTTGTTTAATCTCCGATACGGTTCATTAGTTGTGTATCTCTCTTTCTATTGTGGTATTACCTTGTATGGTTGTTCATATGTCACATGTCTATATTCCTACAGTTCTAAAGGTTGTGACCACCCAAAGAACCATCTCAAAGTAAATAAAAGATAACTTACAGTTGCTTATAAATGGGTGGTAGCCCGAGGGGTGGAAGAATCACCTAGCCAGGGTCGATCTCATTTATGGGTGGTAGCCCGAGGGGTGAAGGAATCACCTAGCCAGGGTTGATCCCATTACAGATTTACCACTGATCAGCTGGTCATTTACATGATATATTGTGCACAGATTATACAGTAAAGAAAGATACAGTAATAAGAAAAAGACATAAAGTACATGACTCCACAGTATGACTAAAGGTGGTCTTTTCATCCTTACACACTAGTGTGTGATTTCATTTGAGTTCTTATTGCATATACAGTATTTCCTGCCTTACATATTCAGTACATTATCTCGTACTGACGTCCCTTACGGGGGACCTGCATTTCATGCTGCAGGTACAGGAGCTACTAGATCTCCCCAGTAAGAGTACATGACTTTCAGCTGCTATTACTAAGCTCCAGGTTGCTTCGGGGCTTGTCTGTTTAGAACTTGTATTTTGTATTGTATAGTTGGTCATGAGGCGGGACCTGTCCCGACTCATATAGATATTGTTCCTTATATAGAGGCTTTGTAGACAATGTAAATTAAAGTGTGGTCAAATAGTGTATTATAGACATCGTGGCTCCAACGGCCTAGTCTTATGCATTTACTTTTGGTTTGTTAGTACAATTTACTTTCTTTTGGCAACATATTGAGTATGGAAACCTCTTAAATGTTCATAGCAGGTGCATAGTTATATGTTGGTTCTCCCGAGCCTTGTCGGCAACGGGTGCCAGTCCGCCTTAATGGGGCTTAGGGCGTGACAAAGATAGCATAGGGGGGACAAGCCCCGTCTTACTTTAAACTATAACACAACACTAAAGTGCACATACTACAGACTTAGTAAAGCCTCGGATCAACTTGGAGCTCACCAAAAGCAGCTGAGTGTTGGGTGTGCCTACATCAAAGGTCTACTAGCTGGGGTACCTGCACCTGCAGCATGAATTGCACCATCCCCCAAAAGGGATGTCAGTACGAAATAATGTACTGAATATGTAAGGCAATAGCATATGTAAAATGAGAACTCAAGTGAAATCAAGTAGCAATACATAAATGCACATGTCATAATAAACGACCACCTTTGTTATACTTGTGGTGTTACGTAAATTACATTCTTTTCTTTACTCGTTAGTACTTTATGATTCCTTTTAGGCATGTAATACAAATGACCAGCTGACCAGTGGTAACCGAGGATGACCCATGCTAGGCATTTTAACCCCTGGGATGTTGTCCTCATAACTTTACAAATTGGGATCGACCCATGCTAGGCTATCGCCCTTGGGCTGCCACCCTTATGCACAAGTGAGATCGATCCGTGCTAGGCTTTTGCCCCTAGGCTGCCACCCACACATTATGAACATTGCTTCTAGTTATTCTTTAATACTTTGAGATTGTTATTTTGGTGGTCATGCTGATTTCTAAGCTTCAAAACAATGTACCAGTAACATAAGATACGACAATCATCATTTAAGGTAGTACCATAATATAAGAATCAAATGTGACATTGACGTACTACTCATGAGTTTAAAGGACACAATTGGCTTTACGAACGAACGTGGTCTCCTCATACTAGTGCTTGAAAGAGTAAAACTACTAATAAACAATGTTGCCACTATTGGAATAGAATTTGAGAAGCTTACTAGTCGATGGTGACGCGAGTGTTAGATTTCATGCCAAAGAATATGGAATTGGATAGCCTTACATACCTTGTCGTGCCACCTCGTTATCACTGCAATGTAACCTCCCCTTTTTTCAAATATTCATTTATAATTGAGTACGTGATGAAACTAGTATTAGTAGTGAATAAACACCTGTAGACAGCTCACTCACCCCCACAACTTATACCCGGGTAGCAAACCCGCAATTACTAGACTAAGGGTGTTCCTTCAACTTTAATTGCATTTGTGGTCACATCTCTTACCATCACACATATAAAATAGCCTCTAAACAATATAATGTCAGACGAACAATGTGAACTTATGTATCCAAACATTGTCTCATGAGTTTCTACTAACATTACAGGTTAAATCCTAAAATGATCTCACACTTGAAATTAAAGGGGACTCCCCTCCATGGTTGTCCCAACATGCACAAATCACCAGCAAACCTTCTCACGAGATCACATCATGTGAAAGGGACCACTCCGACATCGTTGACACATATAAAGTTCGCTAGTTAACTCAAACACAAAAGAGGGAGAAAAGTGCAGTAGCTTACCTTATATGTTGAAGATTCTTGCTCTCTTAACTTATATTTTTGAAGGGCTAAACTCCCCTTCAATCCTAGGTTGAGATGAGGTAATACTCAAGAACCTTAAGGGTTTTTATGGCTGCTATATGAAAATAGAAGAAGGAAGAAAGAGAACCTTAGGAATCAGATTTTGTTTCCCATGTGAAAAATGGCTAAAAAGAGCTGGTTATATTCCCTTTTAAAGGGACCAACTTTGGCCGACTTTCTCCTCAATTTTTGGCCATAATTTACCAAGTAGGTGATGAACCTATTTAGCCTTTTAGCTTGGGCCTTCATGGATCTCAACTTATTAGGCCTTGGCTGCCCATATTTCTCTTTTTCCTTTACTTGAGGTTGGCCAAAATTTCCAAGTAAATGCTTAGTGACCTTGGGACCTATAAGATGGTCAAAAAGTCTTAGTAGGTGGTGCACCTACCTGGCCCTCTATGCTGGTCAAAAGTCTAAGTAGGTGATGCACCTACTTGCTTCGTTAAGTCACGCAAGCAACTCATTATCATTCCTAATTTTTCAAATGTTAGTGTTATATATTATGTCTTAATACTTCACTTTAAAATACTTTCAACTCATATAGCATCTTATTATCTCAGATTTAAATGCTTTCGTCGAGTTCAACTTGGATTCATACGCGCTGAAACATGTGTGATATCATAACAACTCTCAATTCAATTCAAATTATCACCCCTTTTAGGAAAACACTTAGTCCCTCACCTATACCATAAGCTATGCCAAGTGTCATATAGATAAGACTAACATATAGAAAACACAGAGTGTTACACAAGCATCAAGATGACACCTTAGGAAGCTTTGTATGGAAGGAAATGTAGGTCACCAATAAGATGGTTTGAAGTCAGTAAAACCACCTTGCTTGGGCCAGATCTAGTCCAACAAGCCATGGAAAAAATCAAGGTAATATAACAGCAGCTAGAAATAGCCCAAAGTCATTGCAAATCATATGCGGATGCTAGAAGGAGAGGACCTAAATTCTCAATTGGAGATTGGGTATTCTTAAAGGTGTCCCCAATGAAAGTTGTTAAGAGATTCAGTAAGAAAGGAAAACTAAGCCCATGTTACATAGGGCCATATAAGATTATTAAAAGGTTTGGACAGGTTGCATATGAATTAGAGCTACCCCAGGAGAATTCAATGGTTCATCTAGTTTTTCATGTCTCAATGCTCCAAAAATGCATAGGTGACCCATCTCGTATCACTCCTATTGAAGATGTGCAAGTTGTAGAAGATCCCACCTATGAAGACGTACCTATTGCTATCCTAGATCGTCAAGGTAAGAAGCTACGGAATAAAGAAATACCTTCAGTAAAGGTGCTTTAGAGGAACTAGCAAGTAGAAGAGTTAACGTGGGAGGCAGAACAAGCGATGAGATCTAATTACCCCTATTTATTTGAAGCTAAAGAGGAATTCCAAGATGCAGAGCTATGGCATTAATAGGCACGTGAGTTTGAATCCTTATTGTGTCTTCAAAAGTTTATTTAAATGAAGGTTTAAACTTGTTTAACCTATCCAATTATGCAAACATTTAGGGACAAATGTTACTAAGGAGGGAGGATGTAACACACCATATCTGGAGGATGTAACACACCATATCTTAAGTGTACTAGTCCTATGCATACGGAATATGATATGATTTGGTAGAAGGAGCACCAACTTTAAAAGTGTCTAACTTTTAGATTGGAGGCTATATTTACGTCTAATGCTTAAGACGAGTGAGTATATATAAGTTTTAAGCCAAATTGAGGAGATCACGGCCTTAAACAAAGTGAAATAAAGGGAGGTGCTTGTAAGAATTAGGAAGCTAACGGGTGAGTCACCTACGTCCTTAGCTTAAATAGGCTAGGTAGTCGAAGATGAGGCCCAACACCGAATCAGTTTAAGTCCGATAATGAATAAAGCCCAAGTTAAGGGTGTAATTTTAGCCCATTGTTTATCATTATAAGGGGACAATGTTTTCAACCCAAGATTAATAAAAAAAAGGCCCAAGTGCATTCACGATCCACTTGACGATTTGGGCTCAAACTAAGTGAAGGAAAGAGAGAAAAAGGCATCCAAGGCCCATCAAATTGAAACCCAATAAGGCCCAAGTGAAAGGGCCGAGTAGGTGTATCACCACCTTGCTAATATGTGGCTTAAAATGAAAAAGGAAGCCGGCAAAGAGTGGCCCTTTAAAAGGGGTTAAAACCAGCCACTTCAAGTCATTTTAACAAAGCCAAAAGTCAGGTTGTTTCCAAAGTTTCTCCTTGCTTTCTCTTCCTTTAGCAAAGCAACCAAAGCATAACTTTAGGGTTCTTAAGAGGACCTGATCCTTGAAAATTAAGGTAAGTAGAAATACCTATGGTTTAGTATAATTTTTCCATGAAAAACATGAGTATGCTGATTATACTTGTGCTGGAATTTTGGACAGCATGTGTTCCAAAGATTGTTGTACACTTTTTTTATTTATTAAGAGGACTTTCTCTTCTTGGTTGGCTGGATTATATAATAAGGTTTATGTTTTTAACAAGGTTTAGTTCTGGAATGATGTAACCAGGTTGCTGCACTATTTTTATTTTTCCTTCCAAATGAGTTCTTGCATGAGAGTTTAATTGTGCTTTTAGTAGGAACTTGTGGGCTCATAATTGAATATTGTTATCTCACCTCCTCCATCTACTTAGGGACTATTTTTGGACTTTTTTAGAACTATTTTTATGTGTAAATATATTGGGGACAATTTGGTTGTAGTTGGAGTAGATTTGAGATTGTTGACGTCGAAATGTAGCAAAAAGACATAATGTTATGCTGCCTACTTATGTGTTGTATAGAAGTGTTATGTGTTGTATTTTGTGAGAAGCCTGTTATGGGACTAAAACAAGTTGTATATGACATGTACACGAGAATTTGTACTAGAAAATACAATTAAAAGCGGAAAGGTTGAAAGAATACTCTTAGGTTAATAATTACAAGTTTACTGCCCGAGTGTTATTTCTCTATGAGATTGGACTACCAAGATGTGTTTGTTAGCTGCAAATACTAATTTTATCACCTACTCTGTTGCAAATAAATATTTGGGGGGAAAAGGAGGTTACTTCGAGGTAATAACGACATAGTACATCGAGGTAAGTAAGGCTACTCGATTTCCTATTATTTGGCATAAAATCTAGGTTCTTCCTTGGCACATAGAAGCACTTACTAACTCTAGCATAACTAATAACCATGTCTTCACTCCTTAACATGTTCATATACTCCCACACAACCATTGTCGAATCTGCATACATACTTGATACCAAAGAAACATGTGTTCCTTTCTGCTAAGTAAAAGTCCATGCGTTGTTTCATCTCCTATGCATTTCATTAGTTGTGTAACTTACTCTTTTCATTGTAGTATTGTCTTGCATGATTATTTATATGCCATCTGTTATATCTATAGTCCTACAGCTCCAAAATGCTATGAACCGCCAAAAGAATCATCTCCAAAGTAAATAAAAGACAAGTCGAAGTTGCTTGTTGATGGGTGGTATCCCAGGAGTGGAAGAATCATCTAGCATAGGTCAATCCCATATTACGGGGGGTATCCCAGGGGTGAAAGGAAAGCCTAGCATGGGCCTAGCTAGAGAGCTGTAGGATATAGAAATAACAAGTGACATCAATATCGGGATCGACCTATGCTAGGCTTTCCTTTCACCCCTAGGTTATCCCCCGTAATATGGGATCGACCCATGCTAGGTTCTTCTTCTACCCAGGGGATACCACCCATTAATAAGTAACTCTGAGTTATCTTATATTTACTTTTAAGATGATTCTCATGGTGATCCTAACATTTAGAGTTGTACGAACATAGACGTGGCATGTGACATATAAATAACTGTTCAAGATAATGCCACAAGGAAAAGAGAGTTACACAACTAATGAAACGTGTAGGACATTAAACACCACATGGACTCTACGTGGTAAAAAAAGGAACTCATGTATCTCTGCTGTCCAAGTATGTATGCAGATTTGACAATGGCTATGTATGGGAACATATGTACATGGTAAGGAAAGGAGACAGTTATTAGTTATGCCGGAGTTGGTAAGCGCCTTTATGTGCCAAGGAAGAACCTAGATTTCATGCCAAATAATAGGAAATCAAGTAGCCTTAGATACCTCGTTGTACTATGTCGTTATTACCTCGGAGTAGTATCCTTTTCCTCCAAATATTTATCTACAATATAGTAGGTGATAAAACTAGTATTCGCAGCCAATACACACATCTTGGTAGTCCAATTTCATAAAAACAAACACTCAGGAAACAACTTTTAACTATCAATCCATTCCTTATCAGTCGAGCCACTTTGTTCTTCTGTAAGTGAAAATTCCCTATTGACCTATAATCTACTATTTTTCCTTTTAGAAAATCTCAATTTCCACGAGTATTCTTTCAACCTTTCCACCTCTAATTATATTTTACTTTAGCACACATTGTCATATACATGTTAAATCCAGCCTATTTTAGTCACATTGCAGTCCGACAACAGCTCATCAAGTACAACATACAACAACTCTACACAACATGCAAGTAGGCAACGTAGCATTAGGACCCTTCGCTACATTTCGGCGTCAACCATTTCAAATCTGTTTCAACCTCAACCAAACTGTTCTCAACCTATTTACATATAAATGCGGTCTTAAAACATTCTAAACACAGTCCCAAAGTAGATGGAAAATGTGAGACAACAATCATCAACTATCCGCCTACAAGTTCTTACTAAGAGTACCATTAAGTTAGCATACAAGAACCTATTTTTGCGGAAGATAAAAATGGTGCAGCAGCCTTCTTTCATCACTACAGAACAAATTCTTATTAAAAACATAAACCTTACTTCATAATTTAGCTAAACAACAAGAGAAAAGCCTCTTAATAAACAACAAAAGTGTACAACAATCTTTGCAACACATGCTGTCCAAAATTCCTGCACAAGTACAACTAGCATACTCTTCATGTTTTTCATAGAAAAATTATACTAAACCATAGGTATTTTTACTTACCTTATCCCTCAAGATCAGGTCCTCTTCAAGAACCCTAAAGACGCCTTGGCTGCTTTACAAATTGAAGAGGGTGTAAGGAGAAACTTTAAAGAAAATTTGATTTTTGGCTAAGTGAAAATGACTCAAAGTTGCGGGATTTTAACCCCTTTTAAAGGGACACTTTTTGGCCGACATTCTTTTACATTTGAAGCCTTATTTTATTAAGGTGGTGATGCAGCAACTTGGTCCTTTCACTTGGGCCTTATTGGGCTTCAATTTGATGAACTTTGCAGCCAACTTTTTTCTTTTACTTTCTCACTTAGTTTGGGCCCTATTTGTTACTTGGGTTGTGAATGTAATTTGGCCCTTTTCCTAACCATCTTGGGCTGCAAATATTGTCCATTTATGATGCTAAACCATGGGCCCGAATTACACCCTTAACTCGGGGTTTATTCTTTATCGGACTTGAACAAATTCGGTGTTGGGCCTTGTCCCCGTCTACCTAGCCTATTTAAGCTAAGCACATAGGTGACTCACCTGCTAGCTTCCTAGGTCCCACAAGCACCTCGCTTCTTTCACTTCATTTAAGGCCGCGGCCACCTCAATTTGACTTAAAACTTATATGTACTCGGTCATCTTGAGCATTAGACGTACATATAACCCTCTAATCTGAAATTCAAGCACTTTTAAAAATGTGTGTTGGTTTGACCCGCCATATCATGTTTCATATGCGTAAGACCAGTACATGTAAGATGTGGGGTGTTACATCCTCCCCCTTAAGAACATTCATCCCCGAATATAAGCATAATTGGATAGGTTAAACAAGTTCATACCTTTATTTAAACAGACTTTGGACAACATAATAAGCATTCAAACACACATACCTCTTTATTCCCCAACTCTGCATCTTGGACTTCCTCTTTAGCTTCAAATAAGTAAGGGTACTTAGATCTCATTGCTTCCTCAACCTCCCATGTCATCTCTTCTACTTGTTGGTTCCTCTAAAGTACCTTTATGGAAGGTATTTCCTTATTCCTTAGCTTTCTAACTTGACGATCTAGGATAACTCTTGAGATCTTCTGTAACCTACATATCTTCAACAGGAGTGATACAAGATGGGTCACCTATGCATTTTCGAAGCATTGAGACATGAAAAACTGGATGAACCATTGAAAGCTCCTGGGGTAGCTATAATTCATATGTAACCTATCCAAACCTTTTGATAATCTTATATGGTCCTATGTAACGTGGGCTTAGTTTTCCTTTCTTACCGAACCTCATAACTCCTTTCATTAGGGACACCTTTAAGAATATCCAATCTCGGACTGAGAATTCCAATCCTCTTCTCCTAGCATCCGCATATGATTTGTGATGACTTTGGGTTGTTTCTAGCTGCTGTCGTATTACCTTGACTTTTTCCATCGCTTGTTGAACTAGATTTGGACCAAGAAAGGTGGTTTCACCCACTTCAAACCATCCTATTGGTGATCTACATTTCCTTCCATACAAAACTTCATAAGATGCCATTTTGATCCTTGAATGGTAGCTATTATTATAGGAAAAATTCAATAAGTGGCAAATGGTCCACCCAATTTCCTTTGAAGTCCAATGCACAAGCCCACAACATATCTTCAAGTGTTTGAATGGTGCGTTCTGTTTGACCATCTGTCTCAGGGTGGAAAGTTGTACTTAAATTCACTTGTTTCCCTAAGCTCCTTTGGAAGGACTTCCAAAACTTTGCAGTGAATTAAGCTCCCCGATCAGATATAATAGAGATTGAGACCCTGTAGCCTAACTATCTCTTTGAGGTATAACTTTGCATATCCTTCAGTTGTATAATCACTCTTAACTGGCAAGAAGTGTGCTGACTTTGTGAGCCTATCAACTATCACACATATGGAGTCAAACTTCTGAAATGAGCGAGGCAACCCAGTAACAAAATCCATATTAATCATATCCCACTTCTACATTGGAAGCTCTATACATTGCATATAACCTCCTGACATTTGGTGCTCTATCTTAACTTGTTGGCAATTCGGACATTGAGCCACAAATTCTACAAGGTCCTTTTTCATGCCTCCCCACCAAACCATTCCCTTCAGGTCATGATACATCTTAGTCGATCCAGGATGGATGGAATATCTTGAATGATGGGCTTCTTCCATTATCCTCCTTCTTTTCCCATTAATATTAGGTACACATAATCTATTTTGGCAATAAAGTACTCCATTTTGTGTAAGTTCAAAGCCCTTCATCGTACCTTGACTCACTTTCTCCTTAAGTCGTCGTAGAACAGGATCCTTGAACTGCTTTTCTCTTACCTCCATTACCAATGAAGACTCTGTAGCATTATGCACAACAACCCCTTCCTTTGGAGTTTTAATGAGGCCAACTCCCAAATTGGCTAGTTTACCTTGATCCTTAGTGACTCCTTAACTTACCACGGACTGATCACCAATATTCATAATTGCCTTATGACTCAGAGCATCGGTTACCACATTTGCTTTCCCTGGATGATATAGAATGTCAACGTCATAATCCTTTAATAGCTCTAGCCATTTCCTCTGTCTTAAATTTAGGTCTTTCTGTTAAAAGATGTACTGTAGGCTCTTATGATCAGTATATATGTTAACATGAACCCCATACAAATAGTGGCACCATATTTTAAAGGCAAACACAACAGCTGCTAGCTCAAGGTCATGTGTTGGGTAGTTTTTCTCATGCGGTCGCAGTTGTCTCGAGGCATACGCAATTACCCTACCATGTTGTGTCAGTACATACCCTAAGCCAACTCCTAAAGTATCATAGTACACCGCATACCCTTCTATGCCTTCTGGAAGAACTGGCATAGGTGTAGAAGTTAGCCTGCTTTTCAACTCTTGGAAACTCCTTTCACATGCATCATTCCACTAAAACCTTTTCACCTTATGTGTCAACTTTATTAGAGGTGCAAAAATAAAAGAAAAACCCTCAACAAACCTTTTGTAATAACCTACCAACCCTAGGAAGTTTCGAACTTCTGTAGGTGTTATTGGCCTTGGCCAATCATTCCCTGCTTCTATTTTTTGTGAATCACCCCTTATTCCTTCATTGGATACAATATGACCCAATAATGCCACTAATCTTAACAAAAATTCACATTTGAAAAACCTGGCGTACAATTGTCGATCACGAAGAACTTGTAATACCTGTCGTAAGTGATTTGCATGGTCCTCTTCTAATCTTGAATATACAAAAATATCATCTATAAATACTATCACAAATACATCTAAGAATGGCTTGAATACCCTGTTCATTAAATCCATAAAAACTGCTACTGCATTTGTCAGCCCAAATGACATAACAAGAAATTCAAAGTGACCATAGTGTGTCCTGAAGGCTGTCTTGGGTATATCTTTCTCCTTCACCCTCACTTGGTGATACATGATCTCAAATCAATTTTTGAAAAATATTTGGCACCCTGTAACTGATCAAATAAATCATCAATGCTGGGGAAGGGGTATTTGTTCTTAATTGCCACCCTATTCAATTGCCAGTAGTCAATACACATTCTCAAGGTGCCATCCTTTTTATGTACAAATAACACTGGTGCACCCCAAGGGGACACACTAGGTCTTATAAAACCCTTCTCTAACAAGTATTTTAATTGCTCCTTTAATTCACGTAATTTCGCCGAGGTCACTCTATATGGAGGCATAGAAATAGGTTGAGTGCCTGGAAGTAAGTCAATACCAAAATCTACTTCTTATTCTGGAGATAAACTTGGAAGCTCTTCAGGAAACACATCAGCAAATTCATTCACTATTGAAACAGATTGAAGAGTTGGTGATTCTGCCTCCATATCCCTCACTCTAACTAGATGACATACATATCCCTTTGACACCATCTTCCTTGCCTTAAAATAGGAAACAAACTTACCCTTTGGTGCCCCAACTATGCCTTCCCATTCAAGGACCGCCTCATTTGGAAAGTTGAAATATACCGACTTATTTCGGCAATCCACAGTGGCATAGCAAGTAGCTAACCAATCCATACCCATTATAACATCAAATTCCACCATCTCTAACTCAGCAAGGTCAGCCAAAGTGTTACGGTCACAAGCAGCTACTACACAGATATAGTAGACCCTTCTAATTATAATAGATTCACTGGTTGGTGTAGACACTTCAAATGGTTTGTTCAATAATTTAGGTGTTCTTTTAAGCTTCCCAGCAACTAGTGGAGTGATATATGATAATGTAGAACCAGGGTCAATTAATGCATACACACTGTGAGCACATCGGGTGAAGCTTCCAAATTTTACTGACTCCACAGAGCGTAAGTGCAATTTTTGGCTCCGCTAGAGCTAGCTGCCCCTCTACCACGACCCGCAGGAGCTTGCTAACTCCTACCTAGTGGAGGAACTGATGATGATGATGCAACAGCTGACCCAGTAGGTTGTGCTATATCACCTATATGTCTTCTCGAGCAATCTCTCATCATATGCCCTGGTACACCACACCAATAACAAGCATATGTCCCAACATGACATGTACCTAAATGACTCCTCCCACATTATTTGCAAGGCTGCCTAGGAGAAATTTGATGGCTTGCCGAATATCGTGTTGTCCGTGCACCTTGGCCCTCACTTCTTTGACTAAATTGATTACCTTTAAACCCTTGAAGTTGTGGTAGAGCACTAACTGCAGAGTAGGAGGATGATGGCCTAGGTGGTTTATTAGAAAATCGAGGCCTAAACTCACCTTGGGATGGTATAAACTGACCTGTAGATCATGCCCTCTTGGATTGCCCCCTTTCTAACTCTTGCGTCCTTCTTCTTTGCCTCTGACCCTCCAGTTTTTGTGAAAATGCTTGCATCCTCGCTATATCCATCTCTTTGTTTAAAGAAGCAATGGTACAGTCTCTTACCATATTCGAATCTAACCTATCCACATCTATGAACTCTATCTGCTGGTAGCAACAACATTAGGAGCATACCTGGCCAGGGAATTAAATTGAAGGCTATACTTGTCACGCCCGAAGTCCCATTAAGGCGGACTGGTACCCGTTGCCAACAAGGCCCGAGAGAACCAACATATAAATATGCACTTGCTATGAACACTATAAGAGGTTTCCATTTCAACATGCTTTCACAAAAAAATAGACAATATTAACAAGCCAAAAGGAAACGCATATGACTAGGCCGTTGGAGCCACGATATCTAAAGTATGATACTTGGCCAAACTTTACTTTACATAGTCTACAAAGTCTCTAGATAAGGAACAATATCTAAATGGATAGGGACATGCCCCGCCTCATCACCAACTATACAATACAAAAAATGACACACAAAGCCCTGAAGCAACCTGGAGCTCAGTAACGGCAGCTGGATATCCTGTACTTCTACTTGGGAGATCTACTAACTCCTGTACCTGCAACATGAAATGCAGGTCCACTGTAAAGGACGTCAATACGAGATATTGTACTAAATATGTACCTGTCACCACATCGGGTGAAGCTTCCAAATTTTGTCGACTCCCTAGAGCGTAAGTGCGATCCTAGGCTCTGTTAAAGCTAGCTACCACTCTACAACCTCTACCACAATCTGTAGGTGCTTGTTGACCCCTACCTAATGGAAGAAATGATGATGATGATGCAACAGCTGACCCAGTAGGTTGTTATATCACCCATACGTCTCCTCGAACAATCTGTCATCATATGCCCTGGCACACCACACCAATAACAACCATCTATCCCAACACGCCATGTACCTAAATGACAACCCCCACATTGTTTGCAGGGTTGCCTAAGAGGCGTTTGTTGGTTTGCCGAATATCCTGTTGTCCATGCACCTTGGCCTTCACTTCTTTGACCAAACTGATTACTTCTAGACCCTTCAAGTTATGGTGAAGCACTAGTTGTAGAGTCAGGGGGATGATGACCTAGGCAGTCTATTTGAAAATTGAGGCCTAAACTCACCTTGGGTCGTTATAAACTGCCCCGTAGATCTAGCCCTCTTGGACTGCGCCCTTTCTAACTCTTGTGTCATTCTTTGCCTCTGATCCTCCAGATTTTGTGCAAATGCTTGTATCCTCACTATATCCATGTCTTTATTCAATGAAGCAATGATACCGTCTCTTACCAGACACGAATCCAACCTATCTACATATCGATGAACTCTATCTGCCATAGTAGCGACTACATTAGGAGAATACCTGGCCAGGGAATTAAATTGAAGGCTATACCCCACCACGCTCATATTCCCTTGGTGGAGATTCAAAAATTTATCTGCACGGGCCTCTCGGATCCCTAATGGAAAGTAATGGTCAGGAAATGCCTCTTTGAATTTGTTCCAGGTAGTTGGAGGTGCATCTATACCCTTAGATTGCTTACAAGCTTCATACCACAATATAGCCATACCCTTCAATCTATATGTTGTCATCTTCACAGCTTCTGTACCACTTACGTGCATAACATCCAAAGTGCATTGGGTCTGATCGATGAAGTCTTGTGGATCTTCATTAGCATCTGACCTAATAAAATATGGAGGGTCCAAATCAAGGAAATCACGTATCCTCATTCTAGGTGCTCTATTCGCACCACCTGCACAGCTGCACCTATAACTTGGTCTTCTTGTCTTTGACCTTAGCCAACAACTATATGAGTCAATAGTTGGGCTGCATTTTCTCAGATCCTGCATTGTAGCATCGTAGGGGTTCTGGGAGATTTTCACTACTTTCTAGTTCATCAAGAGCTGGAGGAATTGGAGATATTTGTGATATAGACTCATCTTGGGCCTCATTTTGTTGTCTCACCCGATTGGGTACACCAACTACTACTTCTACTTCCTTCCCTTTGCAGACTTTTCCTTATTTCTGGCATACTCACTGGACAAAACAATTTAGAGGTTAGAAACAATCCACCTACAACACATGGCTCTATGCCACGATCTAAAAAATAAAAAGAAAGTGAAAATTCCTAAATTTCACGTAGCGTCCCTGCTTATAAACGTGGTGCACAACACATCCATAAATAAGAATCTACATAAGCATGACCTTGTTGACTCCCTAGGATGACTGGCTCTGATACAACTTTTGTCACGCCCAAAGTCCTATTAAGGCAGACTGGCACCCGTTGCCGACAAGGCTCGGGAGAACCAACATATAACCATACAATTTCTATGAACATTATAGGGGGTTTTCACATTCAACATGCTTTCAAAAAGTAGACAGTAATAACAGGCAAAATGCAAATGCATATGACTAGGTCATTGGAGCCACGATGTTTAAAGTACGATACATGACCATACTTTACTTTACATAGTCTACAAAGCATGTAGATAAGGAACAATATCTATAAGAATCGGGACAGGCCCCGCCTCATGACCAACTATACAATAAAAAAATATAAGCTCTAGACACACAAAGCCCCGAAGCAACCTGGAGTTGAGTAACAGTAGTTGGATATCCTCTACTCCTATTGGGGAGATCTACTAGCTCCTATAGCTGCAGCATGAAATGCAGGTCCCCCCTAAGGGACGTTAGTATGAGATAATGCACTGAATATGTAAGGCAGAGAGTATTGTATATGAAATAAGAACTCAAATGAAATCACACACTGGTGTGTAAGGATAAGAGACCACCTTTAGTCATTCTGTAGAATCGTGTACTTTATGTCCTTTTTATTACTTTACCATTTTTTACTGTATAATCTGTGCGTAGTATATCATATAAATGACTAGTTGATCAGTGGTAAATCAATATCGGGATCGACCTATGCTAGAATTTCCTTTCACCCCTGGGGTAGCCCCCGTAATATGGGATCGACCCATTCTAGGTGATTCTTCCACACTTGGGATACCACCCATTAATAAGCAACTTCGAGTTATCTTTTATTTACTTTTGCGATGATTCTTTTGGTGGTCATGACATTTAAAGTTCTAGAACTATAGACATAACATGTGACATGTAACAATCATACAAGACGATACCACAATGAAAAGAGTAGGTCACACAACTAATGAATTACGTAGGAGGTGAAACAAACACGTGGACTTTATTAGCAACAAAAGGAACTCCTGTATTTTGGTGTCCAAAGTATGTATGCAGGTTTGACAATAGCTATGTATGGGAACATATGAACATATTAAAGAGTGGACACACGTTCATTAGTCTGTAAGTGCCTCTACGTATCAGGGAAGAACCTAGATTTCATGCCAACTAATATGAAAATGAGTAGCCTTACATACCTCATTGTACTACATCATTATTACCTTGAAATAATCTCCTTCTCCTCCAAATACTTATCTTCAATGAGTAGGTGATATGTCACGCCCAAAGTCCCATTAAGGTAGACTGGCACCAATTGCCAACATGGCTCAGGAGAACTAACATATACCCATGCATTTTCTATGAAAATTGTAAGGTTTCCACATTCAATATGCTTTCAAGAAATTAGGTAGTAATAACAAGCCGAAAGGAAATGCATATGATAGGACGTTGGAGCCACAATGTCTATAGTACGATACATGATCACACTTTACTTTACACAGTCTACAAAGCCTCTAGATAAGGAGCAATATCTATATGGATTGGAATAGGCCCCGCCTCATGACCAACTATACAATACAAAAGTATAAGCGCTAGATACATAAAACCCCGAAGCAACCTAGAGCTCAGTAACAACAACTGGATGTCCAGTACTCCTACTAGGGAGATCTAGTAGCTCCAGTACCTACAGCATGAAATGCACGTCCCTCGTAAGGGACATCAGTACGAGATAATGTACTGAATATGTAAGGGAGGAAGTACTATGTATGAAATAAGAACTCAAATGAAATCATACACTGGTGTGTAAGGATAAAAGACCACCTTTAGTCATACTGTGGAATCATGTACTTTGTGTCCTTTTTATTACTTTACCTTTCTTTACTGTATAATATGTGTGCAGTATATCATATAATGACCAGCTGATCAATGGTAAATCAATATCAGGATCGGCCCATGCTAGGCTTTCCTTTCACCCTTGGGATGCCCCTCGTAATTTGGGATCACCCATGCTAGGTGATTCTTACACCCCTGGGATACCACCTATTAATAAGCAACTTTGATTTATATTTATTTACTTTTGAGATGATTCTTTTGGTGGTCATAACATTTAGAGTTGTAGGACTGTAGAAATAACATGTGAGACATATGAACGATCATGTAAGACAGTACCATACTGAAATGAGAGTTAGACAACTAATGAAATACGTAGGAGATTAAACAACACATGGACATTACTTGGTAAAAAGGAACTCATGTATCTTTGTATCCAAGTACGTATGCAGATTTGACAATGGCTATGTATGGGAACATATGAACATGGTAAAGAGTGGAAACACAGTTATTAGTTATGTCAGAGTTGATAAGTGCCTTTATGTGCCAAGGAAGAACCTAGATTTCATGCCAAATAATAGGAAATCAAGTAGCCTTACACACCTCATTGTACTGCATCGTTATTACCTTGAAGTAGTCTCCTTTTCCTCCAAATACTTATCTACAATATAGTAGGTGATAAAACTAGTATTAGCTGCTAATAAACAAATCTTAGCAGTCCAATCTCATAAAAAAATACTCGGGCAACAAGCTTTTAACTATTAATCCACGAGTATTCTTTCAACCTTTCCACCTCTAATCATATTTTCATTTAGCACACATTCTCATATACGTGTTACATCCAGCTTGTTTTAGTCACATAACAGGCTTATGAAAGCTCATGAAGTGAACATACAACAACTCTACACCACACGCAAGTAGGCAATGTTACATTATGTTCTCTCGCTACATTTTGATGTCAACCATTCCTAATCTATTTCAACCTCAACCAAACTGTTCTCAACATATTTACATATAAAAACAATCTTGAAACATTCCAAAAATAGTCCCAAAGTAAAGGGAAAACGTGAGACAACAATCTCCAATTATCTGCCCACAAGTTCCTACCATAAGCACCATTAAGATATCATACAAGAACTTATTTTTGTGGAAGATAAAAATAGTGCAGCAGCCTTCTTTCATCACTACAGAACTAATCCTTGTTAAAAACATAAACCTTACTTCATAATTTAGCTAACCAACAAGAAAAAAGCCTCTTAATAAACAACAAAAGTGTACAACAATCTTTGGAACACATGACGTCCAAACATCCTGTACAAGTACAACTAGCATACTCCTCATGTTTTTCATGGAAACATTATACTAAACCATAGGTATTTTTACTTACCTTAGCCCTCAAGGATCGGGTCCTCTTCAAGAACCCTAAAGGTGTGCCTTAGCTGCTTTCAATGTGAAGAGAGAGCAAGGAGAAAAACTTTGGAAAATATGCTTTTTTTCTATGTTTAATGACTTGAATTTTCTGGTTTTTGACCCTTTTTATAGGGCCACTCTTGGCCGACTTTCTCCTTAGATTTCAGCCACATTTTATCAAGGTGATGATGCACCTACTTGGCCCTTTCACTTGGGCCTTATTGGGTTTCAATTTGATGGACTTTGCTGCCAATTTTTATCTTCTCTTTTCACTTATTTTGGGTCTTATTTGTGAAGTGGGTTGTGAATGTAATTTGCCCCTTTTCCTATTCATCTTGGGCTGCAAATATTGTCCCTTTATGCTGCTAAACCATTGGCCCAAATTACACCGTTAACTTGGGGTTTATTTTTTATCGAACTTGAACAAATTTGGTATTGGGCTTCGTCTTCGTCTACCTAACCTATTTAAGCTAAGCACGTAGGTGATTCACCGGCTAGCTTCCTAAGTCCCACAAGCACCTCACTTCTTTCACTTTATTTAAGGCCACGATCTCCTCAATTTGACTTAAAACTTATATACACTTGGTTATCTTGAGCGTTAGATGTACATATAGCCCTCTAATCTAAAATTCAAGAACTTTTTAAAAATGTGTGCTGATTTCACCCCGCCATGTCATGTTTCATATGCATCGGACTAGTACATGCAAGATGTGGGGTGTTACATGCTAAAACTGGTATTAATAGCTAATAAACACGTCTTGGCAGTCCAATCTCATAATAAAATAATGCTCGGGCAGCCAGCTTGTGATTGCCAATCCAAGAGTATTCTTTTAACCTCTTCACCTCTAATCGTATTTTCTAATACATATTCTCATATACATGCGATATCCATCTTGTTTTAGTCCCATAATAGTGTTACAATAGCTCACAAAGAATAACACATAACAATTCTACATAACGCACAAGTAGGCAGCATAACATTACGTCTTCTCGCTACATTTCGAGGTGAACAATCCCAAACCTATTTCAACTTCAACCAAACTGTCTCCAACATATTTACAATGGATTTTTAGGACCTTTTTTATTTGTAAATATGTTGGAGAGAGTTTG
This sequence comes from Solanum rostratum, assembly GCA_029948455.1. Classification (NCBI taxonomy): domain Eukaryota; kingdom Viridiplantae; phylum Streptophyta; class Magnoliopsida; order Solanales; family Solanaceae; genus Solanum; species Solanum rostratum. Next base: position 19,550,690 of record CM057055.1, read on the forward strand.
GTTGAAGTTGAAAAAAGTTTGGGATTGTTGACTTCGAAATGTAGTGAGAAGATGTCATGTTGTGCTGCTTACTTGTGTGTTGGGTAGAATTGTTATGTGTTGTTCTTTGTGAGCTGTTGTAACATAGTTATGGGACTAAAACAAGCTCTATATGACATGTATATGAGAATGTGTATTAGAAAATACGATTAAAGGTGGAGAGGTTAAATGAATACTCTTGGATTGATAATCACAAGCTTGCTTCTCGAGCATTATTTTTGGATCGACCCATACTAGGTGATTCTTCCACCCCTGGGATACCACCCATTAATAAGCAACTTTGAGTTATCTTTTATTTACTTTTGAGATGATTCCTTTGTGGTAATAACATAGAGTGGTAGGATTATAGACATAACATATGACATGTAAACAGTCATGCAAGACAACACCAGAATGAAAAGAGAGTTACACAACTAATAAAATGCGTAGGACATGAACAACACGTGGACTTTATTTAGCAACAAAAGGAACTTATTAATTTGGTATCCAAAGTAAATATGCAGAATTGACAATGGCTCTATATGGGAGCATATGAACATGGTGAAGAGTGGAGACACGGTTATTATTTATGTCGAAATTGGTAAGTGACTTTATGTGCCAAGGAAGAACCTAGATTTCACGCCAAATAATACGAAATCGAGTAGCCTTACATACCCCGTTATACTACGTCGTTATTACCTTGAAGTAGTCTATTTTTCCTCCAAATACTTATCTACAATGTAGTTAGGTGATAAAACTAGTATTTGCTGCTAATAAACACGTCTTGGCAGTCCTATCTCATAATTTATATGATGTATTACGCACAGATTATACAGTAAAGAAAGGTAAAGTAATAAAAAAGACTTAAAGTACATGATTCCACAGTATGACTAAAGGTGGTCCCTTATCCTTACACACCAGTGTATGATTTTATTTGAGTTCTTATTTCATATATAGTACCTCCTGCCTTACATATTCAATACATTATCTCGTACTGACGTCCCTTACGGTGGACCTACATTTCATGTTGCAGGTACAGGAGCTACTAGATCTCCCAAGTAGGAGTATATGACATCCAGTTGTTGTTACTGAGCTTCAGGTTCCTTCGAGGCTTTGTGTGTAGAGCTTATACTTTTGTACTGTATAGTTGGTCAAGAGGTGGGGCCTGTCCCGATCCATATAGATATTGTTCCTTATCTAGAGGCTTTGTAGACTAAGTAAAGTAAAGTGTGGTCATGTATCATACTTTAAACATCATGGCTCCAACGACCTAGTCATATGCATTTTCCTTTGGTTTGCTATTACTGTCTACTTTTTTGAAAGAATGTTGAATGTGGAAACCTCTTTACAATGTTCATAGAAAGTGCATGGGTATATGTTAGTTTCTCGATCCTTGTCGGCAACGAGTGCTAGTCTGCCTTAATGGGACTTTGGGCGTCCCAAGAGCGGACAATACTTCACAATGTTGGGCCAGGTCATTATAGGTGGTGTCAGAGCCGACTCTCGACTAGTACGGTGATAGGGCAAACCTTAGTGAAGAAGTTGAGTCCCTACGGGGGATGAGTGCAGGGACGGCGATACGTAACGCCTGGCTCACTTAGGCAAATCCCACATTTGAAAAAGAAATGGAGAGTTCTTGGCTATTTAAGTAAAGGATTGAAACTAATATTGTGAGGCACCTTTTGGAGTAAGCCTAAAGGGATAAATCTGTGATGGGCTTAAGCCCAAGAGAGGATAATACTTCATAGTGTTGGGCTAGGTCGTTACAAGGAAATGGTCTTCACGGGTCTCTCAGATCTCTAATGGCAAGTAATGGTCAATAAATTTCGTTTTGAACTCCTACCAAGTAGTTGGAGGTGCATCTATACCCTTAGATTGCTTCCAAACTTCATACCATAGTATGGCCACACCCTTCTATCTATATGTTGCTAGTTACGTGCGTAACATCCAAAGTGTGTCGGATCTAATTGATGAAGTCTTGTGGATCTTCATTGGGATCTGACCCGGTGAATGATGGGGGTCTAGATGAAGAAAATCATGTATCCTCGTGCTAACTGCTCTACCTGCACCACCTGTACCCATAACTGGGCCTTCTTGTCTTTGACCTTCGCAAGCAACTATACGAGTCAACAGATGGACTGCATTTCTCAAATTGTGCACGGTAGTCTCAGTAGGTGGTTCCAGGAGAATTTCACTACTTCCTAGTTCATCAGGAGTTGGAGGAGTGACTCATCTTGAGCCTCATTTCGTTGCGTCACACGACTCGGTATACCAACTACCACTTCTACTTTCTTCCATTTGCCTTTGCTTTTCTTTGTTACTGCCATACTTGTTGTACAAAACAATTTAGAGTGTACAAAATAATTTAGAGGATAGACACGATCCACCTACAACATTTGGCTCTACGGAATAATCTAAGGGATGAAAAGAAAGTGACAACTCCTAAATGCCACGTAGCCTCCTACTTATAGATGTGGTGCACAACACATCTATAAAAAAGACTCTACATAGACACAACTTTGTAGACTCCCTATGATGACCCGCTCTCATACCACTTTTGTCACGCCCGAAGTCCCATTAAGGCATGGGAGAACCAACCTGTAACCATGCACTCTCTATGAACATTATAAGGGATTTCCACATTCAACATACTTTCAGGAAAGTAGACAGTAATAACAAGCCAAAAGGAAATGGATATGACTAGGCTATTGGAGCCTTGATGTCTAAAGTATGAGACATGACCACACTTTACTTTACATAGTCTACAAAGCCTCGAGATAAGGAACACTATTTGATAAGGGACGAGACAGGAATACAAAAATATAAGTTGTAGACACACAAAGCCAAGAAGCAACCTGGAGCTCAGTAATAGCAGTTGGGTTTCCTGTACTCTACTGGGGATATCTATTAGCTTCTGTATCTGCAGCATGACATGTCCCACATAAGGGACATCAGTATGAGATAATTCATTGTATATGTAAACAAGAAGTAGTATATGTGAAATAAGAACTCAAATGAAATCATGCACTAGTGTAAGAATAAGAGACCTTTAGTCATATTGTGGAATCATGTAGTTTATGTCCTTTTTATTACTTTACCTTTCTTTACTTTATAATCGGTGCACAATATATAATACAAATGATCAGCTAATCAGTGGTAAATCAATATCGGGATCGACCCATGCTAGGCTTTCCTTTCACCCCTGGGACCCCCCGTAATATGTGAACGACCCATGCTAGGTGATTCTTCCACCCCTGGGATACCACCCATTAATAAGAAACTTTAAGTTATCTTTTATTTACTTTTGAGATGATTCTTTTGGTGGTCATAACATTTAGAGCTGTAGGAAAATAGACATGACATGTGACATATAAACAACCATACAAGATAATACCACAATGATAAGAGAGTTACACAACTAATGAAACGGGTACGAGATTAAACAACACATGAAATCTACTTGGTAAAAAGGAACTCATGTATTTTGGTATCCAAGTATGTATGCAGATCTGACAATGGCTATGTATGGGAACATATGAACATGGTAAAGAGTGGAGACACAGTTATTAGTTATGTCGGAGTTGGTAAGTGCCTTTATGTACCAAGGAAGAACCTAGATTTCATGCCAAGTAATAGAAAATCAAGTAGCCTTTACATACCTCGTTGTACTATGTCGTTATTACCTCGGAGTAGTATCCTTTTCCTCCAAATACTTATATACAATATAGTAGGTGATAAAACTAGTATTAGCAGCTAATAAACATATCTTGGCAGTCCAATTCCACCCAAAAATAATATTCGGGCAGCAAGCTCGTAATTAACAACCAAAGAGTATTCTTTCAACATTTCCACTCCTAATCATATTTTCTAATACACGTTCTCATAAACATATCATATCCAGTTTGTTTTAGCCCCATAACAGTATTACAACAGCTCATAAGGTACAACATACAACAATTCTACACAACACACAAGTATGCAACGTAACATTACGTCCTTTCGTTACATTTTGGCGTCAACCATTCCCAATCTGTTCCAATCCTCAACCAAACTGTCCTCAAAATATTTACATACAAAAACAGTCCTAAAACAGTCTTAAAACAGTCCCCAAGTAGATGGAAAACATGAGGCAACAATTCCCAATATTCAGTCCACAAATTCTTACCAAGAGTGCAATTAAGATATCATATAAGAATTCATTTTTCCGGAAGATAAAAATGGTCTAGCAGCCTTCTTACATCACTACAGAACAAAAACTTGTTAAAAACATAAATATTACTTCATAATACATCCAACCAACAAGAGGAAAGCCTCTTAATAAACAAGGAAAGTGGATAACAATCTTTGGAACACATGCTGTCCCAAATTCCTGCACAAGTACAACCAGCATACTCTTCATGTTTTTCATGGAAACATTATACCAAAACCATAGGTATTTTTACTTACCTTATCCCTCAAGGATTAGGTGCTCTTCAAGAACCCTAAAGGTGTGCCTTGGCTTCTTTACAAAGTGAAGAGAGAACAAGGAGAAACTTGGAAAGAAATCTGATTTTTGGGTTTGTATAAATGACTTGAAATTGCTGGCTTTTGATCCCTTTTATAGGGCCACTTTTGACCGACTTTCTTTTCCATTTCAAGCCTTATTTTATTAAGGTGGTGATGCAGCAACTTGGCCCTTTCACTTGGGCCTTATTGGGCTTCAATTGGATGGGCTTTGCTGCAAATATTTCTCTTTTACACCCACTTAGTTTGGGTCCTATTTGTGAATTGGGTTGTGAATGTAATTTGGCCTTTTTCCTATTCATCTTGGGCTGAAAATGTTGCCCCTTTATGATGCCATATCATGGGCCCAAATGACATCCTAAACTCGGAGCTTATTCTTTATCGGACTTGAACAAATTCGGTGTTGGGCCTCGTCTTCGTCTACCTAGCCTATTTAAGCTAAGCACGTGAGTGACTCACCTGTTATCATCCTAAGTCCCACAAGAACCTCACTTCTTTCACTTCATTTATGGTCACAATCTCCTCAATTTGACTTAAAACTTATATACACTCGGTCATCTTGAGCGTTAGACGTACATATAGTCCTCTAATCTGAAATTCAAGCACTTGTTAAAAATGTGTGTTGATTTGAGCCCGCCATATCATGTTTCATATGCATTGGACTAGTACATGTAAGATGTGGGGTGTTACACTTACCAACTCCGACATAGCTAATAATTGTGTCTCCACTCTTTACCATGTTCATATGTTCCCATACATAGCCATTGCCAAATCTGTATATGTACTTGGATACCAAAGATACATGAGTTCCTTTTTACCGAATAAAGTCCATGTGTTGTTTAATCTCTTACACGTTTCATTAGTTGTGTAACTCTCTTCTCATTATGGTATTATCTTGTATGGTTGTTTATATGTCACATGTCATGTCTATGTTCCTACAGCTCTAACTGTTATGACCACCAAAAAAATCATCTCAAAAGTAAATAATAGATTAATTGAAGTTGCTTATTAATGGGTGGTATCCCAGAGATGGAATAATCCCCCTAGCATGGGTTGATCCCATATTACGGGAGGTATCCTAGGGGGGAAAGGAAAGCCTAGCATAGGTCGATCCCGATATTGATTTATCACTAATCAACTAGTCATTTACATGATATATGGTGCACAGATTATACAGTAAAGAAAAATAAAGCAATAAAAACACATAGAGTACATGATTGCACAATATGACTAAAGGTGGTCTTTTTATCTTTACACACCAGTGTGTGATTTCATTTGAGTTCTTATTTCATATACAGTATTTCCTGTCTTACATATTCAGTACATTATCTCGTATGGATGTCCCTTACGGAGGACCTGCATTTCATGCTGCAGGTACAAGAGCTACTAAATCTCCCCGGTAGAAGTACAAGACTTCCAACTGTTGTTACTGAGCTCCAGGTTGCTTCGGGGCTTTGTGTGTCTAGAGCTTATATTTTGTATTGTATAGTCGGTCATGAGGCGGGGCCTGTCCCGACCCATATAGATATTGTTCCTTACCTCTGCTTTGTAGACTATATAGAGTAAAGTGTGGTCAAGTGTCGTACTTTAAACATCGTGGCTCCAACGGCCTAATCATATGCATTTCCTTTTGCCTTGTTAATATTGCCTAGTTTTTTGTGAAAGCATGTTGAATATGGAAACCTCTTATAATGTTCATAGTAGGTGCATAGTTATATGTTGGTTCTCTTGAGCCTTATCGGCAATGGGTCGTCCGCCTTAATGGGTCTTTGGGCGTGACACTTCACTTTACCTTTTATTTACTTGTGGGATAATTTTTTTGGTGGTCATAACATTTTGAGCTATAGGACTATAGAAATAACAAGTGACATGTAAACAATCATGTAAGAAAAAATCACAATGAAAAGAGTAGTTTACACAGGTAATGAGAAAGTAGGAGATGGAATAACATATGGACTTTATTTCTTTCAAAAGAGAACTCATGTATCTTGGTATCTAAAGCATGTGTGCAGATTTGACAATGACAATATGTGGGAACATATGTGCATGTAAAAGAGTGGAGACACGGTTATTAGTTATGTCAGAGTTTTTAAGTGCCTCTATGTGCCAAGGAAGAAGCTATATTTCATGCCAAATTGTCACGAACTCAGGACTAGGGCTTTGACGTGACACGGCGAATGGGAACCCGAGAGCCCCCAAATCAGCCTCAAGTATCTAAATCTACCTCATCGGTTCAGGATGGACATACAAATAGCAACACATAGTTCTAAGGCCGAAAAAATAGGACTCACGCTATGGGGCAATACAGGGCTAGGAACTTTCCACATTTCCACACCAAAACATACATATAGCCAAATAAGAATTTTCCATAAATCACTCCAACAAATACATAAGCCAGATACCAAGCATAAAAAGCAGATTTCAAAAGAGTCTACATATTGTCCAATGAATGCCTCTAATCAAGATGGAACGAGGGCCATGACATGTTCTGGGCTCACCCTCAATTAAAAAAGGAACTCGAAGATAGTAAAGGTAAAGGAAGACGGGTTGTCCTTGGAGAAAGGGACTCACCATAATACTATTCCGAATCAGACTACTCGTCAATCGGTTAATACTTGAAGTGCTCGGCCCCTATATTGTAAATCATATTGGCATAGAGTATGCATTAGTACGTTTGAATATACTAAGTATGCGGGCATGCAATGCATATGACTTACCAAACCTGCATCAATGTTAGATGACAAGGGAACATATCATATATTCAATAGAAATATATAGAAGATGCCATGAAACTTATGATACATGAAATGCAACAATGCTCATATATAGTGGGGATGGACTATAACCGACAAATCAAATCCATGCGAGCTGTTACATGAATTAGTCTGATAAAGACCTCCCATCCGTAAGGGAAGAATACTTGCCAAAGGTAATCTAGATCACACCTTACGACCACGCTTTTTAGTGGATGGTCACCTTCCTTACAACCACACTCTTGTACCTGCAGCATGAAATGCAGGTCCCCCGTAAGGGACATCCATATGAGATAATGTACTGAATATGCAAGGCAAGAAATACTGTATATGAAATAAGAACTAAAATAAAATCACACACTGGTGTGTAAGGATAAAAGACCACCTTTAGTCATACTGTGGAATCATGTACTTTATGTCTTTTTATTTCTTTACCTTTCTTTACTGTATAATCTGTGCACAATATATCATGTAAATGACTAGCTAATCAGTGGTAAATCAATATCGGAATCGACCCATACTAGGCTTTCCCTTCACCCCTGGGATACCCCCCGTAATATGGGATCGACCCATTCTAGGTGATTCTTCCACCCCTGGATACCACCCATCAATAAACAACTTTGAGTTATCTTTTATTTACTTTCCAGATGATTCTTTTGGTGGTCATAACATTTAGAGCTGTAGGAATATAGACATGACATGTGAAATATAAACAACCATACAAGATAATACCACAATGAAAAGAGAGTTACACAACTAATAAAACGTATAGGAGATTAAACAACACATGGACTTTATTTGGTAAAAAGGAACTCATGTATCTTTGGTATCCAAGTACGCATGCGGATTTGACAATGACTATGTATGGGAACATATGAACATGGTAAGGAGTGGAGACACAGTTATTAGTTACGCCGGAGTTGGTAAGTGCTTTATGTACCAAGGAAGAACCTAGATTTCATGCCAAGTAATAGGAAATCAAGTAGCCTTATATACCTCGTTGTACTACGTCGTTATTACCTCAGAGTAGTATCTTCTTCCTCCAAATATTTATTTACAATATAGTAGGTGATAAAACTAGTGTTAGCAGCTAATAGATACATCTTGGTAGTCTAATTTCACCCAAAAATAATATCCGGGCAGCAAGCTCGGAATTAGCAACCAAGGAGTATTCTTTCAATATTTCCACTCCTAATCGTATTTTTTAATACACATTCCCATATACATGTCATATCCAGCTATTTTTAGTCCCATAACAGCGTTACAACAATTCATAAAGTACAACATACAACAACTCTACACAACACCCAAGTAGGCAATACAACATTGCGTCCTTTTGCTACATTTCGACGTCAACCATTCCAAATCCATTTCAACCTCAACCAAACTGTTCTGTACATATTTACACACAAAGACAGTCCAAAAACAGTCCTAAAACAATCACCAAGTAGATGGAAAACATGAGACAACAATTCCCAATATTCAGTCTACGAATTATTAATAAGAGCGGAATTAAGGTATCATATAAGAACTCATTTCTGCGGAAGATAAAAATAGTGCAGCAGCCTTCTTACATCACTACAGAACCAAACCTTGTTAAAAACATAAACGTTACTTCATAATCCAGCCAACCAATAAGAGAAAAGCCTCTTAATAAAAAAGTGAACAACAATCTTTTGAACACATGCTGTCCCAAATTCCTGCATAAGTACAACCAGCATATTCTTCATGTTTTTCATGGAAAATATTATACCAAACCATAGGTATGTTTACTTACCTTAGACCTTAAGGATCAGGTGCTCTTCAAGTACCCTAGAGGTGTGCCTTGGCTGCTTTAGAAAATGAAGAGAGAGCAAGGAGAAACTTTGAAGAAAATCTGATTTTTGGCTATGAGAAAATGACTAAAAGTTGCTGGATTTTCGCCCCCTTTAAAGGGACAATTTTGGTTGATTTTCTTTTGTATTTCAAGCCTTGTTTTATTAAGGTGGTGATGCAGCAACTTGGCCTTTTCACTTGGGCCTTATTGGGCTTCAATTGGATGGGCTTTGCTAAAAATATTTCTCCCTTACATCCACTTAGTTTGGGCCCTATTTGTGAATTGGATTGTGAATGTAATTTGGCCCTTTTCCTATTCATCTTGGGCTGAAAATGTTGTCCTTTTATGATGCTAAACCATGGGCCCAAATGACATCCTTACCTCGGGGTTTATTTTTTATCGAACTTGAACAAATCCGGTGTTGGGCCTCGTCCCCATTTACCTAGCCTATTTAAGTTTAGCACGTAGGTGACTCGCCTGTTAGCTTCCTAAGTCTCACAAGCACCTCACTTCCTTTCACTCTGTTCAAGGTCGCGTTCTCCCCAAATTGACTTAAAACATACATACACTCTGTCATCTTGAGCGTTAGACATACATATAGCCCTCTAATCTGCAATTCAAGCACTTTTAAAAAAATGTGTGCTTGTTTGACCCCCTCCCCCCCCCCCCCATATCATGTTTCATATGCATTGAACTAGTATATGTAAGATATGGGGTGTTACATCCTCCCCCCTTAGGTTCATCCCCGAATGTTAACATAAATGGGATAGGTCATACAAGTTTAAACTTTCATGAAAACAAACTTTTAACAACATAATAAGACTTCAAATTCACGTACCTACAAATCCCTCAATTCTGCATCTTGGACTTCCTCTTTAGCTTCAAATAAATAAGGATATTTAGATCTCATTGCTTCCTTAGCCTCCCATGTTATCTCTTCTACTTGCTGGTTCCTCCAAACTATCTTTACTGAAGGTATTTCCTTATTCCTTAGCTTTCTAACTTGACGATCTAGGATAGCAATAGGTACCTCCTCATAGGTGAGATCTTCCGTAACCTCCATTTCTTCAATAGGAGTGATACGAGATAGGTCACTTATGCATTTTCGAAGCATTGAGACATGGAAAATTGGATGAACCATTGGAAGCTCCTGGGTAGCTCTAATTCATACGCAACTTGTCCAAACCTTTTAATAATCTTATATGGCCCTATGTAACATGGGCTTAGTTTTCCTTTCTTACCAAACCTCATAACACCTTTCATTGGGGACACCTTTAAGAATATCCAATCTCTTACTGAGAATTCCAGTCCTCTTCTTCTAGCATCTGCATATGATCGATCTGTGATGACTTTGGGCTGTTTCTAGTCGTTGTCGTATTACCTTGACTTTTTCCATGGCTTGTTAGACTAGATCTAGACCAAGCAAGGTGGTTTCACCCACTTCAAACCATTCTATTGGTGATCTACATTTCCTTCCATACAAAGCTTTATACGGTGCCATCTTGATGCTTGAATGGTAGCTATTATTATAGGCAAATTCAATAAGTGGCAAATGGTCCACCCAACTACCTTTGAAGTCCAATGCACAAGCCCGCAACATATCTTCAAGCATTTGAATGGTGCGTTCTGCTTGACCATCTATCTGTGGGTGGAAAGTTGTACTTAAATTCACTTGTGTCCTAAGCTCCTTTGGAAGGATTTCCAAAACTTTGCAGTGAATTGAGCTCCCCGATAATAATGGAGATTGGGACCCTATGTAGCCTAACTATCTCTTTGAGATATAACTTTGCATACTCTTCATCCGTATAATCACTCTTAACTGGCAAGAAGTGTGCTGACTTTGTGAGTCTATCAACTATCACCCACATAGAGTCAAACTTCTGAAATAAGCGAGGCAACGCGTAACAAAATCCATATTAATCATATCCCACTTCCACGTTTGAAGCTCTATACATTGCATATAACTTTTCGGCTTTTGGTGCTCTACCCTAACTTGTTGGCAATTCGGACATGAGCCACAAATTCTGCAAGGTCCTTTTTCATGCCTTCCCACCAAAACATTCCCTTCAAGTCATGATACATCTTAATTGATCCTTGATGGATCGAATATCTTGAATGTTGGGTTTCTTCCATTATTCTCCTTCTTAGTCCATTTATATTAGGAACACATAATCTATTTTGGCTATAAAGTACTCCATTTTGTGCAAGTTCAAAGCCCTTCATAGTGCCTTAACTCACCTTCTCCTTAAGTCGTCGTAGAACAGGATCCTTAAAGTGCTTTTCTCTTACCTCCATTACCATTGAAGACTCTGCATCATTATGCACAACAACCCCTTCCTTTAGAGTTTCAAGGAGGCAAATACCCAAATTAGCTAGTTGACGTAGATCCTTAGCCACTCCTTGACATACCACGGACTGCTCACCAATATTTATAATTGCCTTACAACTCAGAGCATCGGCTACCACATTTGCTTTCCCTGGATGGTATAGTATATCAACATCGTAATCCTTTATTAGCTCTAGCCACCTCCGTTGCCTTAAATTTAGGTCTTTCTGTTTAAAGATGTACTGTAGGCTCTTATGATCAGTATATATGTCAACATGAACTCCATACAAATAGTGGCGCCATATTTTCAAGCAAACATAACAGCTGCTAGCTCAAGGTCATGTGTTGGGTAGTTTCTCTCATGTGTCTGCAGTTGTCTCGAGGCATAAGCAATTACCCTACCATGCTGTGTCAGTACACACCCTAAGCCAACCCCTGAAGCATCACAATACACCGCATACCCCTCTGTGCCTTCTGGAAGCACTAGTATAGGTGCAGAAGTTAGCCTGCTTTTCAACTCTTAAAGGCTTTTTTCACATGCATCATTCCATTGAAATTTGGTCGCCTTATGTGTCAACTTTGTTAGAGGTGCAGAAATAGAAGAAAAACCTTCAACAAATCTTCTGTAATAACATGTCAAACCTAGGAAGCTTCGAACTTCTCTGGGTGTTGTTAGCCTAGGCCAATCTTTCACCGCCTCTATCTTTTGTGAATCAACCCTTATTCCTTCACCAGATACAATATGACCCAAGAATGCCACTGATTTTAACAAAAATTCACATTTGGAAAACTTGGCAAACAATTGTCGATCACGAAGAACTTGTAATACCTGTCGTAAGTTATTTGCATGGTCCTCTTCTGATCTTGAATACACCAAAATGTCATCTATAAATACTATCACAAATACATTCAAGAATAGCTTGAATACCCTGTTCATAAAGTCCATAAAAACTGTTGGTGCATTGGTCAACCCAAATGACATAACAAGAAATTCAAAGTGACCATAGCGTGTCCTAAAAGTTGTCTTGGGTATATCTTTCTCCTTCACCCTCACTTGGTGATAACCTGACCTCAAATCAATTTTGGAAAAGCATTTGACACCCTGTAACTGATCAAATAAATCATCAATCCTGGGGAGGGGGTATTTGTTTTTAATTGTCACTGTATTCAATTGTCGGTAGTCAATACACATTCTCAAGGTGCCATCCTTTTTACGTATAAATAACACTGGTGCACCCAAGGGGACACACTAGGTCTTATAAAACCCTTCTGTAGCAAATCTTTTAACTGCTCTTTTAATTTATGTAATTCAACCGGGGTCATTCTATATGGGGAGATAGAAATAGGTTGGGTGCTTGGAAGTAAGTCAATGTCAAAATCTATTTTTCGTTCTAGAGGTAAACCTAGAAGCTCTTCGGGAAATACATCAACAAATTCATTCACTACAGGAACAGATTGGAGAGTTGGTGATTCTGCCTCCATATCCCTTACTCTAACTAGATGACATATATATCCCTTTGACATCATCTTCCTCGCCTTAAAATAGGAAATAAACTTACCCTTTGGTACCTCAACATTACCTTCCCATTCAAGGGACCGCCTCATTTTAAAAGTGGAAATACACTCTCTTAGTTCGGCAATCCACAGTACTATAGCAAGAAGCTAACCAATCCATACCCATTATAACATCAAATTCCACCATATCTAACTCAACAAGGTCAGCCAATGTGTCACGATCACAAACAGTTACTACACAGTTAAAATAGGCCCTTCTAGCTATAATAGATTCACCAGTTGGTGTAGACACTTCAAATGGCTCGTTCAATAATTTAGGTGTTCTTTTAAGCTTCCCAGCCACTAGTGGAGTGATATATGATAATGTAGAACCAGGGTCAATTAATGCATACACATTATGTAAAAGATGGACAATGTACCAATGACCACATCGGGTGAAGCTTCTAAATTTTGCCGACTCCCCAGAGCATAAGTGCGATTCTGGGCTCCGTTGGAGCTAGCTGCCCCTCTACCACCTCTACCACAGCCTGCAGGTGTTTGTTGACCCCTACCTAATGGGGGAACTAACGATGATGATACCACGGCTAACTCAGTAGGTTGTTCTATATCACCCATACGTCTTCTTGAGCAATCTCTCATCATATGCCCTGGTACACCACACCAATAACAAGCATCTGTCCCAACATGACATGTCCCTAAATGGCTCCTCCCACATTGTTTGCAAGGCTGCCTAGGAGGGATTTGCTGGCTGGCCGAATATCCTATTGTCCGTGCACCTTGGCCCTCACTTCTTTGACTAAACTAATTACCTTTAGACCCTTGAAGTTGTAAGGGAGCACTGACTGCAGAGTAGGAGGATGATGGTCTAGGTAATTTATTAGGAAATCGGGGCCTAAACTGTCACGCCCTAAGCCCCATTAAGGCGGACTGGCACCCGTTGCCGACAAGGCTCGGGAACATATAACTATACACCTGCTGTGAACATTTAAGAGGTTTCCATACTCAACATGCTCTTAAAAGGAAGTAAACTGCATTAACAAACCAAAAGTAAATGCATAAGACTAGGCCGTTGGAGTCGTGATGTTTATAATACACTATTTGACCATACTTTAATTTACATAGTCTATAAAGCCTCTAGGTAAGGAACAATATCCATATGGGTCGGGACAGGCCCCGCCTCATGACCAACTATACAATACAAAATACAAGTTCTAAACACACAAGCCCCGAAGCAACCTGGAGCTTAGTAATAGCAGCTGAAAGTACTGTACTCTTACTGGGGAGATCTAGTAACTCCTGTACCAGCAGCATGAAATGCAGGTCCCCCATAAGGGACGTCAGTACGAGATAATGTACTGAATATGTAAGGCAGGAAATACTGTATATGCAATATGAACTCAAATGAAATCACACACTGGTGTGTAAGGATGAAAAGACCACCTTTAGTCATACTGTGGAATCATGTACTTTATGTCTTTTTATTACTTTATAATTAATTTGTGCACAATATATCATGTAAATGACCAGCTGATCAGTGGTAAATCTGTAATGGGATCGAACCTGGCTAGGTGATTCCTTCACCCCTCGTGTTACCACCCGTAAATGAGATCGACCCTGTCTAGGTGATTCTTCCACCCCTCGGGTTACCACCCATTTATAAGCAACTGTAAGTTATCTTTTATTTACTTTGAGATGGTTCTTTTGGTGGTCATAACCTTTAGAACTGTAGGAATATAGACATGCGACATATAAACAACCATAAAAGATAATACCACAATGAAAAGAGAGATACACAACTAATGAATCGTATCGAAGATTAAACAACACATGGACTTTGTTTAGTAACAAGGAACTCATGTATATTTGGTATCCAAGTACATATGCAGGTTTGACAATGGCTGTGTATGGGAACATATGAACATGGTAAAGAGTGGAGACACAATTATTAGTGATGTCGGACTTTGTATGTGACTTTATGTGCTAAGGAAGAACTTAGATTTCATGCCAAGTAATAGAAAATCAAGTTGCCTTACATACCTCGTTGTACTATGTCGTTATTACCTCGGTGTAGTATCCTTTTCCTCCAAACACTTATCTACAATATATTAGGTGATAAAACTAGTGTTAGAATCTAGTAAGCACATCTTAGTAATCCAATTTCACCCAAAAATAATATCCGGGCAGCAAGCTCGGAATTAGCAACCAAAGAGTATTCTTTCAACATTTCCGCTCTTAATCGTATTTTCTAATACACATTCCCATATACATGTCATATCCAGATTTTTTTAGTCCCATAACAGCATTACAACAACTCATACAGTACATCATGCAACAACTCTACACAACACGCAAATAGACAACGGAACATTGCGTCCTTCCGCTACACTTCGACGTCAACCATTCCAAATCCCTTTCAACCTCAACCAAACTGTCCTCAGAATATTTACACGCAATTACAGTCCTAAACCAGTCCACAAACAGTCCCTAAGTAGATGGAAAACATGAGACAACAATTCCCAATATTCAGTCCACGAATTCTTACTAAAAGCGGAATTAAGATATCATTCAAGAACTTATTTTTGCGGAAGATAAAAGTGGTACAGCAGCCTTCTTACATCATTACAGACCCAAGACTTGTTAAAAACATACATATTACTTCATAACTTAGCCAACCAACAAGATAAAAGTCTCTTATTTAACAAGAAAAGTGAACCATAATACTTGGAACACATGCTGTCCCAAAATTCCTGCACAATACAACCAACATACTCTTCATGTTTTTCATGGAAAAATTACACCAAACCATAGGTATTTTTACTTACCTTAGCCCTCAAGGATTAGATTCTCTTCAAGAACCCTAGAGGTGTGTCTTGGCTGCTTTAGAAAATGAGGAGAGAGCAAGAAGAAACTTAGAGAGAAATCTGAAATTTTGGCTTGAGAAAATGACTAAACGTTGCTGCTTGTTGCTCCCTTTTATAGGCCACTTTTGGCCGACTTTTTTTTGGGTTTTCAACCTTATTTTATTAAGGTTATGGGACAGCAACTTGGCCTTTTCATTTGGGCCTTATTAGGCTTCAAATGGGATGGGCTTTGTTGCAAACATTTCTCCCCTAAGCCCACATAGTTTGGGCCCTAGTTTTGAATTGGGTTTTGATTGTAATTTGGCCCTTTTTCCTATTCATCTTGGGCTGAAAATGTTGTCCTTTTATGATGCTAAACCATGGGCCCAAATGACATCCTTAACTCGGGGTTTATTCTTTATCGGACTTGAACAAATTCGGTGTTGGGTCTTGTCTCCGTTTACCGAGCTTATTTAAGCTAAGCACGTAGGTGACTCACCTACTAGCTTCCTAAGTCCCACAAGCACCTCAATTATTTTACTTCATTTAAGGTCATACTCTCCTTAACTTAACTTTAGAAATTATATACGCTCGGTCATCTAAAGCATTAGACGTACATATAGCCCTTTAATCTAAAATTCACGCACTTTTAAAATGTGTGTGGATTTGACCCTGCCAGATCATGTTTCATCTGCGTTGGACTAGTACATGTAAGATGTGGGGTGTTACATCCTCTCCCCCCCAGGAACATTCGCCCCTAAAATATAAGCATAATTGAATAGGTTAAACAAGTTCGAACTTTCGTGTAAACAGACTTTTGAAAACATAATAAGAATTCATATTCACGTACCTACTAATCCCTCAACTCGGTATCTTGGACTTCCTCTTTAGCTTCAAATAAATATGGGTATTTAGACCTCATTGCTTCCTCCGCCTCCCACGTCATCTCTTCTACCTGCTGGTTCCTCCAAAGCACCTTTACTGAAGGTATTTCCTTATTCCTTAGCTTTCTAACTTGGCGATCTAGGATAGCAATAGGTACCTCTTCATAGGTGAGATCTTCCATAACCTGCATATCTTCAATAGGAGCAATACGAGATGGGTCACCTATGCATTTTCGAAGCATTGAGACATGAAAACTGGATGAACCATTGGAAGCTCCTGGGGTAGCTCCAATTCATATGCAACCTGTCCAAACCTTTTAACAATCTTATATGGCCCTATATAACGTGGGCTTAGTTTCCCTTTCTTACCAAATCTCATAACACCTTTCATTGGGGACACCTTTAAGAACACCCAATCTCCTACTGAGAATTCCAGTCCTCTTCTTCTGGCATCTGCATATGATTTATGACGGCTTTGGGATGTTTCTAGCCGTTGTCGTATTACATTGACTTTTTCCATGGCTTGTTGGACTAGATCTGGACCAAGCAAGGTGGTTTCACCCACTTCAAACCATCCTATCGGTGATCTACATTTCCTTCCATACAAAGCTTTATACGGTGTCATCTTGATGCTTGAATGGTAGCTATTATTATAGGCAAATTTAATAAGTGGGAAATGGTCCACCCAACTACCTTTGAAGTCCAATGCACAAGCCCGTAACATATCTTCAAGTGTTTGAATGGTGCGTTCTGCTTGACCATCTGTCTGCGGGTGGAAAGTTGTACTTAAATTCACTTGTGTCCCTAAGCTCCTCTGGAAGGATTTCCAAAACTTTGTGGTGAATTGAGCTCCCCGATCAGATATAATGGATATTGGAACCCCATGTAGCCTAACTATCTCTTTGAGGTATAGCTTTGCATACTCTTCAGCTGTATAATCACTCCTAACCGGTAAGAAGAGTGCTGACTTTGTAAGTCTATCAACAATTACCCATATGGAGTCAAACTTCTAAAATGAGCGAGGCAACCCAGTAACAAAATCCATATTAATCATATCCCACTTCCATGTTGGAAGCTCTATACATTGCATATAACCTCCCGACCATTGGTGCTCTACCTTAACTTGTTGGCAATTCGGACACTGAGACACAAATTCTGCAAGGTCCTTTTTCATGTCTTCCCACCAAAACATTCCCTTCAGGTCATAGTACATCTTAGTTGATCTTGGATGGATAGAATATCTTGAATGATGGGCTTCCTCCATTATCCTCCTTCTTAGTCCATTTATATTAGGAACGCACAATCTATTTTGGCAGTAAAGTACTCCATTTTGGGTAAGTTCAAAGCCCTTCATTGTGCCTTGACTCACCTTCTCCTTAAGTCGCCGTAGAATAGGATCTTTGAATTGTTTTTCTCTTACCTCTATTACCAATGAAGACTCTGCAGCATTATGCACAACAACCCCTTCCTTTGGAGTTTCAATCAGGCGAATCCCCAAATTGGCTAGTTGATGTAGATCCTTAGCGACTCCTTGACTTGCCACGGTTTGAACATCAATATTCACAATTGCCTTGCAGCTCAAAGCATCGGCTACCACATTTGCTTTCCCTGGATGGTATAGTATATCAACATCGTAATCCTTTATTAGCTCCAACCACCTCTGCTGCCTTAAATTTAAGTCTTTCTGTTTAAAGATGTACTGTAGGCTCTTATGGTCAGTATATATGTCAACATGAACTCCATACAAATAATGGCGCCATATTTTCAAGGGAAACACTACAACTGCTAGCTCAAGGTCATGTGTCGGGTAGTTTTTCTCATGTGGCCGCAGTTGTCTTGAGCCATAAGCAATTACCTTAGCATGTTGTGTCAGTACACACCCTAAGCCAACCTCCGAAGCATCATAATACACCGTATACCCCTATGTGCCTTCTGGAAGCACTAATACAGGTGCAGAAGTTAGCCTACTTTTCAACTCTTGAAACCTCCTTTCACATGCATCATTCCATTGAAATTTGGTCGCCTTATGTGTCAACTTTGTTAGAGGTGCAGAAATAGAAGAAAAACCTTCAACAAATCTTCTGTAATAACCTGCCAACCCTAAGAAGCTTCGAACTTCTGTGGGTGTTGTTGGCCTCGGCCAATTTTTTTCACCGCCTCTATCTTTTGTGAATCAACCCTTATTCCTTCATCGGATACAATATGACCCAAGAATGCCATTGATTTCAACCAAAATTCACATTTGGAAAGCTTGGCATACAATTGCCAATCAGGAAGAACTTGTAATACCTGCCATAAGTGATTTGCATAGTCCTCTTCTGATCTTGAATACACCAAAATGTCATCTATAAATACTATCACAAAGATATCCAAAAATGGCTTGAATACCCTGTTCATTAAGTCCATAAAAACTGCTGGTGCATTTGTCAGCCCAAATGACATAACAAGAAATTCAAAGTGACCATAGCGTGTCCTAAAGGCTGTCTTGGGTATATCTTTCTCCCTCACCCTCACTTGGTGATAACCTGACCTCAAATCAAGTTTTGAAAAACATTTGGCACCTTGTAAATGATCAAATAAATCATCAATCCTGGGAAGGGGGTATTTGTTTTTAATTGTCACCTTATTCAATTGCCGATAGTCAATACACATTCTCAAGGTGCCATCCTTTTTACGTACAAATAACACTGGTGCACCCCAAGGGGACACACTAGGTCTTACAAAACCCTTCTCTAGCAAATCTTTTAATTGCTCCTTTAATTCACGTAATACTGCCGGGGCCATTCTATATGGAGGGATAGAAATAGGTTGAGTACCTGGAAGTAAATTAATGCCAAAATCTATTTCTCGTTCTGGAGGTAAACTTGGAAGCTCTTCGGGAAACACATCAACAAATTCATTCACTACGGGAACAGATTGAAGAGTTGGTGATTCAGCCTCCATATCCCTTACTCTAATTAGGTGGCATATATATCCCTTTGACATCATCTTCCTTGCCTTAAAATAGGAAATAAACTTCCCCTTTGGTGCCCCAACATTACCTTCCCATTAAAGGACTGCCTCATTTGGAAAGTGGAAATACACTCTCTTAGTTCGGCAATCCACAGTAGCATAGCAAGAAGCTAACCAATCCATACCCATTATAACATCGAATTCCACCATATCTAACTCAACAAGGTCCGCCCACGTGTCATGGTCACAAATAGTTACGACACAGTCATAATAGACCCTTCTAGCTATAACAGATTCACCGGTTGGTGTAGACACTTCAAATGGCTCATTCAATAATTTAGGTGTTCTTTTAAGCTTCCCAGCCACTAGTGGAGTGATATATGATAATGTAGAACCAGGGTCAATTAACGCATACACATTATGTGAAAAGATGGACAATGTACCTGTGACCACATCGGGGTAGATTCTAAATTCTGCCGACTCCCTAGAGCATAAGTGCGATTCTGGGCTCCGTTGGAGCTAGCTGCTCCTCTACCACCTCTACCACGTCCTGCAGGTGTTTGCTGACCCCTACCTAATGGAGGGACTAACGATGATGATGCAACAGCTGACCCAGCAGGTTGTGCTATATCACCCATACGTCTTCTTGGGCAATCTCTCATCATATGCCCTAGTAGACCACACCAATAACAAACATCTGTCCCAACACGACATATACCTAAATGACTCCTCCCACATTGTTTGCAAGACTTCCTAGGAGGAATCTGCTGGCTGGCCGAATATCCTGTTGTCCGTGCACCTTGTCCCTCACTTCTTTGATTAAACTGATTACCTCTAGGCCCTTGAAGTTGCGGTGGAGCACTGACTGCAGAATAGGAGGATGATGGTCTAGGTGGTTTACTAGGGAATCGGGGCCTAACATCACCTTGGGATGATACAAACTGCCCTTTAGATCTGGCCCTCTTGGGCTGGCCCCTTTCTATTTCGTGTGTCCTTCTCCTTTGCCTCTGATCCTCTAGCATCTGTGCAAATGCTTGCATCCTTGCTATATCCATGTCTTTATACAATGAAGCAATGGTACAGTCTCTTACCAGATATGTATCCAACCTATCCATATACCGATGAACTCTATCTGCAATAGTAGCAACTACATTAGGAGCATACCTGGCCAAGGAGTTAAATTGGAGGCTATACTCCCTCACGCTGATACCCCCTTGGTGGAGATTCAGAAACTGATCTGCCCGAGCCTCTCGGATCTCGTATGGCAAGTAGTTGTCAAGAAAGGCCTCTTTGAACTCCTTCCAGGTAATTGGAGGTGCATCTATACCCTTAGATTGCTTCCAAGCTTCATACCACAATATAGCCACACCTTTCAATCTATATGCTACCAGTTCTACAGCTTCTGTACCACTTACATGCATAACATCCAAAGTACGTTGGATCTGGTCGATAAAGTCTTGTGGATCTTCATTAGGATTCGACCCGGTGAAAGATGGAGGGTCCAAATTAAGGAAGTCACGTATCCTTGTGCTAGCTGCCCTATCCACACCACCTGCACCTACAATTGGGCCTTTTTGTCTTTGGCTTTGGCTAGCAACCATGCAGGTCAATAATTGGACCGCATTTCTCAGATCCTGCACAGCAGCATCGGCAGGTGGTTCTGGGGGAGTTTCACTACGACCTAGTTCATCAGGAGCTGGAGGAGTTGGAGATGTTTGGGACAGAGACTCATCTTAGGCCTCATCTCGTCGTCTCACCCGACTGGGCATACCAACTACCACTTCCACCTCTTTCCCCTTGCCTTTGCTTTTCCTTGTTTCAGGCATGCTTACTGTACAAAATGATTTAGAGGTTAGAAATAATCAACCTACAACACTTGGCTCTATGGCACGATCTAAAGAATGAAAAGAAAGTGACAACTCCTAAATGCCACGTAGCTTGCTGCTTATAAATGTGGTGCACAACACATCCATAAACAAGACTCTACATAGACACGACTTTGTAGACTCCCTAGGATGACCCGCTCTGATACCACATCTGTCACGCCCTAAGCCCCATTAAGGCGGACTGGCACCCGTTGCCGACAAGGCTCGGGAGAACCAACATATAACTATACACCTGCTGTGAACATTTAAGAGGTTTCCATACTCAACATGCTCTTAAAAGGAAGTAAACTGCATTAACAAACCAAAAGTAAATGCATAAGACTAGGCCGTTGGAGTCGTGATGTTTATAATACACTATTTGACCATACTTTAATTTACATAGTCTACAAAGCCTCTAGGTAAGGAACAATATCCATATGGGTCGGGGTAGGCCCCGCCTCATGACCAACTATACAATACAAAATACAAGTTCTAAATACACAAGCCCCGAAGCAACCTGGAGCTTAGTAATAGCAGCTGAAAGTACTGTACTCTTACTGGGGAGATCTAGTAACTCCTGTACCTGCAGCATGAAATGCAGGTCCCTCATAAGGGACATCAGTACGAGATAATGTACTGAATATGTAAGGCAGGAAATACTGTATATGCAATATGAACTCAAATGAAATCACACACTGGTGTGTAAGGATGAAAAGACCACCTTTAGTCATACTGTGGAATCATGTACTTTATGTCTTTTTATTACTGTATCTTTCTTTACTATATAATCTGTACACAATATATCATGTAAATGACCAGCTGATCAGTGGTAAATCTGTAATGGGATCGACCCTGGCTAGGTGATTCCTACACCCCTCGGGTTACCACCCGTAATTGAGATCGACCCTGTCTAGGTGATTCTTCCACCCCTCGGGTTACCACCCATTTATAAGCAACTGTAAGTTATCTTTTATTTACTTTGAGATGGTTCTTTTGGTGGTCATAACCTTTAGAACTGTAGGAATATAGACATGCGACATATAAACAACCATACAAGATAATACCACAATGAAAAGAGAGATACACAACTAATGAATTGTATCGAAGATTAAACAACACATGGACTTTGTTTAGTAACAAGGAACTCATGTATATTTGGTATCCAAGTACATATGCAGGTTTGACAATGGCTGTGTATGGGAACATATGAACATGGTAAAGAGTGGAGACACAATTATTAGTGATGTCGGACTTTGTATGTGCCTTTCTGTGCTAAGGAAGAACTTAGATTTCATACCAAGTAATAGGAAATCAAGTTGCCTTACATACCTCGCTGTACTATGTCGTTATTACCTCGGAGTAGTATCCTTTTTCTCCAAACACTTATCTATAATATATTAGGTGATAAAACTAGTGTTAGAAGTTAGTAAGCACATCTTAGTAATCCAATTTCACCCAAAAATAATATCCGGGCAGCAAGTTCGGAATTAGCAACCAAAGAGTATTCTTTCAACATTTCCGCTCTTAATCGTATTTTCTAATACAAGCATTACAACAACTCATACAGTACAGCATGCAACAACTCTACACAACATGCAAATAGACAACGGAACATTGCGTCCTTCTGCTACACTTCGATGTCAACCATTCCAAATCCGTTTCAACCTCAACCAAACTATCCTCAGAATATTTACATGCAATTACAGTCCTAAACCAGTCCACAAACAGTCCCTAAGTAGATGGAAAACATGAGACAACAATTCCCAATATTCAGTCCACGAATTCTTACTAAAAGCGGAATTAAGATATCATTCAAGAACTTATTTTTGCGGAAGATAAAAGTGGTCCAGCAGCCTTCTTACATCATTACAGACCCAAGACTTGTTAAAAACATACATATTACTTCATAACTCAGCCAACCAACAAGATAAAAGTTTCTTATTTAACAAGAAAAGTGAACCATAATACTTGGAACACATGCTGTCCCAAAATTCCTGCACAATACAACCAACATACTCTTTATGTTTTTCATGAAAAAATTACACCAAACCATAGGTATTTTTACTTACCTTAGCCCTCAAGGATTAGATTCTCTTCAAGAACCCTAGAGGTGTGTCTTGGCTGCTTTAGAAAATGAGGAGAGAGCAAGAAGAAACTTAGAGAAAAATCTGAAATTTTGGCTTGAGAAAATGACTAAAGGTTGCTGCTTGTTGCTCCCTTTTATAGGCCACTTTTGGCCGACTTTCTTTTGGGTTTTTAACCTTATTTTATTAAGGTTATGGGGCAGCAGCTTGGCCTTTTCATTTGGGCCTTATTGGGCTTCAAATGGGATGGGCTTTGTTGCAAACATTTCTCCCCTAAGCCCACTTAGTTTGGGCCCTAGTTTTGAATTGGGTTTTGATTGTAATTTGGCCCTTTTTCCTATTCATCTTGGGATGAAAATGTTGTTCTTTTATGATGCTAATCCATGGGCCCAAATGACATTCTTAACTCGGGGTTTATTCTTTATTGGACTTGAACAAATTCGGTGTTGGGCCTTGTCTCCGTTTACCGAGCTTATCTAAGCTAAGCACGTAGGTGACTCACCTACTAGCTTCCTAAGTCCCACAAGCACCTCAATTATTTTACTTCATTTAAGGTCACACTCTCCTTAATTGACTTTAAAAATTATATACGCTCGGTCATCTTAAGCATTAGACGTACATATAGCCCTTTAATCTAAAATTCACGCACTTTTAAAATGTGTGCGGATTTGACCCTATCATATCATGTTTCATCTGCGTTGGACTAGTACATGTAAGATGTGGGGTGTTACATAAACTCACCTTGGGATGGTACAAACTGCCCTATAGATCTGGCCCTCTTGGACTGTGCCCTTTCTAACTCTTGTGTCCTTCTTCTTTACCTCTAATCCTCCAGTTTTTGTGTAAATGCTTGCATCCTCGCTATATCCACGTCTTTATTCAAAGAAGCAATGGTACAGTCTCTAACCAGATACGAATCTAACCTATCTACATATCGATGAACTCTATCAGCCATAGTAGCGACTACATTAGGAGCATACCTGGCCAGGGAATTAAATTGAAGGCTATACTCCCTCACGCTCATATTCCTTTGGTGGAGATTCAGAAACTGATCTGCATGGGCCTCTCGGATCTTTAATGGCGAGTAGTGGTCAAGAAAGGCCTCTTTGAACTCCTCCCAGGTCGTTGGAGGTGCATCTATACCCTTAGATTGCTTCCAAGCTTCATACCACAATATAGCCACACCCTTTAATCTATATGTTGCTAGCTCAACAACATCTGTGTTGCTTATGTGCATAACATCCGAAGTGTGTTGGATCTGATCGATGAAGTCTTGTGGATCTTCATTAGGATCTGATCTGGTATAAGATGGAGGGTCCAAATTAAGGAAGTCACATATCCTTGTGCTAGCTTCCTTATTCGCACCACCTGCACCTATAACTACACCTTCTTGTCTTTGACTCTGGCCAGCAACTATTCGAGTCAATAATTGGACCGCATTTCTCAGATCCTGTACGATAGCATCTGCAGGTGATTCTAGGGGAGTTTCACTACTTCCTGGTTTGTCAGGAGCTGGAGGAGTTGGAGATGTTTGTGACAGAGACTCATCTTGGGCCTCATTTCGTCGTCTCACCCGACTGGGTACACCAACTACCATCTCAACTTCCTTCCCTTTGCCTTTACTTTTCCTTGTTTCAGGCATACTTGCTGTACAAAACGATTTAGAGGTTAGAAACAATCAACCTACAACACTTGGCTCTATGGCACGATATAAAGAATGAAAAGAAAAGTCACAACTCCTGAATTCCACGTAGCCTCATGCTTATAAATGTGGTGCACAGCACATCCATAAACAAGACTCTACATAGACACGGCTTTGTACACTCCCTAGGACGACCCACTCTGATACCACTTCTGTCACGCCCTAAGTCCCATTAAGGCGGACTGGCACCCGTTGTCGGCAAGGCTAGGGAGAACTAACATAACTATGCACCTGCTATGAACATTTAAGAGGTTTCCATATTCAACATGCTGTCAAAAGAAAGTAAACTATATTAACAAGCCAAAAGTAAATGCATAAGACTAGGCCGTTGGAGCCACGATGTCTACAGTACGCTACTTGACCACACTTTAATTTACATAGTCTACAAAGCCAGGTAAGGAACAATATCCATATGGGTCGGGACAGGCCCCGCCTCATGACCAACTATACAATACAAAATATAAGCTCTAGACACATAAGCCCCGAAGCAACCTGGAGCTCAGTAATAGCAGCTGGAAATCCTATACTCCTACTGGGGAGATCTAGTAGCTCCTGTACCTGCAGCATGAAATGCAGGTCCCTCGTAAGGGACATTACTACGAGATAATATACAGAATATGCAAGGCAGGAAATACTGTATATGAAATAAGAACTCAAATGAAATCACACACTGATGTGTAAGGATAAAAGACCACCTTTAGTCATACTGTGGAATCATGTACTTTATGTCTTTTTATTACTTTACCTTTCTTTACTGTATAATCTGTGCACAATATATCATGTAAATGACCAGCTGATCAGTGGTAAATCAATATCGGGATCGACCCATGCTAGGCATTTCTTTCACCCCTGGGATACCCCCATAATATGGGATCGATCCATGCTAGGTGATTCTTCCACCCTTGGGATACCACCCATCAATAAGCAACTTTGAGTTATCTTTTATTGGTGGTCATAACATTTAGAGCTGTAGGAATATAGACATGCCATGTGACATAGAAACAACCATACAAGATAATACCACAATGAAAAGAGAGTTACACAACTAATGAAACGTATAGGAGATTAAACAACACATGGACTTTATTTGGTAAAAAGGAACTCATGTATCTTTGGTATCCAAGTACTTATGCAGATTTATAATGAATATGTATGGGAACATATGAACAAGGTAAGGAGTGAAGACACAGTTATTAGTTACGTCGGAGTTGGTAAGTGCTTTTATGTACCAAGGAAGAACCTAGATTTCATGCCAAGTAATAGGAAATCAATTAGCCTTACATACCTCATTGTACTACGTCGTTATTACTTCAGAGTAGTATCCTCTTCCTCTAAATACTTATCTACAATATAGTAGGTGATAAAACTAGTGTTAGCAGCTAATAGATACATCTTGGTAGTCCAATTCCACCCAAAAATAATATCCGGGCAGCAAGCTCGGAATTAGCAACCAATGAGTATTCTTTCAACATTTTCACTCCTAATCGTATTTTCTAACACACATTTCCATGTGTCATATCCAGCTATTTTTAGTCCCATAATAGCATTACAACAGCTCATAAAATACAACATACAACAACTCTACACAACACGCAAGTAGGCAACACAACATTGCGTTCTTTCGCTACATTTCAACGTCAACAATTCCAAATCCATTTCAACCTAAACCAAACTGTTCTCAACATATTTACACACAAATACAGTCCTAAAACAGTGACCAAGTAGATGGAAAACATGAGACAACAATTTCCAATATTCAGTCCACGAGTTCTTACTAAGAGTGGAATTAAGGTATCATATAAGAACTCATTTCTATGGAAGATAAAAATGGTTCAGCAGCCTTTTTACATCACTACAAAACCAAACCTTGTTGAAAACATAAACATTACTTCATAATCTAGCCAACCAACAAGAGAAAAGCCTCTTAATAAACAAGAAAAGTGGACAATAATCTTTGGAACACATGTTGTCCCAAATTCCTGCACAAGTACAACCAGCATACTCTTCATGTTTTTCATGGAAAAATTATACCAAATCATAGGTATTTTTACTTACCTTAGACCTCAAGGATCAGGTGCTCTTCAAGAACCCTAGAGGTGTGCCTTGGCTGCTTTAGAAAATGAAGAGAGAGCAAGGAGAAACTTTGAAGAAAATTTGATTTTTGGCTTTGAGAAAATGACTAAAAGTTACTGGATTTTTGCCCCTTTTAAAGGGCCACTTTTGGCGGACTTTCTTTTGTATTTCAAGCCTTATTTTATTAAGGTGGTGATACAGCAACTTGGCCTTTTCACTTAGGTGTTAGTTTCCTTGGGCTGGCAGGTTATTACAGAAGGTTTGTTAAAGAATTTTCTTCTATTTCAGCACCTTTAACAAACTTAACGCATAAGACAACTAAGTTCCAATGGAGTGATGCATGTGAAAGAAACTTCCATGAGCTGAAAAATAAATTGATGACAGCACATGTATTGGTACTTCCTGAAGGGACTTCAGGAGTGGGTCTAGGATGTGTCTTGATGCATCATGGTAAAGCGATAGCCTATGACTCAAGGCAATTGCATCCACATGAGAAATACTATCCAACCCATGATTTGGAGTTAGCAGCTGTTATATTTGTTTTGAAGATACGGCGCCATTATTTGTATGGAGTTCATGTTGACATATTTACGATCACAAGTCTACAATACATCTTTAAGCTAAAGGACCTGAACCTAATGCAATGAAGATGGCTTGAGCTACTGAAAGATTATGACATCAATATTTTGTATCACCCCGGAAGAGCAAATGTGGTAACAGATGCTTTACGCTGGAAAAGACAAGCACTTTTGGAAAGTCTGCAATAAGACAAGGGGTAAGCAAAGATCTACAACAATTAGCTAGCATGGGGGTTTTCCTTCTTGAATCTCCAGATGAAGTAGTTATTATGCAAAATGCAGCGGAATCATCATTGATGGCGGAAATGAAAGAGAAACAGTACACAGATCCCATATTACGGCTTAAGGAGAATGTACAACAAGGTAAGACAAAGGCATTTGAACTCACGCAAGAGAGAATATGGTGAGTTGAGCAAATGTGGTGAGTTCATACCTGGTAGATAAGCTAGGAATTGCATGCATGAAACACTCTACCCCATATAGGCTCCAATGGTTGAATGATAGTGGAGGGGTAAAAGTAAACAAATAATGCATGATTTCATTCAATGTTGGTAGGTACGAAGATGAAATTCTTTGTGATGTAGTTCCAATGCAAGCATATCATGTTTTACTTGGCCGACCTTGGCAATATGATAGGGATACTACTCATCATGGGAGAAAGAATAGGTATAGTCTTCTGCATAATGGTAACAAATTTACTCTTGCACCATTATCTCCTTCACAAGTGTTTGAAGATTAGAAATGATTGAGGGAAACAATGGGAAAGCAAAGGGGGAGATACAAAGTGAGCTTGAGGGAAAAGCAAAGGTCCAAGAGATAGAAAAAAAAGACATGGACGAGAAAAAGAGAGAGAGGGCAGCAAACAAAGTAAAGAGGTAAAAGAGGGTTTGAGTGAAAAAATAATAAGTTTTGGTGAGAGGAAAGAGGCTAAGGAAAAAAAAAGAGAGTCTTTATGTAAAAGCCAAAGAGTGTTTGAATGCTAGAAAAGAGGGGTTGCTCATAGTACTACTTACTTACCAAGAAGTGTTGATTAACTTTGAACAACTAACTCCTTCTTTGCCAAATAGTGTTTCTTTCTCTTTTACAGAGTTTTGAAGATGTTTTCCCTTATGATACTCCAAAGGGATTGCCACCTTTGAGAGGGATTGACCACCAAATAGACTTTGTGCCTTGGTCTCAACTACCTAATAGGCATGCGTATAGGGGTAGTCCTGAAGAGACCAAAGAATTACAAAGCCAAGTTGAAGAATTGCTTAAAAAGGGTTTTATTCAAGAGAGCATGAGCCCATATTCTGTTCCTGTCTTATTAGTACCCAAAAAGGATGGAACATGGAGGATGTGTGTGGATTGTAGAGCCATCAACAAGATAACGGTAAAGTATCTCCATCCTATCCCTCGTCTTGATGATATGTTGGATCAACTATATGGATTCAAAATCTTTTCTGAAATTGATCTAAAAAGTGGTTACCATCAAATTCGTATGAATCCTGGAGATGAATGGAAAACTGCTTTTAAGACCAAATATGGACTTTATAAGTGGTTAGTTATGCCTTTTGGCTTACAAATGCACCAAGCACATTTATGAGACTGATAAATCAAATTTTTAAAGATTTTCATGTAAAATTTGTTGTGGTGTATTTTGTGACATCTTGATCTTTTCTCAAAATCTAGATGAACACATAGAGCACCTAAATAAAGGATTTGAAGTCCTTAGAAATCAACACTTATTTGCTAATCTCAAAAAGTGTACTTTCTGTGTGGATCATGTGGTTTTCTTAGGTTTTGTGGTCAGTTCTAAGGGAGTTGAAGATGATGGTGATAAAATCAAAGCAATTAAAGAATGGCCTAGACCTAATAGTGTAACTGAAGTTAGGAGTTTCCATAGACTTGGTAGTTTTTATAGGAGGTTTGTGAGGGACTTTAACACCATTGCTTCTCCATTAAATGAAGTTATTAAGAAGGATAAGGTTTTTACATAGAGAAAGGAACAAGATGATGCATTTAACTTGCTGAAAGAAAAATTGTGTTCTGCTCCTCTTTTGCAATTACCTGATTTTTCTAAGTCTTTTGAAGTTGAGTGTGATGCGTCTAGTAAGGGCATAGGTGCTGTTTTGATGCAAGACTCCAAGCCAATTGCCTACTTTAGTGAAAAGCTAAGTGGAGCAACATTGAACTACTCAACTTATGCCTTGGTAAGGGCGTTAGCTACATGGCAGCACTACTTGTGGCCTCAAGAATTTGTGGTCAAGACTTGATCATAAGTCATTGAAGTACTTGAAGAGCCAAGGTAAACTTAGTTGTAGGCATGCTAAATGGGTGGAGTTTATTGAAACTTTTCCTTATGTAATTTCTTACAAACAAGGAAAGGAGAATGTGGTTGCTGATGCGCTCTCAAAAAGGTATGTTTTGATCTCTACTCTTACTTCAAAGTTGTTGGATTTTGACCCAATTAAGTTACTCTATATTCTGATTTTGGTAAATTTTTTGATGAATGTAAGTTGGGTCCTTTTGAGAAATATAATCTTCTAGATAAATTTCTTTTTAAGGAAAAAAAAAGTTGTGTGTACCTACCTGCTCTTTGCGTGAACTATTTTTAAGGGAAGCACATTGAGGAGGGCTAATGGGACATTTTGGAGTGCCTAAACTCTAGAAATACTTTCTGAATATTTTTATTGGCGTAGCATGAGAGAGGATGTTGAAAAAGTGTGTTCTCACTGTCTTGAATGTAAACAAGCTAAGTCTAGAACATTGCCGCGTGGTCTTTATTCTCCTTTACCTGTTTCTAGTTCTCCTTGGATTGATATTTCTATGGACTTCATATTAGGGCTTCCAAGGACTAAATGTGGTAAGGATAGTATATTTGTGGTAGTAGACAGATTTTCTAAAATGGCTCATTTTATTCCATGTAAAAAGACTAATAATGCATCTCATGTTGCTTACTTAATTGTAAAAGTAGTGGTTAAATTGCATGGAATACCTAGAACTATGGTTAGTGATAGGGATGCCAAGTTTGTAAGTCACTTTTGGAGAATTCTTTGGGGAAAGTTAGGGACTAAATTGTTATTTTCCACATCTTGTCACCCACAAACTGATGGGCAAACAGAAGTGGTTAATAGAACTTTGGGGAATATGTTGAGTGCTATTTTGAAAGGAAAGTTGACTTCTTGGGAAGATTACTTACCAATTGTGGAATTTGCTTATAATAGGACCTTTCATTCTTCTACTGGTAAGACTCCTTTTGAAGTTATATATGGATTCAACCCCTTTACCCCTCTTGATTTACTGCCTTTGCCTATTAATGATTTTTCTAATCATGGTGGTAAAAAGAAGGCTGACATGATGAAGAAGATTCATGAACAAACAAGACTTGCAATTGAAAATAAAAATAAGGAAATTGCATTACGAAGGAATAAAGGAAGAAAATATATTGTGTTTAAACCTGGGGACTTGTTTTGGGTGCATATGAGAAAGGAAAGGTTTCCTTCCAAAAGAAAGACCAAGCTAGATCCTAGAGAAAGTGGTCCATACAAAGTCCTTGAAAGGATTGGAAACAATGCTTATAAACTTGATCTTCTTGGTGAGCTCCAAGTTAGGTGCTACTTTTAATGTTTCGGATCTTTCCCATTCTGATGCAGACTTGAATTCGAGGACGAATTCTCTTGAAGAAGAGGGGAATGATAGCATCATACGAGGTTCTACTCCTTTGAAGGAAAAGGATGAAGTTTTAGAAGATCAAAGGAGGCCCATAACAAGATCACAAACCAAGGAGTTTAATGATAAGCTCAATGAGCTTCAATTGCAGATCCAAAGGTGTCTTGTTGGGGAAGAAACCGGCTCAGAGAATCACTCTCGCTATTTAGCCCTTCGTTCCGCCAACAAAGAAGTCATCCTTGAAAGAGCTAAAGCCCAAGGAGGATGGATTGTTCAAATGCTGCAATTATTTGGTGGCCAAACTTAAGTCCAAGAGGGAGAATTTTAGGGTTAAATTTCGTGCAAATAAGGCCAAGAAGAGTCCAAGAATAAGCCATAACAAAGGTTGCTTTCTACCCATGTTTGGAGAGAAGACTAGTTAAACTTTCCAAGATTGTCATGATTCTTTTCCTAGTTGGGTTTTACCTTATTATTATATATATATATATATATATATATATATATATATATAGGTTATAAATGTTTTCCTTCTTTTATTTATGGTCCCTAGTACCATTTAATGCTTTTCTAGAATTACTAGGTCTATTACTAGTTAAGGTTACTTTATTTCCGTTCTAGAGTAGGATTTAGCTTGTAATTTTCTTTCTAGGTTTTGGATACTCCTTAGGCCTAACCTAAGGAGTCTTGGACGTCCAAGGACCCTATATTATATATAGGAGTCTTTTTTCTTTCATAAAGGACAATTAGATTGATATTAATAATATTTGAGAGAGTTCTTTTGAACCTTTGTGACTTGTTCTTTGAGAATTTAAATTTAAACATTTACTATTTCATAGGTTGAGGTATAAAGTAATTTCTTCTTGTGATATATTTGGTTTCTTTTTGGTATATTTTAGAAGGTGATTAGTTTACATACTAATTATTCTCTTTAGTTACTCATAAAGCGGTCAAGATTTGAATCTATGATTTGATTCGTTTTCTCAAGTAAAAGCGTTAGATTTATTCCATAAATCTTTACGTTGTTACTTGGATCTTGTCAAGGCCTTAGAATATCAATTCCTTGGGAATTCTTGGATCTTTTCTTTGAATTTTCCATATATTTAACTAGTTTTTCTCTTTTCCTTTTTTGTTGTTGCTTCCGCGTTCTAGTATTTACTCTATATTAGTGTTCCTTCTAACCTCGATCCTATCAATTGGTGGAGGAAAATGAAGAAGGATACTGCAGAATTTGTGGCTCAATGTCCAAATTGTCAACAAGGTAAAGTAGAGCACCAAAAGCCTAGAGGTTATTTGCAGCACATAGAACTTCCAGTTTGGAAGTTGGACATGGCCAACATGGATTTTGTTACTGGGTTACCTCTCTCATTTCGAAAGTTCGACCCCATATAGGTAATTTTTGATAGACTCAACAAATCAGCACACTTCTTGCCAGTTAAAACTACTTATACAGTCAAAGAGTATGCAAGATTGTACATTAAAGAGATCGTTCGGCTGCATGGAGTGCCAGTCTCTATTATATCTGATAGGGGAGCTCAATTCACTGCAAATTTTTGGAAGTCATTTCAGAGAAGTTTGGGGACGCAAGTGACTTTAAGTACAACCTTTCACCCTCAATCAGATGGTCAAGCAGAATGCACAATCCAAATAGTTGAGGATATACTTCGAGCTGGCATAGTGGACTTCAAGGGTTGATGGGATGATCGTTTGCCACTTATTGAATTTACTTACAACAATAGCTACCACTCGAGTATCAAAATGGCACCTTACAAAGCCTTGTATGGAAGAAAGTGTAGCTCACCAATCGGCTGGTTTGAAGTAGGTGAAACTGCCTTATTTTGACCAGATCTTGTTCATCAAGCTATGGAAAAAGTCAAGATAATACAGCAATGGCTAGCAGCAGCTCAAAGTCAACAGAAATCTTATGCAGATATTAGAAGAGAGGACTAGAATTTTCCATAGGAGATTGGGTGTTCTTGAAAGTGTCTCCAATGAAAGTAGTAATGAGGTTTGGTAAGAAGGGAAAGTTGAGTCCACGCTACACAAGACCATATAAGATTGGTAAAAGAGTTGGTCAAGTTGCATATGAACTAGAGCTACCCAGAAGCTTTCCGCGGTTCATCCGGTGTTTCACATTTCAATGCTTCAAAAATGCATAGGTGACCCATCTCGTATCACTCCAACCGAAGATGTATAGGTTGCAGAAGATCTCACTTATGAGGAAGTACCCATTGCAATTCTAGATCGACAAGTTAAGAAGTTAAAAAATAAGGAAGTAGCTTCCCTAAAAGTACTATGGAGGAACAAGCAAGTAGAAGAGGTTACTTGGGAAGCATAAGAAATCCAAATACATCTTTCTCTTTCAGCCCACTGAGAAAGATGTAAGGAATCAAAGTTGAAACATTGACAAGTAAGTATGTGTTTACATGTATTTTGTCATATGTAACTTAGGCTTGAAATTGTTGGGCCGACTTAATATACTATCATTCGGGGACGAGTGTTCCTAAAGGGGGGCCTATTAGTGTAACACTCTGTATTTTCTATATGTTAGTCCTATATATATGACACCTGGGATAAGCTTATATAGTATAGGTGAGGGACTAAGTGTTCTCCTAAGAGGGGTGATAATTTGAATTGTATCAAGAGTTGTTCTGATATCACACATGTTTCAGTGAGTATGAGTCCAAGTTAAATTTGATGAAAGCATTTAAATTTGAGATTATAAGATGCTATTTGAGTTGGAAGTCTTTTAAAGTGAAGTATTAAGACACAATATATGGGATTAACATTTGAAAAGTGAGGGGACGAAAGCATTTAAATCTAAGATAATAATTTGAGTTGGAAGTCTTTTAAAGTGAAGTATTAAGACACAACATATGGGATTAACATTTGAAAAATGAGGTAAGATAACAAGCTGCTTGCTTGACTTAATGAAGCAAGTAGGTACATCACCTACTTAGACTTTTGACCAGCATGGAAGGCCAAGTAGGTGCACCACCTACTAAGACTTTTTTGCAATCTTATAGGGCCCAAGGTCACTTAGCGTTTACATGGAAATTCTAGCCCAACTCAAGTAAAGGAAAAAGAGAAAAATGAGCAGCCAAGACCCAATAAGTTGAGATCCATGAAGGCCCAAGCTAAAAGGCCAAGTAGGTGCATCACATACTTGGTAAATTATGGCTAAAAATTGAGGAAAAAGTCGGCCAAAGTTGGTCCCTTTAAAAGGGAATATAACCAGCTCTTTTTAGCCATTTTTCATATCAGAAAAAACTGATTCCCAAGGTTCTCTTTCTTCCCTCTTCTATCTTTATATAGCAGCCATAAAAACCCTTAGTGTTCTTGAGTATTATACCTCATCTCATGCTAGGATTGAAGGAGAGTTCATCCCTTGGAAATATAAGTTAAGAGAGCAAGAATCCCCATCAAGTAAGGTAAAGCTACTACTGCACTTTTCTCCCTCTTTTGTGCTTGAGTTAACTAGGAAACTTTATATGTGTCAAGGATGTCGGAGTGGTCCCTTTCACATGATGTGATCTCGTGGGAATGTTTGCTAGTGGGTTTGTGCATGTTGGGACAACCATGGAGGCGAGTCCCTTTTAGCTTCAAGTGTGACCTCATTTTAGAATTTAAAGTGTAATGTTAGTAGAAACTCATGAGACAATGCTTGGATACCATAAGTTCACATTGTTCATCTGACATTATGACATTTAGAGGCTATTTTATATGTGTGATGGTAAGAGGTGTGACTACAAATGCAATAAAAGTTGAAGGAACACCCTCAGTCTAGTAATTGCGGGTTTGCTGCCCGGGTATAACTTGTGGGTGTGAGTGAGCTTTCTACATGTGTTTTTTAATACTTCTAATACTAGTTTCATCACCCACTCAATTACAGATAAATATTTGGAAAAAGGGGAGGTTACGTTGCAGTGATAACGAGGTGGCACGACAAGGTATGTGAGGCTATCCAATTCCATATTCTTTGGCATGAAATCTTAGACTCGCGTCACTATCGACTAGTAAGCTTCTCAAATATTATTCCAATAGTGGCAGCACTATTTATTAGTAGTTTTACTCTTTCAAGCATAGCATGAGAAGACCATGTTCATTCGTAAAGCCAATTGTGTCCTTTATACTCCTGAGTAGTACTCCAAGTGAGAATATCTCCACTCAACATAGGCTTCTAGTGATGGATTTAGAGATTAAGAGAGAAAAGAAGAAGGTTATTAATGTCCAATCGAGGATTAGATGGGGAAGCCTGACCCCTGTCCTTTCACGAGAAATACAAGAAAAGTTGGGTAACTTATAGGCTTCGAGTAGTGGAAACAATGTGAACGATATGTGGGACACTACTGCTGGTTACATTAGAAGAGTAGCTACCGAGGTACTAGGGTTTTCAAGAGGGGCCTTTGGTGGACGTCAGGGCAATTGGTGGTGGAATGACGAAGTTCACAGCAAAGTGAATGCCAAGAAGGTAGTCGGAGTGTTGGAATAAGGATGAAAAACAAAGGCTTGAGGAGATATATAAGACGACTAGGACAAAGGCAATAATAGTGGTGACGAGTGTTAAGAAAGCAGCATTTGAGCGTGTCACGCCCTAAGCCCCATTAAGGCGGACTGGCACCCGTCGCCGACAAGGCTCGGGAGAACCAACATATAACTATACACCTGCTATGAACATTTAAGAGGTTTCCATACTTAAAATGCTGTCAAAAGAAGGTACACTGTACTAACAAACCAGAAGTAAATGCATAAGACTAGGCCGTTGGAGCCACGATGTCGACAATACGCTATTTGACCACACTTTAATTTACATAGTCTACAAAGCCTCTAAGTAAGGAACAATATCCAAATGGGTTGGGACAGGCCCCGCCTCATGACCAACTATACAATACAAAATATAAGTTCTAAACACATAAGCCCCGAAGCAACCTGGAGCTTAGTAATAGCAACTGGAAGTCCTGTACTCTTACTGGGGAGATCTAGTAGCTCCTGTACCTGCAGCATGAAATGCAGGTCCCCGTAAGGGACGTCAGTACGAGATAATGTACTGAATATGTAAGGCAGGAAATATTGTACATGAAATAAGAACTCAGATGAAATCACATGCTGGTGTATAAGTATGAAAAGACCACCTTTAGTCATACTGTGGAATCATGTACTTTATGTCTTTTTATTTCTGTATCTTTACTGTATAATCTGTGCACAATATATCATGTAAATGACCAGCTGATCAGTGGTAAATCTGTAATGGGATCGACCCTGGCTAGGTGATTCCTTTACCCCTCGGGCTACCACCCAAATGAGATCGACCCTGGCTAGGTGATTCTTCCACCCCTCGGGCTACCACTCATTTATAAGCAACTGTAAGTTATCTTTTATTTACTTTGAGATGGTTCTTTTGGTGGTCATAACCTTTAGAACTGTAGGAATATAGACATGTGACATATGAGCAACCATACAAGGTAATACTACAATGAAAATAGAGATACACAACTAATGAACCGTATCGGAGATTAAACGACACATAGACTTTGTTGGGTAAGAAGGAACTCAAGTATATTTGGTATCCAAGTACATATGCAAGGTGACAATAACTATGTATGGGTACATATGAGCATGGTAAAGAGTGGGGACACGGTTAGCAGCCATGTCGGAGTTTGTACGTGCCTTTATATGCTAAGGAAGATTATAGATTTCATGCCAAGTAATAGGAAATCAAGTTGCCTTACATACCTCGCTGTACTATGTTGTTATTACCTCGGAGTAGTATCCGTTTCCTCCAAACACTTATCTACAACATATTAGGTGATAAAACTAGTGTTAGTAGCTAATAAACACGTCTTAGTAATCCAATTTCACCCAAAAACAACATCCGGGCAGCAAGCTCGGAATTAGCAACCAAAGAGTATTCTTTCAACATTTCCACTCCTAATCGTATTTTCTAACCCACATTCCCATATACATGTCATATCCAGCTATGTTTAGTCCCATAACAGCACTACAACAACTCATACAATACAGCATACAACAACTTTACACAACACGTAAGTAGACAACGCAACATTGCGTCCTTCCGCTACATTTCGACGTCAACCATTCCAAATCTGTTCCAACCTTAACCAAACTGTCCTCAACATATTTACACACAATTACAGTTCTAAACCAGTCCAAAAACAGTCCCTAAGTAGATGAAAAACGTGGGACAACAATTCCCAAAAAACAGTCCACAAATTTTTACTAATGACCGGAATTAAGACATCATTTAGGAACTTGTTTTTGCGGAAGATACAAGTGGTCCAGCAGCCTTCTTACATCATTACAGACCCAAGACTTGTTAAAAACATACATATACTTCATAACTCAGCCAACCAACAAGTTAAAAGTTTCTTATTTAACAAGAAAAGTGAACCACAAAATTGGAACACATGCTGTCCCAAAATTCCTGCACAATACAACCAACATATTCTTCATGTTTTTCATGGAAAAATTACACCAAACCATGGGTATTTTTACTTACCTTACTCTCAAGTATTAGGTTCTCTTCAAGAACCCTAGAAGTGTGTCTTGGCTGCTTTAGTAAATGAGAAGAGTGCAAGAAGAACTTAGAGAGAAAATCTGAAATTTGGCTTAAGAGAATGGCTAAAAGTTGCTGCTGGTTGCTCCCTTTTATAGGCCTCTTTTGGCCGACTTTCTTTTGGGCTTTTAGCCTTATTTTAATAAGGTTATGGGGCAGCAGCTTGGCCCTTTTATTTGGGCCTTATTGGGCTTCAAATGGGATGGGCTTTGTTGCAAACATTTACTCCCTAAGCCCACTTAGTTTGGGCTTTAGTTTTGAATTGGATTGTAATTGTAATTTAGCCCTTTTTTTATCCATCTTGGGCTGCAAATATTGTCCTTTTATGATGCCAAACCATGGGCCCAAATGACATCCTTAACTCGGGGTTTATTCTTTATCGGACTTGAACAAATTCGGTGTTGGGCCTTGTCTCCGTTTACCGAGCTTATTTAAGCTAAGCGCGTAGGTGACTCACCTACTTGCTTGCTAAGTCCCTCAAGCACCTCAATTATTTTACTTCATTTAAGGTCACACTCTCCTTCACTTGACTTAAAAATTATATACGCTCGGTCATCTTAAACGTTAGACGTGCATATGGCCCTTTAATCTAAAATTCACGCACCTTTAAAAATATGTGCGGATTTGACCCTGTCATATCATATTTCATCTATGTTGGACTAGTACATGTATGATGTGGGGTGTTACAGAGCGCCTATATGAGAAGCTAAGTGATAAAGTATAACACCCCACATCTTAGGTGTACTAGCCCTATGCATATGGAACATGATATGATTAGGTAAAAAGGGACACCAACTTTAATAGCACCTAAAGTTTAGACTAGGAGGGCTACATTTACGCCTAATGCTTAAGATGAACGAGTGTAGATGAGTTTTAAGTCAAAATGAGGAGATCACGGCCTCAAATGCGGTGAAAGAAGTGAGGTGCTTATGGGACTTAGGAAGCTAGCAGGTGAGTCACCTACGTGCTTAGCTTAAATAGGCTAGGTAGATGGAGACGAGGCCAAAGCTTTTCCTTCCATACAAAGCTTCATACGGTGCCATCTTGATGCTTGAATGGTAGCTATTATTATAGGCAAATTCAATAAGTGGCAAATGGTCCACCCAACTACCTTTGAAGTCCAATGCACACGCCCGCAACATATCTAACCCTTAAATTGTTTGTGTTTCTATAGCA
Organism: Solanum rostratum; assembly: GCA_029948455.1. Taxonomy (NCBI): domain Eukaryota; kingdom Viridiplantae; phylum Streptophyta; class Magnoliopsida; order Solanales; family Solanaceae; genus Solanum; species Solanum rostratum. The sequence goes on from CM057055.1 coordinate 19,589,997, forward strand.
AAATATGTCTGTCATAAGAAAAAGAAGTGTAGGTAAGCAAATAGATTTTAAAGAAGGGACGAGCCAATCACGAGCTAGGCCTAACCAACGCGAGATTCAAGATGAGTCCTTATCATAGAGTTCCCTAACTCCTGCACTTCCAGAGGAGCTAAGAAGGGCAGCAACACCTTAAGAGCCCCCATTAATGCTACTGAGCAAGAGTTAAGAAATGCAATCCAACTATTGACCCGTATAGTTGTTGGCCAAGGTCAAAGACAAAAAGGCCCAGTTATAGGTACAGGTGGTGCAAATAGGGCATCTAGCACGAGGATACGGGATTTCCTTAATTTTGGACCCTCCATCATTTTATGGGCCAGATCCTAATGAAGATCCACAAGATTTCATCGATAAGATCCAACCCACTTTGGATGTTATGTACGTAAGTAGTACAGAAGATGTGGAGCTGGCAACATATAGATTGAAGGGTATGTCTATACTATGGTATGAAGCTTGGAAGCAATCTAAGGGTATAGATGTGCCTCCAATTACCTGGAAGGAGTTCAAACAGGCACTTCTTGACCATTACTTGCCATTTGAGATCCGAGAGGCTCGTGCAGGTCAATTCTGAATCTCCACCAAGGGAATATGAGCATGAGGGAATATAGCCTTCAATTTAATTCCCTGGCTAGGTATGCTCCTAATGTAGTTGCTACTATAGCAGATAGAGTTCATCGATATGTGGATAGATTTGGATTCATATCTGGTTAGAGACTGTACCATTGCGTCTTCGAATAAAGATATGGATATAGCAAGGATGCAAACATTTGCAGAAAAACTAGAGGATCAGAGGCAAAGAAGGACACAAGAGTTAGAAAGGAAGGCAGTCCAAGAGGGCTAGATCTATGGGGCAGTTTATACCATCCCGAGGTGAATTTAGGCCTTCGTTTTTTAATAAAACACCTAGGCCATCATCCTCCTACTCTACAATTAGTGCTCCACCACAACTTCAATGGTCTAAAGGTAATCAGTTTAGTCAAAGAGGTGAGGACCAAGGTGCACGCACAACAGGATATTCGCAAGCCAACAAATTCCTCATAGGCAGCCTTGCAAACAATGTGGGAGGATTCAGTTAGGTACATGTCGTGTTGGGACAGATGCTTATTATTAGTGTGGTGTACCAGAGCATATGATGAGAGATTGCCCAAGAAGACGTATGGATGAGAGTTGTCTCTTTTATTTCCTTTCCTAGATCATACCATAGAGCTATTATTGTAGGTGGATTATATCTAACCCTTAAAGTTTTTGTGTTTCTATAGCAAAAGATGTTTGTCACAAGCAGAAGAAGTACAGGTAAGCAAATAGATTTTAGAGAAGGGACGAGCCAATCACGAGCTAGGCCTAACCAAAGCGAGATTCAAGATGAGTCCTTATCACAAAGTTCCCTGACTCCTGCACTTTCAGAGGAGCTAAGAAGGGATGCAGCACCTTAAGAGCCCCCTATTAATGCTACTGAGCAAGAGTTAAGAAATGCAGTCCAACTATTGACACGTATAGTTGTTGGCCAAGGTCAAAGACAAGAAGGCGCAGTTATAGGTGTAGGTGGTGCAAATAGGGCATCTAGCATGAGGATACGGGATTTCCTTAAGTTGGACCCTCCATTATTTTATGGGCCAGATCCTATTGAAGATCCACAAGACTTCATCGATAAGATCCAACGCACTTTGGATGTTATGCACGTAAGTAGTACAGAAGATGTGGAGCTGGCAACATATAGATAGAAGGGTGTGGCTATACTATGGTATAAAGCTTGGAAGCAATCTAAGGGTTAGATGTGCCTCCAACTACCTGGAAGGAGTTCAAAGAGGCATTTCTTGACCATTACTTGCCATTAGAGATCCGAGAGGCTCGTGCAGGTCAATTTCTGAATCTCCACTAAGGGAATATGAGCATGAGGAAATTATAGCCTTCAATTTAATTTCCTGGCTAGGTATGCTTCTAATGTAGTCGCTATTATGGCAGATAGAGTTCATCGATATATGGATAGATTGGATTCATATCTGGTTAGAGACTGTACAATTGCTTCTTTGAATAAAGACATGGATATAGCAAGGAAGCAAACATTTGCACAAAAACTAGAGGATCAGAGGCAAAGAAGGACACAAGAGTTAGAAAGGAAGGCAGTCCAAGAGGGCTAGATCTATGTGGCAGTTTATACCATCCTAAGGTGAGCTTAGGCCTTGGTTTTTTAATAAAACACCTAGGCCATCATCCTCCTACTCTGCAGTTAGTGCTCCACCACAACTTCAATGGGCTAAAGGCAATCCGTTTAGTCAAAGAAGTGAGGACCAAGGTGCACGGACAACAGGATATTCACAAGACAACAAATTCCTCCTAGGCAGCCTTGCAAACAATGTGGGAGGATTCATTTAGGTACATGTCGTGTTGGGACAGATGCTTATTATTTGTGTGGTGTACCAGGGCATATGATGAGAGATTGCCCAAGAAGACGTATGGATGAGAGTTGTCTCTTTTATTTCCTTTCCTAGATCGTACCATAGAGCTATTATCGTAGGTGGATTATATCTAACCCTTAAATTGTTTGTGTTTTTATAGCAAAAGATGTATGTCACAAGTAGAAGAAGTACAGGTAAGCAAATAGATTTTAGAGAAGGGACGAGCCAATCACGAGTTAGGCCTAACCAAAGCGAGATTCAAGACGAGTCCTTATCACGGAGTTCCCTTACTCCTGCACTTCCAGAGGAGCTAAGAAGGGCAGCAGCACCTTAAGAGCCCCCTATTAATGCTACTGAGCAAGAGTTAAGAAATGCAGTCCAACTATTGCCCCGTATAGTTGTTGGCCAAGGTCAAAGACAAGAAGGCACAATTATAGGTGCAGGTGGTGCAAATAGGGCATCTAGCACGAGGATGCGGGGTTTCCTTAATTTGGACCATCCATCATTTATGGGCCAGATCCTAATGAAGATCCACAGGACTTCATTGATTTGATCCAACACACTTTGGATGTTATGCACGTAAGTAATATAGAAGATGTGGAGCTGGCAACATATAGATTGAAGGGTGTGGCTATAGTATGGTATGAAGCTTGGAAGCAATCTAAGGGTATAGATGTGCCTCCACCTGGAAGGAGTTCAAAGAGGCATTTCTTGACCATTACTTGCCATTAGAGATCCGAGAGGCTCGTGCAGGTCAATTTCTGAATCTCCACCAAGGGAATATGAGCATGAGGGAATATAACCTTCAATTTAATTCCCTGGCTAGGTATGCTCCTAATGTAGTCGCTACTATGGCAGATAGAGTTCATCGATATGTGGATAGATTGGATTCATATCTGGTTAGAGACTATAGCATTGCTTCTTTGAATAAAGACATGGATATAGCAAGGATGCAAACATTTGCACAAAAACTAGGGGATCAGAGGCAAAGAAGGACACAAGAGTTAGAAAGGAAGGCAGTCCAAGAGGGCTACATCTACGGGGCAGTTTATACCATCCCAAGGTGAGTTTAGGCCTTGGTTTTTTAATAAAACACCTAGGCCATCATCCTCCTACTCTGGAGTTAGTGCTCTACCACAACTTCAATGGTCTAAAGATAATCAATTTAGTCAAAGAAGTGAGGGCCAAGGTGCACGGACAACAAGATATTCGCAAGACAAAAAATTCCTCCTAGGCAGCCTTGCAAACAATGTGGGAGGATTCATTTAGGTACATGTCGTGTTGGGACAGATGCTTATTATTAGTGTGGTGTACCAGGGCATATGATGAGAGATTGCCCAAGAATACGTATGGATGAGAGTTGTCTCATTTATTCCTTTCCTAGATCGTACCATAGAGCTATTATCGTAGGTAGATTATATCTAACCCTTAAATTGTTTGTGTTTCTATAGCAAAAGATGTCTGTCACAAGCAGAAGAAGTACAGGTAAGCAAATAGATTTTAGAGAAGGGACGAGCCAATCACGAGCTAGGCCTAACGAAAGCGAGATTCAAGATGAGTTCTTATCACAGAGTTCCCTGACTCCTGCACTTCCAGAGGAGCTAAGAAGGGCAGCAGCACCTTAAGAGCCCCCTATTAATGCTACTGAGCAAGAGTTAAGAAATGCAGTCCAACTATTGACCCGTATAGTTATTGGCCAAGGTCAAAGACAAGAAGGCCTAGTTATAGGTGCAGGTGATGCAAATAGGGCATCTAGCACGAGGATATGGGATTTCCTTAATGTTGACCCTCCATCATTTTATGGGCCAGATCCTAATGAAGATCCACAAGACTTCATCGATCAGATCCAACTCACTTTGGATGTTATGCACGTAAGCAGTACAGAAGATGTGGAGCTGGCAACATATAGATTGGAAGGGTGTGGCTATACTATGGTATGAAGCTTGGAAGCAATCTAAGGGTATAGATGTGCCTCTAACTACCTAGAAGGAGTTCAAAGAGGCATTTCTTGACCATTACTTGCCATTAGAGATCCGAGAGGCTCGTGCAGGTCAATTTCTGAATCTCCACCAAGGGAATATGAGCATGAGGGAATATAGCCTTCAATTTAATTCCCTTGCTAGGTATGCTCCTAATGTAGTCGCTACTATGGCAGATAGAGTTCATCGATATGTGGATAGATTGGATTCATATCTAGTTAGAGACTGTACTATTGCTTCTTTGAATAAAGACATGGATGTAGCAAGGATGCAAACATTTGCACAAAAACTAGAGGATCAGAGGCAAAGAAGGACACAAGAGTTAGAAATGAAGGCAGTCCAAGAGGGCTAGATCTACGGGGCAGTTTATACCATTCGAAGGTGAGTTTAGGCCTTGGTTTATTAATAAAACACCTAGGCCATCATCCTCCTACTCTGCAGTTAGTGCTCCACCACAACTTCAACGGTCTAAAGGTAATCAGTTTAGTCAATGAAGTGAGGGCCAAGGTACACGGACAACAGGATATTCGCATGCCAACAAATTCCTCCTAGGCAGCCTTGCAAACAATGTGGGAGGATTCATTTAGGTACATGTCGTGTTGGGACAAATGCTTATTATTAGTGTGGTGTACCAGGGCATATGATGAGAGATTGCCCAAGAAGATGTATGGATGAGAGTTGTCTCTTTTATTTCCTTTCCTAGATCGTACCATAGAGCTATTATCGTAGGTAGATTATATCTAACCCTTAAATTGTTTGTATTTCTATAGCAAAAGATGTCTGTCACAAGCAGAAGAAGTACAGGTAAGCCAATAGATTTTAAAGAAGGGACGAGCCAATCACGAGCTAGGCCTAAACAAAGCGAGATTCAAGATGAGTCCTTATCATAGAGTTCCCTGACTCCTGTACTTCTAGAGGAGCTAAGAAGGGCAGCAGCACCTTAAGAGCCCCCTATTAATGCTACTGAGCAAGAGTTAAGAAATGCAGTCCAACTATTGACCCGTATAGTTGTTGGCCAAGGTCAAAGACAAGAAGGCCCAGTTATAGGTGCAGGTGGTGTAAATAGGGCATCTAGCACGAGGATACGGGATTTCCTTAATTTGGACCCTCCATCATTTTATGGGCCAGATCCTAATGAAGATCCACAAGACTTCATCGATAAGATCCAACGCACTTTGGATGTTATGCACGCAAGTAGTACAGAAGATGTGGAGCTGGCAACATATAGATTGAAGGGTGTGTCTATACTATGGTATGAAGCTTGGAAGCAATCTAAGGGTATAGATGTGCCTCCAATTACCTGGAAGGAGTTCAAACAGGCACTTCTTGACCATTACTTGCCATTTGAGATCCGAGAGGCTCGTGCAGGTCAATTCTGTATCTCCACCAAGGGAATATGAGCATGAGGGAATATAGCCTTCAATTTAATTCCCTGGCTAGGTATGCTCCTAATGTAGTCGCTACTATGGCAGATAGAGTTCATCGATATGTGGATAGATTGGATTCATATCTGGTTAGAGACTGTACCATTGCGTCTTTGAATAAAGACATGGATATAGCAAGGATGCAAACATTTGCACAAAAACTAGGGGATTAGAGGCAAAGAAAGACACAAGAGTTAGAAAGGAAGGCAGTCCAAGAGGGCTACATCTGCGGGGCAGTTTATACTATCCCAAGGTGAGTTTAGGCCTTGGGTTTTTAATAAAACACCTAGGCCATCATCCTCCTACTCTGTAGTTAGTGCTCCACCACAACTTCAATGGTCTAAAGGTAATCAGTTTAGTCAAAGAAGTGAGGGCCAAGGTGCACGGACAATAGGATATTCGCATGCTAACAAATTCCTCCTAGGCAGCCTTGCAAACAATGTGGGATGATTCATTTAGGCACATGTCGTGTTGGGACAGATGCTTATTATTAGCGTGGTGTACCAGGGCATATGATGAGAGATTGCCCAAGTAGACGTATGGATGAGAGTTGTCTCTTTTATTTCCTTTCCTAGATCGTACCATAGAGCTATTATCGTAGGTGGATTATATCTAACCCTTAAATTGTTTGTGTTTCTATAGCAAAAGATGTCTGTCACAAGCTGAAGAAGTACAAGAAAGCAAATAGATTTTAGAGAAGGGACGAGCCAATCACGAGCTAGGCCTAACAATAGCGAGATTCAAGATGAGTCCTTATCACAGAGTTCCCTGACTCCTGCACTTCCAGAGGAGCTAAGAAGGGCAGCAGCACCTTAAGAGCCCCCTATTAATGCTACTGAGCAAGAGTTAAGAAATGCAGTCCAACTATTGACCCGTATAGTTGTTGGCCAAGATCAAAGACAAGAAGGCCCAATTATAGGTACAGGTGGTTCAAATAGGGCATCTAGCACGAGGATACAAGATTTCCTTAATTTGGACCCTCCATCATTTTATAGGTCAGATCATAATGAAGATCCACAAGACTTCATCGATCAGATCCAATGCACTTTGGATGTTATGCACTTAGTACAGAAGATGTGGAGCTGGCAACATATAGATTGAAGGGTGTGGCTATACTATGGTATAAAGCTTGGAAGCAATCTAAGGGTATAGATGTGCCTCCAACTACTTGGAAAGAGTTCAAAGAGGCATTTCTTAACCATTACTTGTCATTAGAGATCCGTGAGGCTCGTGCCGGTCAATTTCTGAATCTCCACCAAGGGAATATGAGCATGAGGGAATATAGCCTTCAATTTAATTCCCTGGCTAGGTATGCTCCTAATGTAGCAGCTACTATGGCAGATAGAGTTCATCGATATGTGGATAGATTGGATTCATAACTGGTTAGAGACTGTACCATTGCTTCTTTGAATAAAGACATGGATATAGCAAGGATGCAAACATTTGCAGAAAAACTAGAGGATCAGAGGCAAAAAAGGACACAAGAGTTAGAAAGGAAGGCAGTCCAAGAGGGCTAGATCTACGGGGCAGTTTATACCATCCCAAGGTGAGTTTAGGCCTTGGTTTTTTAATAAAACACCTAAGCCATCATCCTCCTACTTTGCAGTTAGTCCTCCACCACAACTTCAATGGTCTAAAGGTAATCAGTTTAGTCAAAGAAGTGAGGGCCAAGGTGCACGAACAATAGGATATTCGCAAGCCAACAAATTCCTCCTAGGCAGCCTTGCAAACAATGTGGGAGGATTTATTTAGGTACATGTCGTGTTTGGACAGATGCTTATTGTTAATGTGGTGTACCAGCATATGATGAGAGAATTCCCAAGAAGACGTACGGGTGATATAACACAACCTACTAGGTCAGCTGTTGCATCATCATCATTAGTTCCTCCATTAGGTAGGGGTCAGCAAACGCCTGTAGGTCATGGTAGAGATTGTAGAGGGGCAACTAGCTCTAGCGGAGCCCAGAATCGCACTTACGCTCTAGGGAGTCGGCAAAATTTAAGCTTCACCCGATGTGGTCAAAGGTACATTGTTAATCTTTTCACATACTTTGTATGCATTGATTGACCCTGGTTCTACATAATCATATATCACTCCACTGGTTGCTGGTAAGCTTAAGAGAACACCCAAATTATTGAACAAGCCATTTGAAGTGTTTACACCGACTAGTGAATCTATTATAGCTAGAAGGGTCTATTATGACTGTGTAGTAACTGTTTGTGACCATGACACATTGGCTGACCTGTTGAGCTATAAATGGTGGAATTTGATGTTATAATGGGTATGGATTGGTTAGCTTCTTTCTATGCCACTGTTGATTGCTAAACTAAGAGAGTGTATTTCCACTTTCAAAATGAGGCGGTCCTTGAACAGGAAGACAATGTTGAGGCACCAAAGGGTAAGTTTGTTTCTTATTTTAAGGTAAGGAAGATGACGTCAAAGGGATATATATGTCATCTAGTTAGAGTAAGAGATATGGAGGCAGAATCACCAACTCTTCAATCTATTCCTGTAGTGAATGAATTTGTTGATGTGTTTCCTGAAGATTTTTCGGGTTTACCTCTAGAACGAGAAGTAGATTTTGGTATTGACTTACTTCCAAGCATTCAACCTATTTCTATCCCTCCATATAGAATTGCCCCGGAAGAATTACGTGAATTAAAGGAGCAATTAAAAGATTTGCTAAAGAAGGGTTGTATAAGAATTAATGTGTCCCCTTGGGGTGCACCAGTGTTATTTGTACGTAAAAAGGATGGCACTTTGAGAATGTGTATTGACTACCAACAATTGAATAGGGTGACAATTAAGAACAAATACCCCCTCCCAAGATTGATGATTTGTTTGATCAGTTATAGGGCACCAAATGCTTTTTGAAAATTGATTTGAGATCAGGCTATCACCAAGTGAGGGTGAAGGAGAAAGATATACCCAAAATAGCCTTTAGGACACGTTATGGTCACTTTGAATTTCTTGTTATGTCATTTGGGCTGACAAATGCACCAATAGTTTTTATGGATTTAATGAACAAGGTATTCAAGTCATTCTTGGATGAATTTGTGATAGCTCTTATAGATGATATTTTGGTATATTCAAGATCAGAACAGGACTATGCAAATCACTTACGACAGGTATTACAAGTTCTTCGTGATCGGCAATTGTTTGCCAAGTTTTCCAAATGTGAATTTTGGTTAAAATCAGTGGCATTCTTGGGTCATATTGTATCCAATGAGGGAATAAAGGTTGAATCACAAAAGATAGAAGCGGTGAAAGATTGGCCAAGGCCAACAACACCCATAGAAGTTCGAAGCTTCCTAGGGTTGGCAGGTTATTACAGAAGGTTTGTTGAGGGTTTTTCTTCTATTTCTGCACCTCTAACAAAGTTGACACATAAGGCAACCAAGTTTCAATGGAATGATGCATGTGAAAGGAGTTTCCAAGAGTTGAAAGCAGGCTAACTTCTGCACCTATGCTAGTGCTTCCAGAAGGCATGGAAGGGTATGTGGTGTATTGTGATACTTCAGGAGTTGGCTTAGGGTGTGTACTGACACAACATAGTAGGGTAATTGCTTATGCCTCGAGACAACTGCGACTGCATGAGAGAAACTACCCAACACATGACCTTGAGCTAGAAGCTGTTGTGTTTGCCTAGAAAATATGGCGCCATTATTTTTATAGGGTTCATGTTGACATATATAGTGATCATAAGAGCCTACAGTACATCTAAATTTAAGACAATAGACGTGGCTAGAGCTAATAAAGGATTACGACGTTGATAGTCGATGCTCTGTGTAACACCCCATATTTTCTACGTGTTAGTCCTACTTATGTGACACTTGACATAGGCTTGTGGTACAGGTGAGGAGCTATATTTATTTTCATGAGGGTGGTAATAATTTGAATTGGACCGAGAGTTGTTGTGATATCCCACATATTTCAGCGGGTGTGAATCCAAGATGAACTCGATGAAAGCATTTAAATATGAGACGATAAGGTTCTATTTGAGCTAAAAGTCTAAAGTGGAATATCAAGGTGCAATATATGGGATTATGATTTAGAAAAGAGGTAAGATAACAAGCTGCTTTCTTAACGTAACGAAGCAAGTAGGTGCATCACCTATTTAGACTTTTTGACCAGCCCAAAGGGCCAAGTAGGTGTACCACCTACTAAGACTTGTTTGGCCATCTTATAGGGCCCAAGGTCACTAACCATTTACTTGAAAATTCTGGCCCAACCCAAATAAAGTAAAAAAAGGAAAGAATGGGCAGTGAAGGCCCAATAGGTAGAGACCCATAAAGGCCCAAGTTAAAAGGACAAGTAGATGCATCACCTACTTGGTAAAATATAACCAAAAATCAAGGATAAAGTCGGCCTAAAGCTGGTACCTTTAAAAGGGAATGTAACCAGCTCTTTTTAGCCATTTTACACTTGAGGAAAAATTTGATTTTTAAGGTTCTCTTTCTTCCCCATCTATCTTCATATAGCAGCCATAAAAAAAAGCTTAGGGTTCTTGAATATTATCCTCATCTCAAGCTAGGATTGAAAAATATGAGTTAAGAGAGCAAGAATCACTCACAAGGTGAGTTGCTGCACTTTTCTCCCTCTCTTGCACTTGAGTTAATTAAGGGATTGTATGTGTCAATGAGGTTGGAGCGGTCCTTTTTATATGAGGTAATCTTATGGGAAGATTTGTTGGTGGTTTGTGCTTGTTGGGACAGCCATGGAGGGGAGTCCCCTATTACTTTAATTGTGAGCTCCTTTTGGGAATTAAAGTGGAATGTTAGTAGAAACTCATGAGAAAGATGATTGGATGCCACAAGTTTACATTGCTCCTGCTACATGATGATATTTAGAGGTTGTGTTATGAATATGATGGTAAGAGGTGTGACCATAAATGCAATTAGAGGAGAAGAATTTGAAGGAACATCATTAGGTTGGTAGTTACGGGCTTGCTGCCCGGGTATAACTCGTGAGTGTGAGTGAACTGCCTACATGTGTTTATTCACTACTAATACTAGTTTCATCACCTACTCAATTGTAGATAAATATTTGGAAAAAAGGGAGATCACATTGCAGTGATAACGAGGTGGCACGACAAGGTATGTAAGGCTATCCAATTCCATATTCTTTGGCATAAAATCTAACACTCACGTCACTATCAACTAGTAAGCTTCCCTAGTGTTATTCCAATAGTGGCGATATTACTTATTAGTAAATATGTAGTTTTACTCTTACAAGCACTAGCATGAGGAATCCACGATCACTCGTCCAACCAATTGTGTCATTTATACTCCTAAGTTGTACGTCAAAATTCCATGTGATTCTTATATTATGGAACTACCTTAAATGACCATTGTCCAATCTTATAGTACTGGTACATAGTTCCAAAGCTCCAAAATTTATTATGACCACCAAAGTAACAATCTCAAAGTATTAAAGAATAACTTGTACACTGTCCACAGCATGGGTGGCAGCCTAGTAGTAAGAGCCTAGCATGGGTCGATCTCACTTGGTACATGAGGGTGGCAACCCAGGGGCGAAAGCCTAGCACGGTTCGATCCCAATTTTTATAGCTATGAGGACAGCATCCCAGTGGTTAAAATGCCTAGCATGGGTCAACCTTTTCTTACCACTGATCAGGTGGTTATTTGTATTACACGCCTAAAGGAATTATAAAGCACTGAAATGTAAAGAAAAGAATGTAACGTACATGGTTCCACAAGTATAGTAAAGGTAGTCTTTTACTATGCATTGTGCATTTATATCTTGCTACTTGATTTCACTTGAGTTTCCACTTTACATATACTATTGCCTTACATATTCAGTACATTATCTTGTACTGACGTCCCTTGGGGAGGACCTGCATTTCATGCTGCAGGTACAGGAGCTAGTAAATCTTCTCAGTAAGAGTACAGAATATCTAACTGTTGTTACTGAGCTCCAGCTTGCTTCGGGGCTTTGTGCGTCTAGAGCTTATATTTTTGCATTGTATAGTTGATTATGAGGCGAGGTCCGTCCCGGTCCTTATAGATATTGTTCCTTATCTAGAGGCTTTTTAGACTATGTAAAGTAAAGTGTGGTGATGTATTGTACTTTAGACATCATGGCTCCAACGGCCCAGTCATACGCGTTTCCTTTTGGCTTGTTATTGCTGTCTACTTTCTTGAAAGCATGTTGAATATGGAAACCCCTTTTAATGGTTATAGACAATGTATGGTTATATGTTGGTTCTCCCGAGACTTGTCGGTAATGGGTGCCACTCCGCCTTAATGGGACTTTGGGCGTGACAACAGTGGTATCAGAGTCGGTGATCCCTGGGGGATCTACAAAGTCGTGTCTATGTAGAGTCTTGCTTATGAATGTATTGTGCGCCACATCTATAAACATGAGGTTGCAGGATATTTAGGAGTTGTCTCTTTTATTTCATTTCCTAGATTGTTCCATAGAGCCATTAATGTAGGTGGATTATATCTAACCCCTAAGTTGTTTGTGTTTATATATAGCAAAAGATGCCTGTCACGAGGAGAAGAAGTACTGGTAAGCAGATAGATGTTGGAGAAGGGACGAGTCAATCACGAGCTAGGCCTAACCAAAGTGAGGTTCCGGATGAGTCCTTATCATAGAGTTCCCTAACTCTTCCACCTCTAGGGGAGCTAAGGAGGGCAATAGCACCTCAAGAGCCTCCTATTAATGCTACTGAACAAGATTTAAGGAATGCGGTCCAATTATTGACTCGTATAGTTGTTGGTCAAGGGCAAAGGCAAGATGGTCCAGTTGCAGGTACTGGTGGTGCCGATAGAGCAGCTAGCACACGGATATGTGACTTCCTTAATCTGGATCCTCCTTCATTCACTGGGTCAGATCCAAAAGAAGATCCACAAGACTTTGTTGACCAGATCCGACGGACCTTAAATGTTATGCATGTTAGCAGCATAGAAGTTGTTGAGCTAGCAACATATAGATTGAAGGGTGTAGCTGTGTTGTGGTACGAAGCCTGGAAGCAATCCAGGGGTATAGATGCACCTCCAATTGGTCGAAAAGAGTTCAAAAAGGCATTTCTTGACCACTATTTGCCATTGGAGATTCGAGAGGCCCGTGCAGATCAATTCTTAAATCTCCACCACAGGGGGATGAGTGTGAGGGAGTATAGCCTCCAATTAACTCCTTGTTCAGGTATGCTCCTAACGTGGTCGCTACTATAGAGGATCGAGTTCATCAAAAAGATACGTGGATAGATTAGATTCATATCTGGTTAGAGATTGTACCATTGCTTCCTTGAATAAAGACATGGATATAGCAAGGATGCAAGCTTTTGCACAAAAGTTTGAGGATCAACGACAAAGGAGGATACAAGAGTTGGAAAGAGCGCAGTCCAAGAGGGCTAGATCGACAGGGCAGTTTACACCATCCCAAGGTGAGTTTAGGCCTCGATTTTCTAATAGATCACCCAAGTCATCATTCTCCTATCCTACAACTAGTGCTCCACCCCGATATCAAGGGTCTAGGAGAAATCAGTTTGGGCAACAAGGTGAAATCCAAGGTTCACGAACAGTAGAGCACCAAGAGCAAGGGGGTATGAGCCAATCAAGACCTCCTCGACAGCCTTGTAAGCAATGCAAGAGGACTCATCTAGGTACATGCTGGGTTGGGACGGATGTTTGATTTTTGCGTGGTACACCGGGTCATATGATGAGAAATTTCCCTCAAAGGGATACGGGTGGTATGGCCCAACCTGCTAGGTCAGTTTGCTGCAACATCATCGACAGTGCCTTTATTAGGTAGGGGTCCGCAATTGTCTTCAAGTCGTGGTAGGGGTGTTAGAGGAGCAGCTAGTTCTAGTGGAACTCAAAATCGCACGTATGCTCTAGGAGATCGACAAAATTTGGAGGCTTCCCCTAATGTGGTAACAGGTACATTGTCCATTTTTTCGGATATTGTATATGCATTAATTGATTCAGGGTCTACTCTATCATATGTTACTCCATTAGTTGTCGATAAGTTAAAAAGCGTACCAGAATTATTAACTAAACCATTTGAAGTGTCTACACCAATCAGTGAGTCTATTATAGCTAGAAGGGTCTATCGTAATTGCATAGTAACTATTTGTGATCATGACATATTGGCTGACCTTGTCGAGCTAGAAATTATAGATTTTGATGTTACAATGGGTATGGATTAGTTGGCTTCTTATTATGCCATGGTGGATTACCGAACTAAGATGGTGCAATTCCATTTTTCAAAAGAGGTAGTCCTTGAATGGAAAGGTAATATTAGGGCACCAAGAGGTAGGTTTATTTCCTATTTCAAGGCAAGGAAGATGGTGTCCAAAGGCTACATATGCCATTTCGTCAAGGTAAGAGATATAGATGCAGATCCCCCAACCCTTCAATCTATTATGGTGGTAAATGAATTTCTAGATGTCTTTCCCTGAAGATCTCCCAGGGTTGCCTCCCGAACAAGAAGTTGAGTTCGGTATTGACGTGCTTCCAGATACACAACCTATATCCATTCCCCCATATAGAATGGCCCCAACAGAATTACGGGAGTTAAAGGAGCAGTTAAAAGATTTGCTAGAAAAGGGATTTATAAGGCCTAGTATGTCCCCTTGGGGAGCTCCAGTTTTATTTAAACGCAAGAAGGATGGTTCGCTGAGGATGTGTATTGACGACCGGCACTTAAATAAAGTGACGATAAAGAATAAATATCCCCTCCTTAGGATTGATGATTTATATGATCAGTTACGGGGTGCTAAGTATTTCTCAAAGATTGACTTGAGGTCGGGTTATCACCAAGTGAGAGTCAGAAATCAATTGACTTGAGGTCGGGTTATCACCAAGTGAGAGTTAGAAATCAAGACATACCCAAGATAGCTTTTCAAACACGGTACGGTCATTTCTAGTTCTTAGTCATGTCATTTGGCCTAACAAATGCCCTCACTGTTTTAATGGATTTGAGGAATAGGGTGTTTAAGCCATTTTTGGATGTGTTCGTGATAGTATTCATAGATGACATTTTGGTGTATTCGAGATTAGAAGGAAATCATGCTAATCACCTGCGACAAGTATTATAAATTCTTCGCGATCATAAGTTATATGCAAAGTTTTCTAAGTGTGAGTTTTGGTTAAGATCTGTGGCATTCTTGGGGCACATTGTATCTGATGAGGGAATAAGGGTTGATTCCCAAAAGATAGAAGCTGTGAAGAACTGGCCAAGACCTACAACATCGACGGAGGTTCGTAGTTTTCTTGGGCTGGCAGGTTATTAAAGAAGGTTTCTTGAATGATTTTCTTCTATTTCTGCACCTTTAACAAAGCTAACGCATAAGGCAGCTAAGTTTCAGTGGAGCAATGCATGTGAAAGAAGCTTCCAGAAGCTGAAAGATAAATTGACGATTGTACCTGTATTGGTACTTCATGAAGGGACAGAAGGTTATGCAGTATATTGTGATGCTTCGGGAGTGGGCCTAGGATGTGTTTTGATGCAGCATGGTAAAGTAATAGCCTATGCCTCAATGCGTCCACATGAGAAAAATTATCCAACCCATGATTTGGAATTAGCAGTAGTTATATTTGCTTTGAAGGTATGGCATCATTATTTATATGGAGTTCATATTGACATATTTACTGATCACAAGATCTACAATACATCTTTAAGCAAAAGGACCTAAACCTAAGGCAACAAAGATGGCTTGAGCTATTAAAAGTTTATGATACTGATATTTTAGATCACCTCGGAAGGGCAAATGTGGTAGCAGATGCTTTAAGCCACAAAATAATGGCAAGCACTTTTGGGCAGTCCGCAATAAGACAAGGGGTAAGCAAAGATCTACGACGATTAGCTAGCATAGGGGTTTGCCTTCTTTAATCTCCAAATGAAGCAATTATTATGCATAATGCAGCGGAATCATCATTGATGACGGAGGTGAAAGAGAAATAGTACACAGATTCCATTCTATTACGGCTTAAGGAGAATGTACAACAGGTATGACAAAGACATTTGAACTCATGCAAGAAGGAATACTTCGATGTCAAAACAGATTGTGCGTACCTGATGTAGATGGGCTAAATAGAAGAATTATGACGGAAGCACATCATTCAAGATATTCAGTGTATCCGGGCTCAACCAAAAATGTATCATGACTTGAAAAGAGTATATTGGAGGGGAAAAATGAACAAGGATATTGCAGAATTCGTGGCTCAATGTCCAAATTGTCAACAAGTTAAGGTAGAGCACCAAAAGCCTGGAGGTTATTTGTAGCACATAGAACTTCCAATTTGGAAGTGGAACATGGTCAACATGGATTTTGTTACTGGGTTACCTCACTCATTTCGGAAGTTCGACTCTATATGGGTAGTTGTTGATAGGCTCACTAAATCAGCACACTTTCTACCAATCAAAAATACTTATACAGTTGAAGAGTATGCAAGATTGTACATTAAAGAGATAGTTTGGCTGCACCGAGTGCCAATTTCTATTACATCTATAGGGGAGCTCAATTCACTGCAAATTTTTGGAAGTCATTTCAGAGAAGTTTGGGGACACAAGTGAATTTAAGTCCTTTCACCCTCAATCAGATGGTCAAGCAGAACGCACAATCCAAATGCTTGACGATATGCTTCGAGCTAGTGTATTGGACTTCAAAGGTGGCTAGGATGATCATTTGCCACTTATTAAATTTGCTTACAACAATAGCTACCACTCGAATATCAAAATGGAACCTTACGAAGCCTTGTATGGAAGAAAGTGTAGATCACCAATCGGCTGGTTTGAAGTAGGTGAAACTGCCTTATTTGGACTAGATCTTGCTCATCAAGCTATGGAGAAAGTTAAGATAATATAACAACGACTGGCGGCAACTCAAAGTCGACAGAAATCATATGCAGATATTAGAAGGAGAGGACTAGAATTCTCCATAGGAGATTGGGTGTTCTTGAAGGTGTCTCCAATGAAAGGGGTAATGAGGTTTGGAAAAAAGGGAAAGCTAAGTCCACGCTACAGAAGACCATATAAGATTGCTAGAAGAGTTGGTCAAGTTGCATATGAATTAGAGCTACCCCAGAAGCTCTGCGGTTCATCCAGCGTTTCACGTTTCAATGCTTCAAAAATGCATAGGTGACCCCTCCTGTATCACTTCAATCGAAGATGTTCAGGTTACAAAAGATCTCACTTATGAGGAAGTACCCATTGCTATTCTGGATCAACAAGTTAAGAAGGTAAGAAATAAGGAAGTAGCTTCCGTGAAAGTACTATGGAGGAACAAGCAAGTAGAAGAGGTTACCTGAGAAGTGGAAGAAGCAATGAAATTCAAGTACCCCCATCTCTTTAAGCCCACTAAGAAGGAGGAAAAAAAAAGGGTCGGAGTTGTGGCATTGACAAGTAAGTATGTGTCTGAATGTATCAAATGATTAATAGACTAATGTAGCTTAGGCTCGAACTTGTTTGGGCCGACTAACTATACTATCATCCGAGGACGAATGTCCCTAAGGGGGGGAGGATGTAACACTCCATATTTTCTACATGTTAGTCCCACTTATGTGACACTTGACATAGGCTTGTGGTACAGGTGTTTTCATAAGGATGGTAATAATTTGAATTGGATCGAGAGTTGTTGTGATATCCCACATGTTTCAGCGGGTGTGAATCTAAGATGAACTCGACGAAAGCATTTCAATATGAGACGATAAGGTGCTATTTGAGCTAAAAGTCTAAAATGGAATATTAAGATGCAATATATGGGATTATGATTTAGAAAAGAGGTAAGATAACAAGCTGTTTTCTTGACTTAACAAAGAAAGTAGGTGCATCACCTATTTAGACTTTTGACTAGCCCAAAGGGCCAAGTAGGTGTACCACCTACTAAGACTTGTTTGGCCATCTTATAGGGCCCAAGGCCACTAACCATTTACTTGAAAATTCTGGCCCAACCTAAATGAAGTAAAAAAAGAAAAGAATGCGCAGCGAAAGCCCAATAAGTAGAGACCCATAAAGGCCCAAATTAAAAGGCCAAGTAGGTGCATCACCTACTTGGTAAAATGTGGCCAAAAAATCAAGGATAAAGTCGGCCTAAGCTGGTCCCTTTAAAAGGGAATGTAACCAGCTCTTTTTAGCCATTTTACACTTAAGGAAAAATCTGAGTTTTAAGGTTCTCTTTCTTCCCCATTTATCTTCATATAGCAGCCATAAAAAAAAGCTTAGGGTTCTTGAATATTATCCTCATCTCAAGCTAGGATTGAAGGAGAATTCAGCCTTTGAAAAATATGAGTTAAGGGAGCAAGAATCACTCACAAGTAAGTTAAGTTGCTACACTTTTCTCCCTCTCTTGCGCTTGAGTTAATAAAGGGATTGTTTATGTGTCAATGATGTTGGAGCAGTCCTTTTTATCTGAGGTAATCTTGTGGGAAGGTTTGCTGGTGGTTTGTTCTTGTTGGGACAGCCATGGAGGGGAGTCCCCTATTACTTTAGTTGCGAGCTCCTTTTAGGAATTTAAAGTGGAATGTTAGTAGAAACTCATGAGAAAGATGATTGGATGCCATAAGTTCACATTGCTCCTGCTACATGATGATATTTAGAGGTTGTTTTATGAATATGATGGTAAGAGGTGTGACCATAAATGCAATTAGAGGAGAAGAAGTTGAAGGAACACCCTTAGGTTGGTAGTTACGGGCTTGTTGCCCGGGTATAACTCGTGAGTGTGAGTGAACTGCCTACATGTGTTTATTCACTACTAATACTAGTTTCATCACCTACTCAATTGTAGTTAAATATTTGGAAAAAAAGGGGAGATCACATTGCAGTGATAACGAGGTGGAACGACAAGGTATGTAAGACTATCCAATTCCATATTCTTTGGCATGAAATCTAACACTCGCGTCACTATCAACTACTAAGCTTCCCTAGTGCTATTCCAATAGTGGCGGTATTACTTATTAGTAAATCTGTAGTTTTACTCTTTACAAGCACTAGCATGAGGAGTCCACGATCACTCGTCCATCCAATAAGTTGTACGTCAAAATTCCATGTGATTCTTATACTATGGAACTACCTTAAATGACCATTGTCCTATCTTATGTTACTGTTACATAGTTCCGCAGCTCCAAAATTTATTATGACCACCAAAGTAACAATCTCAAAGTATTAAAGAATAACTTGTTCACTGTCCACAGCGTGGGTCGCAGCCCAGGGACAAGAGCCTAGCATGGGTCGATTTCACTTGGTTTATGAGGGTGGCAGCCCAGGGGTGAAAGCCTAGCATGGATCGATCCGATTTGTATAGCTATGAGGACAGCTGTATGACCTATCCCATTTATGCTAACATTCGGGGACGAATGTTCTGGGGGGGTTGAATAAAACACCCCACATCTTACATGTACTAGTCCTATGCATATGAAACATGATATTGCGGGGTCAAATCAGAACACATTTTTAAAAGTGCTTGAATTTCATATTAGAGGTCTATATGTACATCTAACGCTCAAGATGACCGAGTGCATATAAGTTTTAGGTCAAATTGAGGAGTCGTGGCCTAAAATGAAGTGAAAGAAGTGAGGTGCTTGTGGGACTTAGGAGGCTAGCAGGTGAGCCACCAACGTGCTTAGCTTAAATAGGCTAGGTAGACGAAGACGAGGCCCAACACCGAATTTGTTCAAGTCCGATAAAGAATAAACCCCAAAGTTAAGGGTGTAATTTGGGCCCATGGTTTAGCATCATAAAGGGACAATATTTGTAGCCTAAGATGAATAGGAAAAGGGCCAATTACATTCACAACCCACTTCACAAATAAGGCCCAAACTAAATGAAAAGAGAAGATAAAAATTGGCAGCAAAGCCCATCAAATTGAAAACTAATAAGGCCCAAGTGAAAGGGCCAAGTAGATGCATCACTACCTTGATAAAATGTGGGTGAAATCTGAGGAGAAAGTCGGCCAAGAGTGGCCCTATAAAAAGGGTTAAAATCCCGCAAATTCAAGTCATTAAACATAGAAAAAAAATAGATTTTCCAAAGTTTTTCTCCTTGCTCTCTCTTAAATTTGTAAAGCAGCCAAGGCACACCTTTAGGATTCTTGAAGAGAACCATATCCTTGAAGGCTAAGGTAAGTAAAAATACCTATGGTTTAGTATAAGTTATCCAAGAAAAACATGAGGAGCATGCTGGTTGTACTTGTGCAAGAATTTTGGACAGCATGTGTTCCAAAGATTGTTGTACATTTTTCTTGTTTATTAAGAGGCTTTTCTCTTGTTGGTTAGCTGAATTATGAAGTAAGGGTTATGTTTTTTAAAAAGGATTAGTTCTATATTGATGAAAGAAGGCTGCTGCACCATTTTTATCTTCCGCAAAAATGAGTTTTTGTATGATATCTTAATGGTGCTCTTGGTAGGAACTTGTGGGCGAATAATTGGAGATAGTTGTCTCACGTTTTCCCTGTACTTTGGGACTGTTTTTGGAATGTTTTAAGACTGCTTTTATATGTAAATATGTTAAGGACACTTTGGTTGAGGTTGAAACGGATTTGGAATTGTTGACATTGAAATGTAGCGAGAGGACGTAATGTTCCGTTGCCTACTTGCGTGTTGTGTAGAATTGTTGTATGTGGTAATTTATGAGCTGTTGTAAGTCTGTTATGTGGCTAAAACAAGCTAGATGTAACATGTATATAAGAATGTGTGCTAAATGAAAAATATGATTAGAGGTGGAAAGGTTGAAAGAATACTCGTGGATTAATAGTTAAAAGCTTATTGCCCGAGTGTTTTTTATGAGATTGGACTGCCAAGACGTGTTTATTAGCTGCTAATACTAGTTTTATCACCTACTTTATTGTAGATAAGTATGTGGATGAAAAGGAGACTACTTCGAGGTAATAATGACGTAGTACAACGAGGTATGTAAGGCTACTCGATTTCTTATTATTTGGCTTGAAATCTAGGTTCTTCCTTGGCATATAAAGGCACTTACCAACTTTGACGTAACTAATAACTGTGTCTCCACTCCTTACCATTTTCATATGTTCCCATACATAGCCATTTTCAAATCTGCATACATACTTGGGTACCAAAGATACATGAGTTCCTTTTTACCAAGCAAAGTCCATGTGTTATTTAATCTCCTACGCATTTCATTAGTAGTGTAACTCTCATATCATTGTAGTACTGTCTTGCATGATAGTTTATATGTCATATGCTATGTCTACAGTCCTACAACTCTAAATGTTATCCAAAAGAATCATCTTAAAAGTAAATAAAAGATAAACCAAAGTTGCTTATTAATGGGTGGTATCCTAGGGGTGGAAGAATCACCAAGCATGGGTTGATCCCATATTATGGGGGGTATACCAGGGGTGAATGAAAAGTCTAGCATGGGTCGACCCCGACAATGATTTACCACTTATCAACTGGTCATTTATATGATATACTGTGCGTAGATTATACAGTAAAGATAGGTAAAGTAATAAAAAGGACACAAAGTACATGATTCCACAATATGACTAAAGGTGGTCTTTTATCTTTACACACACCAGTGTATGATTTCGTTTGAGTTCTTATTTCATATATAGTACTTCCTGCCTTACATATTCGGTACATTTTCTCGTACTGACGTCCCTTACAGGGGACCTGCATTTCATGTTGTAGGTACATGAGTTACTAGATTTCCCCAGTAGGAGTACAGGATACCCAGTTGTTGTTACTGAGCTCCAGGTTGCTTCAGGGCTTTGTGTGTCTAGAGCTTATATTTTTGTATTATATAGTTGTTCATGAGGCAGGGCCTGTCCCGATCCATATAGATACTGCTCCTTATCTTGAGGCTTTGTAGACTATGTAAAGTAAAGTGTGGTCATGTATCGTACTTTAGACATCGTGGCTCCAACAGCCTAGTCATATGCATTTCCTTTCGGCTTGTTATTTCTTCCTACTTTCTTGAAAGCATATTGAATGTGGAAACCCCTCACAATGTTCATAGAAAGTGCATATGTATATGTTGGTTCTCTCGAGCCTTGTCAGCAACGGGGGCCAGTCCGCCTTAATGGGACTTTGGACGTGATAGGCATGTTAGACTCCGAGGACCATTTTTACGCCTAGGGTTGTGATACTATCTTTCGTCATGGCCCGAGACTAGGGTCCAGATATGACACAGTGAATGAGAACTCGAGAGTCCACCAAACAATCCTCGGAGTATCCAAATCCACATCATCAGTTCGGAAACGCAATCAAATAATAATCACATAATACTAAGGGATGAGTAAGTAGGACTCACGTTATGAAGACACCGAGGGGAAAGGGATTCACATGGATTCACATAGCACATAGCATACAAGAACTAAGGGGCAGGTAAGTGGGACTCATGCTATAGGGGAAAACGGGACTTAGGACCTTCTATATTTCCACACCAAACATGCAAACATGACATATGACCGTAATCGACCCATAAGATCCATTTTAAAAAGGTAACCAATAACATAAGCTCCAAATACATCACATAGCATATATATATATATATACGGGAGTTTACAAGATGTCCAATAATGCCTCTAGTCATAAGATGGAACGTGGGCCAAGACATGTCCCGGGCTCACCCTCAAACAAGAAAATAGACATAAGGTAACATAGATAGAGGAAGGTGGCTTGTCCTTGGAATATGGGACTCACCACAAGTTCAACCTTCGAAATTCATGTTATTTGTCAAATGGTGGATAATCGTAGTGCTCAGCCCCTACATGGTAAAATCATGTAGGCATAGAGTATGCGTTAGTATGTTAGAATGTTCTAAGTATGCACGTGTGCAATGCATATGACTTATCAAACCTGCATTTCAATATTAGATGACAAGGGCACATAATATAGGAAGAAGTATATATCCAAGGAAATAGTATACAATATGCCATGAAACTCAAGATGCATGAATGCGATGATGTTTATATTTAGCGGGGATGTGACCTCAACCGACAAGTGTAAGACCAAGTGAGCTAGTACTTGGAATCCCGATGAAATCCCCTCACCGGTACAGAGGTGGTCTACTTGCCAAAGGTAAACCATACTTCACCTTACGGGATCATATCCCATTTCGTATGAAGATACCCCCTTACGGAAACATATGTCATTTCGAAAAGGATTTTCACATCATAATCATAATACTTCACCTTACGGGAGCATATCCCATTTCGTATGAAACAACCTTCCTTACGGGAACATATCCCATTTTGGATAAGATTCTCATAACATATGCTAGGCACATAGTTCGGGAAAAGGGAAGGGGCCCTTGGGGATAGCCCTGACGCCCCCAATTCATCGGTGCTAAGTCAATATCCCACAATAATATATATAATATATATACACACTATTAAAAAGGCAATAGTTATTTCAAATCCGATCAATGCATATTTAGGCTCAAATGCCAAATCATAGCTTGTAGTTATAATATTCATGCATAGGACTAGCTCGATTACAATTACGGAATGGTGCAAGCACCCAAAATGATCAAAATCCATAATCATTGACATATATATGATCACATTCTTGTCATAACCAACATCTTATCAAAATCATTTCATAAAACGTAATTGAGCTTAACTCACTCCATAATTTCCATAAAGATCAATGTTCATGAATGCAAGTGTAATGCATGACATGAGAATAGCATGGGTAACATAGATTCAAGCTAAAATCAACATTATAATATGAAATTGAGTAAATCTATAATTAAATCAACATCTAAATCATAATATAAATCACCCATGCATAAATCAACTTTAAAGGGGACATGCATGTTCATAACTTCATAACTTCAATGTAAATCATCATGATAGGGATTTAAAGTAATTTAAAATAATAGATAAAGTACAACCCATACATCAATTGGATTAATAAAATCAAATAATGAAAATCCACATTTAAAGTAAAGTAAAATTCATGAAATCAATTGAAAGGAGTTTTGGGTCTTCTTGGTTGAAAGGGACCAAGAATCAACCCCACATATCTTGATTAGGAAGATGAATTTGAGAAGAATTTAACTTGAAGTTGAATCCCCCAATTAAACCCTAGCTTGAGTCTTGACAAAAGAACTTAGAGAGGACCTTAGGAATTGATTTTAGTGTGAGAGTGTTTCTAATGAGAATGAATTAGAATAGAAGGCAATCAGATGATCGGGGGGTTTAGGGGTAGGCAAAAGGTCATAAAACACAATTAAAATGAATCATAATTACCTAAATACCATTAATGAAACGAATGGAAAAGTGGGTCGTCAAGGCTACATGGGCGCCTATACAGTCCGTCAGTCACTTCATGGCCCGTGAACAGTGCCCATGAGGTGACACTTAAACAAATTTCATGATGCTCAATGCTTAGGATTTTTCCAAAGCAAAGGGGTGCCATACGGATGACTACACGGCCCGTGTGACGCTACACAGGCTGTTTCAAGAGTCATGTGACAGCACTTAGAAAATTCCTGCATGAAAAAATTACGAGATGATAATTTTGTACTTAGAAAATTTTTACGTTACGAGCCATACGGTGGGCCACACAGCCTCTGACACACCACACGGATAGTGTGGGTGGCTGTGCGCCCTTACTTAGTCCGAAATTCTCTGTCGACTTCCCGTAATCAAAATTATGGCCAAGTACCTCTCCACTAAAGGCCACACAGTTTGTGTGGTTTCACACTGGCCGTGTGAGCCTCCCATGGAGCGACACTTGGTCAAATTTTCTCCTGAGCCAACGTTATGAGATCCAATAAAGTCGTTTGAAAAACCTGGGTCATTACACTTACCTTGACATCAACTATCGTTGAAAGTTCAGCCCTATTCTGAACATGGAAACCACTATCATTAGATTCACTTAGCCAAACCCCCAATCTTGTGAAATGGTGCACATCCTTTACCAACTCCCTCTTGACCTCATACACATGATCAACCATAACATTTGTCTTTCCTGGATAGTATTCGGGCACAACGTAACTCTCCCCTAACAAGTCTTTCAACTAATCCTTCCATTCCTCTAATTCTGCTGAGGCTATTAGGTAAGAAGGAATGGAGATGGGTCGAAAAGAAGGTCTACGCCAAAGTCTACTCCCCTCAGAAACCGATCTATGGGCTTAAGTACGAAAGACAATTCAACCTTTGAATGTTGAGTCACTACCTACCCAATCAAGAACAGACTCATTTAAGGAATCATAATCTATGGAGGGATAGAAAGCACGTAGCCAGTCATCTTAATAATTACCTTAAAATCAACCATTTCAAGCTCATCAAGATCATGAGGAATGACTTTATGCAAAACTAAAACAAGACAACTCTGATAGACTATCTGGGCATAACTAACACTCGCCCATAGGCTCTTGAGGAGCATGATCCTCAGTAGTAGGCATCTCTCTAGGTGACCTTCTTGGAGACATCATCTGTAATGTAAAATCACCAGATATAGGGAGTCTTAGGACACATTCTACGGCACGATATGAATCACGAAGAAGTGAAATATTCCTAAGACATAGTACTCATAGATGCAGTGCTTTCATACCTATGAATAAGACTCTACTTGTCACGGCATGTTGGACTTTGAGGATCATTTCAAAATCTTAGCGCTCTGATACCAAGTCTGGCACAACCCAAGCCTAGGGCCTAAATGGTGAATGGAATCTTGGAAGGAACACAAAACTAGCCTCCTTAGCATATCACAAGCATACATAGTTAACAATAGATTAAATAACATAATAAGAGGAAGATGACATATAAACACAATATAGGAGTTATACAAAGTAGGAAAGAAATATAAGTCTGAAGTTAACATGACATAAACCGTGACATGGATGGGGGCTCAGACGGGTCCTGGCTCACTTTGAACATAAATGAGAAGTTGACTCTAGTACATAAGCATAAGATGAGATAAAGAAATAGTAGTACTTATCCTTGAAGCATGAGGACTCACCCAATTCGGATCGTCTAAGTGACTGGATCTGGTCATGGGGATGGACAGTAGGATTACCTGCACCTGCATTGTGATATAATGCAAGCATAGAGTATGCATTAATACATTTAAATGTATTTTGAGTATGTAGACATGCATAATCCCTGAAGAAATAAACATTCAAATTGTAATTAAGGTTACTTGTGCATGAAATCATAGTTAAAAGGGATATGCAAGTTCAAATCTCATGAAATACATGTAATCCAATAGAATAAGACTTGATTTATGATTAAATTATCAGTTGAATACAACTCATATCATAATTTCACCAATTTGAAGTCAAAACATGAAAATCATACTTTAAAGTCATGAAAATAGATGAAGAGACTTTGGGCTCCATGGTTGGATTAAAATCAAGGATGAATCCACACATACCTAGCTTAGGAAAAAGAGTTTGAGAAGTAATCAATTTAGTCTTGAAACCCAAATTGAATCCCTAGCTTGTATCTTGACTGAAGACTTGGAGAGTGTTTTGAGAGTTCTGATTCTAGAGACTAAGTGCTAGGCTTGAACAAAGTGATATGAAATACATAGGGGTTGATTTAGGAGGATATTAGATCATAAAAGGTCCGAAATACACTTAGAGTTGCGAAAACATGCCAAAAAGACCTTAACAAAACAAGCCTTGATGCGTTATCTGGATAGCACCACAGATAGGTTCACTAGCCGTGAACATTTTCACAGTCTGTGAAACCCTCCCGTGAAAGTTTGGTGAACTAACAGGTTTTACCAAAACGGGCATAACTTTTTGCTCCAAACCCGAATTATTAGATGAAATCGAATGTTTTTCAAAGAAGTAACTTTAATTTGATAGGTCATAGGCTACCTAATTATTTTTGTTCAAGGAGATATGATCATTTGAAGTTGATCAATATATTAGCTCATGTGAAAAACTTAGTTGATGAAATTCCTTTGGACTTGGCTTGTAAGAGATCCCTAATGACCCTAAACCAGATACAATACACTTTAACAACTTAGGAATTAATCCTAACACATATGCACAAATGAAAGTTGTCAAGCTCCAGTCAATACACAAGGCAACCTAAAAATTTTGTAAGGGCCACTTTCACGGCCACTTTCATGGCTAGTGAAGTGATTCACGAGCCATGAAAGTGTCCCTGAAGGGGAACTCTGGCTAAAAACTCATGGACACACTTTTTCTTGCCCCGTCAAGGCCTTACAAAGTTCGGGTACTTACTATTTTATCATTTAAAATCAAATCATGAAAATCCTAATTGAACATGATTGATAATAGATGAATTAAATTAAAAACAATTTGGTTAGGATCCGTGATTAAAAGGAGATCATGGATACATACCTCAGGGTGAATTGAAGAATTTGAGGTGAAAGTAACTTGAAACTTGAAGAACTCTTGACTTGAGATTGAAGGAGGATTGGAAAATGTTTTTGATGAATGATCTTGTGAGACTAAATGTTAGGAGTGCATGGGAATGTTTTGAATAGATTAGGAACTCATTAGGAGGGTATAATAGTTCATAAGCATTGGATAAAAGCTTAGGATCTTAGAAAAAGGCCAATATAACTTTAAGAAAACAAGTCCAAAAACATGTCGAGGTGCACTGCACGAGACCTCCACTAGTTGTGGTATGCACCACAAGCCATGGTGGGGTACGTGGTGGTGCATTTTAAAGGGAAACATGGAGGCCAAGTGAAGATCACCCTCCATGGTAGCCTCACAAAAGTGGCCAAGGGTCCTTCCACGAGACACACTACAGTCAATGGTATGTGCACCACGAGCCGTGGTGTGCTACTTGGTGGGCACCCAGGGCACAAAACTACATGAATCAAATTTGAAGCCTCAATTAGGTCTTATGAAGGTAGGGTCCTTACATCCTATTTGTTTGTAAACAAATACTAAGACTCATCATTTCCCAAAGTCTGACCTCCCCTTCCACGACTACACTTTACGAGCCTTAGTTCCTTTTATGACTAATTGTTCCCTCTCATGGTTTCATCAGATTATTTTTTTCTCAAAATTTACCCAAGTCCTGAGACCATCTACGACTGCTTTTCTACGACTCGTGATTCCATCTATGGGATGTAAGTCGGCTTGTAGAACCTGCACCAAAAACCCTTTTCTACATTTTCTTTCTTATTCCAACTTTTCAACTTACGGGGTATTAAACTTACACATTCATATATTCATAACTCCTCATTATGAATTTTCATGTTACTCATAAGCCCATAATTTCTAAGTAATATTTTACTTATAAATCTTGACACCTTGTCATAATTTTCTCAACAAATTTTTTTTTTAGTAACAAGTGGAAAATGACAGATGCATATGTTAGAATAAAATAATCAAGTTTTTAACAAATTAGGGAGAGGCTTAACAATTTATTGATGATCCTGACACCAGTATTTGCTAAAAGAATTTAAAAAAAAGTAATTAATGTTCTATTTTAATTGTTACGATTATATTTCAATTCTTTTTATCCTGTAAAAAGCTTTCCTAACCGGTTTTGATACTTGTTGTACTATTAATTTTTTAGTCATTTTTCAATGATTCTTTTTATTTTAATTTAAATTTAGTATTTATTCTTAAACTCTAGTGGTACAAATAAAGTAAGTAGCATAAAACAAATGATATTCTTCTACTAAATAGAAAATATAAAGAAACAAAAAGGATGAAGTTTCTTTTTTAGAGTGACAGAAACTTCTATCAAATTATTATTATGTTATTATTCAATAACATTTTTAATGTAAGTTTCACTTGTTGATACATTTGTATTATGATGTACACTTATATCATTGTTTCATATTATGATATATTTCTTTGAAAAACTTGCATAGATATATTAAATTAAGAAAATATTTAACATCTATAGCAATAACTAATTTCTTTTTGGTTGAAAACTTATAATATACTTAGAGAGAAGTACTAAAAACACCCTCGAACTTGACACGAACTATTAGTTTTGTCCCTAAGTCATTGATAGGCTTAATAATACCCCTCAACTTGGCGAACTAAGCTTAAATACACCCTCGAACTTGACACGGATTATTAGTTTCGTCCCTAAACTATTGATAGGCTTAAAAACACCCCTTAACTTGGCGAACTAAGCTTACATACCCTCAAACTTGGTACGAATTATTAATTTCATTCCTAAACTATTGATAGACTTAAAAACACTCCTCAACTTGGCGAACTAAGCTTAAATACACCGTCGAACTTGGCATGAATTATTAGCTTCATCACTAAAATATTGATAGGCTTAAAAACACCCCTCAGCTTCATGATTCTGTAACTTATTAAATTTTGATTTGAAATTTTGTAGAGCTTCATTTGCTACCAAATTTTTACAATCCCAAAATCTTCTTATGAGATTTTCATTCGACCATGAACTTTTTAACGTTGTTGGAAGTCCATATTGATAAAAAAAAATAATCATAAACAAAATAGAAAAAGAAAGAGAATCACGTAATTAAAAATGAGAATTAAAAAAATAGGTCTTTACTTTGAGGTCATCATTAATGGAATAAAGGTTAAATGGGAAGAAGAAGAATATTCTAGTAGTTGGTAATTTAAAATTGAAAGGAATTTTTTTTAAAAGGAAAAATTAAGGTTGATGTGGTCTTTCTTTAACCTTTCACACGCTTTAAATAAATTATACTCACTTGTTATGCCATGTGGTATGGGAATGATGTATCTAAGCTTAGTTGTCAAGTTGAGGGGTTGTTTTTAAGTCTATCAATAGTTTAGGGACGAAACTAATAATTCGTGTCATGTTCGAGGGTGTATTTAAGCTTCGGTCGCCGAGTTGAGGGGTGTTTTTAAGCCTATCAATAGTTTAGGGATGAAACTAATAACTCATGCCAAGTTCGAGGGTGTATTTAATATATATTATAATATATATAATATATATATATATATATATATATATATATTATAGAGAACTATTTATAAAACATATATAATAAAAGTTTTATTGATGGATAATACATTTATCACATGTTTTAATATATATTGTGTTAATTTTTTTATCAACCAAGCACAATATATTTTTAAACACTTATAATACATTAATATTGCATAGATAATTCATTTTTAATATAAGTTTAGATTTATCATAATATTGCATGTATTGCCATAAATTATAATAAATACAACATCACTGAAATTAGAAATTATTTTTTTAAATAAAGTACTTGTCCAAGTAACTTTTCCTATTTTTAGGGAGAAAGGTACATTGAAATATATATTGAAAAGTTAATAATTATTAAAATATTCATTTTGTTGTTACTGTTTCTTTGAGTCTTGATGAATCAGTTAGTTGTTAGTTATATGGGAGTTAGTTAGATTGCTTCGTTGTCACTAATGAGCTGTCAATTAGTTGGCACCCAGAGTTAGTTAGAAAGATCTTTTCCATGAGTCTCCTGTGTATAAGAACACAGAGTTGCATTACTGATGTAGAGCTCAATAATATTTCTCCTTTGTTTCAGTTTCTATCTCTCTATGCTTAGCGATGAAGAATTGAGATTAAGAGCCTAGTTTTTTCATGGTATCAGAGCAGTGAGGTTGACTGGGTAGAAGAACAGTAGATGGCAATGGTACCTCTCAAAAATGATCAAAATGACCCGATGTATATAGGTTCATTAGATGTTTCAAAATCTTATTAATTCCTACCAAGCTAACTGAATCTGAGCATATGGAGTACGGAGTAGATCAATGAGGATCACACTTCTAGGAAAGAGGAAATATGATTTTGTAATTGTATTGTGTAGTAAGGATTTGTATATAGATAAGTTACATAAACAATGAGAAACATGTAATGCCATTGCCCTATCATGGATAATATGCACAGTCAGTGAAGAGCTTCTGAGTGGAATTGTGTATGCCACAAGTTCTTACACAGTTTGGGAAGATCTGAAGGAGTAATTTGACAAAGTGAATCAAATGAGAATCTACCAATTGCATAGGGAGATCAACACATTATCGCAAGGTACTGACTTTGTTTCGACTTATTTCACTAAAGTGAAGAACTTATGGGGACAATATGAAGCTTTAGTGCCTTTGCCAAGCTGTGCTTACCCAAAATAAAAGGAATATGTAGACCACTTGTATCAAATGAGATTGATTCGGTTCCTAAGTGAGTTAAATGAGTTGTATGATCAAGCACGCAGGTAGATTCTATTGAAAGGTGTTACTCCATCTCTGAATCAGGTGTATGCGATGATAATAGAGGATGAAATTCAACATTCTACGTGTGTAACTATTGTAAGTGAAAAATGTAATCCAATTGCTATGCAAATTAACAAAAGTCAGAGTTATAATCATGGGAATCAAAATTACAAGGGCAAAAGATGTGAATATTGTTACTACACTGGTCACACTAGGTAAATTGCTATAAACTGATCGTGTACCCTGCTGACTAGAAGCAAAGAAGGAAATTTGGTTATAACACTGGGAACTCAAAGGGACAGTCTTCATATGGAGGACATAGTAATCAAGGATATGGCAATCCTAGTAGTCATGGAAATCACAATGGACAACACTTGACAAATAATGTGTCTCGAGATCAACTAGATCAAACTAAAGTTGCTTCAAAAAGTCACGAGGTGAATTATTCTTTTGTTGTAAAAGGACATGAATTCACTGATGAAGAATACAAACAAATAATGGAGTTACTAAACAAGGACACCAAGGACATGAAGCAGGACATATGACAAGTATGGCTACTTGTTTATTATCAAATGTTGTTTCTAGAATGGTAGCATATTCTGGTGTTTCTCATCATGTAGCAGTAGATAGAAAGTTGTTGATTAATAGTAGGTGTGTAGCTAAATCCCAAAGAGGCCAACTGAACTTTCCCACAGGAGATAAGACTGAGATCTCACACATTGGAGATGCCTACATTTTTTATAGTGAAACAGTGAAGAATGTGCTATTTCTTCCAAATTTCAAATTCAACTTCTTAGTTTCCAAAATCACCCGGCAATTATCCTGTTTTGTCTCTTTCTACCCCGATTTTTGTGTATTTTAGGATATTTATAGTGGTGGGGTGAAGGGGATTAAAGAAGAGGGAAGTTTGTACATATTCGGAGGTGAATTTTATGGAATAAAGAGAGAACATGGAACTCAAAATCATAAGAAGATAGTTGCAAAAGTGACATTGTAGGATTGTGGCATATGGCATAGAAGGCTTGGACATCCTTCTTCCCACACTTTAAAGTACATAGATTTACTACATAGTAATAAAGATATGGAGTCCATTACTGATTGTCCAATATGTCCTTTAGCTAAGCGGACTAGACTCCAATTTCCTATGTCTTTTGATATTGTACACATGGATCTTTGGGGGCCATATAAGACTCTAACTTGTAATAAGAAATATTACTTCTTAACAGTTGTAGATGATCACAGCAGATACACGTGGATTCATTTATTGCAACTCAAGTTTGAAACTATTGTAGCTATCAAAAAGTTTTTCTTGATGATTTAAAATCAATTTGGTTGTGTTATCAAGGTAGTGAGTTCAGTTAATGGCGCAGAGTTCTTCAACTCTCGATGCAAAGAGTTATTTCAGACTTTAGGCATTCTACATCAGAGTAGTTGTCCTCATACACCACAACAGAATGGTGTGGTAGAAAGGAAACATAGGAAAATACTGAACACGGCTAGAGCCATTAGATTTCAATCATTCATGCCTATTAGATTTTGGAATATTTGTGTCAAAGGTGCAATTTACTTGATGAACAGATTACCCTCATCCATACTTGGTGAGAAGAGTCCATATGAAGTGTTGTTTTCCAAGATTCCTACACTAAGCCACTTGAGAGTGATGCGATGTCTTTGTTATGCCTCAATAGTTCCCAAATGTAATAAATTCTAAGAAAGAGCCAAGCCTGCTATCATGATAGGTCACTAAAATACATAGAAAGGGTACTTATTAATGGATATGCACACAAGTAAATTCTTTCCAAGAGCAATGCTTTTTCCTTTTGCACCATAACAAGTGTCTAGAGAAGTAAAACATGACCAGGTCTGAGATTGCCATGATAATCTTGAAGTTCTTGAACCTGCGTCACCTCAAAGAAGTATAGGAAATGAAGTTGCATCAGAATCAATAACAAATGTACTTGAAACTAAAAGAGCCTTGCCTACTATTGAGGAATCACATAAATCGCCTGCATCATTACAAAAACTAAATGCACAGTTGTACCATCTATTGAAGCTCTAATTAGAAATAGTGCAAGAATTAATAGACAACCTATCTGGATAAAAGACTACACAGCTCTAAGGAAGAATCAAAATAGTAAGTATCCTCTAGTTAAACATCTATCTTATGACCATATCACACCAAATTATCAAAGTTACTTAGCAAAATTTTTTGCTCTGGTAGAACCTCAGAACTTCAAATAGGTTTTCAAGGATGAAAGATTGGTCCAAAATATGAAGCTGGAGATTCAAGCACTTGAAGACAGCAAGACATTGGTGATAGTTGACTTACTACAAGGAAAGAATATAGTTGGATCAAAATGGGTATACTTACCACAAGGAAAGAATACAGTTGGATCAAAATGGGTATATAAGATGAAATTTCAAGCAAATGGTGAAGCGAAAAGATTCAAAGCCAGACTGGTGGCCAAGGGGTATAGTCAACAAGAGGGACGAGACTATCATGATACTTTCTCCCCTGTTGCTAAAATGATTACAGTTAGATGTGTCATTGCTTTAGTTGTATCAAAAGGTTGGAACCTACATCAGATAGATGTATAGCTTTCTTACAAGGAGATTTGGATAAAGAGGTGTATATGGAATTGCCTGAAGAATTCAAGAACCAGGATACCAGCAAAGTTTGTAGATTGCGTAAGTACCTATATGGACTAAAATAGACTTCTAGGCAATAGAGTATCAAGCTTACTGCTGCTATATTGAATGCAGGATTCACTCAAAGCACACATGATTATTCCTTATTTACTTTAAAGAAGAAAGAAGGCATAGTGATTCTCTTGGTTTATGTTGATGGTTTACTCATCACCGGAGACAGTGAAACATTGATTAAAGAGGGAAAAGAGGTGTTGCACCAACAGTTCAAACTCAAGGATTTAGGAGAGCTCATATATTTTTGGGGTATTGAGGTCCAAAGCGGGTATCATTTTGAACCAAAGGAAGTACGTATTAGAGCTCATTTCTGACACTGGACTTAGTGGTACAAAGCAAGCACTCACTTTATTGAAATCCAACTTGAGATTAACCTTCCTAACAGACATTTCATCATATCAAATATTAATAGGAAAGCTAATGTATGCCACTATCACTAGGTCTGACATCACCTATGTAGTCCAAACACTTAATCTGTCCATGCAACATCCTAAGAAGTCTCATTGGGAGAAAGCTAGAAGAGTGGTGAGATACTTCAAAGGGATCGTTGGTCAGGGCATTTGGTTACAATCTAAACCTGTCATAACACTGACTTAATAGTGTGATTCAGATTGAGCTACTTGCCCTAACACTAGAATATCTATTACAAGTTATGTAGTGAAATTTGGAGACTTTATAGTTTCATGGAAGTCTAAGAAACAACACTGTTTCTAGAAGTTCAGCTGAACCTACATACAAAAAGAATGGTTTTGGTGTAGCAGAGGATACCTAGTTACTTGGCTTGTTCAATGAGCTCAATGTGCCTATTCAATTGCCAAAAACAATATTGAGTAATAGAAAATTTCCTATTCAGTTGGCAGCAAATCCTATCTTCCATGAGAGGACTAAGAATAGTGCAATTGACTGCCATTTCATTAAGGACAAAATTAAACCTGGTTTGGTTTAGACAGTATATGTGCACACACTTGAGTGGTTGATCTACTTACCAAGGGCTTAGGCCATACTCACTATTTTCATATGTTAGGCAAGCTTGGTGTGCTCGACATGTTCACCCTTAAGCTTGAAAGGGTGTATTGAAATAGTCATTTTGTTGTTATTGATTTGTTGTTACTATTTCGTTGAGTCTGGATGATTTAGTTAGTTGGTAGTTAGTTAGATGGCTTATTTGTCACTGATGAGCTATCAATTAGTTGGCACTCAGAATTAGTTAGAAAGATCTTGCAATGACCTCTCAAGCCATTTCTATAGTTTTGCAGTTATTGTGTTGATTTGAGCAATCGTACAGTGTACTCCAGCCATTGGTGACTTTTTAGGACTGTTGGGATGGTTATTGGTTGAGTCACTTAGGAGCTATGTGGATTTTTGAATTAACTAGGAAGTTACACCAATAGAATGAGTTTCCAGGTAAATTTCTAGTAAACAACCTCGGAGCAAAATTTTGACAATTCTATTAGCTCCAGAATGGTCGAATTAAGTTGGAAGCATGTCCGGTGTAATTATATCCCAGGTTGTGAATTTGACCATCGAATCAGTTAATAGTTGATCCAGTCGACGCCCTCAAGAACCATGCCCCGAATGAGATTTTTGATAGTGTGATTAGTTCCAAAATGTCAATTTTGGTCTTGGATGGCCACTCATTTGTTACCGAGCACTTCCGGATGCAATTCCACCTCTGAAGGCTTTTCGTTAGAAGTTACATATAAGGAAGTGGGACCCACATCAGATTGTAGGAAGCTCCATTAGAAATTTTATCGCACCGTTGGATCCCGGAACATCGAAATGCATAGGGTTACATAGTTTGTTTGTGAAAATCAGAGTTCAGACGACTCCAAAATGATGAAAAAGGGTTGGATGATTGTTGAATGGAAGGGAGTGACATGGAAGACTCGGGGCTGCCACGTGGTGCAAGTTGAGGTTGCCACAATGCAGTGACGTAGGATAGCACCAAGGTATACATATATAAGCTTGTTTCCAGGAGAAATGTTCGTATATACATATTAACTTCGCACCGCAATTTCGAGCTCATTTTTCATTTGATTTGAGTGATTCAAAAGGCTATGTTATATGGATTTTCATGAGGAACTCTATGGTGGTGGTAGAATTTGATTTTGGTGCATATTACAAGGTAAAATCCTGTTTCTTTTGCTGATCATATATCAGAAATGAGTGAAAATTTTACATTGTGATATCGCGGTCATTTCTCAATAGAATTAAGTGAACTTTATGTCAAAATTGTTCTACGTTCTAAGTGAATGCTTGTGGTACACTGGGTAGTCACTGATTTTGTTAAGTTTTTGTAAATTTTGATAGAGAAAGGTTTGAAAAAAATATTTTCCCGATAAAGTTTTTAATTCCATTTTTGGGCCTTTTCTCGGTGTTCTAGGGTCCATTTTGGGCCGAATTTTCGATTGTAGACTCAAGGTGACATGGGGACCATTCTTCAGAAATTTATTTGGAATTTTGGGCGTGGGCCCTATTTTTCCCATTTTAGGCCCAATTAATATCATTTCACCTGTTTTTCAAGACTTTACAACCAATGTGACCGTATTGACCTTGTAAATTATACTTAACAACTAAGCAGCATTCGGAAGCGACTTAGAGGGGAAAAGTTGGGTTGGACTTATTCAGGACGTGAGGAATTATCTACCAAGTAGGCTAGGCTTCTCTAAAACATGGACTTAGTTGAAATGCATGCGTATTTAAGCTGGAATGTGTAGAAATGTACTGTTATGGGTGGAGATGTGGAATATGTGTTGTACGTGGTTGTATGTAATCTATGTGTGTGATATACATTATGATATGGGTGGATAGTTGTTGTATTGAAGGTTGTGTTGGCTATAGTTGATATATTAACTGAATTCTTACACTATATGACTACGAAAGGGCTTGAAAGGGTTGGTTGGGGTTGCGAACATGTGACAGGTATATACACTGAGCTTGACTCTTGCTTGTATGTGTGTGTGGTCTGAGGCTACCGAAGTAATTACATGCTACCCTGTACACTAAATCTAGTATCTATATTTTGTTATAGGGGTTCTGGATGGTTGATATATATATATGTATGGTGCGGTTGTGGTCGTCTATATCTGTTCTATGTACTTATGGTTGAAGTTTCTGATTAAACATGATTTTGTGTTACCCTGTGGTTTATATAATCGTGTTTATTGTTGTTATCCACTATGTATTTTTGTGCTACTTGCTAATGACTGGACAAACACATGTTCTAGGAGCGGTCATAATTGTACTCCTAAAAAAGCCTTGTGACCTGTGATTCGAAATGCATTGCTATGGATCCACTGGCAGGTCAGAGACGGGAGTGTGACCCTGTTAACAAGGTGTAGGTTAGATCTTACAAGCTTCCTGGGCTATCTGTGATGAGACGTTGGCTACATGGGTTAGTCTTGGGGACTCGCACCCTATTTTGAGAAGGGCACGTTATCAGTGGGCCGGCACATGGTTGACTTAGGTAATGTGCTTTGTAGCAGCTGGGCTGCAATATGATTCTGGGTTGGTGATATAGCTCTAATTGTCTAGCATCCTAGGCCTTAGCTTATGTTACACCAATGCTGCCCTATGAGTTTCTTTACAGGGGAAAGGGTTTGGTAAGGGCCGAGTATGGGCAAAATGTTTTGGGATATGCATGTGCTCCGGCCTAACTCTTATCTATAAGAGTGTGTAGCCTGATACTACCGAGATATACTGGTTGTGAGGTCTTTTTATGTGTCGTGTTGGGGCCTGATTTTGGTATAGACATAACCCTACGGAGCTAGATCGTATGGGATACCTATGTTAGGACTACCATTGCCTATGTTTAGTCTGGAACCTGGGGTTGACGAAGTTATGGTAAACTTGGTCTTAGTTGGGCATGACTCCATGGTGATTTGTGATATATATACACTCTGATTATCTGCTGATAGTTGTTGTGC
The DNA here is from genome assembly GCA_029948455.1 of Solanum rostratum. Lineage (NCBI taxonomy): Eukaryota > Viridiplantae > Streptophyta > Magnoliopsida > Solanales > Solanaceae > Solanum > Solanum rostratum. Next base: position 19,627,547 of record CM057055.1, read on the forward strand.
ACTGGTTCTTTCCATTTGATGTTGGGGTATCTGTTGTATCTGAGAAAGCCGGTGGTTACGGTCATGTGGGTTGGATTGAGATTGTGAGATACTTAGGTTGTGAGTGTCATCACCTATGTTTACCCTGGGCACAATATGATTGCCATCGCCTACATTCACTCTGGGCACGATATGATTGTCATCGCCTATGTTCACTCTGGGCACAATATGACTTTGGGGTTTCGCATACAGACAGATGATGTGCTGTCAAAATATAGCACTTTTGATGCTTAAAAATTGGAATTTTGTGTTTTCTCAATGCGATGTTAGTTGATTTGATTTGTTTTTATGTTTGTTTTGCAGGATTACAGGGTTGGCACTATTATTGGGCAAAGTGTGCAGAATTTACTAAAGCAGAGGTTCCATGAGACACTTTACGAGTCGTAGATAATTTTACAATCCGTAAAGATGGTTTCGTCTACAATTTAAGTGAAGGGTGAGTTTTTGAACTTAAGTCTATGAACATGCAGACGAGCCATAGAAGTTTATACGAGCCGTAGACTTGACGCCGTACCCTGAGGGAAAGTGGGGAGTTACTGAAAAGTCATCAGACAAAACCCCTTATGGGCCATAGAACTTTATATGGGCCGTAGAAAGGTGTCGTACAAGTAATCCCCAGATTTGAACCTGCAATCCACAAAATCCCATCTATGGGTCATAAAACATTATACGCCTGTAGAACTGCCCGTAAAGTCTGCAGACCCAATTATCCTATTCCATTTTGGTTTGGTATTTTAAATACTATAAATAGATTTTTTAGGTTATTTTCAGGGGAACAGTAGAGGACGTGATAAAATAATAGAGAGCTTGAGAAAAACACTTGTAAAACTTTATTTCGTATTTTGATTTCAATCTTGTGATTCTTGGTACAGAGTTTGGATTCCTTGTGCTTAATTCTCTTGTGTAAGTGCTCAATTATGCTATTCAAATTCATAAGTCTTGCATTTACACTGATCATGAGTAGCTAAATCTACAACAAGGGTTGTGAAAAACTATGAAGAACTAACAAGGTAAAACCAGATAACTCGTAATTCTTGAAAAGTTTGCATGCATATATTAATTAATTCTCTTCGTATTGAATGCTTTCTAATGGTGGATAACGTTAGAACTCGCCTAGTGTTACTGACTGGATCAAGGTAGTAATGAATAGCAAAAGAGATTAATTAACAGGATTCGATTGATGTATCTCGTCTAATCAACCGAACTAGGCCAAGGGGAGGTTGTACTAGAACAATAGGTAAGGGTTAGTAACATCACACTGCAGGGGTGGACCAAATCACGTAGTAAAATTTGCCTCTCGCTTGGGCCAAAGGGTTGGGTGCACTTAACTTACCTTTTACATGCTACACACTGGAAAAGAATTTGATTATCTGATAATACTGAAAATGGAATTATGAGGAACACAATACCTAGTTACTCTTCATACTGATTTAACACTTATCTTAGTTTAGGATTACTTTTCATAGTTGTTACAAAACCCCCCCTTTGGGGAGATAAGTTGGTTAATCAACCCAAATTGCATTAATTCTTCTAAGTCTACCATATTCCCTCTGGGATTCGACCCTAACCTTGGTTAGGTTATATATCTTGACAACCACCGCTTTAGCCTCAAAAAGGAGGTGTAGCTTGGGCGACATCAAGATTTTGGCGCCGTTACCGGGGAATATGGCTAGACTTGTCTGATTCAAGTAGTTTGGGAATTAATCCTTATTTCCCTCATTTTACTTTTTTTGTTATTTTTGGTTCTATTTTAGGTACAGGTGTAGTGCATGCCTAATATACAAAGTTGAGGCATTCCCTTGACTCTATTTGACCTAGAGTACAGAGAATACTAAGAAGGATGACCAAGATAATACAAACAACGGGGCGAATACAACTCTGAATCGAAATGAGAATGAGAATAAGAATGAGAATAATGACAACCTACCTCCTCTTGAGGATATTGATCGCAGCCACAGGACTTCAATGCCAAAGCTTATCAGTGGAACCAATATCAGCTGAACTTTATGGCTATGGATGTTACAAGAGCCATTGTGTTATCGCCACTACTGGATGACACAAAGTTCGTTATTTCAAGTGGGTTGCTTCAAATGTGCAGAATCGTGGGTTTTTCGCATGCCTACCATTAGAGGATTTGCATAGTCATCTACACAACATTGTGTTTGTCTGTAAGAGTGTAATGGGAACACGGAATCTATCTACGGATGTTATGGGACTTCATATCTTCCCATTATCTCTGACCAGAAATGCAGCGATATGGCTATCCGAGCTCCCGCAAAGTTTAATCACCAGTTGGGCTGAGTTGCAAAAGGCCTTTTTAGAAAGGTACTTCCCGAGATAGAAGGAGCTCAAGTTGAAAGATCAAATCAACAACTTTGAGCAACTTCCTGGTGACTTGATCAGTACCACATAGGAGTGATTCACAAAGTGCTTGAGGAGTGTCCCTGACCACAAAATTGTTGATGAAGCCTTGGTGGAGATCTTCTATCGTGCCCTGGACGAGAATAGCCAAGCATGTGCTAATACCATCATGGAGGACATATTTTTAGATCAACCATTTGCAGAGATCGCTGAGCAGCTGGATATGGCGGCTAAGATGAATCGCGCATAGGGGCCAAGGAATGGGCCCTCTACCGAAAGCTTGTATGTTGTCAGCATAAATTCAGAGCAAGCAAGGATAAATGCAGAGATTATGTAAGTGCTTGCTCAAAATATTAACAACATGGAGGTGCTAATAAAGCAGACATAGGAACTAGTTAATTCTAGGGATAACCATGTAGGTTACTACTACAGGCATAGGGGGTAGGAGAGATATGTAGATTGGGGTCGCAAAGAGGGCTACAAGAATGGTCATTATGTGCCACTGTAATCATGATACCAATTTAGTAGCTCTAGGGTTGAGGAGATGCTTTACCAACTATTGCGGAAGGCTGACACACAGGATAAGACCTTGAGGGAGATTAAGTCGGACATCTCTAACATAAATCAGAAGATCAAACCTCATGTTGTTGCTATCAAATGGCTAGAGCAATAGTTTGGTCAAGTATCAACTCAACTCAACCAACGCAAAAAGGCATATTACCCAGCAACTTAGTATAAAACCTAAAGAACAACGAGCAGTGCAAGATGGTTATTACTCGTGCTAATAAGAGTACCACTGACCCTTCCATGATGGCTAATGATGATGGTTGGGCACTTGGTGAAGTCTGAGTACCCAAGTTGTCTATGTCGTGTCGCGATAATAAATCAAGCGATGCTTGGGAGGCAACCCAAGGTAGAGATTGGCGCTTAGGTGCTAGGTATGTTCTTCTTTACCCCTGTGCTTTATTTTAAATTTTGTGGTGTGCATTGAGGACAATGCACCTCTTTTTCAATGGGGTGTGAGTAGTTATAGCCTCAGTGAAGTCTGAGTAGCCTTGGCCTATAACTATCCCAAACTTTGAATCCTAGGGGTTTTCTTGCCTGTATTCTTTTTTTCCATGGATATTTAATTTCTGTTGAACCAGCATGTTTAGGATGTGTAGCATATAGTACTAATATCTATGGCATATATGTGTTTTGTGCTTTTTTGTGTGAAAAATGATACCCATCAAAATTTTGTGAATTAGTCTAGATAGCAAGCATGCATGTTTGATTGTTGAAAGTGCTTGTTCTGATAAGTGAGGATAATATTGAAATGAAAAGCATGATCTGAAAGTCTCTATGTTGATAGTGTAATCAGTGTCTTGTGAGTGTGAGCTTGCTTTGCTAAATTCATATATTGTGCTACAATTCAGAACTTGCCCTGTTACTCTGACTTAGACTGTAAGTTAGTTAGTTAGGAAAGGATCTTAGTCTTTTGTTCATAATAGTCCACTTAGCCTAAATGACCAACCAAATGTGTGAAATATCCTTTGATCCTAATGTTTGAGCCTTACATGTACCTTTTCTTTGTAAAACCCTAAGTTACCTAGCCTTATTAGATGTAAAATCCTAAAACTAGCCCTGGTCCTTCCTTGAACATTGTGCACCTTGACTAAGGCAAAAAGGCTAAGCTGAGGGTGGCTACCAAAAGTGGCCCTGTTTCCTAGGTTGGATATTGTGCACCTCGACTCAGGCCAAAAGCCTAAGTTGAGTGTGGCTGGTGTAAGGGTAAAAAATGAGGAGAAAAATTAGTTATACATAGAGAAGGAGATAAAAATGGGTGTTGGGTGCAAGAAAAATGAGTGATGCCTAAGCAATGAGCTAAAAAGAAAAATGATGTGAAAATAAAAGGTAAAAAGCTGAAAAATAAGAATAAAGCACACAAAAAAACTTGAAATGGGAGAAAGGGTGAATGGGATGAAAAGTAACAGTTGGTAGGGCAAAAGTGTAGAAAAACGCAGTGTCAAAGAGGGACTTTAGTCACTATGTTCCCAAAACATCATACCAATGCCCCATGATCCTACGTTACAAGTCAATAAAGTCCTAAAGTGATCCTAGTCCAAGTAGTCAAAGGTCATAGTCATGAGTACAGGGGCAAGCATATGGTATAGAGCATGGTATGTGAATGTCTTTTGTGAGAGTGAGTAATTTAGTATAGTCCCAAAATACCTGAAAATATCATTATGAGAGAGATATGGGACTTCTTTCTGTGAGAGCATTGTTGCCATTAGATTAACTTAGTGATTGTGGCTTGTTTACCTTACTTGTCATAGTTGCATTGTCACATTTGTTGATCTGTATTGGTTTGTGGATAGTTATGTAATGTGTGTTTATAAGTGGTGTGGGTGTTTGTGCTTGAGTTTGATGTGATGTATGCCATTAGATTGAGGTTTGTGTGTTATTGTGCTGCTTATGTAGATTGAGTCTGTCACTTGAGGATAAGTAACAATTTTAAGTTGAGGGTGTTGATGTGCTGTCAAAATACAACACTTTTGATGCTTAAAACTTAGAATTTTATGTGTTCTCAATGCGATGTTAGTAGTTTTGATGTGTTTTTATATTTGTTTTGCAGGATAGGGTTGGCACAATTTTTGGGCAAAGTGTGTAGAATTTACTGAAGCAGAGGTTCCACGAGACACTTCACGTAAAGATGGTTTCATGTATAATTCCAATGAAGGCTGAATTTCTGAAGTTAAATGTAGGAACATGCAGACGAGCCATAGAAGCTTATATGAGTCGTAGACTTAGTGTCGTGCCCTAAGGATCAGAAAGTAAGGAGTTGCTGAAAAGTCATCAGACAAAACCCCCTACAAGTCATAGAACTTTATACAAGCCGTAGAAGGGTGTCGTAGAAGTCAGCCCCAGATTCAAAGCAGCAATCCACGAAAGCCCGTCTACAGGCCATAAAACATTATACGGTGCGTAGAATTGCCTATATAGTATGTTGACCCAGTTATCCTATTCCATTCTGGTTTTGTATCTTAAACACTATAAATAGGATTTTTAGGCTATTTTTCACGGGAATAGTAAAGGGACATGATAAAACAATAGAGATTCTTGGTGAAGAGTTTGGATTCCTTGTGCTTAATTTTCTTGTGTACTGCTCAATTATGCTATTCAAATTCATAAGACTTGCATTTACATTGATCATGAGTAGCTAAATCTACAACTAGGGTTATAGCAACCATGAAGAACTAACAAGGTAAATTTAGATAACTCGTAATTCTTGAAAAGTGTGCATGCATGTATTAATTAATTCTCTGTGTATTGAATGTTTTCTAATGGTGGTCAATGTTAGAACTTGCCTGGTGTTACTGACTGGATCAAGGTAGTAATGAAATGGAAAAGAGATTAATTAATAGGATTCGATTGATGTTTTTCGTCTAATCAACCAAACTGGCCAAGGAGAGGTTGTACTGGAACAATTGGTAAGGGTTAGTAATGTCACACTGCGAGGATGGACCAAATCACGTAGTGAAATTCGCCTCTCGCCTGGGCCAAAGGGTTTGGTGAACTTAACTTACCGTTCTGCACGTACACACTAGAAAAGAATTCGATTATATGGTAATATTGAGTTAGGGAATCATTGGGAACATAATACTCTAGTTACTCTTCATACTGATTTAACACTTGTCGAAGTTTAGAATTACTTTCCATAATTGTTACAAAACCCCCCTTTGGGGAGATAAGTTGGTTAATCAACCCGAATTGCATTGAATTCTTCTAAGTCTACCATATTCCCTATGGGATTCGACCCTAACCTTGGTTAGACTATATATCTTGACAACGACCGCTTTAGCTTTGGTTGAGTGAGTGACTGTTTGATACCTCGAGCCCTGAATGATGCTCCCGGTCACTATCCGAGCTTTGGTGGCCACGTCCAAGTGTCTAAGACCCGGGAGTCATGCCCCCGTGGTCTGAGTTCGGTGACTACGACTCTAATACCGAGTGGCAAATGATGATTCTAAGGATTGAGTCCCTATTGATAGTGAGATTGGGGGCCCCCATTGGTTACATTCTAGGTTTGAGACACAACTATTTATTCATAGAAGATATGACACACCGATTGTTCGGGTCTGAGACACAATTGACTATGGGCCCTGGACCCCATTGGTTACATTTTGGGTTGAGGACCCCGCTGATAAGGGTGGCACCGGGTCCGGTACTGGCACCACCAGACCGATAGTTACCGGTGCCGGAGCGGGACCGATAAATCGGGGGGAGTTTTTTTCGAAACCGGTACCGGCGGTTCTGGGAAAATACCTCGTTACCTTACCATTCCGGTACCAATTGGTACGGGATCGGACCGGTAATCCAAAAATTTTAAAAAAATTAATTAATTATTAATATATTACAAATTTACAATTTGAAGTGTAATTTTTATATGTTAAATTAATATTAATATTTGAAATTTTAAATTGAAGTTTAAAATGTTAAAGGTTAAATAAAAAAAATTTTAAATAGTATTATTATTCATTATATAATTTTTTTTAAAATTTAAAATGAAGTTTGAATTTAAAGTTGTCATAAAATATAAGTATAAAAGTTTTAAATCTATAAGTAATTCTACTTATATATAAAACATTTAAAGTGTAAATTCAAATTTTTTTAACTTTCTAGTTTCTACTATAAAAGTTTAAATTTCTAATTTTTTAAATATAAAATTATAAAGTTTAATTTTTAAGGATTAAATTTTGAATGTTTCTTTTTATGTTTTGAACTTTAAAGTTAATAAAGATTTGAGAAATAAGGGGGCAAATATATTTAAAAAAAGTCAAAACTTAAATTAAAATTAAGTCAAGATAATAACATTAAAAAAAGAAATAAGGCAAATAGCCTATAATTTTATTATGTTATTTTAAAATTTAAATTGTACAATGTAGTGATGTAAGATATTAGAAATCAACCTAATTTACGCAGCCACCTTCTAGGAAGGGTTCTGTTTCAACTAGGTCTTATTTATTGTAAATTTGTAATACAATAAAATTTAATTACTAATATCTTAAACTACTTTGAAATTCTTGCCTAAGTGTTTCTAACATTTCAAGTGTTACATTTTCTGAAATCGGCTCTTGAGCTTGTTCCTCCAGAAAGTCCATGCTGTCTTCGCTTGATTCCGATAAAATATTATCGATATCGGCTTCAAACCGAGAAGGCAATGTCGGACGCCCTAAATTCCTGCGCTCCGCATTTATCCAATCTCGAAATAAGACTGAAACTTCCAAGCTATCAGCTGCTAGTGAATGCCTATGGTCTCCAAATTGGAATCTAGCAGCACTAAAAGCGCCTTGTGAAGCCACTAAAGAAGCTTGAATTGCGAGGACATCACGAACCACCAGCTAAAATCTTGGAAACGTTTTTCCACGATTATTCCACCACGCCAAAAGTTGTTGTTGCTTCCCCTCTGTATCCTTGATGCTTTCTAGTGCCTGGTTAAGATATTCATCAAAATTATTGTTTTCGTTAGCGGTTAGTCCAAGCTGAAATTCTAACATGGAGTCAATATCATCATCGTATCTAGGCCTACATGGTTGTGGTTGGTATTGTACATTTTCTACTAAATTATACTATTCTAAATCATATAGTTTTCTAGCTTCTGTTCTAATGTTACTTTTAATTACGTCTAAATTATGTGATTGATTTTCTTCATCGTATTCGATTTCTAAGTTTGTACATATACTATCTACCATTCCAGATACATCGAATTCTTTGTAAGCCGGATTAAATAAACAAGCAGTTAAATAAATTTGAGGGATTGGAAAAAAGTATTTCCTAAATTTTTCTATCATTTTTTTAACAGCTTCTTTAAATTTTGGATTATTTTTAAACAAAGCAAATTTAGTACAAATAGCACAAATATTGGGCAACACAGAATAAATCGTAGGATAATAAAGACCAGATATTTGTTTAGTTGTTAAATAAAAAACTTTTAAAAATTCAATTAAATCATTAATATCAATCCAGTCATTTTCATCTAGCCGGTAGGTCATATCTGCATTATGTGCATTCCAAACCATTGTAACCTGTCTCCTATATTCGTAAGCTACTTTTAACATTTCGTACAATGAATTCCACCTAGTAGCTATGGTTTTAGGAATTTTCCGAATAGGCAAATTACATTCAATGCCACGACTTTCAAATTCTTTACTCCTAGCCATTCCTTGACATTTGAAAATAAAGTGGCATGCTAATTTTACTTTATTACAACTGATTTCAAATAATGAAACACCATCTCTAACAATTAAATTGTAAATATGAGCAGCACATTTAATATGGAAACCATCTTCATAAATTGGACTAAGAACATGTCTTAAAAAATCTACAACACGTTTATTACTAGAAGCGTTATCTAAAGTTACACTAATTATTTTTCTAGTTGTACCAAAAAATTGTAAAACATCAAGAATAGTTTGCGCAATATAAGAACATGTTTTGCGCATTTCACAACTTTTATATCCTAAAATTCTTTTCTGCATATTCCAGTTTTTATCTATCCAGTGGACGGTAATTGTAAAGTAATCATTACCGGTTATACTACGTCCCATATCAGAAGTAATTGCTATCCTACAATTATTATAAGCAAATAAACATCTAAGATATTGTACATGTCGTGCCTGAAAATCAAAAACAGCCTTTTTAATTGTATTTCTAGAAAAACCATTAAAAGATGGGTTATAAACAATTTGAATATAATGGACGAAACCTGGATTTTCAGCAAAATTAAAAGGCAAACCAGTAACAACAATCATTTTAGCAAGCTCGTCTAAGTCACGTTGTCTATTATAAGGCCGATGTGTACTAGGACCGGAAATATTACTAGGGTTTAATTGCGACTGCACCATATTTGAACCTCCCACCGATTCATCAGGAATGGGAGTTCCATATTTTTGGCGTCTGCAACGGCTTGGGCATGCAAAAATTCTAATTTACAACAATGCATTAAGTAATTTTTCAAATGACCCGTCCCGCCCCCTTTCCCGAAGTTTTATGGTTTAAAACATGTGTTTACATTTGTTACAAAATTGCTTTTGTTTTATCTTCATTTTGAGTTAAAAATTGCCAAACAACAGATTTTTTAGCGCGTTCCGTCTTAGGCGTATTAGATAACGAAGGTTGTACGGGGGGAGCGGGAGCGGGAGGGGGGGAGCGGGAGCGGGAGGGGGGAGTAGTAGCAGTATTTGGGGGTTGAGTTTCATCGTCATCAAAAATATCTTCGTCTTCATTAATTTCAAAATCATCTTCTGGTAAATCTTCATTAAAGCCAAATCTATGTTCAAGAAATTCGTGTTCTAATTCCGTATTAGAGTCAATATTAAAACATGTGTCGTCTATGTGAGTAAAATCTTCGGTATTAAATCTAAGTGGTGGTTGTCTTGTAGATTTAGACGAACTACCACCGGATTTTTTACCGGTTATAGCTTTCTTTATTCCACAAAAAAAAGTACTTTTTTCATTTCCTTTTCCACCGGAATCCATGTTAATTTTAATTAAACAAATAATGATTATATGCAAAAATTCAAGTTATGAAATATGAACTTATAATTTATGAATATAAAAAAATTAATTCAAGTAGACAAGTAATCAAATAACTAATTAGAAGAACAAATAAATAGGAACGAAGGTACCAAACGTCTGTGTAAAAACAGACGTAGAAGCCGAAATTCATAAAAGTTGAAGCTTGAATATGCTCCAAATTGATCCACCAAAATTTGCTCCAAATTGCAATTATGAATTAACACACCAAACTAAATAATATTTTTATAATAATTGAGAGAGTAAATAATTAATATATAATATATTTGAGAGTAGTATATATAATATAATTATAAATTTATAATAGTAAGTAGAGAGGATTGGATTGAGAGAATTGGATTGAATTGAGAGAATTAGATTGAAAAATTATGAAAGATTTAGGGGTATTTATAGTTGAGAAATTATTGAATTTTGAAAAAAAAATAATAAAAAAATAAATTAAAACAGTTAAAAATGGTCTCAAAAATTTTGTTACCGTTGGTGGGCCCCACCCCAACGGTAACAAAATTTAAAAAAAATTAAATCGATATTACCGGTAATAACCGGTAAAATACCCCGGTCCCTTCCCGGTACCCTTACTGGTACCCCCCTAACCGGAACGAACCGGTAGAGTACCGAGACCGGACCGACACTTAACCGGTACAGGAACCGGTCCAGAACCGGTAGTACCGGTTCCGTTGCCACCTTTACCCGCTGATATCATCTTTGGGGGCTAGACCCCGTGATTGATATTTTGAGCTGAGACACTATTGTTATGCTTGGAGAATTCTTTCTCCCGCGAGGGATACATCACATCGTTACACATGTATATTTGGATCGGGTGCCACATTCCAACATAGGGTCAAAAATTCTATTGACATCTGATTGTTGGGGGCAGAGGTCCGGTTGATTATTTATGGATCCACACACTTATTCACACACTAATTGTACATGGTGTACCCTCTGGGCTTACGGGGGCTCGGGGGTATTTAGGCTTAGACACTAGGGCCTTACACCCACATACAACTGACTTATGATCATATGATATTGGGAGTTGGGTTCTATTGTGATTCGGTTGATCAGATTGTGCACGGCTATACCTTCTGGGCTTACGAGGGCCCAATCAACGTACATGCATAGATTAGGGCCTTGCACCCACATACAATGTTACATCTCAGTTGGGGATGGTTGTGGTATGCACCTACCTAGTCTTCACCGGTCGGTATCGTTGTTCATCATTTGGCTTGGTTAGTTAGCAGGGTTCATCACCTAGGTTGGTTCAATTGTGGTTTGCGGTTTCCCGGTATGCTTATTCTTGGCCTGAGTTCGATTTGCTACTTTTTTGTAGTTCTCTATATACTCGAGCTTTCTATATGTTCCCTATTTCACTCGGTCGGCCGATGATGCCTACTGAGTGCCTTTTTCTAGTACTCACCCCCTACATTTTTGTATCTTCCCATGGTGCAGGTCCAAGTATGGACCATGATTGTTGAGTTGAGGATTCAGGAGCGCTCAGGAGACTTCTTTTGGGTGAGCACCGACAGCTGTGACTTCGTCGCAGTCTGGTCCTTTTGATGGTCGTCCTTTGCTGCCAGATATCGATCTTGTACAGTAGAATTGTGTATTTGTAGGAGCACTCCTGGTTTTGTATATTATTATTATAGTATTGACATATGTATATGATATGTCCTTCCGTCTATTATAGCTCTGTACAGTTGACTTTCAAATTTTTGGTAGATTTTGGTTATCTATATTGTCATATTGGTCATGGGTGTGACTAGAGAGCTAGAACAGGTACCTTGGAGTTGGGTAATAAGTTTGCCTGTAGGTGGGACCTAACAGGGGCCATCATGATCGAGTCCGGATCATGACAAATCTTTTCCATGACTCTCCTGTGTATAAGAACATAGAGTTGCATTACTGATATAGAGCTCAATAATATTTCTCCTTTTTTTCTGTTTCTGTTTCTCTGTGCTTAGCAGTGGAGAATTGAGATTACGAGCCAAGTTTTTCTCAATAATCAACTTCATTGGACATGCCATAAAAATGAAACAAAATTGTTATTAGGAAATATATTTCAACTTATTTGATAAAAGAATATATTCTCCCTCATTAATAGATTTTAAATTTGTTGAGCTTCATTTTTTTTCATCATTTACAAGCAATCTTCGTATATTAGTAAAATAAGTAATACTATTATAATTAGAAATAGCATAAGTATTAAACTAGTCCAAAAAAATTGATATTTTATTGACCGCGGCCGAGTTCTCTAGTTGGAATAAAATGACGAGCTGAGTGACGTCCTGGCATGAAAGACTTGTTCGACGGCATGCTAATGTGAACTGTATGACACAGGAAAAATCCCAGTTAATGATTGACAAGTTACGTTTCAGTTAATCTTCCAGGTATTCAGCAGTATCTACAACATTGCCAAACTTTTTGAATTATCTTTCACCTAAATGAGATAGTCAACTACAGATATGAGATGGAATCATGAGAAAATAGATTTTTAAGATGCCTCATCCGCAAGTTCTTAGTGTCTATAAGATCCGAAGCCTTTTCACAATGGAGTCTAAGAGGGACACTAAAAGAAATTACAAGTTACAAAAGCTTGCTAGACAGCTACTGCTTCAAAATTAACATTTGATTAGCTGTTTACCATCCTCTTTGTTGTGAGATGCAAACAGTTTAGTAAAGGGGTAACATTCGAAAATAGATGCTCATCTCTAAACTATTCCAAAGTAAAATCATTCAAACATTATCCAGCCTTTGTATTCACATATATGACATTGAAGATCATGGACTAATTTTCAACTGTTCCAGGACTAGCAATGAACATTGACTACAATACAAAGATGATGTGGAGCACTCGTGGAAATGTCAACTTTTAGGATTTAATACTAGACACCACGATACAACTCGTAGAAAGTCAAGTTCTAACTCTTTCGAGATTCACACGACATAATAATACTAAGTTCGCTACATTTACATCCCAAAGGACTCCAAGCATTTTCTTTAGAGTGCTGACATTGCATACCGTTTGAAGTGACCTAAGGTGAGAATAATCCAGACAAACACTAAAAGAGCCAAAGTTTTTGTCTATAATGCCAAGGAAAGTAAAGTCATACTAATAGGGCAACAAAATTAATCTGACAGCCTCGTTGCAATCTTAGCAACTCACACCATATTATAATAGAAGGAAGTCATCAAAAGTCTAAAAGAATATGAAATGATTAATAATTAAAAGTAATCAACCCGAAGTTTACAGCATTCTCAAGCTTAGCATCTATTATCTAGTATTCAGAGGATGACATTTCTCTACTCGATTATATAATGATTTTGTATTACCTGTGCAGGGGATTATCCACAATCATACACCAAGATATAAACCGTCACGACACAAGCCTGGGGCCTAGTCGTAACACAGTGAATGAGATCCCTGAAGGAATCTCAGACTAACCTTTAGCATACATACAAGCATCAAAGGTGAAGACAGAAATAGATACATAAGCGGAAGCATATACCTAGTATGAATCATAGCATGAAACATAGCATAGGATACGTCAGAAGATAGAGTATACAAGTTTGAAACTAAAGGTGTACATATGTCCAAAACATGCCTCTAGACTATAACATAAGACGGGAGCTTAGACACTCCTTGGCTCACCCCAGAAATAAAAGAAAAAATCGTCTCTAGTACAACCATAGCATGAATAGAGAGATAGTAGGCTAGTCCTGAAAGTTGGAGGACTCATCCAATCAGGATCATGATAGTATCTAGATCTAGCCACGAGTATGATCAAAAGTATCACCAACTCCTGCATTGCGATATAATGTAGGCGTAAAGTATACATTAGTACTTTGAAATGTACGAAGTATGTGGGTATGCAAAGCAAATGAGTCATGATAAAACCTGCATTAAGTGTTACATGACAAGGGCACATATATAGAATAGAAGTATATAGAAAAGAAAATCATAGCCAAATGCCTTAAATCATGATGCATGAGTTTCATAGTGCATAAACATAGCTGGGATTGGACCTTATAACCGATATATAAGACCATGCGAGCTATTATATAGAATCCCAATGTTGCCTCTACACTCGAGAAAGAGTGGCCTACTTGCCAAAGGTAGCCATACCTCACCTTACGAGAACAACACCCATTTCAAAGAGTGGTGGTACATACATCATCATCACCAGAATCATCTCAAAAAAGGGCATAACCATGAACTTACGATGGCACGTAGTTATGAGAAAGGTAGGTTTTATATATAAGGACCCTTGGGAATAGTCCCCCACCTCCATTCTCATTTGCAACTAAGTCATCATCACACGGGAATACATATACATATACATATACATGCTTGAAATAGGATCCTAAGTCATTTCAAATCATAATCATGCATATTTGGGGCTCAAAAGCCAAATCAAATCATAATCATACATATTTGGGCTTAAAAGCCAAATCATATTTCATTTCATACTTTTATGCATAGGAATAGCTCATTCATAACATGTACATAGTGGTATATACACACCCATGGGGCTTAAAGTCATATCATAGACATTATGTGATCACATTTCATGTCATAACCATACATGCATTGAAATCATCATCATAGTCATAGTTCATAGTCATATCCGCAGAAATCTTTCATGAAGAGCCTTGTTCATACATGCATATGCCATGAGGAGTGAAGGAATAGCATGAGTACTTGAAATTCATACTTAAAACATCAAATTAAGATAGAATCATGCATAAACCGTGAAAAGATCAACATTCGGATCATAATGACATTTACCCATGCATAAAATCAAGCTATAAGGGACATGCAAGCTTAAATCTCATTAAAATCATATAAGACATTGAGATGAGATGTAAACCACAAAGAAATCAACACATGCATAAAATCAAGCTATAAGGGACATGCAAGCATAAATCTTATTAAAATCATATAAAAAATTGAGATGAGATGTAATTCATGCTTACTTTATCATTTGAGAATGACCCGTAACATAATTTTAGCAATTGAAGATCAAAACATGAAAATCACTTTCTAAGTTCACTTAAAGTTCATGAAAACTTGAAAATAGAAGTTGGGCTTCATGATTGAAAGGAAATCATGAATGAAACCACATATTTCAAAATCATGAATGAAACCACACATACCTTGATGAATTTAGGAAGATTAAGATGATATAAGCTTGAACTTGGAAGCACACTTAACACGTTAGTTTGAATCTTCAAAGCTTCGCTTGAATAGAGTTTTAAGACTTGAATTCTAGAGTCTAAGTGTTGGAAATAAAATGAAGTGCATGGAAATGACTTATGCATGAATTGGGAGTATTAACAAAGGTATAGAAGTCCTAAAAGAGCAAAGGGCCCAAATTACCAAATTGGCCCCATTTAAACGCGGAGCCAAAATGCACCACGACCTATTGTGGACTTCCGTACAGTGCACACTTGGACAAACCATGGGGGTTCAAGTGGAGGGTGCCCTCCACAAGACCCTCCACGGGTCGTGGAGTGCACCACAAATCGTGGAGGGTTCCGTGGTGGAACCCTTCATTGAAAACCTCCAAGGCTACCATGGGGCAGCCTTCTTTTGGACCAAGGATACCTCCAAGGCACCCTAACAGTCCGTGGACGGGCCATGAAGGGTTCCTTAAAGGGGACCTTTGGCCAGAAATGCCATGAACTCATCAAGGCAACCAAGACCAGCCCCAAGGGGCTCCCCATATGGCACACCACGGCCAGTGGTAAGCACCACGAGCCGTGGTATGCTCCTTGGTGAGCACCCCGAGCCAAAAACCTTCAAAAACTGATTTTTAAGCAATGTAGCCTCCCGAGGTCCGGGTCCGGGTCCATACACATCTCCCTTTGGGCATATTCATCCACGAATGAGCTAAATACGGCTTGAAAAGCTTGATTTGAAAATGAACCAGCCCAACATGAGAGTGCAATGCATAACCATCATTTAAAAACCATGAAACCATCAAACTCATGATCAGTTTCGTGCACATGTATGCATGTCATGTCATGAAAACATCGAAATGGAGGAATTAAGACCATTTGAATAAGAAGAACCTAATACCTTAGGCTTGAGTAGATTGGAATAGATAGGGATGTCACTTCATCATGTCTGATTCGGCCTCCCATGTAGCACTCTCAACATACTGGGGACTCAACTTGCCCTTTTTACCAAAACGCATCACACCCTTCATGGATGAAATCTTCCCATGCGCCCAATCACCGCCATGGAATTCAAGATCCTTTTTCCTAACATTTGAATAGGACTTTTGATGACTTTGAGCCATTTTCAACCTTTCCCGAATCAACTTCACCTTCTCCATAGCATCCAACACCAAATTCGAGCCAATCAATGTCATCTCTCACCTATCTCAAACCATCCCACCATGGATCTACATCTCCTCTCATAAAAGGCCACAAAAGGTGTCATCTTGATGTTAGCATGATAACTGTTATTGTAGGTGAACTCAATGAGCGGTAGATGATCATCCCAATGTCCTTTGAATTCCAACACACAGGCCCCCGACATGTCTTCCAGAGTTTGAATTATTCTCTCAGTTTGCCCATTAGTTTAAGGATAGAAAGCGGTACTCAACTTCACCCTTGTACCAAGCCCTTTCTGTAACAATCTCCAAAATTGAGAAGTAAATTGGGTACCACGATTTGATATAATAGACATAGGCACAACATGCAATAACTAACTCTCGGATATATAACTTGGCATAATCATCCGCATTGAAAGTAGTCTTAACTGGTAAGAAATGAGCCGACTTAGTCATCCTATCAACAATAACTCAAATAGAATTGAATTGCTTCCAGGTACAGGGCAAGCCAATCATAAAGTTCATATTCACATCCTCCCATTTACAAGTAGGAATCTTGATATCTTAGGCCAAACCACCGGGCCTTTGGTGTTCTACCTTAACTTGTTGGCAATTAGGACACTTGGATACGAACTTGGTTATATCCTTCTTCATACCATGCCACCAATACACCTCTCCTGAGTCCTGATATATCTTGGTAAATCCCAAATGTATAGAATAATGAGAGTTATGGGCCTCTCTTAAAATCACTTCTCTAAGACCATCAATGTTAGGAACACACGATCAATCTGGATACCGAAGTACACCATCTCCTCGTTTGGAGAAAACCTCTATCTTCTTTTCGGCAACCAACTTCTTCAATTCAACCAATAACGAATCCAAGTCTTCTTTTGCTTTGACATTAACAACCACAGAAGACTCAGCCCCATTCTGAACATGAATGCCACCATCATTAGAATCAATCAATCAAAAATCCCATCTAGCCAACCAGTGCACATCCTTCACCAATTCCTTCTTAGTTTCATCAACATGAATCACACTACCCATAGATAGTCTACTAAGGGCATCAGCCATAACATTTGCCTTGTCGGGATGATATTGCACACTCATGTCATAGTCTTTAAGAAGTTCCAACCATCTCCTTTGCCTCAAGTTAAGAACTCTTTGCGTGAACACATATTGCAAACTCTTGTGATCGATGAATACATCAACATGAACCCCATATAGATAATGTCGCAAATCTTCAAAGCAAACACCACAGCCGCTAATTCAAGATCATGAGTTGGATAATTTTGTTCATGCACCTTCAAGATCATGAGCTGGATAAGCTATCACCTTGCCATGTTGCATAAGCTCACAACCCAAACCAATCTGAGAAGCATCACAATATACGACAAACCCATCTAAGTCATCCGTGTCAAAACAGGAGCCAATGCAAGTCAATCCTTCAAAGTCTGAAAGCTTTTCTCACACTCATCTGACCATATGAACTTTTGTCTTCTTTTGAGTCAACTTAGTTAATGGTGAAGCAATAGATGAAAAGCCCTCAACAAATCTCCGACAATAACCAGCTAACCCAAGAAAACTCTAAATATCTAAAGGAGTCAAAGGTCTAGACCAATTCTTCACTGCCTCGGTCTTCTTTAGATCAACTTCAATACCATCATCGAATGCTACATGACCAAGAAGAGCTACATCCAACCAAAACTCACATTTACTAAACTTGGTAAAAAAACTATTTCTCCCTTAAAGTCTGAAGAACCAACTTCAAATGATCCATATGCTCTTGTCCATTCCAAGAATAAATCAAAATATCATCAAAGAAGACAACCACAAAAGTATCAAGGAATGGCTTGAACACCCGATACATAAGATCCACTAGCACCGTCAAGGCATTAGTCAACCCAAAAAACATCACCACGAACTCAAAGTGCCCATATCTACTCCGAAAAGCCCTATTGGGAATATCTCACTCTCCCTTACCTTCAATTGATGATAACCGGAATGGAGGCTAATCTTTGAGAAATGGGTAGCTCCTTGTAGTTGGTCAAATAAGTCATCAATCCTTGGCAATGTATACTTATTCTTGATGGTTTTTCCGCTCGACCGCATAATAGCACGACAACCGATCCTCATGGGCGGCCAGGCCAGGAAGAGACTAGCTAAAAATATCATAAGAGAAGAAAGACATGGATAGACTGAAGCAGGCCTGAACTAAGATCTTACCTTATTCAACAGCCGATTGTCAATACACATTCAAAGTGATTCATCCTTCTTTCTCACAAAATAAAACAGGGGCACCCCAAGGTGATATACTTGGCCTAATAAAGTCCCTCTCCAACAAATCTTTTAACTGATTCTTTAACTTCCTTAATTCAGCTGGTGCCATACGATAAGGAGGAATGAAAATAGGTTGAGTATCAAGAAGAATATCTATGCCAAAGTCTACTTCCCTTTCGAGAGGAATGCCGAGCAAGTCTTCAAAAACTCATTAACCACAAGAACCGACTCAAGAGTAGGAGACTTGAACTCAACATCCCGAACCCTAACTATATGATAGATTTACCCCTTAGAAATAATTTTTCAGGCTTTGAGATAAGAAACACAATGACCTTTAAAAGCGAAGCCACTACCCTCCCATTCAAGAATAGGCTCATTAGGAAATTGAAATTTGACCATTTGGGTTCGATAATCTATAGAGGCATAAGAAGCATGCAACCAATTCATCCCAAGAATAACATCAAAAACAAACATCTCAAGTTCAACAAAATCACAAGGAAGAACTTCATGCAAGACTGAAACAGGACAACCCTGAATAGACTCTACAAGCTACAATAGACTCACCCACAAGATTATAAACTAAGAATGGCTCCCTCAAGATTTCAGGAATCAAACCAAACTTAGTCGCCAAGAAAGGAATCACAAAAGATAAATTTACACTCGGATCAAGCAAAGCATCAGCATCAAAATCAAAGACTTTCAACATAATCACCACATCCAGAGTCTCCTCTACTTCCTGTCTAGCATGTAGAGCATAAAACCTGTTGTTGCGAGGGGCACCGCCTTGTTGAGCCTTTGGTTGACCTTGACCACCCGAAACCATTTGACCCTTCTTTGGAGCACTAGGGCAATCTACAACCTTGTGGCCCATCTCACCACACCCATAACAAGCACTCAAATCCTTCAAGCATTTACCTGGGTGACTCTTCCCACACCTAGCACATCTAGGATACCTTGGTCCGCCTTCACATTGTGCCTTTGGATAAGGCACCATGTCATTGGCAACCTCAGATTTGAACCTTGGCCCAGTTGGAAGCGATCATTACCACCTCCACTCCTAGAGTTAGAGAACCCACCATCATAACAGGCTCTCTTGGAATCCTTCATTCTCCTCTCTTTGAGTTTCTCTCCTTCAATCTATTTAGCATATGTCATGAGTCTAGAAATGTCTCTCCCGAATAAGCATAGTCGCATGACATTCCTTCACAATCAAGTCAGAAATCCTCGAGATATATTTGTGCATTCTAGCTTGAGGGTCAACCACTAGTGTGGGAGCATACTTGGAGAGCTTAGAAAATTTGAGGGCATATTCCCTCGCACATATGCCACCCTGTTTGAGGTTGATAAACTCTATCAGCTTGGCCTCTCTAACTTAAGAGGAAAGAAATGATCCAGAAAAGCCAAATTGAACTCTTCCCAACCAACTCTACCATCACCTACTCTCTCAATCAACCACTGAGTGTACCACACTTGGGCCAATCCCTTAAACTGATAAGTAGCCAACTCAGCTTTTCTTCAAAAGACACCCCCCCATAATAGCAAGTACCTTGTAGACCTCATCTATGAACTCTTGTGCATCCTCATCAACTTTGGGACCGTGATACTCTAGGATTAATCCAAGCAAAATCTCTCACCCTACTAGCCAAAGTGGCAACATGAGGAGAAGCCACAGTTTGTCCCACCTAGGCAGCCATAACCCAAGCCATCATAGCAACGCAGTCCGAAATTCAACATTAGTCTTTGGCTCTTCCCATAGGCTCCTGGGGAGCTTAGTCTTCATCAATAGGAACCTGTCTAGGCTGGGGAGCTCTTCTTTGATACATTGTCTGAAAAGCCACTAAAGAACATTTGTTAGATTAAGGAATCCTTAGAACACGTTTTATGGCACGACATGAATTATGAAAAGAGAGATATTTCCAAAACGTCTTGTAGCCTCCTCATAGAAGTGGTGCCCTTCACATTCATGAATAAGACTCTACTCAACGCACATGTTGGACTCCAAGGACCATTTCAAAACCTTATGGCTTTGATACCAAGTTTGTCACGACCTAAGCCTAGGGCCTAGCCATAACATGGTGAATGAGATCTCTGAAGGAACCTCAAACTAACCCTTAGCGTACATACAAGCATCATAGGTAAAGACAAAAATAGATACATACGCGAAAGCATATACATAGTTTGAACCATAGCATGAAACATAACAAAGGATAGGTCATAAGATAAGAGTATAGAAGTCTGAAACTGAATGTATATAGATATGTCCAAAACATGCCTCTAGACTACAATATAAGACGGGGACTTGGACACTTATTGGCTCACCCAGAAATAAAAGAAAAGACTGTCTATAGTACAACCATAGCATGAATAGAGAGATAGTAAGTCTGGTCCTCGAAGCTAGAGGACTCACCTAATCAGGATCGTGATAGTGTCTAGATCTAGCCACGAGTATGATCAAAAGTATCACCTGCTCCTGCATTGCGATATAATGCAGGTATAAAGTATACATTAGTACTTTGGAATGTACGAAGTATGTGGGTATACAAAGCAAATGAGTCATGATAAAACCTGCATTAAGTGTTACATGACAAGGGCAAATATATAGAATAGAAGTATATAGAAAAGAATATCATATCAGAATGCCTTAAATCATGATGCATGAGTTTCATATTACATAAACATAGCGGGGATGGGACCTTAACCGACATATAAGACCATGTGAGTTATTACATGAAATCACGATGTTGCCTCTACACCGGAGAAAGAGTGGTCTACTTGCCAAAGGTAGCCCGTACCTCACCTTACGAGAACACCCATTTTGGAAAGTGGTGGTATATACACCATCATCATCATAATCATCCCAAAAAGGGGCGTAAACATGAACCTACGGTAGCATGTAGTTATGAGAAAGGTAGGGTTTATATAAGGACTCTTGGGGATAGTCCCCCACCTCGAATCTCATTCGATACTAAGATCGTCCCACGAGAATACATATAAATATACATGCTTGAAATAGGATCATAAATCATTTCAAATCATAATCATGCATACTTTGGGCCCAAAAGCCAAATCAAATCATAATCATACATGTTTGAGCTTAAAAGCCAAATTATATTTCATTTCATATTTTCATGCATTGGAATAGCTCATTCATAACATGTACATAGTGATATATGTCCATGGGACTTAAAGCCATATCATAGATATTATGTGGTCACATTTCATGTCATAAGCATACTTGCACTGAAATCATCATCATAGTTATAGTTCATAGTCATCTCCTAGAAATCTTTCATGAATAGCCTTGTTCATGCATACATATGCCATGAGGAGTAAAGGAATAGCATAGGTACTTGAAATTCATACTTAAAACATCAAATTAAGATAGAATCATGCATACACCGTGAAGAAATCAACATTCAGGTCATAATCATAGTTACCCATGCATAAAATCAAGCTTAAAGGGACATGCAAACTTAAATCTCATTAAAATCATATAAAACATTGAGATGAGATGTAATTCATGCTTACTTTTATCATTTGAGAATGACCCATAACATATTTTTAGCAATTGAAGATCAAAACATGAAAATCACTTTTCAAGTTCACTTAAAGTTCATGAAAACTTGAACATAGAAGTTGGGTTCATGATTGAAAGGAAATCATGAATGAAACCACACATACCTTGATAAATTTAGGAAGATTAAGATGAGATAAGCTTGAACTTGGAAGCACACTTGACACCTTAGCTTGAATCTACAAAGCTTGGCTTGACTAGAGTTTTAAGACTTGAATTCTAGAGTCTAAGTGTTGGAAATAAATAAAGTGCATGGAAATGACTTAGGCATGAATCAGGAATATTAACATAGGCATAAAAATCCTAAAAGACCAAAGGAAGGGGCCAAATTGGTTTAAAATGGAGCCAAAGTGCACTATAGTGCACTGTACGGAAGCCCCCAGTAGGTCGTGGTGTGCACCACGGACCATACTGGGCTTCGTGGTGTGCACACTTGGGCAAACCATGGGGGTTCAAGTGGAGGGTGCCCTCCACGAGACCCTCCACGGGCCGTGGTGTGCATCACAAACCGTGGAGGGTTCCGTGGTGGAACCCTTCATTGAAAACCTACAAGGCATACACGGTCTGTGGACTACACCACGGGTCGTGAAAGGTTCCTTAAAGGGGACCCTTGACCAAATATCCCATGAACTCATCAAGGCAACCAAGTCCAACCCCAAGGGGCTCCACACGTGACACGCCACGGCTAGTGGTGAGCACCACAAGCCATGGTGTGCTCCTTGGCGAGCTCCCAGGGCCAAAAACCTTCAAAATTCGATCATCAAGCAACTTAAGGCCTCCCGAGGTCCAGGTCCTTACATAAACCTTTAGAATAGATTTCGGAGAGGGTCTGACTGCTTCAGATTATGAAATGAGAGAAGTTCAATAGGAATTTTCAAGAGGATGCATATACTTGTAATGAGACTTGTAGCATGTCTTTTCTCTACCTATCAGCAGGCATTGATTATAGTTGCAACATAGGAGTGATCAGCCAATTTCATTCAAAGAAGCACATATATTTTCACTTAAAAGCCACTTTTCAGGTTATGCAATACATCAAACCTCTTCGAGAAGAGGTTGATTCTTGTGTTTGGGAAGTCAAAAGATCCTTCTTTAGTTAAAGATTTGTAAAGGATCCGCTATTTGTATGGTATTGATTTACTAATGTCTAGTTATGTGTTATTTTCATTTACCAGAATGAGAAACAAATTTTCAAACAACAAACTGATGAGCTGGATAATTATATGCTTGAAGGCCAGTTATATTTCATGGTAAACGTGCTTTACCTGTGGAGAACTGCTTAGGTAAGAGTAAAACCAAGTGCAAAGTAGACAATTGGAGCTTTGGTAGGACAATTGTACATACTTACAAAAGATGTCATCAATAACGAACTGCTTGTTAGGATTATAGAACAACTTGAGCTGTTGTATTCCTAATGATATGGAGGCGTTGATTGAACACACAACTCTGACTCATCTCCTTCATCGTCATCCTCATCAGCTTCTACCCAGTTACTAGGATGGTGTTGAGAAGCATGACCTTCCAAATCTACCATGCCTGACACACAACTGGAGCAGCTTAAGCTGAGTAGACTACAAAGACTAAATTTCCAGAGTAGGACCAGGACTAACCTTGAGGTTCTTCCATAGGATTTCTGTCTACAGAACGGAAGCTAATTGATGCAGTCAAGAAAAGACACTTCCTTCTGGTACACTAGTGAATTATTTAGAATTTCACACTGATTTTCAAATTCACCATCAAAATCCATTATCTTGCTCACATAGATCACTTAAGTGATTGGAGCATGTATACATTTGTAGTTTCCTCAGGTTATTACGTCCACCTATGAAACTCTTAGGATTTTTCTGGTTAATGAACTAATCATGCAAAGGTTTATAATACATTAATTGTTATGCACTGATTATCATTCAGAGAATGATATCTGGTAAATAATAAAACAGAGATTGTTATGCAGGGATTGCCTACTTTGAGGATATTTTTGTCTTTTAGATATGTATACACTTGAATTGCTAATCTACATGTTATTCCACATTATATCCCACATACAAATATACATATATTCCTGCACAAATTATGCATGTACTAGTAAATGGACTGTAATATCAGAAACCAAGTGCTGCACAAGTTTCGGGGAGTTCTATGCCAGAAAACAAATATTGTACTAATTATGCAGAGATTACATGAGTAATGCAGAGTTAGTTATTGCAAATGAATCTCTGTATTCAATATACGGAATTTCAAATAATAATTATTTTTCTTGCAAGACCAGCCAAATGACCACTTAACATAGGTAGATGCTCCATCCACTGCAGCCTGGAGTAATCATGTGGAAAATGCATCACAAATGTGCAAGAAATTTGAAATATAGGTGACCTCTTGGATAGATACCTTTCCGTTATATTAGCTGCAAATACTTGATATATAGTTTTCCCCCCTTCTAAACCCCACACCGCCACCTCCACCCCACCACTGCCCCCAAAAAAATAATGTCCATATCAATCTCAACCAGATCTGGGAGTTCCTTGTGAAAGTTCATAAATGTCAAGACTTATCAATATAAAAAGTGACCCCAACAGTTTGGGACACAAAACCTCATGCTTCTTAGCCCTCGATAGATTGTAATTATGAAACTATAATTGAAACTTCTACAAACCAAAATAACTTAACACATCAGCTAGCTTTAACCACTCTGTTTGTATATCTACATGCAATAGTAGGTTTAAAAAGATGGACCACTAAAATTGCTAACAATTTTGACAGCAAAAAAGGTTCAGGATACTCATTATGAATGTCAGACATATTTCTTCCAGCAGCTCCAGTTTGAGATATGTGTATTGCACCAATTTTCTGAATTCCTCTTTGTTCATTATCGTTCTCATTTCTTTCCTTTCCATCTTCAGCACCATTACCACCTTTTGTTCTGCTTCCTATATAAAGTTGAATTTATGAATTAGGTAATATGTCATACCAGTAAATTAATGTGGCAAACACTAACCTGAAAGATCAGACCAAATCCTGGTCTGATCAGATGTAAACCCAGAATTCCCTTTTGACCTCTCCTGGACTGGGGCCTGTCTTCCATAATTAGCCTGCCCATAGGAAGTGCCAGCAACTGGTGGATTTTCCGAGGAGCTTGCAGTGTTGAGCTGTGACATAAGCATGGTTGCAAGTACCAAGGTAGCATCAAAAGTTGAATTGAAGCCATCGTCGAAACCAAATTTTGGAGCCATTAAAATTGGCCTGTCCATAAATTTAAGTATGTCAGAAAAAAATCTTATATGAAAAGCAAAAAACTTGTGTCTAACACAGCAAAGAGAATCTACTAACGAATTGAAAAAAGAAAAACATTTAAAAATTGAAGGTCATAAAAATTGAAGACACACATAAGGACACAAATGTAAGTTCATTATAGGGGTATCAAAATGAGCCCAAATATAGGTGACCTGCCCAAAATTTTATGGGTTGGGCTCACGATAATTTGAATTGGATTTAACCTCAACCCATTCAAGCCTTAATCCAGTTTAAAAGAAACTTCAATTGAGCGACTTAATCTCCAATTTCTTGCCATTTCAAGTCTTCTTTATTTGCATTGGTGTGATGTATGGTTTTATATTAAAGGTATGAATTGCTATCTATTTTATATCTTCTAGGATTCATCTATCTATTTTTTATTTTTTATTTTTACTTTCTTGAGTCAAAATTCAGTAATAATATGTTAAAATTATTGAGATTAAGCAAGTCGAATTGGGCGTGTTATGACCCAACCCGAATTTTAGCCCATTTGAGGCCAAAGTACATTTGAGCGGGTCATGACCCAGCTCGATTTCTATTTCAACCCATTTTAATATCTCCAATTTCAACCCAACCTGCCATTTGACACCCCTAATTCATTAGCAAGTTTAACATGGTCTGTACACTAGATCCATGAGACATCAAATTAGTATCTACTATATTTGGGTAACAGGAAAAGCCAAGCGTGATAACACACGTTATCAAGGGAGATGCCAAACTTATCTTTCACAAAAATTGCCTGCAATTAGTTTGAACATACTAGCTACTTGGACTATGTAGCAAAAGAACATGTCTTTTGATGTTATTGCATTTAACTTTTTCTTCCTTTTTTTTTTTGGATGAGTATCCTTGATTACCCATTTTACAAAAATATACAACATGAATTCAAGCTGCATGAAAGAAAATTAGTTTTCATTCATTTGGAAGTAGTTATTAACCATCCAAGCCAAAAAGTGCTGATATGGAGGCAAGTGTATGCAATATGCCCGGACTTCAAAATAGCTTTCGGTGAAGATATCCTAAGTGCATACAGTTGTCTTACTGAAGACACGGACAGCTTAAAGAAAACAAGGAACTTATGCCATATATAGAAGCAGAGAGTGTTTGATTATCTTACTCGCCAGCTTTATCAAAATAGAACTGTACGTCAACTTCACATCCCTCACAGAAAGAAAGGAAAGCCTGAATAGAGAATTTAAAAAAAAGAACAAAAATGAGGTTCAGCCAACATTCAAAGACCTCCGGGAGACACACTATTTTACAGCAGCAAAATTGTTACATGTTATCTGTGAAATAAATGGAAAAGGCCTCAGAGTTGATAAAACAATAATTGGATTAGAGAAGTCCCTGTCAAAGACATGAAAAATGAAGATACCTTCGATTCTTTCACCCCAAATGTCACATCCACAGGGCCTCGGATATGATTGTACTGCACAAACTCTTCAGTGGGATCTATCCACAACTGAGTGTGTAGTGATGAATCATTTTCTACAAAGAAAGATTTACCTCTTAAAACCACCTGTAAACAAGCAGAGGAAAAAGAAAAGAAAAAAAGCGGCTCACCCAGTATTACTACCTTTTGTTGGATCTATATAACTTCTGAGCTCAACAGCTTTCCCTCCAATTTCAGCTGCAGTGTCAGGAGGTAAGCAAGTTGGATTGGTAGCAATGATTGTGATCTCCTGAAGAGTTGTTTGGAAGTTGGACAATAACCTATTCAGATCACGAGGCCTCACCATAAAGTTGCTTGGAAGCTTTCTCCTATCAAGGGATAGATGTTGTACGTCAGATTCAACATTGCAGGTAATCCAATAAGCTTTCCTCATACCTGTTAAAGTGGCATGGTAAGGCGATGCTGCTAATATAACAACACAATCATCTATGTTTTACATATAATATTCAAAGAGATTAAGATGGTCTTGCAGTATTGAGAGATACATGGGAGGAGCATCTCTAACTTCTCGTGAGGCACTAAATGGTGCAAATGATTCCTTCATGATACAAGTTAGTGAAAGCTCCACCCTAGACTGCTAGTGTAAGCTCAACCCTAGACTGCTAATATATGCTGAGGAAAATTTAAAAAAGAAAATATTGAAAACTGTTACAAATAAGAATGATAAGCACATCACTTCCAGGAGATTAAAATATGACAAATGTAAGCATAACAGTTCCAGGAGTTTAAAATATGATAAACGTCAGCATAATTTCCTGGAGACTAAAATATGACAAACTACAATCACAGCATTCCAATAATACTCCTTAATGAGTAGGGCAAAAAATAGTATGTAACATATATTATTTCTAAGTTGTTTTTATTTTCATACTTGCAAAAAAGAGTTAATAAGACAATAGTGTCCATTATATTAACAATTGCTACAGCTTAGGAATGCATGGCAGTTGAACTCGACGGAGAGTTCGTTGTGAAATTTGTCTTAGACAAATCCTACATCAAAATGGCAGGAAAGAGTTGGGGACCATAAAAGGTAAATTTAGGAATTCAATTGGCAGCACCTTTGGGTTAAAAATCAACGGAGTAGGTATCCCGTGGAATAAGATGAGATGAATGCAAGTTGTTCTGGATAGCACAGTTGTCAATAAAGAATCAAGGGAACTATGTGAGCTCCAAAGGTTAGGCCAGAGCGAAAAAGACTTTAAAATCAACAGAGTAGGTATCTCGTGGAATAAGATGAGATGGATGCAAGTTGTTCTGGATAGCACAGTTCTCAAGAAAAAATGAAGGGGACTATGTGAGCCCCAAAGTTTAGGCCAAAGCGAACAATACTTCAACAGTTGGACATAGACCATTGGTGGTTGAATTTGAAAGGAGGTTCACTGTGATACTTGCTTTAAGAAAATATGACATCAAAATGGAGAGAAAATTTCGGGGTCATAAACATGCGGGCTCACCAAGGACATGACCTTAGACAGGAAGGAGTGGAGGTCGAGAATTAGAGTAGCAGGATAATAGGGTAGATAGGAAGGAGTGGTAATTGTCTGCCTTTATATGTTATTTATCTGTCTTTATATGTTACTATCCTGTATCTACGTATTATCATGTGTTCTTCTCTTTCTTGCCTGTTTATCATATCTAGCTTATTCTGCTGATGGGTTTTTGTGATGAGGGTTTCCAGGAAACAGCCTCTCTACCTATGTGGTAGTGGTAAGGTCTGCGTACATCTTACCCTCCCCAGACCCCACTTGTGGGACTTCACTGGGTATGTTGTTGTTGTTGTTGTTAACATGCGGGCTCAGGAATTTAATTATTGAGAAACCATTTACGTTAAAGCCTACAGGAAGAAAACCATAAGGCCACTAAGTTTTGGTTAGAGCTAGGGGTGGGCATTTGGTTCTTTGGTTCGGTTTTAACAAACTTCGATTTGATTCTTCGATTTTTTATTTTGAAAAAGTGTGCACCAAATATCGTACCGAACTAATTCTATTCAGTTTGGTTTTTCAACTTCGGTTTGATTTGATTTGGTGTATTTAAAATGATTTTTCAGTGCAAACTAATGAAAAAATAAGGACAAAATCAAAGTATACTCAAAATGATGTTAAGTGGTGATATGGTCCCATGGAAACACTTATTGTGCTTAAAAATCATATTTATCTTGTCAAGAACTTGCGCCTCCAAATATTGCTCAAGGAAAACAAGCAAGAAGACGAGTCCTTTTACATGACATACATCGGCAAAAATTATATCGGGGTTCCTCTTCGAAAATAATATATCAAGTTAACTATATGAATTGCAAATTTGTTGCTACTTTGATTTGTTTCATGAATGGTTTTATTGCTAATTGACTTTTGTTTTGGTTAAGGAAATGTCTCTTTCTCTCACTCTCTTTATATATACACACACACATACATACATACATACATACATACATATATATATATATATAATATTATTTTTTGGGTGTAATATGTATATAATTTTTTCAAAAAAAATTTAAATAAAATTTTGGTTCTTCAGTACATCGAGTTTCAAGACCCCTACACCAAACATCAAACTATTGAAAAAAGAATACCTATACCGAACCGAAAAACTTAAAAACTGAAACCAAAGAACCGAATTAGTTCTGCTCATTTGGGTTTTCCGATTTTCCGATATTTATGCGCACCCCTAGTTAGAGTGGATGTGTTCCCTTGGTAATTGGGCCTAGAGCCATGGAGTTGAAAAGCCCAGGAGAACTATTGGTTGAAATCTAGACGCCGTTTCAAAGTAAAAGTTGCCTTAGGCAAATTTCCATCTGAATGGAGGGGAAGTTAGGGTCTGTAAAAGGCGAGCTAGTGATTTTAACTGTGTAAGTGCCTTTTGCATTAAGGAGTGGTGGGGATCCTTTCATGTGACAGGCAGTCTTGATATGATTTTAGCTTCAAACTTGAGTCGCTTAAAAAAGGAACTCAAGTAATGGAGTAAAGAGAATCGAGGAAACTGGAGGGCCAAAAAAGAAGAGATATTGGGACAAATTGGCAGTTTTGAAGACATCTAGGTCCTTAGAGCACTAACAGATGATGAACATTTACTGAAGGCTCATTTAGCAATGAAGTATGAGGAAGTGGCTAGAAATGAGGAATTGCACTGGAGAGAAAGATCCAGAATTCAGTGGTTAAAGAATGGGGACAAGAACACCAAGTTCTTTCACAGAATGGCTACAGCTCACCAAAGGAACAACACCATAGAGTCCTTACGGATTAATGAAGTGTCTCAGACCCTGTGGTTTTAAGAAATGCAGTGGTGGATTTCCACCGGGGGTGGCAAAATTAAGCCCAGCCCATTGAAGTTTGGGCGTGTCATTTATTAGCTCAACCCAACTCATTTAAAATTGGGTTAATATGCAACCCGAATTGACTCGAGAGAGATCTTATTAAAATATTTTAAAAACACTTTTTTTTTAATTTGATATAATACTCTATATAGACATAATAAAGAAAAACATAATTTAATTAAGTACTAAAATATTGAAAAAGAACAAATAAAATAAGTAAAACTTAGTAACAATTGGGTCAGGTTGGGTCTTGACTCGCTCTATAACCCGTTTTGACCCAACCCATTTTGACCCAAGCAAATTTGGGTTGGGTTGGGTCTTGAACTGCTTGTTATCTTGACCCATTATAACCCACTCAAATTTAACCCAACCGCCCAATTTCCACCCCTGGTTTCCACCAAATTTTCTACAAAGAGACAGAAAATTGGAGATCATCTTTAAACAACATGGAGGTTCAAACAATCACAATAGAGGAACAAGCATGGCTGTCAAGAGATTTTGAGGAGGTGGAAGTTTTGGAAGGAATAAAATTGTGTGTTGTAGATAAAGCACCTGAAGCAGATGATCTACAATGGCATTCTTCCTGGCTATCAGGAAAACTATCAACAATGATCCGATGCAAACAACAACATACCCAGTGGAATCCCACGAGTGGGGTCTGGGGAGGGTAGAATGTACGCAGACCTTACCACTACCTCATAGAAAGATCCGATGCAGATCTTTTCAAAATGTTCATGCTCAACAAAGGTTTGAAAAGCGTTTTAATGCCACTTTTGTAGCCTTAATTCCAAAGGTAGGAATTTTAGACCTATTAGTCTGATCACAAGGGTATACAAGATCGTCACTGAGGTGTTGACAGAGGCTGAAGAAGGTGATCAGTCAGCTAGTTAACAAACACCAAATGCCGGCATCAAGGGAAGGCAAATCATGGATGCTTCTCTTTTAGCTAGTGAGTGCATTGATTCTAGAATTAGAGGAGGATCTCCTAGATTGATGTGCAAGCTAGACACTGAGAAAGCTTATGATCACTTGAACTGGGAGTTTCTTATCATCTCTAATACAGATGGGGTTTGATTGGAGATGGCTCAACTGGATGACTTTTTGCATCAAAACAACCAGGTTCTCCATCCTTGTAAATGGAGAACCAGCTGGTATTTTCCTTCAGAGAGAGGCTTGAGACAAGGGGACCGTTTGTCACCTTTTTCTTTATATTAGCTATGGAAGGTCCGGACAGCTTAGTGAGAGTTGCTGCTCAGAATAACTGGATAAGGGGTTTCTCCATCAAGAACAAGGCAAATGAGGCAATGAATCTGACACATTTGTTGTATGCAGATGACATTGTGGTATTCTGTGAAGCAGAGCAGGAACAAATTTGCTACTTAAGAGTGATCTTGGTAGTTTTTGAAGCTTGCTTAGGACTCAAAATTAACTGGAGAAAGAGTAGTATTTTTCCAATTAAAGAGGTGCAACAGATTGTGACTGGCAAATATTTTGAAGTGTAGCACAGAAGAGTTGCCTACAATTTACCTAGGCATGCCTTTGGGCTCCAAGCACAAAGCAGGAAAAATTTGGGATGGCATAACTGAGAAAACTGTGAAGAAATTCACCATATGGAAGTCCCAGTATTTATCGACTCTGGCAGGAAGAGTTACACTAATCAACTCCGCTCTGGACTCTCTACCCCACTTATATGGGATTCCTAGTAAGGTTGTCAAGTCTCTGGATGCTCTAAGAAGGAATTTCCTTTAGCAGGAAATAAGATAGAAAAGAGCTTCAACTTGGTTAAATGACCTATAGTACAACAAAGTAGGAAAAATGGGGGATTGGGAATGAGGAACTTAAAGCTACACAACAAGTGCCTACTTTCAAAATGGTTGTGGAGGTATGTTCAAGAGCAGGCTCGGTGGAAAGAGTTCATACATCACAAATATAGGCAACAGGATCGCTGGTGTACTAGTGAAGTCATTGACACTTATGGTGTTGGCATGTGGAGGACCATCTGGAACTTGTGGTTGAATCTCAAAAGCAGCTCAAAGATTATAGTAGGTAGAGGAGATAAAACCAAATCCTGGATAGATGATTGGTGTGGCAATGGGACTTTAAGGCACCTGTTCCTTGTTCTTTTCTCAATAAGCACAACCTGATAGCAGGATAGAGGAGATGTGCAAAGGTTGGAACTTAGTATTCAGAAGAATGCTCAGTGAATGGGAGACTGATATAGTGGCGGAGCTCTTGAGCTTGATTGGTGGTTTGCCTGGTGTGACTCTAGAGCCAAATAGATTAGCGTGGGGACATAACAATGATGAGATTTTTTCTGCGAACAAACTATACAACTGGGGACTAAGAGGAAGTGCAGGAGGACTATCAGGACCTTGGAGCACAATATGGAAAAGTGTGGATGGACCCTTCCAAGATGAAGTGCTTCACTTGGTTGGTTTGCAAAGAAGAGTTGTTTGACTCATGAGGCAATGCAGAAGAGGGGCATCAACATAGCATCTAGATGCCTACTTTGTAAAGAGAATCTGGAGACTAACAAGCACCTATTCCTGCACTGTAAGGTGACTGCCAGGTATGGGATATATTTACTAGCATAGTCAATGATTCCTGGACGATGTCAGAGCATACCTCTGACATTCTAAGTTGCTGGATAAAAAGGGGAGGTAGTCAGAGTTGGAAAAGATAATGGAGAACAGTTCCATCATGTATTTGGTGGATTATATGGAAAGAAAGGAATCAAAGAATCTTTAAAGGAAAGGAGTGTACAATGCAGAAGGTCAGATGGAAAGTAACTACTACTCTAGGCTTTTGGTGTAAAGAACAGGATATAGAAGGGGAAATCCAATTAATGGACTTCATAGGCTCTTTGTAAGTATCTCTGTAATTTTTCCTTTCTTATAAGATCTTTCGGAAGTGGCCAGCATAGCGCTTAATGCTGCCGAGGAATACAAAAAAAGTTACCAATTTCAAAAAATTGTGAGGCTTCAAAGGTTGTTGCCTGAGTCGTTACTCTCTCCCTTTTAACTTTCTTTTCGAGCTTCTCACCATTCTAACGCTTCCAGTACCTTGCTTCCTACTCCTTTTGCGCACTTCATCGCCTTGTGACAAAACGTGAAGAAAATGCATGGGAAAACCCAATGAGACCATTTATTCATGAAAATTTTAAAAAGTGTGTAAATTAGCATTGCTCTATTGATTTCTTACGGCTCCATGATAATGGAGCTCGAGAGAATAAGGAAGACAAAGGGGAGAAGATATTATTTGAGCATCAAAAATCATTTGTTACAAGCCTATACAAGCTACATATATACAAACGATTAGCTACATTTACTAACAACCTATCAACAATACTAACCAAGCACTAATCCAATTGATAGTTGTCACTTGTCATCTAACTAACTAATTGATGATTAGTTATAACTAATTGACAATTGTAGTGTATTCAACACCCTCCCTCAAGCTGGGAGATACAAAAATGTCTGTAAGACCCAATTTGGATATCAAAAATGGGCATGTGCAAGAGTAAGCAATCCCTTTATAAGAAAATCTGCTAGTTGTTTGATGAGTGTATAACTCACACTCATTTCTTACTCTTTTCTTGTGATTTTTGTGTTGTTAACTTCATGACTTGAGGCAAATTATATTTTGAATGGTGTATATTTCAGGTACATATGGCTTAGAATGGAGATTTGCGGAGAAGAATTGAAGTTGGAGCCTAATTGGAGCAAAAGGGAGCTGAAAATGCAAAGAAGTGTACCAGGCAAAGATTACACCCCGTGGACGCGACCTTCAAGCGCGCGAACGCGGAGCTGTGGCACGCAGAGAAGCACGAACACGCTATGCCCATGCGCGAAGGCGAAGCACGGGACTCTCTGCGATCGCGGAATGTTACAGTGTCCAGCATCGGACAATTCAGGAATTTCACCATTTCCGTCCCACTCCCAACCCTGAATCTGGATACTGGGATAGGAGAGAGAATTCATGCGAAAAAGAAGAGAGAAAACACAATAGTATAGATTTTAGTTTAAGGTGAGGATTTAGAGCAAGCTTTCTACAAATTCTTGAGTAGATTGAAGAGTGTGAGCTTCACTTGTACAAGTTTCCTGCTTATGTATATGGTTATGTATATATTTTATTTTGAGTCTATAGTAGCTCTATACAGTGACTTCCAGGTTCTGGGTAGGTTGTGATTGGTTTTCTGTTATGTTGATAGTATGTGTTACGATTAGTGATTTAGGATAGGTACCATAGGTTCAGGGTTAGCTTACCTGTAGGTGGGATCTAATAAGTGTTCATCATGACCCGAAAGGTTGGGTCGTGACAAAAGTGGTATCAGAGCCAGGTTCACTAGTCTCATCTGTAAAGAGTAACCGTCTAGTAGAGTCCAGCGGATGGGTGCGGAGACGTATGTAACTTATCTTCATGAGGCTACGGGATGCTTAGGAAGCCCCTTTTGTTGTTGATTCTATTCGTGTGATATTTCCATGGTCCGTCGATTTTGGAAATTCGATTGTTTCATTCTTTCGCAAATATTTTGTGCAAAGGTCCAGACTCTGGGTAGAGGTAGGGCTAGCCTGCCAGTCCCAATAGGGAGCAGCACCCAAAGCCCGTGGAGCAGCGACAGGATGCCCCAGCTCCCCATAGCCGAAGCACCAATTCCCCCACAAGCCCCCAGATGCTTGTATGATTACCCCAGAGGTACAGGCGGCCATCGAACAGTTAATTGCACTTGGGGACACTCAGCCAGGCCCAGCTCCACCAGTACAGGCCTCGGTAGAGCACACTGCACTAGAGGCTCCGATTGCACAACTAGAGGAAACCGCACTTTTCCAGGACCAGCGGTTGCTTGGGTATTTTCTGAGATTGACTTCACCGAGGTATTCAAAGGGCGCTGGAGAGGATGCCCATAAGTTTTTGACATCTTGTATTGAGAGATTACCGGCAATGAGATTGTTGGAGTCCCCAGGCGTTGAGTTTACAGCCCATCAATTGGACTAGAGCCGTCAATATGGGCTATGCCTATCGGGCCGACCTGGCCTAACCCGTGATTTAGCAAGGCTGGGCTACGATTTTTGGAGCCCATTTAAAAAATAGGCTTTTTAGCCTGGCCCGAATAAGCCTACTGATTTGTGGGGCTTTTGCAATATGGGTTGGGCTAGCCCGTGGGCCTAACTAAAAATAATTAAATATAGAAATAAAATAGAGTACTAAAAATAATAAGTGTCCAAACTCAAAGTTCATTTAAAAATTTTAAATATTAAAATTTAGATACAAATTACGTTTTTATAATCTGTACTCCCTCCGACCATCTTTACTTGTCCCTTATTGACTTGCACACGGATTAAGAAACAGTAAATAATAGGGGTAATTTTACTGAATTACCCTTTGAATATAAAAAATACAATGTCTTAAAAATTGTAACCAAAAAAACTATACTTGATGACAAGGATAAACCAGGAATTAAGTGTGAAATTATCTCTTGATTTCATAAAGTGAACAAGTATTGTTGGACATCTCAAAATAATATAATGGACAAGTAAAGATGGACAAAGGGAATAATAGTAACACTAATACTATGTAATATAGTCATGTTGCTATTTATTTTAATATTTTAAAATTATAATTTAATTTTAAAATTTATAAAAAATATATATATAAGAAAAAATGTGGGTTGGCCCAACAAGGCCGACCCACGTACTAATAGGTTGGGCAAGCTGTTTACTAGCCCAAATAAAAAGGGGTCAGCCCGGCCTGGCCTGTATTGGCTAGCCCGTATTGACAGCTCTAGGTTGGACGGGCTAGCCGGACAGTGGTAGCGGACTTTCAGGAATACCAAACCAGCTAAGGCACCACTTGTGACTTAGGCAGAGTTCTCTGAGGCATTCATGACCAAATTTGTTCCAAGGGGCCTCAGGGATAGACTTCATGATCAGTTTGTTTGTCTGGAGCAGGGCTCGATGACAGTGACTCAGTATGAGGCGCGATTTCAGGAGCTTTCCAAGTATGCCACAGCTATTCACCGACAGAGGAGGAGTGGATCTGTTGTTTTGTACGAGGCTTGAGACCTTTGCTGAGGATTGGCACACATGTACTAGTGATTTCGGGCCGATCTTATCTAGATATTATGGATCATGCTTGTATGATTGAACAGATTCTTTGTGAGGCTCATGAGGATAACAGCGAGCGGGCCCACCATAAGGGCAGCTACAGGAGACTCGGTATAGGTTCAAGAAGCGATTTGATAAATCTCCGCAGATGTTCAAGACCAGGACATCTTATCCAACCGGTCAGAGCTCCAAGGCCTCGGTTGCAAGCGGTACTAGCCGTAGCAGTCAATGCAGTAGAACCCGAGTTTCCCCAGTGTGTTTTGAGTGTGCGAATCTGGACCACTAGTCTCAAGAGTGCCCCATGCAAAGAAAGAGGTCTAGGATAGGTCGATCTGCTTGGCCACCAGCCACCAAAGACATATGTCGGGATAGAGGTCGTAGAGGCGACCAGTATGGCTCTAATTACCTTTTGCCAACAGTCGTCTTTATTTCTATTTGACCTAGGGTTTACCTTTTTGTATGTATCAGTTTATTTTGCCTCTTGCTTGGGTGTGAGTTTCGAGCCTCTTGTATTCTAGATTCGTGTACTGACCTTAGCGGGGGATTCCTTAGTGGGGGATCGGATATGCTGGTCAGATGTGGTGACTCTTCAGGGTTGTGATATTCGAGCAAACTTGGTATTGCCGAATGGGCTTAATTTTGATATGAACCTGGGTATGGATTGGTAAGCTCCTTCTCATGTTGTATTAGATGGTTACGCCAGAACTGTTACTTTGACGCCTCTCTAGTAGTGCGGTAGGAGTTTGTTGATTGTGCACCGTCTGGTATTATGTTTTATGTTCCAGCTCAAGGGTTGTATCGATTGATGGTTTGGCATGCTCAGCCCATGGTTGTGATGTGATATATGCTTGTATGCGGAAGAATGAATCAGGGGTCTACCAGTGATTAGTATATTGAGTATCTATTGTATTGGTGAGGGTCTGAGGGTTGTTGAGAATACCAATGAGTGGTATGTTAATTATCTGTTTCTATTCCCGAGTATCTGTTGTCATGATGAGGTTACTGATGGTTACATCAATGATTTGTTATATTGGGATGGTGTCCTGACTATTTGTTATGCTTATGATTACTATTGTTATGCTTGATTGATTGAACAGCAAGGGAAGCTAAAGCTCCAACGTGTGAAGTAATTATATTAGCTAATGTCTGCAGTTGTCTTGGTTAGCCTGTGAACCGTCTGTGGGAATTGTTTGTATAAGAAAACAAGGAACGGAGTAAAAGCAGTATACGTGGAATACGTGTACAATTGTGCATAATTGTGATTATTTGGATATCTGCTAATGCATTGAGGACAAGTACACCTAGCCAATTGATTTCTTGTTACATGTTAGCTGATTGGGCGATGGAATGAGTGATTGATCACTGAGGGTCCTTCAGTGGTTGCTAGACTGATTCTTAGTTACATACAAAAGGGTTGTTGTAATTTTGGTTAGTTAAGAGTACCAGAACTGTTGTTAACCACTGAGAATGCTTATAACTTTTGTATCCATTGCCTACTGTAGGTTCAGGGTTATTCTTGGGATGACACTATCAAGGAGGTTTCATCTATGGTTCGAGGTCCAAGCTCTGTACTTCCTGCTTCTGATTATTTATCCTCCTATACAGAGTCGACATACAGAGTCTAGCGCCCTTTGATCTCATCACTTCACTTACAGGAAGGCGACATCCGTGGTTCGAGGCCCGGACTCTGTGCTAACCCTTACAGAGTTTGGTTTATTGACCTATCTATTGCAGCGAGACTCATCCATTATTCGAGGTCCGAGCTCTGTGCTTTCCCCCATTTGGAGCTCGAAAATATTGGCACTTCTTAAGTACCTTGGTTCTACCAGGTTCCTTTATTCTTAACTTAGCTTTTCAGTGTACTTGTCGAGCTTATGGGGGTCCACTCAGATTTTTACTTTAACTTGCGCATGATTGTATCTTTTGGGTCTATGAGGGTTCAATTGGGTTTAGTTACTTTAGGTCTTGTTTGTTCCTCTACACTCATGTGCACATTTATTGTTTTCTACTCTTAACCTCTATCTGTTCCACTGGGTGTGTTGATGTTGATGATTACTCTTAACCTCTATATGTGTTTTATTCTTATATTTCCTATTATATTTACTTTTCTTACTCAGTCAGCCTATGATGCCTACTAGGAACCCAACTCATACCACAGCATCTATTCTCGTGATGCAAGTCTGCGCACCAGTTACCAATGCCATCATTCGAGCCAATAGCAGCCAGTATTCTGAGGCAAGGGTAAGCATACAATGTTCTAGAACATTGTTGTCTCCTTCTGTATATGTTGTGGTTCATCTTTTGTTTTTGAGTGAGTATATTTATTTATTTACTTTGTCCACTTTTGGGATGTGTAATCTTTTAGCGGCTCTGTGCTATACTTGTGACTTCCAAATTCTGGGAGGGATTCCATTCTATTTATGTATTTTTGGCTTCTCTTGTACTATTTCTGTTATTA
Organism: Solanum rostratum; assembly: GCA_029948455.1. Lineage (NCBI taxonomy): Eukaryota > Viridiplantae > Streptophyta > Magnoliopsida > Solanales > Solanaceae > Solanum > Solanum rostratum. The sequence continues at coordinate 19,666,330 of CM057055.1, forward strand.
TTTTTGTTCTATTATTATGTTTTGCCCATATGTCCTTTACTAGTTGTTTCGGGTTGGCTTACCTACTGCCAGAATATAGTAGGTGCCATCATGGCTCAAGAAGTCGAGTCATGACAATACAAGTTACATATATACAAATGATTAGCTACATTCACTAACAACCTATCAACAAGACTAACCAAGCACTAATTTGATTAACAGTTGTGACCTAACGAACTAACTGATGGTTAGTTTTAACTAATTAAATGAAATACGTACTATATTCAACAAAAATTCACCAGACCTTGGACACTATAGTTATGTGAGTCTCTACATGGTCTATCCATCAAACTAAAGGCGCTCTGCCCTAATTTATAGCCCCTAACTGAGAATATATTTTCCTTCTATTTCTCGGAAATCCTGAAAAATTGAGACAAATACTGTAGAAAGTTTTACCATTATAGCAGTTGAGTGTCCACTGCACCTTTGATGCATCAGGATTAGGCAGTGACACACTCAAATGATCAATACTGGCAACTGGTGTTCTTAATACAGAACAAATGGCCTACAAAAAATCAAGGTAAGCTAAAGTTCACTAGGTGGAAAGCAAAACAGCTTAGTCTACACAGCATTGCATAGCATAAAAAGCATATACCTTCAAGAGCACAGTGCATTGCATCTGTGGACCAAAAACAGTGAAGACATCAAAAAACTCAGGTTTGAATGTAATTGATTGATAGGCCGACCTTGAGGAGTTGAGAGTGTGAAATGTGACCTGCCAAAAGGAAAAAAGAAGGAAACACAATGAAGTTAAAACACACCAATGCTGATGGTTTCTAGTTTAACAAGATGGGACTTATTGGTGTCTTGTGAAATGTAGTTGAACTGTTTCCTCATTTCCCAGGGTTAAGGGACCTTGTTATGTCAGATTTTACTGTAAACTAACAAATATATTATGCTGTATTACACAGCCAAGGTATCATGTTCATACGGACTTCCGGTTTAAAGTTTCCACAAAAGAAAATCTGAAGCGACCACAAAACCCTAATTACTCTAAGAGCACAAAAATTGTGGAGCAAACACTCCTATCCAAGACACCGAGGAACTTAAGTTCAGGTGAGACATTTGATCTTCAAAAATAATTAAAGAGATAAATCGACCAAGGTAGTGTTCAAATGGAAAAGAAATAGAACCTGGGTAGAAGAGGCTTGAATGGCGACCTCATTGCCAATGCGTGCAAGACACGTGATGGATCGGGCGAATGTCTTCAGTGCGTTTCCGCTTAGTGTCAACTCCATTCCTTTTCCTACTTTCTACTACTCACTGCAGATTTTGGGGACAATCCTTCTCCTAAGGATGGCGGGAAGGGGTTTGTTAATTGAAATAGAATGAAAAAAAAATGCGTCAAGGAAGGGGGAAAATGGGAAGGTTTGGTATGGCATATATATAAAAATAACTTAAATGAGGTGTATTAATAATGTTTACATTAGTAATATATTAGTAAAATTATCTCAGCTTATTGAATATGTTTGATTATTTTTATACTTTTTATTTATATAATTAAATTTGAATTTAAAGTATTATCTTATTCGTTTTGATTTGTTTATCATTTTTTTTAATTTATCTCAAAGAGAATATCTCCTTTTTTTTTTACTTTTAAAATTTAACTTTCCACATAATATGTTATCACAAGATCAAAAAATATTATTGATACATTTGAGTCAAATAAGTTGACATGTCTTTAATATAAGATCACAAATTTTATAAATTTTCTTAATTTTTTTAATAAATTAAATAGGAGCAATTAATTAAAATGGAAACAATATTTAGTTTTATTAAAAAAAATTAAGGGAAAAGTATATAAAATAGACCTAATTTGAAAATATTTATCCTTAATATACTCTATCCAAACTATTTATCATTAATGAACCCTTTATCATTAATGAACCCATGGCCCAAACTATTTGCCTTCTTACTCCACTTACCCCTTTTTATTTCGTTCTGGCGTCATGCTGACGTCAGCATAAATTCTATGAAATATACTATGGTGGTATATATATACCATACAGGTATCATATAGAATGAACTCAGTTCTCTATGATATTCTGGAGATATATTGATACTCAATATATAATATAGGATTATGTTTTTTTAAGAAATAAATAAAAAATTATTAAACTCTAAATTAGTAGAAAATATATTCGTTGTGATACTCCGTCAGTATATTTATATCATAACGGTATCGTATAGGATAGAGAATTATTAAAGTTACAAAATTATTTATTAAACTCTGAATTAGTAGAAAATATATTCTCGTGATACTCCGTCGGTATATTAATATCTTATTGGTATCATATAATTTTGAACTCTTTTTTTAATAAATAAAATAATTAAGAGAAAGTTATTAAAGTTACAAACTTATTTATATTAAATTCTAAATTAGTAGAAAATATATTCTTTGTGATATTTTATCGGTATATTGATACCATATCTGTATCATATAGGTCTGAGCTTAATACTCTGCGATATCATGTTGGTACATGTATACCCTGGTGGTATATATATACATTATTAGTATATCATATAAGGTGGGTGTTGATGTCAGCATGACATCAATGCAAATTTTAATATTGGGGGTGGGGGGGCGGGGGGGACGAATTTTAATAGTATAAACAACAACGCCAACATACCCGGTAGAATCACACAAGTGGGGTCTGGGGAGGGTAGAATGTGCGCAGACCTTATCACTACCTAATCTCTAGGGAGGCTATTTCCTAGGAATCCTCATCTCAAAAACCCATAAGTATAATACACTAGATATGGAAAAACGGAACGGATAGAAAAGGAAACAGAAAGAGTGACTAATATCGAAAAACACATGATAATCTGCAAATACGATAGTAATAACATATATAACACATCTAAAGATAACAAAAGATATAAAGGCACGACTAAGCCTCCTGCCCTACAAATACCCCACGGCCAGAAATCACCTAAACCTACTAACCTATTAGCCTGATACTCTAATTCGCGACCTCCACACCTTCCTATCTAAGGTCATGTCCTCGGTGAGATCCCATGTCATCGGTGATCAAGTTTCATCAAATCTTGTCTGATCACCTCCCAATACTTCTTCGGTTTGCCTTTACCCCTTCGTGTAACTCCTAAATCCAACCTCTAACACCCCCTAACAAGAGCATTGGTACTCCTTCTATGCACATGTCTTAACCATCGCAGTCTCCTTCCCTCATCTTGTCAGCCACAAGAGCCACCTCTAGCTTCTCCCTAATGGTCTCATTCCTAATCCTATCACTCCTAGTATATCTACACATCCATCTCAACATCCTCATCTTTGCGACCTACATTTTCTGAACATATGAATTTTTGATCGGCCAACACTCTACCCCATACAATAAAGACGGTCTAACCACTATCCAAAAAAACTTATCTTTAAGTTTAGGTGATATCTTCTTATCACACAATACTCTTGAGGCAAGCCTTCATTTCGTCCATGCTGCCCCAATACGTTATGTGACATCATCACCGATCTACTCTAGACGATGGACCCAAGATATTTAAAATTTTCTTTATCGGGAATAGATTAAGTGGTAAGCCTCACATCAACGTTTGCTTCATCTCTCGCAACACTGAATTTGCACTCCAAGCATTCTGTTTTGCTCTTACTCAATTTGAACCCTTTGGATTTCAAAGCGTGTCTCTAACTCCAATCTATCATTAACTTTAGCCCGAGTCTCATCAATGAATACTATGTCATCTGCAAATAGCATACACCATGGGACCTCCTCTTGAATAAACTGTGTCAGCTCATCCATCACCAAGGCAAACAGAAAGGGCTCAATACAGATCCTTGATGAAGTCCCATCTCAATAGGAAAATACTCTGAGTCTCCTCCCACTGTTCTTACCCGAGTTTTGACTACATCGTACATGTCTTTTATCACCCTAATCTACAACATTGGAACACCTTTCACCTCTAGGCATCTAAAAAAGGACATCCCTTGGAACTTTGTCATAGGCTTCTCGAGATCAATGACCACCATATGAAGGTCCTTTTTTCTTTCCCTATACTTCTCCACTAATCTCCGAACAAGATGAATTGCTTCAACAGTCGACCGCCCCAGCATGAATCCAAACTGTTTTTTTGAAATAGACACTCCTTTTCTCACCCTTATCTCTACTACCCTCTCCAGACCTTCACAGTGTGACTTAATGACTTGATACCCTTGTAACTATTATAGTTTTGAATATCACCCTTGTTCTTGTACAATGGAACCATCGTACTCCTCCTCCATTCATCGGGTACCTTGGCCGTCTTCGTGACTATGTTCTTTCAAAAATCTACCGGGATCTCATCGGGTCCAATCGCCCTCCCTCTTTTCATCCTACTAATAGCACGTCTAACCTCTTCAACTCTAAACCGCATGCAATAACCAAAATCTCTATGACTTTCAGAGTGTGCCAAGTCACCTAGCTCAATATATCTATTTCCTTTTTCGTTTAAGATTTTATGAAAGTAAGCTTACCACCTTAGCTTAATGGATGTCTCATCCACCAACACCTCATCCTTATCATCCTTGATGCACTTCACTTGGTCCAAGTCGCGAGCTTTCCTTTCCCTCTCTTTAGCGAGCCTATACAATCTCTTGTCCCCGCCTTTATCACATAGCTCCACATATAGGCACTCAAACACTACTATCTTAGAATTCATCACTTCCATCTTCGCTTCTGTCTTTTCCATCTTGTAACTCTCCTTAAGCCTTCGCTGTTCACCCTCATCCCTACACTCCATCCACTTCATATAAGCAATTTTCTTAGCTTTCACTTTGCCCTAGACTTCATCATTCCACCACCAATCGCCTTGATGTCCACCAAAGGTCCCTCTCAAAACCCTTAGTACCTTAGTAGCTACTTTTCTAAGGCAACCAGTAGTTGTGTCCCACATCTTGTTCATATTTCTACCACTACTCCAAGCCTATAACCTACTCAGGTTTTCTTTAATCTCTCGTGAAAGGGCAGGGGTCAGGCCTCCCTATCTAATCCTCAGTAGGGCATTAAAAACCTTCTTCTTCATTTCTCTTTTAATTTCTAAATCCATCACTAGAAGCCTATGCTGAGTAGAAATATTTTCACTTGGAATAACCTTGCAATTCTTACAAAGGCTTCTGTCGCCCTTTCAGAGAAGTAGGTAATCAATCTGAGCCTTAGCCGTCGTACTCCGAAAGGTAATCAAGTGATTTTTCCTCTTCGGGAAACATGAGTTAGCAATAACTAACTCAAAGGCTTTGGCAAAGTCCAAAAGAGACGGATGACCTCCATTCCTCTCCCCGAAACCAAAGCCTCCATGGACACCTTTAAACCCGCTAGTAGTTGTCCCGATATGCCCATTAAAATCTTCCTCAATGAAAAATTTTCCTGTCCCTGGTAATTCTCTCACCATCTCATCCAAATCTTCCCAAAAGAGCCTTTGAACTTCCTCATCCAGCCCTGCTTGAGGCACATAGGCACTAATTACATTCACTAACCAACCACCAATTTGATAGACATCATCCTATCGTTGAACCTCCTAACCTCAACCATATATTCTCTAAGGTCCTCATCTACTAGGATACCTACACCATTTCTATCCCTAAAACCACCCGAGTACCATAACTTATATCCATCTACATCCCGAGCCTTGGTACCTACCCACCTAGTCTCCTGAACACACACAATATTAATATGTCTCCTCTTAAGACATTTCACTAGCTCTATGAATTTTCCTGTTAGTGATCCTATATTCCACGACCCTACCCTTAACTTAAATAGTATGGGGGTATAAAATGTAAAAGGGGTATATGAATGTACATAGTTTGCTTTAAAGGAGCACAAACTTAGTTTTCCCAAAAATTAACCAGGCGCGGGCCCACATATGTTTTTTTGGTCTTGATTTAGGTAACACTGATAGATTTTTTTATATATTTAAAAAAAGCTAAGTTGTTAATTATTATGACTTATAGCTTGTTGTAATTTATAGAGAAACATAATCATGCAGCTGAGGCAGACACGTCAATAAGTAGCTATCATAAAAAGATTTAATTAAAAAGTCCATGAAATATTTTTATGGGGCATATATGATAAAAGAGTACAAGCAGGAAGCTCAAGCAAACACGTTGGCGAAGAGTTGTCTGCTTTCACATTTCTACCAATAAAATTCAAGAACTAAACTCTTAAATTGACAATTATTGTTATCTATAGCAATTTTTATATCATTTTAAGTAATATACATAAACACCTTGATTTATTTATATTATATATATATTTTTAATTACTTCTCTTTTGACACAAATATAATTATCGGAAGATATTAAAATAGTTGTTTAATTTTATTTGTTTAGTTTAAAAAGAAATTAATTTAATTCTAATTTCACAATTTACATAATTTAAAATAATTGATCTGGGTGATATAGTAAAATCACAGTTGAAACAGTTGGAAAAATATCTTTTCAAAAATGGGAAGAAACTTATATTTTGCCTTTTCAAAAAAAAAAAAGCAGAAAAAATTATAAGACAAAAGTACTCTATCATTTATACATATTTATCAATATCTTCCTTGTTAATTAATTAGCATATACCATAAATTTGGTTAAGTTCCATTTAAGAATTTTTTTCTTCATTTTACACAATAAATTCTTTATTTTATTTTGTATTTTAAATTTTCAAAATTTTTATGTTTTAATTTGCGGAATGATTTTTTAAATTTATTTAGCTTGATATTTTTATTATATTTTAATCATTGTGTACATATTATGTCAATATTTAATATTTTCTTGATTTATTTATGTATATTGTTAGGATCCGGACCTCGGGAGGCCTTAAGGAAGCTTAAAATTTTGTTTCCGAAGGTTTTTGGCCAAGGGTGCCCTGCAAGGAGCACCCCACGGATCGTGGAGTGCCTCGTGAAGGGTGCCTTGGCCTTGGAAAGGCCTTATCTTGATGAGCCATGAGGCTGCCTTAAGGGTGTGCGCACCATGGAGCACACCATGGTCTGTGGTGTGCCTCGTGGAGGGCGACCCTCACAAGGCCCTCAAGTTTTGCCCCAAGTCACCCACCACCGACCCTTGTACGGCCGGCGGTGCACACCACGGACATAAGAGGGTTCCGTGAAAGGCACCTAGGTAGTTTTAGGTTCTATTTTGAATGGGATCAATTTGGTAATTTGACCCCTTTCTTTAGTATTTTAGGACTTTTATGTCATGACCTAAGCCTAGGGCTTAGGTGCAACATGGAAAATGGGAACCCAAGAGTCCCCAAATAAACCTGCATACATAAGCATATTCTTGATTGCTGAAATGTAGCTCAAATATAAAATAATTCAACCAAGGGAAATCGAGGCTTTGGACTCAAGCTATGGGGATAGAAAGGGGAAAGAAATGTCCATCATCCAATCATAACAAAGACTGAGAGAAGGGTCAATAGGAATTAAGCTATGGGAAAGTAGGGACTTAGGAAGATCATCACTTGCCATCAACATCAAGAAACAACATATAAGCGATAGGGAGTAAAGTGAAATCTCCATACATACATAAGCGTCATAAGAGTCAAGCACTTCACATTATCCAACAACATCTCTAAACATGAGTGGAATAGGGGCAAAGATATCTCCTAGGCTCACCCTCAAAAGTAGTAAACAAAAGTAATTAAGCTTTATCATAAGCATAATAAAAAGTGGTTGTTGTCCCTGGACTGGAGGACTCATCAATAGCAAATCTTTGAGCAAACATACTAGCCACGAGGCGACGGATGAATAGGAGCTCTGGTCCCTACATAGTTAGATCATGTAAGATGCATAATCATATACGATGGCTATAAACTCAATATGACATGAATGATCAATGCTTTAGTCAAAATATGCATGGAAGATGGTTAAAATCTCATAACATAGCATGTATATGTGGGTAGAGACCCTAACTGATAAATAAGACTACGTGAACTGATATATGAAATTTTTCTCTACACAGGACATGAGTGGTCTACTTGCCAAGGTGAACCATTTCTCATCTTACAAGAACTTCCCCATTTCAGAAAGAGAGTTTCATAAATTCCATACGGGGACTTTACCAATTTCGATTAATATATATAATAAGATGCCCTACAAGAGCTCTGTCCATTTCGGTCATTATTTATACATGTACCTTATGGGAATCCTATCCTTTTTGGATAATCATGAAATATAAAATTCACGAACCTACTAACATGACCCAAAATTGAATCACGACTAAAGGAAAGTCAAATCAACCACAAGACTTAATTAAATCCTAAAACCTGGAGTTGTCAGTAAAAGAGCATCTAAAGCAGTACGAATAAGTAAATACAAAGTTGTCTATAACATCAAATACAAAGTCTGGAATAGAAAGCAATAAAGGAATGTCGCAATCGATCTACGATGACTCGGAGTCTGAGTCTCACTGCTAAGATTTGAAATAGATGGAATAAGACTCTGGTAAAATAAGATCAACTACCCTGTAAGGGTCCCTATGCTTGTCTGCAGGGAGGAAACAAAGTAGGGCTGAGTATACCGAAAAGTACCCAATAGGTTCAACCGACTGGGTAAGAAAAATTGAACAAGTATGTAATAACAAAGAATCCTATCACCTGCAACAAAAAAGTTAGTACACAATATACATATAAGAGGATATACAAATAACAATAATAATCAATGATGCAATGCAAATGAATGTATGAAATGCAATGCATGGGGTGGAATCACGATCATCGTAGGCCGGTGTATACATCTACCGAGCTAAGGCTACCAAGTGGAACCCTTAGGGTGTCATCAAACCATACACAAAAATCTCTCAAGTGTCTCAATATCTCAACCTTGCCACCTGCCCGTGGTCTAGGGGCTTAAAAAGTTGTACATTTCACCCTTGCCTCCTGCCTTGGTCAAGGGGTTTTACAAAAAAGATGGTACAATATCTCAAAAGTTGTACATCTCACCCTTGCCTCCTGTTCGAGTCAAGGGGTTTTATAAAAATGTGGCACAGTATCGCAATCCTTGCCACCGCCTGTGGTAAGGGGTGGTATAAGTGCAATGTGAAATGAATGCATGCAATGACACAAATTAAGATAAATAATAACATCATGATAAGAATGTTGGCAAGTAACCATCATAAAATCATGGAAAATAATAACAAGTGCTACAACTTGTACCACAACCCATCATCATGTCTTAAAACATCATATTTCAGCCAATAGTCAAGTGTACCATCAATACTTGACCACACACGTCCCAAAATATACACATGTTTCCCGAAAAGATCTGGAGTATCATCAAATTACCACAAAAATTTCCAATTGATATCACAAGTTTTATATTATCACAATACTATAGACTATCTCAAATCTCAAAAATACAATCCCGTTTACCAATAAAGTCACAATTTACTTCAATTTCAACATAACTGTTACTACATTTTAACCAAAATTCCATTATATCAATCCGAATACTCATGAACAATCTAAATCTTACAATTAACCACATAAACATATCCAATAACTCAAATCCAGTCCCAATAAGGTTAGGTGAGCCCGCCTCGATGCTGAAACCGCACTCGAACCAAACTTTAGATTGCCACTAGCCTCAAAAAGAGCACCGAATCAACCAATTGCTGTCAAAAATAGATACTACACATCAAAAGATGAATTTTGATACCCATATTGGCATGAATTAGTCTTAGGGAAAAATGGTCAAAATTAGGGCTAAAATTCAAAGTTTTCGAATTTGGAAATTGACCAAACTTATGATTCTACGTGAGAAGAGGAGTTCGTGGGTAAAAATCCAACTAAAATTGAGTTTAAAATGAAGGAAAAATTATCAATTAAAGTTTCCAATTTTAAACCATGAAAATCCCAATATTACACATTCTAAATCATGAAACTCAAGATAAAATGAAGATAAAAGTCATTAAATTAATCAAGATGATGATAGAAACACTTACCTAAATTTTTTTCACAAAAAGCTTCATAAAAAATCTCCTAAAAAAGCTTGAAATATTAAAAATAGAGTAAAAATATAGGGTTCTAGGATTAAAATTGTTCAGACAAAAAATACACTCCGCCAATGTGGCGAGGCCTGCAAATGTGGAGGAAAAGGACTAACAGTGCTCCGCGAATGTGAGGATTTGCAAAACTGACTTATGCGAGTAATGAGGCCTTGTTTGCAAATGCGGAGAAGAAACAAGCATACCTCCGCAAACGCAGCGCCACAAGCACATACGTGGAGAACACCAGAAGGCTACACCAAATACAAATATATCACCTAAGTCCAAAATATAGAATGAACCCTCTAGATTCATCCAGAACTTAAATTTTACAAACCAGACATGTATCCCCACCAGAAATGGTGATTTGGACTCAATGAAATTATCAGAATTCAATTTTGAGGTCTGCTCAACATAGTTACCAATGCAACTCCAATAAACTAGTCTAAAACTTAAAATACCAAAACTACCCTCGAAAACTCCAAAAATTATGACGAGATCATTTCTAGTATTAGTTTCACCATTCAGAACTATTAGAACTATCGAAATTTTGATTTGAGCTTCCGAACTTCGAATGTTGACCACAGTCAACTTTGGCTCCAAAAATAACAAAAAATGCAACTTTGGGTCCAAAATTCTCATTTTAACTCGGAATTCAGTTCTGTAACCTCTCTTAAATCAGATTCGATAGTCTGGAGCTAATGGAATTTACAGATCTCTCTGATCTCATACCCAAAACTCAAAATAGTATAAAAATCTACTTTTTGAACAACTTAAGCTTCCAAAAATGCCAAAACTCATGTTTTCCTCCTTATAACTCAAGATTTCAGTTCCAACAATATAGATAGTTCAAAATAGGTCCAAAGCAAATTATGAACGGGCAAAACAATAATTTCTACAGATAAGTTCAAAAATGACCTACAAGGTCATTATATCATTCACCACTAAAAATAATATTTGTCCTCAAACATAAGAAAAAGAAAGTTACCTGAAGCCTTAAAAAGGCTGAGATATCTGGTCTGCATGTCTGACTCCAACTCCCAAGTAGCCTCCTCGAGAGGATGGTGGTGCCACTGAACCTTCATTAAAGGTATGTCCTTGGTCCTCAACCTCTCGACCTACCTGTCCAATATAACAACTATTTCCTCCTCATATGACAAATCTAAATCCAACTCCATTAAATCATGAGAGATCACATGTGATTCATCTGGAATGCACCGGTGGAGCATGGAGACATGAAATACAGGATGAATTGCTAAAAATCTCGGTAGCAATGCCAACTCACATGCAACCTCATCAACTTTCCTTAAAATCTCAAATGGGACAATACACATGACTGAGCTTGCCCTTCTTTCCAAATATCATCATACCTTTTATGGGTGAAACTTTTAGCCACACCCTATCCCCATCATAAACTCAAGAGGCCTAGTCTTCCTGTCAACATAACTCTTCTGGCAGCTCTGGGCTGTCAACAATCTACTCTGAATCAACCTGACCCGGTCCATAGTATCTCTAAGCAAATCAACACCCAACACCTCATTGACCTTGAATCGAACCATCCGATCGATGATCTAGACGTCCGGCCATACAAAGCCTCAAACAGTGCCATCTAAATGCTAGAGAGATAATTGTTGTTATATGCGAGCTCTACCAATGGTAAGTGCTGATCCCATCGGGCTTTAAAATCTATTACATAGGCCCGACGGATGTCCTCTAACACCTGAATAGTGCGCTCGAACTGTCCATTGGTCTAAGGGTGGAAAGCTGAACTCAAGTCCAATTGAGTACCCAAACCACGTTGTAGGGCCTTCTAAAAATGGGAAGTGAACAAAGATCCCATGTCTGACATTATAGACACTGGTACCCTGTGCAATCTAAATATATCCCAGATGTACAACCTAGCCAACTGCTTCGCATTGTTGCTAGTCTTCACCGGTAAGATGTGAGCTGACTTGGTCAGCCGATCCACTATCACCCAAACCGAATCAAACTTACTAAAGGCCATAGGCAAACCAATCACAAAATCCATTGTGATACGCTCCCATTTCCACTCAGGGATAGAAAATCTTTGCTTTTAACCCTTAGTTTGTCACGACATGAACCTAGGGTCTAGGAGCGACATAGCGAATGAGAACAAGAGAGTCCCTAAACAAGCCTCATATTATCCACATTCACTTCATCAGTTCAGAATCGTATAAAAGATAGTAAACACATAGTTCTAAGGGACGAGAAAGTAGGACTCATGCTATGGGGATGACATAGGGATGGGGATTAACATAGATTCACATAACACATAGCACATAACGACTAAGGGGCAGGTAAGTATGACTCACTTTACGAGGGAAAAATAGGACTTAGGACCTTCCACATATCCATATCATAACAGACATCCATATCATATCATAACCAAATCATAATGTCCATATCCAATACATAACTATAACCATAATCTCTGCATAACAATACATAACATATTGTGAAACCCCGTGTTCCTCGTTTTCCATATATATATAGGGTGATGTGTCATACAAGACGTATATGACTTTGGATAGAACCTAGGGATAATAAGGCGATAAGTGGTAAGGACCTAAAGTTTTAAGCCAAAGTAATACCCTCAGTACACATTTGAGATTAAAGAAATGACCCGAGTGGCACCTTGCCCTTTTCAGAAGGTTTAAATTAGGTTTCACTTTTCGAATGGGACTAAAAGTTTATAATTTGCTAATAATGGATTTTTAAGTCATTTTAATAGCACAAAGGTCATACATTAAGTTTTGGAATCAAGATAGTTGCAAGATAAAGGTTGGCCAAGGTTAGCGTAACTTTCTTTAAGAAATCCTTCTTAAATTTAGGTCAAATGTAACAGGCCATATCTCTAAAAATATAAGGAGGTAGAAGGTCCATGACTTATCAAATTGAAGATCTATGAGTCTAATTTGCAACTCATGAAACCGAGCATCAAACCGACCTCAAAATAACAAATTATGACAGTTTTATCTAGACTATTCGAGTAGGAAACCGGGTCATGGGTCGGGTTGGGTCGACCCACCCTAATGTCAGCTAATTTGAGCCTTTTAAAGCTCAAATCAGTGGCATTTCGTCCCCAAACAGATTACAAACTGAAGAAAAAGTTCCCTCAAGGTGCCAAAGGGATTTGAGTAAGTTTTTCACATTTTTACTATTAAAATTTGTCCGTGTGCCTAGAAATGCATGCCTTATGCTTTGCAACTGTTTTCCCCTCGTATTAGCTGTGTTTGGAGCTATTTTTGGGCTGTAAAAAAAGTGGTGTTCTTGCTGGTATTATTGGTTTTGCATCTAGTGTGTTCAGGTAATAATTTTGGGGTTCTTTTACAGTCATTTTTATGAAGTTTTACGGACGTAAATGCTCCTTGCCGGATTTGGTAATTAATGCTAAATTTCTGACTATTTATAAGTGTCTTTAAGCTGCGTATATATAGTCGTTGTGAAGCTTAGGACGTAAGGAACAATGAAGAAACAATTTGCAATTGGATGTTCATTGGAGAGGTATGTTAAGGCTAAGCTCAGTCCCTCCTTTTAGCATGAAATTCAGGAAGTTTTCCAAACCGTCAAATGCAATGTATTACTATTCGGTTGCTAGAAAGACCTTCTGTGAAAGGCATAGGGACTACAACTGAGTTATTTTCATGACAGGATTAGGTTGAAATTCCATTCGTTCGCTTAAACTGGACATTTAATATCTATATATCATTTTGTCTGTTTTCCCGGCTACCTATTCATATATTTGAGGTATCTCTCTTTTTAGTTTAGTGCTATCAAAATAGATGCAAACTACGAAGGGAATGCAGTATTCATAATCAACCCTTCTTCTATAAAAAATTATAATTGAAGCATTTAACAAGCAACCCGTTGGTCTCCAATATTCTCCAGTGAAATGCTCCTATTTAAATGACTAAGGCTTTTGATCCTATTTAAATACTTTCTTTTACTAATTGACATGAGACCAAGTATAAGCATTATATAAAGCACCTTTATGAACATTCTCAAAGTTAAGGCTTCACTGTAAATGTTGGGTTAAGTTCCCAAACTTGTTAAAAAGACATATAAGATCCCTCGAGTCATGTATATATGCTATGACAACGATTATGATGTTATGAGAATAAGTGTACCAATGAGCCAAGATTGGCTAAATGACAATGATTATGATGTTATGAGAATAAGTGTACCAATGAGCCAAGGTTGGCTAAGTTCTTGCTATGGGCTACTATTTGCATTTAATATTCATATCATGCAATACATTGCACGTTATGCATGGACTTCGAGCTATAATCGAATGTATGGGGCCTATTTTCCCAAATGATTATATACATATATATATGGTATAGATGGCCATAGGTTGGCAAATATGATGCCGGTTAGCTACCCGAAAGGACCACCATTACTAGCATTTGTTTGGGTATGTCATGCATTTGTATCTATATATATGTATTCACGACATGCGATACTCGAGCATACCATGCATATTTGATCACTAGGAGGTTGATTATTGGCATTAAGGTTACTTAAGTTTTGGCTACAAGTGATATTTCTATTACCCTTTTTACTACTGTTATCTATGGTTTCACATTCTGCCTTACATACCGGTACATGTTTATTTGTACTGACATCGCGTTCCCTAGGGACGCTGCATTTTATTTCGTGCATACAGGTTCAAATAGGGACTCTGATCAACCCCTCCACTAGTAGCCCAGTTCAGTTGTGAGTTGGTAAGCTCCACCTCATCTTGGAGCTTTCACAGGATGCTTATTTTTTGTTGTATAGTTCGGTGTCCCGACAACATTAGTGGTTCTTTTAGAGGCTATTGTGGACATGTTATTGTGTGTTGGTCCTTTTGTGCCTTTCAGTCTCCAGTCATAATATTGGCATGTATATATAGTGTGTGCTTGTACCTCTGTTGTGGCAGCCTTGCCGGCTAGTTAGTACTTTATCATTTCGGTTTACTTATCTTGATGTACATGATTTTCTGTTGACCAGGTCATGACCTAAACAGTCTCGGCTTAGTTATTTTTCTATATATTATGCTACTCGATTTTCTTCTAGTCCCTAGTTTAGTTAACTAGCACGTTTAGTGGCTTACTCGGCCAATAACAGTATCGGGTGTCAGTCGCACCTCCCCTCTCTTTGGGGTGTGACAAACATAGTATCAGAGCAGGTTATGTCCTAGGGAGTCCATGATGTGGTGTAGAGTAGAGTCTTGCTTATGGGTGTGTTGTGCACCACACTTATAATCGGGAGGCTATGAGGCATTTAGGATTGGTTACCTTTCTTTCTCTTAATAGATCGTGCTTTAGAGTTAAGTTATACGGACATATGAAATCTTAATCGTGCTTTGTGGTTTGTTTCATTTGTCAGGCTATCTATATTCAAGAGATGGCACAACGTGGGGTAGATATGGATCCGAGAGAAGGTACCCGTTGTTGTTTACCGGGTCAAGTAGATACACTCCCTGTTGAGGCACGCAGAGAGCCTCCAGTATCCATAGTACCAGATTCACCAACACCTGTTGAGGGCCAATGAGGTCTAGTATCCGCAATCCTACCAAAGACTAGGGAGCAGGGTATGAGAGAGGTTGTTTAGCTACTGACTAGGATGGTTTCTATTCATGAGAGACAACTAGAGGCGAGAGCAGACATCAAAAGGGATCAAACAGAAAGCTCAAAGGTATGAGAGTTTCTTCACTTGGCCCCTCCAATATTCACAGGGTCCAGTCCGACTGAGGATCCACAGGACTTTATAGACCATATGTATAGAGTGTTGAGGGTGATGCATGCCCTTATCACTGAGGCAGTGGAGTTGGCTTCTTTTCAACCACGTGATGTCGCCATCTTGTGGTACGAAGCATGGGAGAGATCCAGAGGGCTTGATGCTCTGCCAGCAGAGTGGGAGGACTTCTCTAAGGCATTTTTAGCCCATTACTTACCACGGGAGGTGCGGGAGGCTCGTCTTGACCAGTTTATCAGTTTGAGGCAGGAGGATATGAGTGTAAGGGAGTATAGCCTTAGGTTTAATTCTTTGTCTAGGTATGCACCAGATATTGTACGTACCATGAGTGCCATAGTTCATCGTTATGTGGATGGTTTGGGGGATCATTTGATCAGAGACTGCAGGATAACCTCTTTACAAGATGGTTAGATATTTCCTGTATTCAGGATTTTGCTCAAACTATAGATGATCTTTCTCGTCGAATTCGGGATACCCGTAGAAATAGGGAGAAAAATAAAAATAATCGTACTATGGGGTCTTATAGAGAGCCACAGGGTGATTTTAGGCCTCCTTTTCATCGATATCAACCTCTTTCAGTGGGTAGTTCCCCGTCTTAAATACAAGGCCAACGATTTGATCGTTATATTCAGTCAGGTCCGAGGTAGAGTTCACGCCAGCCTGAGAGCCGTTGACTGGAACACTTTGCACCAATGAGATAACCTACTCCTCCATGTGCAAAATACGGTAAGCTTCATAGTGGGCAGTGTAGAAAGGGTTTAGTTGCATGTTATCATTGTGGGCAGACAAGACATTATATTAGCCAGTGTTCGGGGTTAGGTAGAGGTACAACAACTCACCCTTCAAGATCCACTGCAACCTCTTCATCTTCATCCCAGTATGTGCTCCCTGACTAGATCCACAGCCTACTCAGGGTCATGGTAGGGGGAGAGGCAGAGGAGACAGTTCAGGTTCTACTAGTGGACATAATCGCTTTTATGCACTCACAGGCCGACAGGATTCAGAGGCATCTCCAGATGTGATCACAGGTATATTGATGGTACATTCTCATGCTATTTAGGCACTGATAGATCCTGGCTCTACATTTTTATATATTACTCCATTCATTGTTGGTAAGCTTGATATGAGACCTGAATTATTGCCGGGGTCAGTTAGGGTTTCTACGCCAATTGGTGACTCAATTATAGCTAGTCATGTCTATCAATGTTGTACAGTGTTAATTAACGAGCGTTTAACCTCTTCTAATTTAATTGAATCAATTATGCTAGATTTTGATGTTGTTATGGGTATGGATTATGTTTCACATCTTACATGTACTAGTTCAATGCATATGAAACATGATATGGCGGGGTCAAACAAGCACACATTTTTAAAAAGTGCTTGAATTGCAGATTAGAGGGCTATATGAACGTCTAACGCTCAAGATGACAGAGTGTATGTAAGTTTTAAGTCAAATTAGGGAGAACGAGGCCTTAAACAAAGTGAAGGAAGTGAGGTGCTTGTGAGACTTAGGAAGCTAACAGGTGAGTCACCTACGTGCTTAACTTAAATAGGCTAGGTAGATGGAGACGAGGCCCAACACTGAATTTATTCAAGTCCGATAAAGAATAAACCCTGAGGTAAGAATGTAATTTGGGATCATGGTTTAGCATCATAAAAGGACAACATTTTCAACCCAAGATGAATAGGAAAAGGGCCAAATTACATTCACAACCCAATTCACAAATAGGGCCCAAACTAAGTGGGTGTAAGGGAGAAATATTTGCAGCAAAGCCCATCCAATTAAAGCCCAATAAGGCCCAAGTGAAAAGGCCAAGTTGCTGCATCACCACCTTAATACAATAAGTCTTGAAATACAAAAGAAAGTCGGCCAAAATTGGCCCTTTAAAAGGGGCAAAAATCCAGCAACTTTTAGTCATTTTCTCAAAGCCAAAAATCAGATTTTCTTCAAAGTTTCTCCTTGCTTTCTCTTCATTTTTTAAAGCAGCCAAGACACACCTCTAGGGTTCTTGAAGAGCACCTGATCCTTGAGGTCTAAGGTAAGTAAAAACACCTATGGTTTGGTATGATTTTTCCATGAAAAACATGAAGAGTATGCTGGTTGTACTTGTGCAGGAATTTGGGACAACATGTGTTCCAAAGATTGTTGTCCACTTTTCTTGTTTATTAAGAGGCTTTTCTCTTTTTGGTTGGCTGGATTATGAAGTAATGTTTATGTTTTTAACAAGGTGTGGTTCTGTAGTGATGTAAGAAGGCTCCGCAAAAATGAGTTCTTATAAGATACCTTAATTTCGCTCTTAGTATGAATTTATGGACTGAATATTGGGAATTGTTGTCTCATGTTTTCCATATACTTGGTGACTATTTTAGGACTGTCTTTGTGTGTAAATATGTTCAGAATAGTTTGGTTGAGGTTGAAACGGATTTGGAATGATTGATGTCGAAATGTAGCGAAATGACGCAATGTTGCGTTGCCTACTTGCGTGTTGTGTAGAGTTGTTGTACTTTATGAGTTGTTGTAACACTGCCATGGGACTAAAAATAGCTGGATATGACATGTATATGGGAATGTGTATTAAAAATACGATTAGGAGTGGAAATGTTGAAAGAAAACTCCTTGGTTGCTAATTCCGAACTTGCTGCTCGGATATTATTTTTGGGTGAAATTGGACTACCAAGATGTGTCTGTTAGCTACTAACTCTAGTTTTATCACCTACTATATTGTAGATAAGTATTTGGAGGAAGAGGATACTACTCCGAGGTAATAACGACGTAGTACGACGAGGTATGTAAGGCTACTTGGTTTCCTATTACTTGGCATGAAATCTACGTTCTTCCTTGGTACATAAAGGCACTTACCGACTCTAACATAACTAATAACTGTGTCTCCACTCTTTACCACATTCATATGTTCTCATACATAGCCATTGTCAAATCTGTTTACATACTTGGGTACCAAAGATACATGAGTTCCTTTTTACCAAATAAAGTCCATCTGTTGTTTAATCTCCTACACGTTTCATTAGTTGTGTAACTCTCCTTATATTGTGGTATTATCTTGTGTAGTTGTTTATATGTCACATGTCATGTCTATCTATATTCCTACATCTCTAAATGTTATGACCACCAAAAGAATCATCTGGAAATAAAATAAAGATAACTCAAAGTTGCTTATTGATGGGTGGTATCCCAGGGGTGGAAGAATCACCTAGCATGGGGCGATCCCATATTACGGGGGGTACCCCAGGGGTGAAAGGAAAGCCTAGCATCCTGAAATCGATTTACCACTGATCAACTGGTTATTTACATGATATATTGTGCACAAATTATACAGTAAAGAAAGGTAAAGTAATAAAAAGACATAAAGTACATGATTCCACAGTATGACTAAAGGTGGTCTTATATCCTTACACACCAGTGTGTGATTTCATTTGAGTTCTTATTTCATATACAATATTTCCTGCCTTACATATTCAGTATATCATCTCGTACTGACGTCCCTTATGTGGGACCTGCATTCCATGCTGCAGGTATAAGAGCTACTTGATCTCCCCAGTAAGAGCACAGGATTTCCAGCTGCTATTACTGAGCTCTAGGTTGCTTCGGGGCTTGTGTATCTAGAGCTTGTAATTTGTATTGTATAGTTGGTCATGAGGCGGGGCCTATCCCGACCCATATGGATATTGTTCCTTACCTAGAGGCTTTGTAGACTATGTAAATTAAAGTGTGGTCAAGTAGCGTACTGTAGACATCGTGGCTCCAACAGCCTAGTCTTATGTATTTACTTTTGGCTTGTTAATATAATTTACCTTCTTTTGACAGCATGTTGAATATGGAAACCTCTTAAATGTTCATAGCAGGTGCATCTATATGTTGGTTCTCCCGAGCCTTGTCAGCAACGGGTGCCAGTCCGCCTTAATGGGACTTAGGGCGTGACAGATTGGTTGGCAGCTTGTTATGCTAATATTGACTATCAAGCGAAGCTAGTCCACTTCCATTTTCTAGGTGAGCCAATCATTCAATGGAAAGGCAATGTTGCCTCGCCCAAGGGTAAGTTTATTTCATACCTTAGGGCTCGGAAGCTGATCGCTAAAGGTTGTATATACCATTTAATTCAGGGATATTGATAAGGAGTCGATGATCCTTCAGTCAGTTCCTATTGTGAATGAATTCCCGATGGTATTCCCTGATGAGCTTCCAGGGATTCCCCCAAAAGGGAAATTGATTTTGCTATAGATTTGCTCCCGAACACGCAGCCTATATCCATTCCTCCCTACAGAATGGTTCCTGCAGAGCTAAGGGAATTAAAGGAACAACTGAAGGACTTACTTGGTAAAGGCTTTATTAGGCCAAGTACATATCCATGGGGTGCTCCAGTGCTTTTTGTTCGAAAGAAAGATGGCTCCTTACGGATGTGTATTGATTACAAACAACTAAACAAAGTCACTATCAAGAATAAGTATCCTCTTCCACGGATTAATGACTTATTCGACCAGTTGTAGAGTGCCAAATGCTTTTCAAAGATTGACTTGAGATCCGGGTACCACCAGTTGCGAGTCAGGGATGTTGATATTCCAAAGATAGCATTTAGGATGAGGTATGGACATTTTGAGTTCCTTGTCATGTCTTTTGGGCTTACAAATGCCTAGCAGCTTTTATCGACCTGATAAATCAAGTCTTTCAACCATTCTTGGATGAATTTGTGATCATGTTTATTGACGACATCTTGATATATTCATGGTCAGAAGCTAAGCATGCAGATCACTTGCAAACTATATTACAGACTCTTCAGGACAATAGGTTATATGCTAAATTCTCTAAATGTGAGTTTTGGTTAACTTCTGTAGCTTTTCTTGGCCATGTTATTATAGGCGATGGTATTAAGGTTAATGGCCAGAAGATTGAAGCAGTAATGGCCTGGCCGAGACCATTGAATCTAACTGAGGTCTGTAGTTTTTTAGGCTTGGCAGGATATTATCAGGAGGTTTGTTGAGGGATTCTCCTCTATCTCTGCACCATTAACGAGATTGACACATAAAGCAACTAAGTTTCAATGGACTGAATCATGTGAGCAGAGTTTTCAAGAGTTAAAGAAAAGGCTTACCACCGCACCTATGTTGGCTCTTCCGGAAGGAATCGAAGGCTACATTGTATATTGTGATGCCTTGAGAATTGGCCTAGGTTGTGTTCTTATACTGCATGGTAGAGTTATTTCATATGCTTCCAGACAACTGCGAAAGCATGAACAAAATTATCCTACCCATAATCTTGAGCTCACTGCGGTTGTATTTGCCCTAAAGATTTGGCGACATTATCTATACAGAGTTCATATTGATATTTTTACCGACCACCAGAGCCTTCAATATTTATTTAAGCAGAAGGAGTTGAACCTATGACAAAGGAGGTGGCTAGAATTACTAAAAGATTACGATGTTGACATTTTGTACCATCCCGATAAAGCTAATGTTATCGCTGATGCACTTAGCCGAAAGTCCACGGGAAGTCTAAGCCATGTTGAAGCTGATAAGGTTGAAATGACAAAAGACCTATGCTAGCTAGCTGTTTGCAGGTGCGATTGGTAGATACAGAGGATGGAGGTGTAATTGTTCAAAATACAGCGGAATCTTCCATTGTTAATGAAGTAAAAGAGCGATAGCGCGAGGATCCTGAGCTTAGGACACTGAGGGAGAGCATTTCACAACAACAACATCCTTCATTTGAGCTGACTGGAGAAGGAGTCCTTAGGTACCAAGGCCGCTTATGTGTGCTAGATATCAGAGGACTCTGTACTAGGATTCTTTCTGAGGCCCATTATTCTAGATATTCAACCCACCCTAGAGCAACAAAAATATATCGGGACCTTAGAAAAATCTATTGGTGGAATGGCATGAAAAAGGATATTGCAGAGATGGTAGCCCAATGTCCTAATTGTCACTAAGTTAAAATAGAAAATCATTGACTTGGAGGCCTAGCTCAGTATATTGAGCTTCTACTATGGAAATGGGACATGATAAATATGGATTTCATCACTAGTTTTCCTCGTACTCCATGTAGGTATGATTTTATCTGGGTAATCATTGATAGGTTGACAAAATCTGCTCATTTCTTTCCAGTAAGAACGACATATTCAGCGGAGGATTATGCTAAGCTTTATATTCAAGAGATTGTTCGCCTTCATGGAGTTCTATTATCTATTATATCTGATCGAGGGGCTCAATTGTAGCACATTTTTGGAAGTCTTTTCAGAAGGGTCGGGCACTCAGGTGAATCTCAGCACCTCTTTTCATCCACAAACTGATGGGCAAGCAAAGCGTACCATCCAGACCGTCGAGAATATGTTACGTGCTTGTATGCAGGACTTTGAAGGAAGATGGGATGATCATCTACCTCATATTGAGTTTGCTTATAATAATAGCTACCAAGCTAGTATTCAAATGACACCTTATGAAGCACTATACGGGCGAAGATGTAGGTCGCCGATCAGTTGGTTTTAGGTTGGGGAGGCAAAATTGCTAGGCCCTAATCTAGTTCAGCAAGCGGACAAAGTGAGACTTATTAGAGACCGATTGCAAACAACCCAGAGTCGGCATAAGTCTTATACAGATGTTCGACGACGAGACTTAGAATTTGATGTAGAAGATTGGGTCTTCTTGAAGGTATCACCCATGAAGGGAATCATGCGGTTTGGAAAGACAGGAAAGCTCAGTCCTAGATATGTTGGACCATATAAGATTATTCGAAAGATTGGCAAGGCTGCATACGAGCTTGATTTGCCTTCAAAATTGGGGGCAGTCCATTCGGTGTTTCATGTATGGATGTTGCGGAAGTGCATTGGAGATCCTTCGCGTATTACCCACATTGAAGATATCCACATTGATGAAGACTTGTCTTATGATGAGGTGCTAGTGGCTATTTTAGACCGACAAGTGAGGAAGCTTCAGAATAAAGAAGTGGCCTCCGTGAAAGTATTGTAGCGGAACAACAATATTGAGGAAATGACTTGGAAGCAGAAGAGGAAATGAAGAAGAAGCACCCCCAGCTATTTACAAATTAAGGTGAGTCATATTTCAAAAGTTGGCAGTCATCTCTCTACAGTAACTTAAATTTTAAATGAGTTGGGAGTATACTTTATATGGATCATTTGGAGATAGCTATACAAAACATATAATTAGAATTTTTTTTCAAAGTTGATTTATGGATTGGAGGAATAAAAGGTATATCCTCAAAAGTCACATTTCAAGAGTTAGTAGTGCAACCAAGACACTGTCTAGATACATTTGCAGATGAATGTTCTTAAGAGGGGGAGACTGTGAAACCCCGTGTTCCTCATCTTCCATATATATAGGGTGGCGTGTCATATAAGACATATATGACTTTGGATAGAACCTAAGGATAGTGAGGTTGCCAATAAGTGGTAACGTCAAGGACCTAAAGTTTTAAGCCAAAGGAATACCCTAAATGCACATTCTGGATTAAAGAAATGACCCGAGCGACGCCTTGCCTTTTTCAGAAGGTTTAAATTAGGTTTCACTTTTTGCATGGAACTAGAAGTTTATAATTTGCTAATACTGGATTTTTTCAAAGTCATTTTAATAGCACAAAGGTCATACATTAAGTTTTGGAATCAAGAAAGTTGCAAATAAAGGTTGGCCAAGGTTAGCGTAAGTTTCTTTAAATAATCCTTCTTAAATTTGGGTCATATGTAAGGAGTTAGAAGGTCCATGACCTATCAAATTGAAGATCTATGAGTCTAGTTTGCAATGTACAAAACCGTGTATCAAACCGACCTCAGAATAACAAGCTATGACAGTTTTACCGAGACTGCCCCAGCAGGAAACTGGGTCATGGGTCGGGTCAGGTCGACCCACCTTAATGTCAGCTAATTTGAGCTTTTTAAAGCTCAAATCAGTGCCATTTCGTCCCCAAATAGATTACAAACTGAAGGAAAAGTTCCCTCAAGGTGCCAAAGGGATTAGAGTAAGTTTTTTGCATTTTTACCATTAAAATTTGTCCGTGTGCCTAGAAATGCATGCCTTACGCTTGGAACTGTTTTTCCCTTGTATTAGCTGTGTTTGGGGCTATTTTTGGGCTGTAAAAAAAGGTATTCTTGCTGGTATTATTGATTTACAGCTGGTGTATTCAGGTAATAATTTTGGGGCTCTTTACAGTAACTTTTACAAAGTTTTACAGACATTTCCTCACGTAAATGCTCCTTGCCGAATCTGGTCATTAATGCTAAATTTTTTACTGTTTATTGGTGTCTTTAAGCTGCGTATATATAGTCATTACAAAGCTTAGGACGTAAGGAACAACTTTTGTGAAGAAACATTTTGCAATTGGACATTCGTGGGAGAGGTATATTAAGGCTAAACTCCATCCCTCCATTTAGCACGAAATCCGGGAAGTTTCCCAAAACGTCAAATGCGATATCTTACTATTTTGTTGCTAGAAAGACCTTTTGTGAAAGGCATTGGGATTGTAGCTGAGTTATTTTCATGACAACATTAGGTTGAAATTCCATTCGTCCGCTTAAACTGGACATTCAATATCTATATATTATTTTGTCTATTTTCCTGGCTACCTATTCATATGTTTGAGGTGTTTCTCTTTTTAGTTTAGTGCTATCAAAATGAATGTAGACTACGAAGGGAATGTAGTATTCATAATCAGCCCTTCTTCCATACAAAAATATAATTGCCGCATTTAACAAGTAACATGTTGCTTTCCAATATTCTCCATTGAAATGCTCCTATTTAAATCACTAAGGCACTTGATCCTATTTAAATACTTTCCTTTATTAATTGACATGGGACCAAGTATAAGCATTATGTAAAGCACCTTTATGAACATTCTCAAAGTTAAGGCTTTACTCTAAATGTTGGATTAAGTTCCCAAACTTGTTAAAAAGACATATAAGATCCCTCGAGTCATGTGTATATGCTATGACAACGATTATGATGTTATGAGAATAAGTGTATTAATAAGCCAAGATTGACTAAATGACAATGATTATGACGTTATGAGAGTAAGTGTACCAATAAGCCAAAGTTGGCTAAGCTCTTGCTATGGCCTACTATGTGCATTTAATATTCATATGATACATTGTACGTTATGAATAAACTTCGAGCTATAATCGAAGGTATGAGGCCTATTTGCCCAAATGATTATATATATGTATATGGTACAGATGGTCACAGGTTGGCAAATATGATGCCAGTTAGCTACCGGAAAGGACCACCATTGCTAGCATTTGGTTGGGTATGTCATGCATTTGCATCTATATATATGTATTCATGACATGCGATACTCAAGCATACCATGCATATTTGATCACTAGGAGGTTGATTATTATAGGCCATTAAGGTTACTTAAGTTTTGGCTACAGGTGACATTTCTATTACCTTTTTTACTACTGTTATCTATGGTTTCACATGTTTACTTGTACTGACGTCTCGTTGCCTGGGGACGCTGCATTTTATTTCGTGCGTGCAAGTTCAGGTAGGGACTCTGATCGACCCCTCCACTAGTAGCCTAGTTCAGCTGTGAGTTGGTAAGCTCCTCCTCTTCCTAGAGCTTTCACAGGATGCTTACTTTTTGTTGTACAATTAGGTGTCCCAACAGTATTAGTGGTTCTTTTAGAGGTTATTGTGGACATGTTGTTGTGGGTTGGTCCTTTTGTGCCTTTCAGTCTCCAGTCATAATATTGGCATTTATATATAGTGTGTACCTGTACCTCTGTTGTGGCAGCCTTGTTGGCTAGCTAGTACTTTATCGTTTTAGTTTACTTATCTTGATATACATGATTTGCTATTAACCAGGTCATGACCTAAACAGTCCCGGCTTAGTTTTTTCTAAACATTATGCTGCCTGATTTTCTTCTGGTCCCTAGTTTAGTTAACTAGCATGTTTAGTGGCTTACTTAGCCAATAACAGTATCGGGTGCCAGTCGCGCCTCCCCTCTCTTTGGGGTGTGACACATATATCAGTACAAGAGTCTACTAGATGTCTCACAATGCCTCTAGTCATTGAATAGGACGGGGGTCAAGACATGTCCCGGGCTCACCCTCAAAGTAAATAGCATTAATGAAGTCATATAAGGTAGATAGATGGTGGCTTGTCCTTAGAAGATGGGACTCACCACAACAACTTCTCAACTCCGAACTAGCCGTCAAACGATAGATGATACAGTCTCTGATGCCTATATGGTTAGATCATGTAGGAAAAAGTATGCGTTAGTATGTTTGAATATACTATGTATGCGGGAATGCTTTGCATATGACTTAACGAACCTGCACTCAAAGTTAGATGACAAGGGCACACATATAGAAAGAAGTATAACAAAGAAGAGTGATATACGATATGCCATGAAATCCATGATGCATGAAATGCTATAATACTTCAACATAGATGGGATGTGACCATAACGAACATCTCAAACTCATGTGAGCTATGACATGAATTCTCCCGATGTAGACCTCCCATCGGGTGAGAGAAGATTATTTGCCAAGGTAATCTAACCACACCTTACGACTCGGCCATTTCAGTGTGATGGCCTCCTTCCTTATGATCCAGTCATTTCAGAAGGATTTTCATATCATATCATATCAAATGTGTAACCATCCCTTACAACCCAGTCATTTCGATAATGGCTACCATATACATATGCTGGCACATAGTTCAAAAGAGAGGAATAGGACTCTTAGGGATAGCCTTGACGCCTCCAATCCTATTCGGTGCTAAGTCATCATCCCACAAGAATACTTATATACATGCTTTCAAATGAGGCACAAGTCATTTCAAATTATTTCAATGCACATTTGGGTTTAAAAGTCAAACATTCTTCATAATCATTCATACTTAGGCTAAAAAGCCAAATCATAATTTAATCCATACTTTTCATGCATAGGAATAGCTCATTCACTTATAACAATATGGTGTAAATACCAAATATGCTCAAAGAGCCAATATCAATAGACATTTATGTGATCACATTCTTGTCATAATCACACTTTTATCAAAATTATATTCATAAACATATGTGGGTTTAACCCACCGAATCATTTTTATCAAAATCATGAATGCGTATGTCATGAATGATACGTGAAAAGCAATTGGCAATAGAGATTCAATCTTAAGTCAACATTTCAATGTGAAATTCAAGTAAATCTACAAGTAAAATCCACATTCAAATAACAATTTAGATTACCCATGCTTAAATTAACTTTTAAAGGGGACATGCATATCCAAATCTTTATATCGTTAATGCAATTCAACATATTAGGACTTATATCACTTTAAAAAAATAATTAAACATAGTCCATATCTCAATTGAATCAAATACATAATAATCTTAAAAACCCATAATTAAAGTAAGTTCAATTTCATAAAATCAAGTGTAAAAGAGTTTGGGGTCTTCATGTTTGAAAGGGACCATGAATCAATCCTACATACCTTAGTTTACCATGAAGAAACAAGAAGAATTTGATGAACAAGAGAGCTTTTCCTCCCTAAGCTAAGCTTCACTAGAGTTCTTGAGAAAAGCTCTTAAGAGGGAGCTTGAATAAATTCTAAGTGTTGAATGAACTTGAATGAGAGAAGAGGAGCACAGGTCATTAGAAAGTCACAAAAGACCCTTAGAAGTAGCCAAAATACAAGAATGCCATCAATGAAATGGAGGTTAAAAGGCACACGGACTGTACGCCCTTCTGTGAAGCACACTTAGGAAAATTCTCACTGATTAAGTTTTGAGACAGTGATTTCATACTTAGAAAATTTTCACGCCAACACCTATACGGAGGCCCGTACGGACCATAAATGGGTAAATGGTCCATGAGATGTTCATGTGTGACAAGCCTTAGCCAAAATGTGGTTTTCAAGGCCAAGGTTACACCACACAAGCCATTACACGGTCCATGAATTGCCACATGGACCGTGTGGGGTTCATGTGGTGTGAAACTTAGTCTTGAACTCCAAAGTTAAGGCCAACACTCTACACACAAGGCCAAGGGTCACCTCAAGGTCCCTCCACACGTCCCGTGGTGAGTCACACGACCTGTGGAGCTGTGCATAAGGTGTCACTTTGGTCAAAAACTTTCTGGAACCAGATTCTAAGCACCATTAAAGTCATATAAAGTCTGGGTCCTTATATCATCTCCCCCTTGGGAACATTCGTCCTTGAATGTGCTAGAACAAGGCTTAAAAGGCCTGACTTAAACATGAGGCATCCAAGCACAAGACACCATGCATATTTTCTTACTTGAAAATCATAAGGTCATTAAAGCTCATATCAAAACATCTTTAATCATTCAAAACATTTTAAAATCATTTTCATGCACATATATGCATGTCATGTCATGAAACACAAGAATGAATGAATTTGGACCACTTGGAATATGAAGAACCTAATAGCTTAGGCTTGAGTAGATTGGAAAAGATGGGGATATCGCTTCATCGTGTCCAACCCCGCCTCCCATGTAGCACTCTCCACATGTTGATTTCTCCAAAGCACCTTAATCAAAGCCACATCCTTATTGTGAAGCCGCTTCCCTTGCCTATCCAAGATCTCAATTGGAACTTCCTCCTAAGATAAGTTCTCCTCAACCTAAACACCTTCCAAAGACACAATTGTACTAGGATCACAAATCAATTTCATCAACATAGACACATGGAAAACCGGGCAAATAGAACTCAAATTCGGAGGCAAATACAATCTATAAGTCACATTCTCAATCCGCTCAACAATCTCATAAGGATCTATATACCAGGGACTCAACTTGCCCTTCTTACCAAATGCATTACACCCTTTATAGCTGAGACCTTCACATACACCCAATCACCCGTAAGAAATTCAAGATCCCTCTTCCTAACATCTGAATAAGCTTTTGGAGACTTTGAGCCATTTTCAACCTTTCCCTAATAAACTTCACCTTCTTCATAGCTTCTAACACAAAATCCATGCCAATCAAGGCCATCTCTCCCAACTTAAACCACCTCACCAGAGATCCACATCTCCTACCATACAAAGCTTCAAACAGTGCCATACTAATGCTAGCATGAAAGCTATTGTTATAAGCAAACTCAATAAGTGGTGGATGATCATCTGAATAACCCTTAAATTCCAACATACAAGCCCTCAACATGTACTCCAAAGTTTGAATCGTCCTCTTAGCTTCTCCATTAATTCGAGGATGAAAAATGGTACTTAACTTCACCTTAGTACCAAGTCCTCTTTGAAATGACCTCCAAAAGTGGGAAGTAAATTGGGTGCCATGATCCAATATGATAGACCTAGGCATACCTTGCAACCTCACCAACTCTTGGATAGACAACCTTGCATAATCTTCGGCACTAAAGGTAGTCTTGATCGGTAGGAAATGAGTTGATTTAGTCATGTGATCAACAGTAACCCAAATTGAATCAAATTACCTTCGTACACATCTTCTCACTTCTAAGTAGGAATCTCAATATCTTGAGCCCAACCTCCGGGCCTTTGGTGCTCTACCTTCACCTGTTGACAATTAGGACATTTAGATACAAAGTTGGCTATCTCTCTTCGTACCATGCCACCAATACACTTCCCCTCAAATCTTGATGTATTTTGGTAGATCCCAAATGAATAGAATAATGAGAGTTATGGGCTTCACTCATGATCAGTTTTCTAAGATCATCAACATTCGAAACACACAATCGATCTTGATACCAAAGCACACCATCTCCCCCTTGGAAGAAAACCTCTATCTTCCTTTTGGAAACCAACTTCTTTAACTCAACCACTAATGGGTCTAAATCTTGCTTATCTTTGACGTCAACAACCACAAAAGATTCGACCCCGTTGAATACTACTATAATTAGAGTCGATCAACCTAACACCCGATCTAGCCAAACAATGAACATCTTTTGCCAACTCTTTCTTCCTTTCATCAACATGAGCTACACTTCCCATATATAGTCTACTAAGAGCATCAACTACAACATCTGCCTTGTTAGGATGATATTGAACACTCATGTCGTAGTCCTTAAAGAGTTCTAACAACCTCCTTTGCCTCAAGTTAAGATCTCTTTGGGTGAACATATATTGCAAACTCTTGTGATTGGTGAAAACATCAACATGAACTTCATACAAATAATGCCTCCAAATCTTCAAAGCAAACACCATCACAGCTAGCTTAAGATCATGACTCAGGTAATTATGCTCATGCACCTTCAATTGCCTTGATACATAAGGCTATCACCTTACCATGTTGCATAAGTACACAACCCAACCCAATCTGAGAAGCATTATAATACACCAAAAACCCACCTAAGCCATCCGATAGAGTCGAAACAAGAGCCAATGTAAGCTGATCTTTCAAAGTCTGAAAACTCTTCTCACATTCATCCGACCATACAAACTTGGCCTTCTTTTGAGTCAACTTGGTCAATGGAGATGCAATAGATGATTATCCTTCAACAAATCTCCTATAATAACCAGCCAATGCAAGAAAACTTTGAATATATGAAGGAGTCAATGGTCTATGCCAATTCTTCACGGCCTCAGTCTTCTTCGGGTCAACCTTAATACCATTACTGGATACCACATGACCAAGAAAGGCTACCTCACCCAACCAAAACTCACATTTGCTGAACTTGGCATACAATTCCTTCTTCCTCAAAGTCTAAAGAACCAACCTCAAATAATCCATATGCTCTCGCTTACTTTGGGAATAAATAAGGATATCATCGATGAATACAACCATAACACTATCAAGAAATGGCTTGAACACCTGATTCATAAGATCCATAAACACAGTCAGAACATTAGTCAAACCAAATGACATCACCACAAATTCAAAGTGCCCATATCTAGTTCGAAAAACTGTTTTGGGAATGTCACACTCCCTAATCTTCAATTGATGATAGCCAGAATGGAGGTCAATCTTTAAGAAATAGGTGACCCCTTGAAGTTGGTCAAACAAGTTGTCGGTCCCTGGCAATAGATACTTATTCTTGATGGTTACGTTATTCAATTGCCTATAATCAATGCACACCCAAAGGGATCTATCTTTCTTTCTCACAAATAATCTCGGAGCACCTCATGGCAATATACTTGGCCTAATAAAGCCTTTCTCAAACAAGTCTTTCAATTGATCCTTCAACTCTTTCAACTCAGTCGGTGCCATACAATAAGGAGGAATAGATATAGGTTGAGTGTCCGAGAGAAGATCTATGCTAAAGTCTACTTCTCTTTCAGGAGGAATACTAGGCAAATCTTCAGGAAACACATCCGGGAACTCATTCACTATCGAAACTGATTCAAGAGTAGGTGACTCAGATTCCATATCTTTAACCCTTACAATATGATAAATACACCTCTTTGAAAACATCTTTCGAGCCTTAAGGTAGGAAATAAATCAGCCTTTAATAGCAGAGTTATTACCGTTCCATTCAAGAATAGGTTTATCTAGAAATTGGAACTTGACCTTTTGATATAGGCATATGAAGCATGCAACCAATCCATCCTGATAATAACATCAAAATCAAACATCTCAAGTTCCATACGATCACATGGAAGGACTTTATGCAAAACAAAGACTAAACAAATGTCACTCCCAAACCATTAAGGTGGACTGGCACCCGTTACCGACAAGGCTCGGAAGAACCAACATATAACCATACACTCTCTATAAACATTACAAGGGGTTTCCACATTCAACATACTTTCGAGAAAGTAGACAGTAAAAACAAGCCAAAAAGAAACGCGTATGAGTGCGCCGTTGGGACCACTATGTCTAAAGTACGATACATGACCCCACTTTTCTTTACATAGTCTACAAAGCTTCTAGATAAAGAACAACATTTATAAGGACCGGGACAGACCCCGTCTCATGACCAACTATACAATGCAAAAATATAAGCTCTAGACGCACAAAGCCCCGAAGCAACCTGGAGCTCAGTAACAGCTGCTGGATTTTCAGTACTCCTACTGAGAAAACTTACTAGCTCCTGTACCTGCAGCATGAAATGCAGGTCCCTCGTAAGGGACGTCAGTACGAGATAATGTACTGAATATGTAGGACAATAGTATATGTAAAGTAGGAACTAAAGTGAAATCAAGTAGCAAGATATAAATGCACAACACATAGTAAAAGACCACCTTTATTATGCTTGTGGAGTTATGTACATCACATTCTTTTCTTTACTCGTCAGTACTTTATAATTTCCTTTTAGGCATGTATTACGAATGACCAGCTGATCGGTGGTAAAAGAGGATGACCCATGCTAGGCATTTTAACCCCTGGGATGCTGTCCTCATAGCTATACAAATCGGGATCGACCCATGCTAGGCTTTTGCCCCTGGGCTGCCACCCTCATGAACCAAGTGAGATCGACCCATGCTAGGCTTTTGCCCCTGGGCTGCCACCCACACATTATGAACATTGCTTTAAGTTATCATTTAATACTTTGAGATTTTTACTTTGGTGGTCACGATGATTTTCAAGCTTCGGAACTATGTACCAGTAACATACAATAGGATAATAGTCTCTTAAGGCAGCACAATATAGGAAACAAGTGTGATATTGACATACTGCTTAGGAGTTTTAATGATAAAATTGGCTTCATGGATGGGAGTGGACTCTCATGCTAGTGCTTGGGAGAGTAAGCTACAGATTTATTAATGAACAACACTGCCATGGAATAGCTCTTAGGAAGCTCAGTAGTTGATAGTGACACGAGTATTGTATTTCATGCCAAAGAATATGGAATAGAATAGCCTTACATACCTTGTCGTGCCACCTCGTTATCACTGCAATGTAATCTCCCCTATTTCGAGTATTTATCTACAATTGAGTAGGTAATGAAACTAGTATTAGTAGTGAATAAACACATGTAGGCAGTTCACTCACACTCACGAGTTATACCCAGGCAACAAGCCCGTAACTACCAACCTAAGGGTGTTCCTTCAACTTCTTCTCCGCTAATTGCATTCATGGTCACACCTCTTACCATCATATTCACAAAACAACCTCTAAATATTATCATGAAGTAGGAGCAATGTGAACTTATGGCATCCAATTATCTTTCTCATGAGTTTCTACTAACATTCCACTTTAAATTCCAAAAAGGAGCTCCCAATTAAAGTAATAGGGGACTCCCCTCCATGGCTGTCCCAACAAGCATAAACCACCAGCAAACCTTCCCACAAGATTACCTCATATAAAAAGGACCTCTCCAAACTCATTGACACATAAACAATCCCCTAACTAACTCAAGCACTAGAGAGGGAGAAAAGTGCAGCAACTTAGTGCAGCAACTTACCTTACTTGTGAGGGATTCTTTCTGTCTTAGCTCATATTTTTCAAAGGCTAAACTCTCCTTCAATCCTAGCTTGAGATGGGGATAATATTCAAGAACCCTAAGCCTTTTTTATGGCTGTTATGTGAAAATAGAAGGGGAAGAAAGAGAACCTTAAAAATCAGATTTTTCCTCAAGTGTAAAATGGCTAACAAGAACTGCTTACATTCCCTTATAAAGGGACCAGCTTAGGCCGACTTAATTTTAGGCCACATTTTACCAAGTAGGTGATGCACCTACTTGGCCTCTTAAGTTGGGCCTTTATGGGTCTCTACTTATTGGGCCTTGGTTGTCCGTTCTTTCCTTTTTTTTACTTCATTTGTGTTGGGCCAGAAATTTTAAGTAAATGGTTAGTGACCTTGGGCCCTATAATATGGCCAAACAAGTCTTAGTAGGTGGTACACCTACTTATCCCTTTGGGCTGGTCAAAAAGTCTAAATAGGTGATGCACCTACTTGCCTCATTAAGTCAAGAAAGCAACTTGTTGTCTTACCTCTTTTCTAAATCATAATCCCATATATTGCATCTTAATATTCAACTTTAGACTTTTAGCTCAAATAACACCTTATCGTCTCAGATTTAAATGCTTTCGTCGAGTTCATCTTGGATTCACACCCGCTAAAACATGTGGGATATCACAACAACTCTCGATCCAATTCAAATTATTACCACCCTTATAAAAAATGTAGTCCCTTACTTGTACCATAAGCCTACGCCAAGTGTCATATAAGTGGGATTAACACGTAGAAAATATGGAGTGTTACATCCTCCCCCCTTAGGAACATTCGTCCTCAAATGATAGTATAGTTAGTTGGCCCAAACAAGTTCAAGCTAAGCTACATACTACTATTAATCATGTGATACATACAGACACATACTTACTTGTCAATGCCTCAACTCCGACCCCTTTTTCCTCCTCCTTCTCGGTGGACTTAAAGAGATGGGGGTACTTGGATTTCATTGCTTCTTCCGCTTCCCAGGTAACCTCTTCTACTTGCTTGTTCCTCCATAGTACTTTCACGGAAGCTACATCCTTATTCCTTAACTTCTTAATTTGTGGATCCAGAATAGCAATGGGTACTTCCTCATAAGTGAGATCTTCTGTAACATGTACATCTTCGATTGGAGTGATACGGGAGGGGTCACCTATGCATTTTCGAAGCATTGAAACATGAAACACCGGATGAACCGCGGAGAGCTCCTGAGGTAGCTCTAGTTCATATGCAAGTTGACCAACTCTTCTAGCAATCTTATATGGTCCTATGTAGCGTGGACTTAGCTTTCCCTTTTTGCCAAACCTCATTACCCCTTTCATTGGAGACACCTTCAAGAACACCCAATCTCCTATGGAGAATTCTAGTCCTCTCCTTCTAATTTCTGCATATGATTTCTATCGACTTTGAGCTGCCGCTAGTCGTTATTGTATTATCTTAACTTTCTCCATAGCTTGATGAACGAGATCTGGTCCAAATAAGGCAGTTTCACCTACTTCAAACCAGCCGATTGGTGATCTACACTTTCTTCCATACAAGGCTTTGTAAGGTGCCATTTTGATACTCGAGTGGTAGCTATTGTTGTAAGCAAATTCAATAAGTGGCAAATGATCATCCCAGCTACCCTTGAAGTCCAATACGCTAGCCCGAAGCATATCCTCAAGCGTTTGGATTGTGCGTTCTTCTTGACCATCTGATTGAGGGTGAAAGGTTGTACTTAAATTCACTTGCGTCCCCAAACTTCTCTGAAATGACTTCCAAAAATTTGTAGTGAATTAAGCTCCCCTATCATATATAATAGAGATTGGCACTCCGTGCAACTGAACTATCTCTTTAATGTACAATCTTGCATACTCTTCGACTGTATACGTAGTTTTGACCGGCAGGAAATGTGCTGATTTAGTGAGCCTATCAACAACTACCCAAATGGAGTCGAACTTCCGAAATGAGTGAGGTAACCCAGTAACAAAATCCATGTTGACCATGTCCCACTTCCAAATAGGAAGTTCTATATACTACAGGAGGCTTTTGGTGCTCTACCTTGACTTGTTGACAATTTGGACATTGAGCCATGAATTTTGCAATATCCTTCTTCATTTTCCCCTACCAATATACTTCTTTCAAGTCATGATACATTTTGGTTGAGCCCGAATGCACTGAATATCTTGAATGATGTGCTTCCGTCATAATTCTTCTTTTTAGCCCATCTACATCAGGTACGCACAATCTGTTTTGACATCGAAGTATTCCTTCTTGCGTGAGTTCTAATGCCTTTGTCATACCTTGTTGTACATTCTCCTTAAGCCGTAATAGAATGGGATCTGTGTACTGTTTCTCTTTCACCTCCGTCATCAACGATGATTCCGCTGCATTTTGCACAATAACTGCTTCATCTGGAGATTCAAGAAGGCGAACCCCCATGCTAGCTAATTGTCGTAGATCCTTGCTTACCTCTTGTCTTATTGCAGACTTCCCAAAAGTGCTTGCCATTGTTTTGCGGCTTAAAGCATCTGCTACTAGATTTGCCCTTTCGGGGTGATACAAAATATCGATGTCATAATCTTTTAATAGCTCAAGCCGTCTACGCTGCCTTAGGTTCAAGTCCTTTTGCTTAAAGATGTATTGCAGGCTCTTGTGATCGGTAAATACGTCAACATGAACTCCATATAAATAATGGCGCCATACCTTCAAAGCAAATATAACTGCTGCTAACTCCAAATCATGGGTTGGATAGTTTTTCTCATGTGGACGTAATTGCCTCGAGATATAGGCTATTACTTTACCATGTTGCATCAAAACACATCCTAGGCCCACTCCCGAAGCATCACAATATCATAACCTTCTGTTCCTTCAGGAAGTATCAATACAGGTGCGGTCGTCAATTTATCTTTCAGCTTCTGGAAGCTTCTTTCACATGCATCGCTCCACTGAAAATTAGCTGCCTTATGTGTTAGCTTTGTTAATGGTGCAGAAATAGAAGAAAATCCTTCAACAAACCTTCTATAATAACCTGCCAGCCCAAGAAAGCTACGAACCTCCGTTGGTGTTGTAGGTCTTGGCAAGTTCTTCACAGCTTCTATCTTATGGGCATCAACCCTTATTCCTTCATCAGATACAATGTGCCCCAAGAATGCCACAGATCTTAACCAAAAATCGCACTTAGAAAACTTTGCATATAACTTACGATCACGAAGAACTTGTAATACTTGTCGCAGGTGATTACCATGATCTCCTTCTAATCTCGAATACACCAAAATGTCATCTATGAATACTATCACGAACACATCCAAAAATGGCTTAAACACCCTATTCATCAAATCCATAAAAACAGCGGGGGCATTTGTTAGGCCAAATTACATGACTAAGAACTCGAAATGACCGTACCGTGTTCGAAAAGCTGTCTTGGGTATGTCTTGATTTTTGACTCTCACTTGGTGATAACCCGACCTCAAGTCAATCTTTGAGAAATACTTAGCACCTTGTAACTGATCAAATAAATCATCAATCCTAGGGAGGAGATATTTATTCTTTATCGTCACCTTATTTAACTGTCGGTAGTCAATGCACATCCTCAGCGAACCATCCTTCTTGCGTACAAATAAAACTGATGCTCCCCAAGGGGACATACTAGGCCTTATAAATCCCTTTACTAGCAAATCTTTTAACTGTTCCTTTAACTCCCGTAATTTTGCCGGGGCCATTCGATATGGGGGAATGGATATAGGTTGTGTATCTGGAAGCACATCAATACCAAAATCTCTTCAGGAAAAACATCAGGAAATTCATTTACCACCATAATAGATTGAAGGGTTGGGGGATCTGCATCTGTATCTCTTACCCTGATGAGATGGCATATCTAGCCTTTGGACACCATCTTCCTTGCCTTAAAATAGGAAATAAACCTACCTCTTGGCACCCCAATATTACCTTTCCATTCAAGGACTGCTTCATTTGGAAAATGGAACGGCACCATCTTAGTTCGGCAATCCACCATGGCATAACAAGAAGCCAACCAATTCATACCCATTATAACATCAAATCTATCATTTCTAGCTCGACAAGGTCAGCCAATGTGTCACGATCACAAATAGTTATTATGCAATTACGATAGACCCTCCTAGCTATAATAGACTCACCGATTGGTGTAGACACTTCAAATGGTTTAGTCAATAATTCTGGTACCTTTTTGAACTTATCGGCAATTAATGGAGTAACATACGATAGAGTAGACCCTGGATCAATTAATGCATATACAATATGCGAAAAGATGGACAATGTACCTGTAACCACGTCAAGGGAAGCCTCTAAATTTTGTCGATCTCCTAGAGCATACGTGCGATTTCGAGTTCCACTAGAACTAGCTGCTCCTCTAACACCCCACCACGACCTGAAGACAATTGCGGACCCCTACCTAATAAAGGCACTGTCGATGATGATGCAGCAACTGACCCAGTATGTTGGGCCATACCACCCGTATCCCTTTGAGGGCAATTTCTCATCATATGACCCGGTGTACCATACAAAAAACAAACATCCATCACAAACCGACACACACCTAGATGAGTCCTCTTGCATTGCTTACAAGGCTGTCGAGGAGGTCTTGATTGGCTCATACCCCCTTTCTCTTGGTGCTCTACTGTTCGTGAACCTTGGATTTCACCTTGTTGCCCAAACTGATTTCCCCTAGACCCCTGATTTCGGGGTGGAGCACTAGCTGTAGAATAGGAGAATGATGGCCCAGGTGATCTATTGGAAAATCGTGGCCTGAACTCACCTTGGGATGGTGTAAACTGCCCCGTCGATCTAGCCCTCTTGGACTGCGCTCTTTCCGACTCTTGTATCCTCCTCCTTTGTCATTGATCTTCCAACTTTTGTGCAAAAGCTTGCATCCTTGCTATATCCATGTCTTTTTTCAAGGAAGCAATGGTACAATCTCTAACCAGATATGAATCTAATCAGTCCACATATCGATGAACTCGATCCTCCGCAGTAGCGACCATGTTAGGAGCACACCTGGCCAAGGAGTTAAACTGGAGACTATATTCCCTCACGCTCATACCCTTTTGGTGGAGATTTAAGAATTGGTCTGCACGAGCCTCTCGAATCTCCAATGGCAAATATGGTCAAGAAATGCCTTTTTGAACTCTTTCCAACCAATTGGAGGTACATCTATACCCCTGGATTGCTTCCAGGCTTCGTACCACAACACAGCTACACCTTTCAATCTATATGTTGCTAGCTCAACAGCTTCTATGCCACTAACATGCATAACATCCAAGGTCCGTTGGATCTGGTCAACAAAGTCTTGTGGATCTTCTTTTGGATCTGACCCAGTGAATGAAGGAGGATCCAAATTAAGGAAGTCGCGTATCCGTGTGCTAGCTGCTCTATCTGCACCACCAGTACCTGCAATTGGACCATCTTGCCTTTGCCCTTGACCAACAACTATATGAGCCAATAATTGGACCATATTCCTCAAATCTTTTTAAGTAGCATTAATAGGAGGCTCTTGAGGTGCTGCTGCCCTCCTTAGCTCCTCTGGTGGTAGAGGAGTCGGGGAACTCTGTGATAAGGACTCATCCGGAACCTCACTTTGGTTAGGCCTAGCTTGTGATTGACTCATCCTGTCTCCAACATATCTGCATACCAGTACTTCTTCTCCTCGTGACAGGCATCCTTTGCTATATATAAACACAAACCATTTAGGGGTTAGATATAATCCACCTATTATAATGGCTCTATGGCACGATCTAGAGAATGAAAAGAATGTGACAACTCCTAAATGTCCTGTAGCCTCAAGTTTATAAATGTGGTGCACAACACATCCATAAAAAAGGCTCAACATGGACACGACTTTGTAGACTCCCTAGGATGACCCACTCTGATACCACTTTTGTCACACCCAAAGTCCCATTAAGGCGGACTGGCACCCGTTACCGACAAGGCTCGGGAGAACCAACATATAACCATACACTGTCTATAAACATTACAAGGGGTTTCCACATTCAACATACTTTCGAGAAAGTAGACATTAGCAATAAGCCAAAAGGAAACGCGTATGACTGGGCCGTTGGAGCCACTATGTCTAAAGTACGATACATGACCACACTTTTCTTTACATAGTCTACAAAGCCTCTAGATAAAGAACAACATCTATAAGGACCGGGACAGACCCCGCCTCATAACCAACTATACAATGCAAAAATATAAGCTCTAGACGCACAAAGCCCCGAAGCAACCTGGAGCTCAGTAACAGCTGCTGGATATTCTGTACTCCTACTGAGAAGACTTACCAGTTCCTGTACCTACAGCATGAAATGCAGGTTCCCCGTAAGGGACGTCAGTACGAGATAATGTACTGAATATGTAAGGCAATAGTATATGTAAAGTAGGAACTCAAGTGAAATCAAGTAGCAAGATATAAATGCGCAACACATAGTAAAAGACCACCTTTATTATACTTGTGGAGTTATGTACATCACATTCTTTTCTTTACTCGTCAGTACTTTATAATTTCCTTTTAGGCATGTATTATGAATGACCAGCTGATCGGTGGTAAAAGAGGATGACCCATGCTAGGCATTTTAACTTCTGGGATGCTATCCTCATAGCTATACAAATCGAGATTGACCCATGCTAGGCTTTTGCCCCTGGGTTGCCACCCTCATGAACCAAGTGAGATCGACCCATGCTAGGCTTTTGCCCCTGGGCTGCCACCCACACATTATGAACATTGCTTTGAGTTATCATTTAATAGTTTGAGATTTTTACTTTGGTGGTCATAATGATTTTCAAGCTTCGGAACTATGTACCAGTAACATACGATAGAATAATAGTCTCTTAAGGCAGCACAATATAGTAAACAAGTGTGATATTGACATATTACTTAGGAGTTTTAATGACAAGATTGGCTTCACGGATGGGAGTGGACTCTCATGCTAGTGCTTGAGAGAGTAAGCTACAGATTTATTAATGAACAACACTACCATGGAATAGCTCTTACGAAGCTCACTAGTTGATAGTGACACGAGTATTGGATTTCATGCCAAAGAATATGGAATAGGATAGCCTTACATACCTTGTCGTGCCACCTCGTTATCACTGCAATGTAATCTCTCCTTTTTCAAGTATTTATCTACAATTGAGTAGGTGATGAAACTAGTATTAGTAGTGAATAAACACATGTAGGCAGTTCACTCACACTCACGAGTTATACCCAGGCAACAAGCCCGTAACTACCAACCTAAGGGTGTTCCTTTAACTTCTTCTCCGCTAATTGCATTCATGGTCACACCTCTTACCATCATATTCACAAAACAGCCTCTAAATATTATAAGTTGGAGCAATGTGAACTTATGGCATCCAACTATCTTTCTCATGAGTTTCTACTAACATTCCACTTTAAATTCCAAAAAGGAGCTCACAATTAAAGTAATAGGGGACTCCCCTCCATGGCTGTCCCAACAAGCATAAACCACCAGCAAACCTTCCCACAAGATTACCTCATATAAAAAAGACCTCTCCAACCTCATTGACACATAAACAATCCCCTATTTAACTCAAGCACAAGAGAGGGAGAAAAGTGCAACAACTTACCTTACTTGTGAGGGATTCTTTCTGTCTTAGCTCATATTTTTCAAAGGCTAAACTCTCCTTCAATCCTAGCTTGAGATGGGGATAATATTCAAGAACCCTCAGCCTTTTTTATGGCTGGTATATGAAAATAGAAGGGGAAGAAAGAGAACCTTAAAAATCAGATTTTTCCTCAAGTGTAAAATGGCTAACAAGAGCTGCCTACATTCCCTTATAAAGGGACCAGCTTAGGCTGACTTAATCCTTAATTTTTAGCCACATTTTACCAAGTAGGTGATGCACCTACTTGGCCTTTTAAGTTGGGCCTTTATGGGTCTCTACTTATAGGGCCTTGGCTGCCTATTCTTTCCTTCTTTTACATCATTTTGGTTGGACCAGAAATTTCAAGTAAATGGTTAGTGACCTTGGGCCCTATAATATGGCCAAACAAATCTTAGTAGGTGGTACACCTACTTGGCCCTTTGGGCTGGTCAAAAAGTCTAAATAGGTGATGCACCTACTTGCCTCATTAAGTCAAGAAAGCAGCTTGTTTTCTTACCTCTTTTCTAAATCATAATCCCATATATTGCATCTTAATATTCAACTTTAGACTTTTAGCTCAAATAACACCTTATCGTCTCAGATTTTAAATGCTTTCCTTGAGTTCATCTTGGATTCACACCCGCTGAAACATGTGGGATATCACAACAACTCTCGATCCAATTCAAATTATTACCACCCTTATAAAAAAATGTAGTCCCTTACTTGTACCATAAGCCTAAGCCAAGTGACATATAAGTGGGACTAACACTTAGAAAATATGGAGTGTTACAACAAACCCGATAAACTCTTTGGGCAACAATAAACTCACCCACTGGAGTGTAAATAGAAAAGGGCTCAAACCAAACTTAATAGCAAAAAGAGGAGTCACAAAATAAAAATGTGCACCTTGATCAAGCAAAGCATAAGCATCAAAATCAAAGACTTTTGACATACCAGTCACAACATCTGGAGTCTCCTCAACTTCCTGACAAGCATGCAAAGCATGGAACCTGTTGTGCTTGGGGGCACCATGTTGAGGAGCTCTCTGCTGCCTTGAACACCTTGGGCCACTTGACCCTGACCCTTCTTAGTAAGTTTTGAAAAATCATCAACCTTGTGGTTCTTATCACCACACCCATATCATGCAACCAACTCTTTCCAACAAGCACCCATTTGATTCTTTCCACACTTGTCATACCAGGTAAATAATGGCCCACCACTAATCGGTGCTTTGGGAGGAGGCGCCCTAGAATCGGAAACCCTTGCATTAGAACCTTGGCCCCATTGGAAGAAACCATAACTACCACCCTTGGAGTTGGAGAACCTACCATCGTAATAGGCCCTTGTAGAATCATTCACTCTCTTCTCCTCGAGC
The DNA here is from genome assembly GCA_029948455.1 of Solanum rostratum. NCBI lineage: Eukaryota > Viridiplantae > Streptophyta > Magnoliopsida > Solanales > Solanaceae > Solanum > Solanum rostratum. The sequence goes on from CM057055.1 coordinate 19,708,422, forward strand.
TTTTCTCCCTCAATCTCTCTAAGCATATGTCATGAGCCTGGAGATGTCCATATCCCGAATAAGCATAGCCATACGACATTCCTTCACACCCAAATTAGAGACACCAAAAATAAACTTGTGCATTCTTGCACAGGGGTCAGCCACTAGCATAGGAACATACTTTGAGAGCTTTGTGAACTTGAGGGCATAGTTCCTCACACTCATACCACCCTATTTGAGGTTGATGAATTATGTCATCTTAGCTTTCCCTAAGTTCAAGAGGGAAGAAACGATCCAGAAAGGCACATTTGAACTCTTCCCAACTAACTCTATCACTACAAACCCTCTCCATCAACCATTGAGTGTACCATACCTGAGCCACATCCTTCAACTGATAAGCAGCCAACTCAGCCTTCTCCTCAAAATTCACCCCCATAACAATCAACACCTTAGAGAGCTCATCAATGAACTCTTGAGCACTCTCATCAGCTTTTGACCCATGAAACTATAGAGGATTCATCCGAGTAAAATCTCTCATTCCAGAACTGGAGTGGGACGGGGGGGAGGGAGATTGACATGCCTAGCCTGAGTAGTCACCACTTGGGCAAGCATAGCACCATTAGTGATTGGATTTTCCATAGCCCTTGAGAAACTTGGTTTTAATTAACCGGGGCTGGTCTTGGGAGTGGAGCTTTTCGTTGAGGCACTTCTGTAACGTAGCAAGGACATCATCAGGATTAGAAAACCATTATACATGATTCAAAGCATGACATAAGACATTAAGAAGTGAGACAATTCCTAGAATGCCATCATAGCCTCCCACTCATAGGTATTTTGAAGTTTACACCCATGAATAGGACTCTACTTGACGCGGCATGTTGGACTCTGTGGATCATTTATAAACCTAATGTTCTGATACCAAGCTTGTCATGACTCGGACCTATGGTCTAGGAGTGACATGGTGAATGGGAACCGAAGAGCCTCCAAACAAGCCCCATAATATCCACATTCACATCATTGGTTCGGAAAAGTATAAAAGATCGTAAACACATAATTCTAAGGGACGAGAAAGTAAGACTCACACTATGGGGATTCCATAGGGATAGGGATTAACATAGATTCACATAACAAATAACACATAAGGACCAAGGGGCGGGTAAGTATGACTCACTCTATAGGGGCAAAATGGGACTTAGGATCTTCCACATGTCCACATCATAACATATATCCATATCATATCATAAACAAATCATAATGGCCATATCCAATATATAACCATAACCATAATCTCCAAATAAAAACACATAACATATATCCATTATAGAGTCTACAAGATGTCTAACACTGTTATGTTTCGGGCTCGCCCTCAAAGTAAATAGCATGAACGAAGGAAACATAAGGTAGATGGATGGTGGCTCGTCCTTAGAAAATAGTGCTAACCACAACAACTTATCAACTCCGAACTAGCCGTCAAACTGTAGATGAATATAGTCTCCGATCCCTATATGGTTAGATCATGTATGCAAAAGTATGTGTTAGTACGTTTGAATGTACTAAGTATGTAGGCATACAATGCATATGACTTAATAAACCTGCATTCAAAGTTAGATGAAAAGGGCACACAGATAGAAAGAAATATATAACAAAGAAGAGTGATATACAATATGCTATGAAATCCATGATGCATGAAATGCTATTATACTTAAACATAGAGAAGATGTGACTATAAAAAACATCTCAAACTCATGCGAGCTATTACATGAATTAGCTCAATGTAAACCTCCCATTGGATGAGAGAAGATTACTTGCCAAAAGAAATCTACACCATACCTTAAGACCCGGTCATTTCAGTGTGATGTTCACCTTCCTTACGCCCTGATCATTTCCGAAGGATTTCCATATCATATCATATCAAATGTGTAACCATTCCTTACGATCCAATCATTTCGGTAATGGATACCATATACCTGTCACGCCCAAAGACCCATTAAGGTGGATTAGCACCTATTGCCGACAAGGCTCAGGAGAACCAACATATAACTATGCACCTACTATGAACATTATAAGAGGTTTTCATATTCAATATGCTTTCACAAGAAAAATAGACAATATTAACAAGCCAAAAGGAAAATAGACAATATTAACAAGCCAAAAGGAAATACATATGACTAGGCCATTGGAGCCACGATATTTAAAGTACGACACTTAACCACACTTTACTTTACATAGTCTACAAAGCCTCTAGGTAAGGAATAATACACCCAGGATCTTAGTTGATCCTGGATGGATGGAATATCTTGAATGATGGGTGTCTTCCATTATCCTCCTTCTTAGTCCATTAATATTAGGAACACATAATCTATTTTGGCAATAAAGTACTACATTTTGTGAAAGTTCAAAGCCTTTCATCGTACCTTGACCCACCTTCTCCTTAGGTCATCGTAGAACAGGATCCTTGAACTGCTTTTCTCTTGCCTCCATTACCAATAAAGACTCTGCAGCATTATGCACAACAACCCCTTCCTTTGGAGTTTCAATGAGGTGAACTCCCAAATTGGCTAGTTGACGTAGATCCTTATCCACTCCTTGACTTACCACGATCTGATCACTAATATTCACAATTGCCTTACGACTCAGAGCATCAGCTACCACATTTGCTTTCCCTGGATGGTGTAGTATATCAATGTCTTAATCCTTTATTAGCTCCAGCCATCTCCATTGTCTTAAATTTAGGTCTTTATGTTTAAAGATGTATTGTATGATCTTATGATCATTATATATGTCAACATGAATTCCATACAGATAGTGGCGCCATATTTTAAAGGCAAACACAACAGCTGCTAGCTCAAGATCATGTGTTGGGTAGTTTTTCTCATGCAGTCGCAGTTGTCTCGAGGCATAAGCAATTACCCTACCATGTTGTGTCAGTACACACCCTAAAACAACCCCTAAAGCGTCCCAATACACTCGCATACCCCTTTGTGCCTTCCGGAAGCACTAGCACAGGTACAGAAGTTAGCCTGCTTTTCAACTCTTAGAAGCTCCTTTCACATGCATCATTCCATTGGAACTTGGTCGCTTTATGTTTCAACTTTGTTAGAGGTGCAGAAATAGAAGAAAAACCCTCAACAAACCTTCTGTAATAACCTGCCAACCCTTGGAAGCTTCGAACTTCTATGGGTGTTGTTGGCCTTGGCCAATCTTTCACAGCTTCTATCTTTTGTGAATCAACCCTTATTCCTTCATCGGATACAATATGACCCAAGAATGCTACTGATTTTAACCAAAATTTACATTTGGAAAACTTGGCGTACAATTGTCGATCACGAAGAACTTGTAATACCCGCCGTAAGTTATTTGCATGGTCCTCTTCTGATCTTGAATATACCAGAATATCATCTATAAATACTATCACAACTACATCCAAGAATGGCTTGAATACCCTGTTCATTAAATCCATAAAAACTGCTGGTGTATTTGTTAGCCCAAATGACATAACAAGACATTCAAAGTGACCTCAACGTGTCCTAAAGGCTGTCTTGGGTATATCTTTCTCTTTCACCCTTACTTGGTGATAACCTAATCTCAATCAATTTTCGAAAAATATTTGGCACCCTGTAACTGATCAAATAAATCATCAATCCTGGGGAGGGGGTATTTGTTCTTAATTGTCACCCTATTCAATTGCTGGTAGTCAATACACATTCTCAAAGTGCCATCCATTTTACGTACAAATAACACTGGCGCACCCCAAGGGGACACACTAGGTCTTATAAAACCCTTCTCTGGCAAGTCTTTTAATTGCTCCTTTAATTCACATAATTCTACCGAGGCCGTTCTATATGGAGGGATAGAAATAGGTTGAGTGCTTGGAAGTAAGTCAATACCAAAATCTACTTCTCGTTCTGGAGGTAAACCTAGACGCTCTTCTGGAAACACATCAACAAATTCATTCACTATTGGAACACATTGAAGAGTTGGTAATTCTGCCTCCATATCCCTCACTCTAACTAAATGACATATATATCCCTTTGATATCATCTTCCTTGCCTTAAAATAGGAAACAAACTTACCCTTTGGTGCCCCAACATTGCCTTCCCATTCAAGGACCGCCTCACTTGGAAAGTTGAAATACACTCTCTTAGTTCGGCAATCCACAGTGGCATAGCAAGAAGCTAATTAATTCATACCCATTATAACATCAAATTCCACCATTTCTAACTCAACAAGGTCAGCCAATGTGTCATGGTCAGAAATAGTTACTAAATAGTTATAATAGACCCTTCTTGCTATAATAGATTCACTGGTTGGTGTAGACACTTCAAATTGCTTGTTCAATAATTTAGGTGTTCTCTTAAGCTTTTCAGCAACTAGTGGAGTGATATATGTTAATGTAGAACCAAGGTCAACTAATGCATACACATTATGTGACAAGATGGACAGTGTACCTGTGACCACATCAGGGTGAAGCTTCCAAATTTTGCTGACTCCCCAAAGCATAAGTACGATTTTGGGCTCCGCTAGAGCTAGCTGCCCCTCTACCACCTCTACCATGGCCTGTAGGAGCTTGCTGACCCCTACCTAGTGGAGGAACTGATGATGATGATGCAACAGCTAACCCAGTAGGTTGTGCTATATCACCCATACGTCTTCTCGGCAATCCCTTATCATATGCCTTGGTATACCACACCAATAACAAGCATTTGTCCCATTCCCACATTGTTTGCAAGGCTGCCTAGGAGGAATTTGCTGGCTTGCCGAATATCCTGTTGTCCGTGCACCTTGGCCCTCACTTCTTTGATAAAACTAATTACCTTTAGACCCTTGAAGTTGTGGTGGAGCACTAACTGCAGTAGAAAGATGATGGCCTAGGTGGTTTATTAGAAAACCGAGGCCTAAACTCACCTTGGGGCGGTACAAACTGCCTTGTAGATTTGGTCCTCTTGGACTGCCTTTTTTATAACTCTTGTGTCCTTCTTCTTTGCCTCTAATCCTTTAGTTTTTGTGCAAATGCTTGCATTCTCACTATATCCATGTCTTCATTCAATGAAGCAATGGTACAGTCTCTGACTAGATACGAATCCAACCTATCCACATATCGATGAACTCTATCTGCCATAGTAGAGACTACATTAGGAGCATACCTGGCCAGGGAATTAAATTGAAGGCTATACTCCCTCACGTTCATATTCCCTTGGTGGAGATTCAAAAACTGATTTGCAGGAGCCTCTCGGATCTCTGATGGCAAGTAATGGTCAAGAAATGCCTCTTTGAACTCCTTCCAGGTAGTTGGAGGCGCATCTCTACCCTTAGATTGCTTCCAAGCTTCATACCACAATATAGCCACACCCTTCAATCTATATGTTGCAAGCTCCACAGCTTCCGTACCGCTTACATGCATAACATCTAAAGTGCGTGGGATCTGATCGATGAATTCTTGTGGATCTTCATTAGGATATGACCCGGTAAAAGATGGAGGGTCCAAATTAAGGAAGTCACATATCCTCATGCTAGCTGCCCTATTCGCACCACCTGCACCTATAACTGGATCTTCTTGTCTTTGACTTTGGCCAGCAACTATACGAGTCAATAATTGGACCGCATTCCTAAAATCTTGCTCAGTAGCATTAGTAGGAGGCTCTTGAGGTGCTGATACCCTCCTTATATCCTTTGGAGGTAGAGGAGTCAGGGAACTCTGTGATACGGACTCATCTGGAACCTCACTTTGGTTAGGCCTAACTTGTGATTGACTCGTCCCTTTTCAAAAATCTATCTGCTTACTGGTACTTCTTCTCCTTGTGACAGGCATCTTTTGCTATATAAAAACATAAACAATTGAGGGGTTAGATATAATCCACCTATGATAATGGCTCTATGGCACAATCTAGAGAATGAAAAGAAAGTGACAACTCCTAAATGTCCTGTGGCCTCAGGTTTATAAATGTGGTGCATAACACATCCATAAACAATACTCTACATAGACATGACTTTGTAGACTCCTTAGGACGACCCACTCTGATACCACTTTTGTCACGCCCAAAGACCCATTAAGGCGAACTGACACCCATTGCCGACAAGGCTCGGGAGAACCAACATATAACTATGCACCTACTATGAACATTATAAGAGGTTTCCATATTCAACATGCTTTCACAAAAAAATAGACAATATTAACAAGCCAAAAGGAAATGCATATATGACTAGGCCGTTGGAGCCACGATGTTTAAAGTACGACACTTGACCACACTTTACTTTACATAGTCTACAAAGCCTCTAGGTAAGGAATAATACATTATAGGTCGGGACAGGCCTCGCCTCATGACCAACTATACAATACAAAATATAAGCTCTAGACACACAAAGCCCCGAAGCAACCTGGAGCTCAGTAACAACAGCTGGAAGTCCTGTACCCCTACTGGGGAGATCTAGTAGCTCCTGTACTTGCATCACGAAATGCAGGTTCCCCGTAAGGGATATCAGTACGAGATAATATACTAAATCTGTAAGGAAGAGAGTACTGTATATGAAATAAGAACTCAAATAAAATCACATACTGGTGTGTACGGATAAAAAGACCACCTTTAGTCATACTGTGGAATCATGTACTTTATGTCTATTTATTACTTTACCATTCTTTACTATATAATCTGTGCACAATATATCATGTAAATGACTAGCTGATCAGTGGTAAATCAATATCGGGATCGACCCATGCTAGGCTTTCCTTTCACCCCTGGGATACCCCCGTAATATGAGATCGACCCATGCTAGGAGATTCTTCCACCCCTGGGATACCACCCATCAATAAGCAACTTCAATTAATCTTTTATTTACTTTTGAGATGATTCTTTTGGTGGTTATAACATTTAGAGCTTTAGGAACATAGAAATGACATGTGATATATAAACAACTATACAAGATAATACCACAATGAAAAGAGAGTTACACAACTAATGAAACGGGTAGGAGATTAAAGACATATGGACTCTACTTGGTAAAAAGGAACTCATGTATCTTTGGTATCCAAGTATGTATGCAGATTTGACAATAGCTATGTATGGGAACATATGAACATGGTAAAGAGTGGAGACACAGTAATAAGTTATGTAGAAGTTGGTAAGTGCCTTTATATGCCAAGGAAGAACCTAGATTTCATACCAAGTAATAGGAAATCAAGTAATCGTAACATATCTCGTTGTACTATGTCGTTATTACCTCAGAGTAGTATCCTTTTCCTACAAATACTTATCTACAATAGATAAAACTAGTATTAGCAGCTAACAAACACATCTTGGCAGTCCAATCTCATAAAAACAAACACTCGGGCAACAAGTTTTTAACAATCAATCCACGAGTATTCTTTCAACCTTTCCATCTCTAATCATGTTTTTGTTTAGCATACATTGTCATATACATGTTACATCCAGTCTGTTTTAGTCACATAACAGGCCTACAACAGCTCATCTAGTATAGCATACAACAACTCTACACAACACGCAAGTAGGTAGTGTAACATTACGTCCTTTCGCTACATTTCGGCGTCAACCATTCCAAATCTGTTTCAACCTCAACCAAACTATTCTCAAGCTATTTAAAGGTAAAGAAAGTCTTAAAACATTCCAAAAATAGTCCAAAGTAGATGCAAAACGTGAGACAACAATCACCAATTATCCGCCCACAAGTTTCTACTAAGAGTACCATTAAGATAGCATACAAGAACTCATTTTTGCGGAAGATAAAATGGTGCAACAGCCTTCTTTCATCACTACAGAACAAATTCTTGTTAAAAACATAAATATAAATCGTCTTCATCATCCAGTCAACCAACAAGAGAAAAGCCTCTTAATAAACAAGAAAAGTGTAAAACAATCTTTGGAACACATGCTGACCAAAATTCCTGCACAGGTACAACCAGCATACTCCTCATGTTTTTCATGGAAAATTTGCACTAAACCAGAGGTATTTTTACGTACCTTAGCCCTCAAGAATTAAGTGCTCTTCGAGAACCCTAAAGGTGTGCCTTGTCTGCCTTACAAAGTGAAGAGAGAGCAAGGAGAAACTTTAAAAGAAATCTGATTTTTGGCTAAGTAAAAATGACTTAAAGTTGCTGGATTTTAACCCCTTTTAAAGGGCCACTTTTGGCTAACTTTCTCTTGTGTTTTTAGCCACATTTTTTCAAGATGGTGATGCACCTACTTGGCCCTTTCAATTGGGCCTTATTAGGTTTCACTTGGATGGGCTCTGCTGCAAATATTTCTCTTTTTCATCCACTTTGTTTGGGCCCTAATTGTGAATTGGGTTGTGAATGTAATTTGGACCTTTTCCTAACCATCTTGGGCTGCAAATAATGTCTTTTTATAATGCTAAACTATGGGCCCAAATTACTCCCTTAACTCGGGGTTTATTCTTTATTGGTCTTGAAAAAATTCGATGACTCACCTGCTAGCTTCCTAAGTACCACAAGAACCTCACTTCTTTCACATCATTTAAGGCCACGACCTCCTCAAAGGCCACGACCTCCTCAATTTGACTTAAAATTTATATACACTCGGTCATCTTGAGCATTAGACGTACATATAGCCCTCTAATCTAAAATTTGAGCACTTTTTTTTAAATTGTGTGCTGATTTGACCCCGCCATATCATGTTTCATATGCATAGGACTAGTACATGTAAGATGTGGGGTTTTACTTCCTCCCCCCCTTAGGAACATTCGTCCCTGAATGTTAGCATAAATGGGATAGGTCATATAAATTTAAACTTTCATGTAAACAAACTTTTGACTACATAATAAGAATTCAAATTCACGTACCTACATATCCCCCAACTCTGCATCTTGGACTTCCTCTGTAGCTTCAAATAAATAAGGGTATTTAGATCTTATTGCTTCCTCAGCCTCCCATGTTATTTCTTCTTGCTGGTTCCTCCAAAGTACCTTTACTGAAGGTATTTCCTTATTTCTTAGCGTTCTAACTTGACGATCTAGGATAACAATAGATACCTCTTCGTAGGTGAGATCTTCCGTAACCTTCACATCTTCAATAGGAGTGATACAAAATGGGTCACCTATGCATTTACGAATCATTGGACGTGAAAAACTAGATGAACCATTGAAAGCTCCTAGGGTAGCTCTAATTCATACGCAACCTATCCAAACCTTTTAATAATCTTATATGGCCCTATGTAACGTGGCTTAGTTTTCCTTTCTTACCGAATTTCATAACTCCTTTCATTAGGGACACCTTTAAGAATACGCAATCTCCGACTGAGAATTCCAGTCCTCTACTTCTAGCATCCGCATATGATTTGTGACGACTTTGGGCTGTTTCTAGCTGCTGTTGTATTACCTTGATTTTTTCCATGGCTTGTTGGACTAGATCTGGACCAAGCAAGATGGGTTCAGCCACTTCAAACCATCCGCTTGGTGACCTACATTTACTTCCATACAAAGCTTCATAAGGTGCCATCTTGATGCTTGAATGGTAGCTATTATTATAGGCAAATCCAATAAGCGGTAAATGGTCCACCCAACTACCTTTGAAGTCCAATGCACAAGCTCGCAACATATTTTCAAGTGTTTGAATGGTGCGTTCTGCTTGACCATCTGTTTGAGGATGGAAAGCTGTACTTAAATTCACTTGTGTCCCTAAGCTCCTTTGGAAGGACTTCCAAAACTTGCAGTGAATTGAGCTCCCCGATCAGATATAATGTAGATTGGAACCCCATGCAACCTAACTATCTCTTTGAGGTATAACTTTGCATACTCTTCACCTGTATAATCACTCTTAATTGGCAAGAAGTGTGCTGACTTTGTGAGCCTATCAACTATCACCCATATGGAATCAAACTTTTGAAATGAACGAGGTAACCCAGTAACAAAATTCATATTAATCATATCCTACTTCCACGTTGGAAGCTTTATACATTGCATATAACCTCCCGGGTTTTGGTGCTCTACCTTAACTTGTTGGCAATTCGGACATTGAGCCACAAATTTTGCAAGGTCCTTTTTTCATGCCTCCCCTCCAAAACATTCCCTTCAGGTCATGATACATCTTAGTTGATCCTGGATGGATGGAATATGTTGAATGATGGGCTTCTTCCATTATCCTCCTTCTTAGTCCATTAATATTAGGAACACATAATCTATTTTGGCAATAAAGTGCTCCATTTTGTGTAAGTTCAAAGCCCTTCATCGTACCTTGACCCACCTTCTCCTTAAGTCGTCGTAGAACAGGATCCTTGAACTGCTTTTCTCTTACCTCCATCACTAATGAAGACTCTGTAGCATTATGCACAACAACCCCTTCCTTTGGAGTTTCAATGAGGCGAACTCTCAAATTGGCTAGTTGACAATTTATTATCCACTCCTTGACTTACCACGATCTGATCACCAATATTCACAATTGCCTTATGACTTGGAGCATCAGCTACCACATTTTCTTTCCCTGGATGGTATAGTATATCAACATCGTAATCCTTTATTAGCTCCAGCCATCTCTGTTATCTAAAATTTAGGTCTTTCTGTTTAAAGATGTATAGCAGGCCCTTATGATTAGTATATATGTCAACATGAACTCCATACAAATAGTGGCGCCATATTTTCAAAGCAAACACAACAGCTGCTAGCTCAAGGTCACGTGTTGGTAGTTTTTTTCATACGGTCGCAATTGTCTCGAGGCATAAGCAATCACCCTACCATGTTGTATCAGTACACACCTTAAGCCAACCCCAAAAGCATCAAAATACACCGCATACCCCTCTGTGCCTTCTGGAAGCACTAGCACAGGTGCAGAAGTTAGCCTGCTTTTCAACTCTTAGAAACTCCTTTCACATGCATCATTCCATTGGAATTTGGCCGCCTTATGTGTCAACTTTGTTAGAGGTGCAGAAATAGAAGAAAAACCCTCAACAAACCTTTTGTAATAACCTGCTAACCCTAGGAACCTTCGAACTTTTATGGGTGTTGTTGGCCTTGGCCAATCTTTCACCGCCTCTATCTTTTGTGAATCAACCCTTATAGCTTCATCGGGTATAATATGACCCCAGAATGCTACTGATTTTAACCAAAATTCACATTAGGAAAACTTGGCGTACAATTGTCGATCACGAAGAACTTGTAATTACCTGTCGTAAGTGATTTGCATGGTCCTCTTCTGATCTTGAATATACCAGAATATCATCTATAAATACTATTACAAATACATCCAAGAATGGCTTGAATACCCTATTCATTAAATCCATAAAAACTGCTGGTGCATTTGTCAGCCCAAATGATATAACAAGTAATTCAAAGTGACCATAGCGTGTCCTAAAGGCTGTCTTGGGTATATCTTTCTCCTTCACCCTCACTTGGAGATAACCTGATCTCAAATCAATTTTCGAGAAGCATTTGGCACCCTGTAACTGATCAAATAAATCATCAATCTTAGGGAGGGGGTATTTGTTCTTAATTGTCACTCTATTCAATTGCCGGTAGTCAATACACATTCTCAAAGTTCCATCCTTTTTATGTACAAATAACGTTGGTGCACCCCAATGGGACATACTAGGTCTTATAAAACCCTTCTCTAGCATGTCTTTTAATTGCTCCTTTAATTCACGTAATTCTGCCAGGGCCATTCTACATGGAGGGATAGAAATAGGTTGAGTGCCTAGAAATAAGTCAATACCAAAATCTACTTCTCGTTCTAGAGGTACACTTGGAAGCTCTTTAGGAAACACATCAGCAAATTCATTCACTATTAGAACAAATTGAAGAGTTGGTGATTCTGCCTCCATATCCCTCACTCTAACTAGATGACACGCATATCCCTTCGACATCATCTTCCTTGCCTTAAAATTGGAAACAAACTTACCCTTTGGTGCCCCAACACTGCCTTCCCATTCATGGACCGCCTCATTTGGAAAGTTGAAATATACCCTCTTAGTTTGGCAATCCACAATGGCATAGCAAGAAGCTAACCAATCCATACCCATTATAACATCAAATTCCACCATTTCTAACTCAACAAGGTCAACCAAAGTGTTACGGTCACGAACAGTTACTACACAGTTATAATAGACCCTTCTTGCTATAATAGATTCACCGGTTGGTGTAGACACTTCAAATGGCTTGTTCAATAATTTAGGTGTTCTCTTAAGCTTCCTAGCAACTAGTGGAGTGATATATGATAATGTAGAACCAGGGTCAATTAATGCATACACATTATGTGAAAAGATGGAATATGTACCTATGACCACATCGGGTGAAGCTTCCAAATTTTGCCGACTCCCAGAGCGTAAGTGCGATTCTGGGCTCCGCTAGAGCTAGTTGCCCCTCTACCACCTCTACCACGACCTGTAGGTTTTTGTTGACCCTTACCTAATGGAGGGACTGATGATGATGATGCAACGGCTGACCTAGTAGGTTGTGCTATACCACCCATAAGTCTTCTCTGGCAATCCCTCATCATATGCTCTGGTACACCACACCAATAACAAGCATTTTTCCCAACATGACATGACCTTAAATGACTCCTCCCATATTGTTTGCAAGGCTGCCTAGGAGGAATTTGTTGGCTTGCCGAATATCCTGTTGTCCGTGCACCTTGGCCATCACTTCTTTGACTAAACTGATTACCTTTAGACCCTTGAAGTTGTGGTGGAGCACTAACTGTAGAGTAGAAGGATGATGGCCTAGGTGGTTTACTAGAAAACCGAGACCTAAACATGGTAGCCTGCTCCAGTCCCCTTATGAAACTTTCGTTATTGGGTTAGCCATACACTTCACATGTTTCTAGCGATTCACACTCAACGTGGGGCTGTACAAACTGAGCTGTAGATCTGGCCCTCTTGGACTGCCTCCTTTCTAACTCTCGTATCCTTCTTCTTTGCCTTTGATCCTCTAGTTTTTTTCAAGTGCTTGCATCCTTGCTATATCCATGTCTTTATGAAGCAATGGTACAGTCTCTGGCCAGATACGAATCCAACCTATCCACATATCGATGAACTCTATCTGCCATATATTAGGAGCATACCTGGCCAAAGAATTAAATTGAAGGCTATACTCTCTCACGCTTATATTCCCCTGGTGGAGATTCAGAAACTGATCTGCACAAGCCTCTCGGATCTCTAATGGCAAGTAATGATCAAGAAATGCCTCTTTGAACTCCTTTGTTGGAGGCATATCTATACCCTTAGATTGCTTCCAAGCTTCATACCACAATATAGCCACACCCTTCAATCTATATGTTCCAGCTCCACAACTTCTTTACCACTTACGTGCATAACATCCAAAGTGCGTTGGATCTGATCGCTGAAGTCCTGTGGATCTTCATTAGGATATAACTCGGTAAAAGATGGAGGGTCTAAATTAAGGAAATCCCGTACTCTCGTGCTAGCTGCCCTATTGGCATCACCTGCACCTATAACTTGGCCTTCTTGTCTTTGACCTTGGCCATCAACTATATGAGTCAATAATTGGACTGCATTCCTTAAATCTTGCTCAGTAGCATTAATAGGAGGCTCTTGAGGTGTTGCTGCCCTCCTTAGCTCTTCTGGAGGTAGAGGAGTCGGGGAACTCTGTGATAATGACTCATCTGGATCCTCACTTTAGTTAGGCCTAGCTCGTGATTGACTCGTCCCTTCTCCAAAATCTATCTGCTTACCGGTACTTCTTCTCCTTATGACGGGCATCTTTTGCTATATAATAAGCACAAACAATTTAGGGGTTAGGTATAATCCACCTATGATAATGGCTCTATGGCACGATCTAGAAAATGAAAAGAAAGTGACAACTCTAAAATGTCATGTAACCTTAGTTTATAAATGTGGTGCACAACACATCCATAAACAAGACTCTACATGGACACGACTTTGTAGACTCTCTAGGACAACCCGCTCTGATACCACTTTTTCACGCCCAAAGTCCCATTAAGGCAGACTGGCATCCATTGTCGACAAGGCCCGGAAGAAGCAACATATAAATATGCACTTGCTATTAACACTATAAGCGGTTTCCATACTCAACATGCTTTAAAAAAACAAATAGTATTAACAAGCCAGAAGGAAATACATAAGACTAGGCCGTTGGATCCACAATTTTTAAAGTACGACACTTGACCACACTTTACTTTACACAGTCTACAAATAGGTAAGGAGCAATATCTATATGGGCCGGGACAGGCCCCACTTCATGACCAACAATACAACACAAAATATATAAGCTCTAGACACACAAAGCCCCGAAGCAACCTGGAGCTCAGTAACAATAGCTGGAAGTCCTGTACTCCTACTGGGTAGATCTAGTAGCTCCCGTACCTGCAACATGAAATGCAGGTGCCCCGTAAGGGACATTAGTACGAGATAATATACTGAATATGTAAGGCAAGAAATACAGTATATGAAATAAGAACTCAAATGAAATCACACACTGGTGTGTAAGGATAAAAAGACCACCTTTAGTCATACTATGGAATCATGTACTTTATGTCTTTTTATTACTTTACCTTTCTTTACGATATAATCTGTGCACAATATATCATGTAAATGACCAACTGATCAGTGGTGAATCAATATCGGGATTGACCCATGCTAGGCTTTCCTTTCACCCTGGGATACCCCCCGTAATATGGGATTGACCCATGCTAGGTGATTCTTCCACCCCTGGGATACCACCTATCAATAAGCAACTTCAATTAATCTTTTATTTACTTTTGAGATGATTTTTTGGTGGCCATAACCTTTAGAGATGTAGGACTATAGACATAACATGTACATGTGACATATAAATAATCACGCAAGACAATAGCACAATGAAAAAAGAGTTACACAACTAATGAAATACGTAGGAGATTAAACAACACATGTGGACATAACCTTTAGAGATGTAGGACTATAGACATAACATGTGACATATAAATAATCACGCAAGACAATAGCACAATGAAAAGAGAGTTACACAACTAATGAAATGCATAGGAGATTAAACAACACATGAACTTTACTTGGTATAAAGGAACCCATGTATCTTTGGTATCCAAGTATGTACGCAGAATTGACAATGGCTTTGTATGGGAGTATATGAACATGTTAAAGAGTGAGACACGGTTATTAGTCATGCCGGAGTTTGTAAGTGCCTTTATGTGCCAAAGAAGAACCTAGATTTCATGCCAAATAATAGGAGATTAAGTAGCCTTACATGCCTCGTTGTACTATAACGTTATTACCTCAGAGTAGTATTCTTTTCCTCAAAATACTTATCTAGAATATAGTTGGTGATAAAACTAGTATTAACAGCTAATAAACACATCTTTGCAGTCCAATCTCATAAAAACAAACACTCGGGCAACAAGCTTTTAACTATCAATCCACGAGTATTCTTTCAACCTTTCCACCTCTAATCATATTTTGTTTAACACACATTGTCATATACATGTTACATCCAGCCTGTTTTAGTCACATAACAGGTCTACAACAGCTCGTCAAGTACAACATACAAAAACTCTACACAACATGTAAGTTGGCAACGTAACATTACGTCCTTTCGCTACATTTTGGCGTCAACCATTCCAAATTTGTTTCAACCTCAACCAAACTGTTCTCAAGCTATTTACATATAAAGACAGTCTTAAAACATTCCCAAAATAGTCCCAAAGAAGATGGAAAATGTGAGACAACTATCACCAATTATCCGCCCACAAGTTCCTACTAAGAGTACCATTAAGATAGCATACAATAACTCATTTTTGCAGAAGACAAAAATGGTGCAGCAGCCTTCTTTCATCACTACAGAACCAATCCTTGTTAAAAAATAAATATTACTTCATCATCCAGCTAACCAACAAGAGAAAAGCCTCTTAATAAACAAGAAAAGTGCAAAACAATCTTTGGAACACATGTTGTCCAAAATTCCTGCACAAGTACAACCAGCATACTCCTCATGTTTTTCATGGAAATATTTGTACTAAACCAGATGTATTTTTACTTACCTTCGCCCTCAAGGATTAGGTGCTCTTCAATAACCCTAAAGGTGTGCCTTAGCTGCCTTACAAAGTTAAGAGAGAGCAAGGAGAAACTTTAAAAGAAATCTGATTTTTGGCCAAGTAAAAATGACTTAAAGTTGCTGGATTTTAACCCCTTTTAAAGGGCCACTTTTGGCTGACTTTCTCTTGTGCTTTCAGCCACATTTTGTCAAGGTGGTGATGCACCTACTTGGCCCTTTCAATTGGGACTTATTGGTTTTTAATTGGATGGGCTTTGCTGCAAATATTTCTCTTTTTCATCCACTTTGTTTGGGCCCTAATTGTAAATTGGGTTGTGAATGTAGTTTGGACCTTTCCTAACCATCTTGGACTTCAAATATTAATGCTAAACCATGGGCCCAAATTACTCCCTTAACTCGGGGTTTATTCTTTATCGGACTTGAACAAATTCGGTGTTGGGCCTCGTCTTCGTCTACCTAGCCTATTTAAGCTAAGCACATAGGTGACTCACCTGCTAGCTTCCTAAGTCCCACAAGAACCTCACTTCTTTCACATCATTTAAGGCCACGACCTCCTCAATTTGACTTAAAACTTATATACAATCGGTCGTCTTGAGCGTTAGATGTACATATAGCCCTCTAATCTAAAATTTGAGCACTTTTTTAAAAATGTGTGCTGATTTGACCCTGCCATATCATGTTTCATATGCATAGGATTAGTACATGTAAGATGTGGGGTGTTACATCTACCACCCGTAAAAGGTCTTGTGAATTCTTAGCTTCTGCTAAATCTACGCACTTAGCCCAAAAATTGCGCTAACGCTGTAATCCTACAAAACAAACATAAAAACACATCAAATCTACTAACATCGCTTTGAGACTTCACAAAATTCCAAGTTTTTAAGCACAAAATGTGTTGTATTTTACAGCACATCAACACCCTCAACTTAAAGTTGTTGCTTGTCCTCAAGCGATAGACCCAATCTATATAAGCATCACAGAAATACACAGACCTCTCAATCTAATGACATACATCACATCAAAATCAAGCACAAATACCCACATCACTTAATAAACACATCAGAGAACTAACAAGCAAACCAATATAGATCAACATATGTGACAGTGCAGCTATAATAAGCAAAAAGAAGTCCCATATCCCTCTCATGATGATATTTTAAGATTCAATGCTTAGACAACAACAACAACATACCCAGTAGAATCCCACAAGTAGGGTCTGGGGAGGGTAGTATACATAGACCTTACCACTACCTCATAGAGGTAGAGAGTGAACCCTTGTCTCAAAAACCCATAGGTAGAATAAACTAGATATGAAAAAGGGAAGGAAAAGAAAGGGAACAGAAAAGACTCAAATTCAATGCTTAGGACTATGCAAAATCACTCTCTCACCTAGGGATGATTTGACCACCATTACCACCTTGAGCTCTAAGGTTGGACACCCTATCATTAGCAAATCTTTGACCTTGACATTGGAGGACACTTGACCTTGGAATTTGTAGCCTTGTTGGAGATAACCACCTTTAGTACCTTCAAATCCACCATCATAACGAGCCCTCTTGGACTCTCTGCTCCTCCTCTTTCTATGATATTCTCCTACATGTTGCTCGACATAAGTCATGAGCCGAGACAAGTCCATGTATCTTATAGGCATGGTGGTGTGGCATTCTTCATTGATCAAGTTGGACACCTTGACACAAAATTGTGCATTCTTGACCTAGGGTTGGCAACTAACTGAGGAGCATACGTTGAGAGGTTGTCGAATTTAAGGGAGTACTCCCTAACACTCATGGAACCTTGTTTGAGGTTCATAAACTCCATCATCTTTGCTTGGTCCATAGGAAAGAAATGGTTGAGGAAGGCGACCTCAAATTCTTCCCAAGAGATAGGCTCTCATTCCCTCTCTCCTCTTCCATTGAACAAACCAAAATTTAAGCAAGAACCTTTAGTTGATAGGCCACTAGTTCCTCTTTCTCATTCGAGCTTACCCCTATAATGTCAAGAACTTTGTACACCTTATTGATGAATTGTTGGGGTCTTCTTCAACATTAGCCATAGAACTCTGAAGGATTCATTCTTGTAAAATCCCTCACTCTTAAAGTAGGGGTTGGATCATGAGGAACTTGAACTCCTTGGTTGGCCACGACCCTTGCCAGTAAAGTGACCACGTTTTGGTATTCAACATGAGTGACCCTTCTTCTCCTTAGGGGATTTGTGGAGCCAGAGAGGCCGATTTACCCTCAGGAGTGGGAGCTCTTTGTGTCGGTCTTCTTTGAGGCATGATCTAGAACAGAAAAATATAATCCATTAGGAATATGAAGTCACAATTTAACTCCTAAAGTATGACATAGAATATGAAAAAGTGAATCATTCCTAAAACGCCTCATAGCCTCTACTTGTCGCAGTGTGTTGGATTTCTGATAACTATTTACCAACCTAGTGCTCTGATACCAAGCTTTGTCATGACCCAATCCTAGGGCCTAGGCATAACACAACAAATGGGGAACCCAAAGGGACCCTAAAGAAGCCTCTTAAGCATACATGGCACATCCTTGGTTGCGGAAGCATAATTAAACAACAAACACATAATTCTAGGGGAAATAGGACTTTGGACTCAAGCTATGGAGATTTTATAGGGCAGAGGATTAGCATGAACACATAGCAAATAATGTCTAAGAGGAGGGTAAGTATGACTCATGTTATGGGGAGAAATAAGGGCTTTGTACTTCCATCTCAACACTACAACAAGCACCAAAACATAGAAGGTAATAAGGGACTTAGGAAGTCTTCAATAATACATAGGAATAATTACAGTCGAGCTCATAATGTACAAATCCATATCCAACAACACCTCTAATACGAATGAAACTGGGGCCAAGACATCTCCTGAGTTCACCCTCAAAAGATAAATATCCAAAAATAGATAAGTCTTAATAAAGCATGAAAGTAAGTGATAATGTCCCAGAAATGGAAGACTCACCAAGAAATCTTCAATCGAACCTCTTAGCCACGTAGAGGAGGAGGATGAATAGGAGCTCCAGTCCCCACATGCTTAGATCATGTAGGCAAAAAGTATGTGTTAGTACTTGGAATGTCCTAAGTATGTGGGGTGTAATGCAACAAAGAATATAAGTCATAATTAAACAATATGCATAATCATAATCAATTGATGTAAGCTTAATATGAAATGAATGATAAATTCTTCATCAAAATGTGCATGAGGAATCATCAGGTCACATAACATATCATGCATAGATGGAAAAGACCATAACCGACATATAAGATCAAGCGAGCTACTACTTGAAATCCCGATGTTCATTCCACACCGGATTAGAAGTGGTTTACTTTGCTAAGGTAAACCAAACACTCACCTTATGATAACTCCATTTTGAAAAGTTCTTCATAGACACCTTACAGGAACGCCACCCTTTTTGGTTAACATATGGTAAGAGCCTTATGGGAAATCCACCCTTTTCGGTATTCAATTTACATGTGCCATATGGGAACAACACCCTTTTTGGACAATCACGCAACACAAGCTATATGGATCCTTTTACTAATTCAAAAACCTATGGTGGAAAAATAGTTAAGGGACAATGGTTATCTACCAAGATCCTCTCGGTTCAATGTCACAATCCCAAGGATTACTCAAATCATATTTATAATCATAATATGCAAAGCATCATAATATCATAATATCATCACTGAGTAGCTCTTCAAAACTAAAGATTCATAATATCAAAGATAGCGCTTCATGTCATTCATAATTTTCACAATATTCTCATATCTCATAGCATGCATAATAGTCCTTTAAATTCAAAACATTGATAATTTACATGTCTTACCATAAGGCTTTTATCAACATAAAAGCTTGGTAGAAAATATTAATTAAACATGGTGGGTATGCATATTTACTCAAAATCATGCAAAAGTCAAGATTTAGGACATGAGAAGAGTAAATAAGGTCCGTTTCAAATCATTTAAAGTGACCCACCATAAAATTTAGTTAGGGCTTCCTTAGCCCTCATAAAAATCAATAACTTTCACATGGAATTCAATGCAATATAGTATACAAACGTAGAATACCATAAATCACTTCATAATGTCATCATATAAAAGAGTTAATAAGCTTCCATAAATGTACATAGCTTGAAAATAGATGAGAGGAAGATGAATGCTTAAGTTTTGTAGAGGAAAGGTCTCGACAAATCAAAAGCCACATACCTTGGTGTGGTAAAATGGAAGAAAATTCGATTTGGGAGTGGAGAAACCAAAATTCTAGCTTGCACCTTACACTTGAAAGTCTTGAAAAATTTGGGAGTGGTTTGGAGGAGTGGGACTTAAAAATATTTTGAATGAAGGAGAATGGAGTAGATTAGGTTGTATAGGGCCGATAAGGGGTCATTGGGGGTTAAAATGAAGTGGTATAGGCATATAATATTAGGAAAAGTCAAAATTGCCCCTTCTAAAGTTCTACAGACGAGTTACGGCTCATGGAACAACTTATGGCCCGTAGACCCTACTGTAGATGCCACTCAAACTTAGAAAATTTCAAAATTCATTTCTTAGACACTTTCATACCTCCCAACATGTGGGGCCTTACACCCTCAGCCAAAAATTCTTGGAAAAATTATATCCAACCTTGTTTCATCCTTATGATGTCTGAATACTTGCAAAAGTTCTCCCAAAATAAAATTTCTAGCCTTGATTCGATCTTACGACTTGTAGAGTATAGCATTCTCCTTCCTTTAGAATCATTCATCCTCGAATAAGAAACTGACTAGCTTGAATAGATCAAATCGAACATGAACAACCCATATGAGTGCATAATGCAATTTTTAACATCGAAGTCACGAAATCATATAAAAGTCCATCAAAACATCATTTAAAAATGGTTCATGAGTATGCATGCATGTTATGACATGAGAACATAGAAATGAAAGAACTTAGATGCTTTGACCGAGAAGAACCTATAACCTTAGGCTTGAATGGATTGAAAAAGATAGTGGTATTGTCACATCATACTTGATTTTGCTTCCGAGGTAGCACTTTCAATATGTTGGTTCCTCTATAGCACTTAAACTGAATCAATATCCTTATTACGAAGCCTTTTCATTTGTCTCTCCAAGATTTCTATTGGGATCTCTTCATAACTCAAGTTTTCCTCAACCTTAACACCATCCAAAGGAACAATCACACTTGAATAATTAACTAACTTTCTCAATATGGATACATGGAACTCTGGGTGAATAGAACTCATATCCAAAGACAAATCCAACTTATAAGCCACATTGCTAATCCACTCAATAATCTCATAAGGACTTATATATAGGGGATTCAACTTGCTTATTTTGCTAGAATGTATAACACCTCTTATCAGTGAGACCTTTACATGTACCCAATCAAAGTTCATGGTCTTCCTTTCTAACACCTACACACAACCTTTGACAACTTCAAGCCATTTGTTTAACTTTTACCGAACTAGTTTCACCTTCTCCGTGATATCTAGCATAAAATTTAGGCCAACCAAATTCATCTCTCTAATCAACTACCACCGATCATTCAAACCATTCTACACATGGATACAATCATAATTAGATTCACTCAACCTAAACCCCAATCTTGCCAAATGGTGCACATCCTTCACCAACTCTTTTTTACATCATCTACATGATCAGGTACGACATCATCCTTATCTAGATTGCATTATGGGCCCAACATAACTCTCCTTATTTGGTAGGGGAGGAATGGAGATAGAAAGTCTTAGGAATGCTCTATGGCACAATGTGATTATGAAGAAGTGAAACATTTCCTACAATGCCTTGTAGCCTTCTACTCATAGATGTCCATGAATAAGACTCTACTTGACGTGGCATGTTGGACTCCATGGACCATTATAAAACCTTAGTGCTCTAATACCAAGCTTGTCACAACCCAAGCCTGGGGACTAGGAGTGACATGGCGAATGAAAATAAAAAACTGCCAAATAAGCCTCGTACCATCCATTTACATATCATTAGTTCGGAAGCGCAATTCAAACAGTAATAATACTAAGGGATAAGGGCATATGAATCAAACTATGAGATAAAGGATATGGGACTCATTATCACATAATTTAAACACATAAGTCTAAGGGACGGATATTCAGGATTTAAGCTATAGGGATAAGGAACGTAGGACTTGCCATCACACATTCAACATCAACAAGCAAATTCTTACGGGCAGATCATATGGGAATAAGGGCTTAGGAACTTCATCATCACATTATCATAACATGAAACATAAGTATAGTCTCCACAACATCAAACATACGAAGCTCATATGTGGGGTTTACATGATGTCCAACAATTCCTCTAAGTTATAGATAGGACGGGGGCCAAGACTCACCCTCAAAATAAAAGACATAAGAAAGCAATAACATAAGTAGGTAGAAAGAAGGTGGGTCTTGTCCATGGAATAAAGGACTCACCACAAGCAAATCTCACAAATTCAATCTAGCTGTGAAGAGGTGAATGAGGATAGTCTCTGGTCCCTATATGGTTAGATCATGTAGGCAAAACTATGTGTTAGCACGTTTGAATGTACTAACTATGTAGGCATGCAATGCATATGATCACGAGAACCTGCATATAAATATTAGATGATAAGGGAACATATATACATAGAAAAAAGTATATAGAAAGAATGTCATAACAATATGCCTTAAATCCATGATGCATGAATGCCGTATTACTTAAACATACGGGGATGTGACATCAATTGGCATATAAGATCATACGAGCTATTACATGGAATTTCGATGTTCTTCCTACACTGGAGGAAAGGGTGATCTACTTGCCAAAGGTAGACGTACTCCTCCTTACGGGAACACCACCCATTTTGGAGAAGTAACCTCACCTTACAGGAACACCACCCATTTTGAAAAAGATTTTTCATAAGCATAATCATCCACAAAGGGGCATAAACATGAAATGTTTTGCACATAGTTATGAGAAGGAGACTTTATATAAGGACCCGTTGGGTAGAGCCCCCACCTCCAATCTCATTCGGTGCTAATTCATTATCCCACGGGAATACATATACATATACATACTTGAAATTGGTATTTAAGTCTTTTCAAATCATAATCATGCACATTTAGACTTAAAGGCAAAATCATACTTCATAGTCATGCGTACTTAGGCTTAAAATTCAAATCAAATCACAATCATACATGCTTGGGCTCAAAGGCAAAATTATACTTCATTTCATACTTTTATGCAAAGGAATAGCTCATTCTAGTGTATGCATACCCATAATTGCTTAAAGCCATATCATTGATGTTATGTGATCTTGTGTTATGTCGTAACCATAGTTGTCTTGAAATCATAGTCATAATCATAATTGGAAATAACCCACATCATAAATCTCATGAAAAATCCTTCTTCATGCATGTATGTAACCATAAGGAATGAAGGAATGGAATGGGTATTAGGAATTCGTAATTAAAACAACATAATAAGATGACATCATAATAAATCCATAAAGAAATTAACAATTGAAACATAATTGAAATCAATGCATAAGTTCATAAATTAAAGAGATATGCATTCTTTAATTTTTATAAAATCTATGTAAATCATTATAACAAAACTTAAATCATCATAAAACCAATAATTAAGTTCAGTCCATAGCTCAATTTTAAAAAATTAAAACTAATTTAAGAGACCCATTTGCAAACTATACTTGAAATTCATGCAACTTAAGAAAATAGGATTTAGGGTCTTCGTGATTAGAGGGGAATCATGAATCAATCCCACATACCTTGAAAAGTTTAGGAAGATTAAGATGGATTAAACATGATCTTGGCAGCCCACAAAAACCCCTAGCTTGAATCTTTTGAAGGAGTGACTTGGAAAGAAATTCTTAGGAGTAATGAAATGAACTAAGTGTAGAACTTGAATGGGGTGTTAGAATTAGTATAGGAGATGTTTAGAAGTGTAAAGGGGGTATAAAGGTCTAAAAAAGCCTTGGGAATGGGCAGAATGATAAAAAATACCTTAGTAAACCGAGCCTTAAAATTTTATCCAAAAAATATCACAAATGGCTTCAGCAGCTGTGAAGCTTTTCACGTTTCGCGAATGCCCACTAACGCTGCATTGACAGGTTTTACGAAGATGGGCACAACATCTTGCTCCAAACTCAAATTTGGTGACACCAGATGTGTTGGAAAGCTAATTTAAAGAGCTTTAATTTGGTAGGTCGTGTGTCAGTCGATTATATTTGTGCAAGGAGATATGATCATTTGAAGTTGACCCTTATACTGGTTCATGAAAAAAACTTAGCCAATGGAATTATTTTAGACTTAGCTTGATGTAGGAGACTCATAATGACCCTAAACAAATATATAAACTTGTCTTGAAGGCTTGAAAGTGAATTCATCTTGGGCTCATATAGATCCTTCGACTAGAGCTTGTAAAAGGATTCAAAAAATGTTTAAGCGAGTGAATGATGGACTAAGTGTTACGGAGTGCATGGACTGATATAACAAACTTAGAACTGATTTGGGAGGTTAAAGGACTAGCCCTAAATTAATGGGCCTTGAAAGGTCACCTGGGCACCTTCACAAAGGCACTTCACGAGTCATGAAGTGCACCATGGCTCGTGGTACCCTCCGTGGAAAGAAAGGGCCACTGATTCAAGCCAAGGGGCTTCCTACGAAAGCCCTTCACATGGTGTGATGTACACCATGGCCTGTGAAGTGGCTCATGGGGTGCACCCTCAATTGGACATCCCCTTTTTAATGCTGAGGCAGCCTTTACGAGCTGTTTCACGGCAGTGGTGCCTTCCATAGCTTGTGAAGGGCTCATTGGAAGATACCCTCAGCCAAAAATTCTTGAAAAAATCATGTCCAACCTTGTTTCATCCTTACAAAGTCTGGATACTTGCAAAAGTTCTCCCAGAAATAAAATTTCTAGCCTTGATTCGATTGCATGACTTGTACATACTCAGTAAAAATATTGTGTTATAATAAAGGAAATTTTAGCTATAGTACTATGAAATACTAAGTTTCAAGATGATTTAGTCCACAAGGATTTTTGTTAGGAGTGGACCGCAAGGCAATCAAAGATTTTTTACAAAAAGATTTTAAGAATTTAATTTTCAAACAAGTATTTGTGAGATCACAAGCTTTATTGTCAAGTTTTGAGTTTCAAATAGAATTTACAAAGGGAGAAGATAATTCTCTCCCAAATTTTTAACACGAGAATTCTTACAGGAAAATAATGAGACTAGGAATACCGAAAATAAGGCCCCGACGCTCCCATTTTAGCCTTTCCAACCAGAAGATAAAATGAAAAGACCCTTTAAAGAAGAGGATAAAACGATCAAAAATAGATATTCAGTCCTGGTGTAATTTTCATCTCTGCCTAAACCCAACACACCCTTATCATTAAAAGAATCCATAATCAGTTTATCCAATAAACTAAATCTTAAAGATAACCCCTCATCATCAGCTGTAAAAATCTCTGTCCAAACAAAAGATAGGTATGAGAAATGAAACCCCCAGAGACATATTCCCAGGTACTTGTCCCAAACACCTCGAGAGAAATAAATAAAAAAAGATTGTTTCATCAGATAAAAAAGAATTTTCAATAATAGTTTTGCAGGTACTACCAGTCATGGATCTTGATATTGAATATGAAGGATTTGGAGTACCCAAATTATCAAAACCGTGCTGCACCAATCTGAATTATGTGAAAATAGAAGATCCACTAAAGACTTGAAGGTATTATGAGTTTGTATTAATAGATACCGATTCAATCAAAATTGAGCACTAGTTAGCCGATGTTAATGATACAGACAATATTCAATTTTCAAAGTTTTTGATTAAAAGAATATTGAGCCCTTTTGAATGGTCTGTTGATCATTTACATACCCCTGTTCCTTTATCTAAAGTTCATTGACCTCAAACATATAATTGGTATGATAACAAGGCGGCTTGGTACAATTTTATATATATTAGGCCAAATACCTATACTTGGTTTGTCAAATATTATGAGGAGATGAAAAATGCAGTAATTCTTTAGTGGTTTTACAAATGGTGGAACCAATTTGAAGGAAATAAATAGATTTTGTCACCACAATTTCTGATGCAATTTTAAAAGTTACAGATAGAACAAAATATCTCTACACAGCTTAAAAATATGAAATGATGTAAGATCTTTTTTGCAATAAGAATCTCCTATATTATTAGTTGGTCCTTCAATATTCATGAATTTAAAAGGTTCAAGTAATTGAGTAAAATTATAAGAATTAAAGGATGGATACCAAAGGAGCATAAAGAAAAGCTAGCTTCACGGAGGAAATTCGACTTTTCAAAAGAAGAATTAAAAAGAAGACTCGAAGAAGCCTTGCCAAGTTTGGATAAAGATCCAAGTTTCGAGAAAATAATAAAATTATTAGACCCCACCTCATCACAGGCCAGTGAACAAAGTAAAGAAGAAATACATCTTCTTTAATTAGAAGAAGGAGCCATCAAGACTTCAATAAAAGGCGAACCCCTTAAGTAAAAGGATAAACAAGTCACAAAGGGACAAAACATGCCTCCAAGATAAACATGCCAGTTACTAAGATGGGTTTTCAGATTTGTGTAACAATTATCAACATGTGTAATAAATTTTAGCTACATGTAAAACAAAAGATGTATATTAGTGTCACCACACTTGTAAAATTGAGAATGCATGTTAGAAGTTAGTCAATATATTTTTAGGCCTATTTAAGGTTCTCAACTTGTAACTGTCAAGGGATGCAAACATTACCCCTTACAGAAATCACTACGTACCTCTCCCGTCTCCCAACTTTCCAATTACTTTGTCCTCTCTCTTCCTTTAATAAATAAAGACAAGTTTTTGTAAGAATTTTTTCCATTACTGTTATTTTGTTTACATGTTTTAAAGTTTTAAATTTATTTACTGCTTTCTTGTTCTTACTTTTATTTAATTTAAGTTTATTTAAAATTTAAATATTCTTGCTCCTCCCCCGTTACTCAACCCAATTTTTCGTAGCTGTCCATCGCAATTAACCAGTTATCTAACCTTAAGGAATAGAACTAAGAACATAAGTGGAAGAAGAATGGTACCTACTCAACTAAGAAATTATCATACAGAGAGCGACCTAACTTTGACCACGGGCCTAAGGACAGCGAGGGGACTTAACCGCTCCCACTCATGCCCTTCCCAGGCCACTTGGCTCTAATACCAGCTTGGGAGACGTATTGGGTTCCGGGATGGACAAGTATGGAAAATTAGGTAGAGTAACGGGGAGGAGCAAGGATATATAAATTTCAAATAAACTTAAATAAAAATTTACAAGAACAAATTAAAAGTAATATAATAAAATTTAAACTTTAAAACATTAAAGCAAAATAATAGTAGAGAAAAGTATACTACAAAATTTATTTATTTACTTAGGGAAGAGATAGACAGTACATTGGAAATGAAAATGAAAAAGTTGGGGAGAGAGAATCGTACAGAGTTTGTAAGGGGCAAGTGTTTGCATGCCCTTTTCAAGTACAAGTTGAAAGCCTTAAATAGACCTCAGAAAATGCTGGCTAAATTCTAACATGCATTACCTAATTTAAAATGTGCTTACACTAATACACATCTTTTTCTTTACAAGTAACTATGAGTTTTACATGTAGCTGAAAGTTATTACAGGTGTTGATAATTATTACACGTAGCTAAAAGACTATCCTTTGTAGCTGGCATGTTTATCTCTTTGAGACTTGTCTATTTTTTTTTTTGTCTGCGGGGTCTACCTTCTAATTGAAATCTTGCTGGCTCTGATGTCCTCATCTCCAAGTCTAGAGGAATAAAATTAGAGAATATTAGTAAAGATCACTGATAACTAAGAATTAATTATTAAAGAGTCACCTAAAAAAGATAATTGGCTTACGAATAGTGTTTTTCTCCCCACAGATACTCTTTACTATATTAAAATCATGTCTTCATCTTCCTTCTAATAACTTACAAGATATTAGAAAGGATAATATAGTCATGTTTATATTTCTCAAAGATTCACATAATCCAAAAAATCTTACAAAAATAAAAGAATAATAAACAACAACAAACAACAATATCACATTTTCAAGAAAGGCACATAATCCAATAGATTCTAAAACCAAATAGCAATAAAAAACAATATCATATTTCCAACACAATCACACAATTTAATAAAAGATATTCTAACTAGAAAATCAGTATTTAATCATTCTATGCGTCCAAGGAAATCTCACACTTTAAGAAAATATACCACTAATAATAATAAGATAATAAGTAGTGGCACTACTTTGTCTGTGCCTCTTAAAAGATATGTCGATGCAATTATATTTGACGAAGATTTTGAATCAGATTTTAAATATCTAGATAAACTATGGATTAGTTTAGAAAATTTCATAAAAAGATGGTGGTATATACAAAGATATTCATTATATGAAAGAATAACCTTTAAAGAAAAATGGTGTAAAGATATGAAACGATTAAGATGTAACAATCATTAAATATGGTTGTTAATAAATAGTATACTTCTAATAACAAGATAGTTGAATCCGAAATTCCCCCCTTAGAAGAAATTAGTCTACCCATAGATGGTAGACTAGTCATTGCTTCACCTTTTAAAATGAATATAATAGACACCAAAGGTGATCCAACAAATAGAGAGATAGATAAAATATTACAACAAAATAATTATACAAATCAACTACTGTATGTAGTTTCCAATCAAATTCTTGAAGCTGATAATAAGCCAGTTATTAAGGATAAATCATGTCTCTCTTACAGTGAAAAATAAAAAAATTAGAAACTCATCCAATATTTAAGCTACCTAAATTTTCAAAAGATAATTTCCCCAAACTTCAAGATCAACCTGGAATCACGGATGATCTTGTAGAAATAATACAACAACAACAACATACCAAGTTGAATCCCACAAGTGGGATCTGGGGAGGGTAAAAATGTACGCAGACCTTCCCACTACCTCTTAAGAAGTAGAGAGGCTGTTTCCTGTGAATCCTCGACTCAACTTGTAGAAATAATAAGAAACTAAAATTCACAGATACTAAAGCTGTTAATACTTTATACAAAAATAATTATAATATTAATAAATTAAGCTCTAGTTACACTACTAGGAAAAAATATTATAAGAAACCCTCTTTTCCGCATATGTAGTATGAAAAAATGAGTTTTTGTCTCATACTTCTTATTCTGGAAGAGAAATAGCGGAATGAAATATTGATGGATTAGTAGAACTTCAAATATAATAAGTTACTTGAAATGGGAATGGCTATTATACCATATAAGAAAAAATATACTAGATAAACTAGCTGCCATGCTAGTTATAGCTGGATTTACGGGCACAATAAAAAATTGGTGGGGTAACTACCTCATAGAAGATGATAAGCAAAAAGTGACTACTGCTACAATTATCAACCAAGTTATTAAGACTGAGTCCACAGGAAAAATAGTAGAAAATTAAATTTTTGAAGATGCTACTACTACTTTAATTTATAGTATAGCTAAAGATTTATAGGCAAACCTCAATTTTTCCAAGATAGGAGGTTATCTAATCTGTCTTGTCCAAAGTTAGAGGATTTTAGCTTGTGTAAAGATGTTTTCCTTAATAAGGTTAAATTATACCATCCATAAAATTGCATTGATTGAAACTAGTGCAGACCAAAACTGCATCATTGAAGGACTTATTCCTGCCATGGAGGTGTTAGTCACTATAGAGCACACCATAGATCGTGGTGCACACCACTGGTCATGGTGTGTCTCGTAAAGTGCACCCCCATTTGGCCTCCCAAGCTTTTCACCAAAGTGCACCACCATGGATCCCACCACGATCCATGGTGCACCCCAAGGTTAGTGGTGGTAGCCGTGCAGTGCACTAAGCCAAGTTTTTGGACTTGTTTTTGTAAGGTTATGTTGGTCATTTCCCTAAATCCTAATCTTCTCTTCGATGATTTTAGACTAAAATTCTTATGTGTATACTAATCTATCCTATTGACTTTCATTTATTCCTAACATTTAGACTCACTCTTTCAGAACACTCTCCAATCCTCATTCAAGTTCAAGTGAAGAACTCTTCAAGGATCCTCAAGTTTCAAGCTTTTATCTCTAATTCTTCAATCTACCTTAATGTATGAGTGATTCATCCATGATTACCTTTCAATCATGGAGCCCAACCTATTTCTCAATGAATTTAACTATTTTCAACTATGATCGAATTAGGGTTTCACGATTTGATTTTCAAATGATGTTATCATGTTATGGGGTATGTTTAAACAATGAGATATGCATGAATCACTTTCAATACTCTTAAATTACATGAGTTACAATCACAACCTGGTTCTTATCAAGATGGCGCTTGCTAATTCCACATACGGGCAAGCCAATTACCCAACCCCTTGGGTATGTCCTAGCTTTCTAGTCCAAACAATAACCAATATGACCAATATACATAATCCAAACTTACCCAGAACCCGGAAGTCACCTATGCAGAGCTACAATAGATGCAAGGGCATATCATATACATATATCAATAACCATAATAATATACACAATCAGAGTGCCTCTACAAATATATAACTCTATTGTACAAGCACAATGTCTGGAAACCAGCAACAATCAACAGGAAGGAGGCTGCGAAGAAGCCAGTGCTCCCCAAAAGTCTCCTAAGTGATCCCAAAGCTCCCAAACATAGCTATCATGGCCCATACCTGGACCTGCACCACTAGAAGATGCACAAGTAGGGATGAGTACCAGAAAAGACACCCAACAGGAATCATTGGCCGAACAAGTGAAATAGTGAGTACCAGAAAAGGCACCCAACAGGAATCATTAGCTGAACGAGTGAAATAGTGAACATAAATAAAGTCTAAATATCTAGAAACTGCCGCAGTGTAGCAAAACAAACCTAGATCAAGGCATAAGAATGTTGGGAAACCCTCAACCACAACTGAACAAACCAAAATGAAGAATAATGATGAACTGGACTGATCCAAGTGATGAACATCGACACCGACTGATGAAAACTATGTAGGCTCATACCACAATTTCCCCCAACTGAGACATGGTGATGTACGCAGGTGCAAGGCCCTTGTACCTATGTCGCATGCACGCTAATTGGGCCCCTATAAACCTAGTAGATACACCCGCACATAATATAGAACTGATAGATCATCACAAAATACCTAAGAAGCATCATAGAATCCCATAGAACCATCATAGAACCCAGTTCTCCACATCATCAGAACAAAGGTTAGATGTACGTAGGTGTAATGCCCTAGTGTCTAAGAATGAATGCCCCTTGAGCCCCCATAAGCCCATGAGGTACACCCACACACAATCAGGGTGTGAATAGGTTTATGCATCCACAAGTAATCAATCACGGGCCTTGCCCTAACAATCACATAAGATCTGGGTCCTCGACCCTGTGCCAGCATGTGGCACCTGATCCAAAATATACATGCGAAACAGTGGCACGTATCCTCATGGGAGAAAGTATCCCCCCTCACATAAGCAATTTTGTGTCAACTCAAAATATTAATCATGGGGCCTCACCCCCAAATGTAATCAAAAGTGTCCATGACTCATAATCAACCAAGTCTGAGACCCAAGATAATCAGTGTGTCATATCTCTCTCTAAACAAATAAAAGTGTCTCAAACTCCAAACGTAATCGATGGGCCTCCCCAAATCTCAGCTGGCACTTGGTCCTTAGAGTCTACATTCACACCAGGCATCATAGTTGTGGTCATTGGGTCTCGAAGTCAGCGGGGAGCGTCACCCAAGACTTGAACTCTATGGACATGGCCACCGCAGCTTAAAAGATGATGAGGAGGGCCGTCTAGGACAAGATGTCAAATAGTTACCTAGTCAACCAGTATATCTGGATCCAAAACTCCAAAGTCATGTCGTGCCAAGAGCGAATATAGGCATTAGCAATCATATCGTGCCTAGAGTGAACATAGGTGATGACCTCTCAACCTAAGTTTTCCACAATCTCAATCCAACCATACAACAGTAACTCTACCTCTCTCAAATATAATAGAAACCCTAGATCAAATGGAGACAACCAGTGCCTAACAACCATCAATAGTACATCGAAGCGTATGTGTATCACAAATTATCGCAGAGTCATCCCCAAGAAAGGCCAAGTATAACATAACCTTGTCAATCATAAGTACCTAAAGTGAACATAGACAATCACGATGCATCACAAGTTTTCTAAACAACCCATCCCAACAAAGCCATATCGATACCAAAATCAGGCTGTAGTACGACATATAATCAATAGACAGTCTCCTGGTCAACATATCTCGGTAGAAATAGGTTGTCCACCATCATACAAGTATAATTCAAGTCAAAACACATGCTTGTGCCCGAGCACTAGCCCATATCCGACCCTTTCTAATCCCTTTCTCAGTGTAAAGCAACTCATAAGGCAACATCGGTATAACCCAAGCTAAGGCCCAAGAGGCTAGATAACCAGAAGGATGTCACCTACACAAAATCATATTGCAGCCTAACTGCTATCAAGGATTTCACCCAAGGCAACCATGTGCCGGCCCACTAATAATGTGCCTATCATTAAACAGGGTGCTAGTTCCCAGGACTAATCCACATAGTTAATGTTTCATTACAGATAACCCCAGGAAGCACATAGGATATAGCTTGTACCTAGCTACCAGGTTCACCTCCTGTCTTTAACACGCTAGCGGCTTAGTAAAAACATCTCCCATATCACAGAACGCAAGGCTCCCTTAGGGGTGCACTATACCTATCCCTATAACATGGTGTGTTTATCTAGTCACAAACCAGTAGCACAAGTACATAACGGATAACAACGGTATACAAGATCATATAAGTCAAAGCGCAGGACAAAATAGTGCTTAACTAGGAAATTCTACTACAAGTACTCTAAACTGATATAGAAAACCACAACATCATGCATATATATATATATATACACCAATCAGATATAGCTACTAGATTCAGTGCATAGGGTATCATGTAATCATAGGTCAGCCTAAATAACTAGTATATTTTGGTAGCCTTAGACCACACACACATACAAGTAAGAGTCAAGCTCAAAGTACATACCTGTCACATATTCACAGCTCAACCAACCCCTTTCGAGCCCTATCAAAGCCAAACAAGTTACGAATTCAACTAGTATAGCATCTACAGCTAACACAACCCTCAATATAGCAATTGTAGTCCTATATCATCATATTTAACACATGCGAATTCACAACCAGCTATATACGATATAAATCTCATAGCTCAACCCATTCACAGTATATTTCTACATATTCAAAATCAAATATACAACATTTTAGCTCAATCTAAGGTTTAGAGAAAGCCTAGCCTACTTGGCATCTAACATCTCTTGATCTGAGTCAATCTAGCCAAGCTTTTTTGCTTCGAATCGCTTCCCAATGCTTCTAAGCTATTAAAATAAAATTTACAAGGTCATTATGGTCAAATTGGCTGTAAAAATATGAAGAATGGGTGAAAAATGCATTAATCAGGCCTAAAATGGGGAAAATAGGGCCATGCCCCAAATCCCAAACCAATTCTAAAAAATTTGTCCTCATGTCACCTTGAGTCTACAACCGAAAATTTAGCCCGAAAATAGACCTAGAAGACCGACAAAAGGCCTAAAAATGAAATTAAAAACTTTACTGGAAAACATACTTTTCAAAATTTTCTCGGGGAAAATTCTAAAAACCTAGACAAAATAAGCAAACACCCAGTATACCATAGCATTCCTATTGGAATATAGAACAACTTAGACACAAATTTCACTTAATTCCATTGAGAGATGACCAAGATATCACAATGTAAAGTTTTCACATATTCTCGATATTTAACCAGTGAAAAACAGAGATTTTACCTTAAAATACGTGCCAAATAAAAAATCTGACTTCACCATGGCATTCCTCGCGAATATCCCTAACATGTAGCATTTCAAATCACTCAAATTAGATGAAACATGAGCTCGAAAATGATGTTTAAAGTTGACAGCATGCACACATATATATACACACACATAATGAAGCACCCATATCCAGCTGCTGCAATGTTTCTAACACGTGGGAGCGTCAGAATCCTCAACGTGGCAGCGCTATGGCCTGCCCTGTCACCCCCTTAACTCAGCAACCTTTCCATTCCCTTTTTTTTCTATTTCAAGCTCGTTCAGACTTCGATTTTTGCGAGCAAACAATGTAGCCCCATGAATTTTGATGTTCCAAATCCAATGGTATGGTTGGAATTTCCAACAGAGCTTCCTACGATAAAGTGATGGTCTCATTTCTTTATACATAACTTTCAACAGAAAGCGGTGGGTCAAATCACATCTGGACGTCCCCGGTATCAAATGAAGGGTCATCACAAACAAAATCGATGTTTTTCGCTAACCACGCTATCAAAATTTGCATCCGAGGTATAGTTCTCGAGGGCATTGACTGGATTAACAACTAACCGATTTCAATGGCCAAACTTGCAATTATAATTGCACTAGACATGACCCTAGCCTGATTCGATCATTCTGGAGCTAATGGAATCATCAGAATTTCACCCCAAGACCTTTTACTAGGACTTTACCTAAAAACTCATTTTACGGGCATAACTTCGGGTTAACACAAAATCTATATAAATCCCAAATAACCTAGCCAATAGACATCCTCACAGTCCCATAATATCACCAATAGACCGACATCATTATGCACATGCTCAAATCAATAAAAAACTGCAAAATCATAGAAATGACTCGAAGGGTCATTACAACATCCTCTACTAATAAGACTTTCATTCGCGAAAGTATGAACACAGGTATAGTTGCAAGTTCTAGTCTGCACCATGGGTATATGGGTCATAAGCAGACTCCGTATCCCACAACTGTTTCAGTACTCCCTTTGCTATCCAGAAATGTAACCACAAATGGCCCACACGCCAACCATATAATGGCTAACCTTGGCTAATATGCTTTCTTTTACACGTAGGGCCAAAGCTCTCTTCCTTTGCTGTCCAATCTACCTGGCATCGCTACCAAACACTCACTGATGCAGAAAATACCCAATAGGCCACCCACTCAAAAGGCTCTCTGTACTTCCCTTCATACCCAGACACCGTATCTCACTTCTCAAACATGGTCCTCAGTAGTTCTTACCATTCAGCCCCTATTATGTAGCGTTTAACAATCAACCCTTGGCAAGAACCGTGAAAGTAGCCACCGATGCTTATAAGTCACCAAATCCTAGCAATGCAGCATATTGGTCAACTTGATGGACATAACCAGCCACTCATGATGGCCACAGAAGATCCCAGTACAACCTCCTGAATGTCCTCTACCAAAACATTCGTTAACAATATCAAACAATCATCTAACTCAACGAAATTACACTAGAGTAGATGCAACCCATTTGGAATACATCAGCGCAACATTGACATGTAGAAATCAGGATGTATAGCAAAATAAGCTAGCAGTAAGGCTAACACAGATGAGTCTGGCCTAACCTGCCTCAGAATCACTTTATTTCTTATCTCAAGCTGTGTGTATCAATGGTTCATGGTTGGTATAACCCCGAGTGTCGACTCAGAGCTATCTTCATTCTATCTTGAACACCCCTAAACCCTGCAAAGGTGCCCAGTAACATGTGTATACCATATGGGCCTGGCTCTGTAGGCTCAAACCAGCCAACTGGAGTCCTACATCGATAACCGCATAATAGGAACAAGTCAATTCACCCTCAAGGAAATATCAAAATTGGGGCCATCTGACAATATTGCTCAACTTGCGTATCATAATCTTGAAGAGTCACCATACTAAATCCCCCACTAATAATTTGACTATCCATTACCTCAATACCTGACCTAGGATGAGAGATGCTTGTAACCGACACTCAAGTAAGCAAGAAACTAACCAACACAACTAACACTTAACCTTAACCTAAGTACCAGGTAATCCAACAAAATGATTAACATTCCCACTGACAAGCATAGCCAGGAATCCAGATAACACCATCCCAGCCAACTAATAATCATAACGAATCCCCAAGGCAGAGGGGGCGATAACTCAACTGATAACACAATAATGTCTGATACAACAATAATAGACCCAACTAAGCCCCCCAAACATACATCCATCTCACAATCTAGCAACCACAAAATTTGAAGAACTGTATATCAACAAAATCACCACAAAAAATCATGGCCATAAAGGCACAAGGTGAATCCAAGGGAATAAGTGACAACTGGCCTCTCGAATGCTACATACACCAGTATCAGACTAATAGGCAAACATCAAAATGGTCATAAGTACATATCACAGCGTTTGCTTACTTTTAGCCACCAATAGGGTATAATCGTGACATAGGCGACAAATACTTAGAATCCCACTAGGTATAACACACTCATCAATACCAGGAACGTAGTAGGTCAAATTAGTAGGTGGATAATCGAATACGGATTTCCAAAGAGCACTAATGCTTAGCATAACACAGTCACAACCTCTCCAGCTTACATAGTCCTTATCAGGAGCCCTCACAACCCACATAATGTTAAAACAACATCCACTATATAGATACAAGTATCAGAGGGTACCAGCTTCTACAATATCTCCCATAACACATTACACAGCCATCACCAACTAAGAATAGATCACGAAGCTTGTCTCCGAGGCTCTCCAAAACCTCAATGCCTGTAGGCTTCCTATATGACTTTCAAAACTCGAGGGCATCCCATCCCTACTCCCTATCGGGGACTAACGATGCAACACTACCCTTGCTCATAGTCTAACCTCTATGCGGCATCCACGCGAAGGAATGATTGGAGCCAAACTGTCAGAAATTAGAGAACCATTGACAAGGTGCACAACAAGAATCAACAACATAGGAAAGTTCCTAAACATTCTGTAGCCTCCTGGAGATAAGCCACGGATGTCTTTGCACCCATCCACAGGACTCTACCAGACGGTAGCTCTGTCCAGCTGAGACCAGTGAATTTTAAGCTCTAATACCAACTTGTCACGACCCGATCCCAATCATGATGACGCTTGCTAGATCCCACCTACAGGCAAGCCAATTACCCAACCCTCAGGGTACCTTTCTTAGCTTTCTAGTCCAAACCATAACCAATATGACAATATACATAACTAAAACCTACATAGTTTCTAGAAGTCACATATACAGAGCTACAATAGACATAAAGGGCATATCATATACATATCAATAACCATAATAATATACACAATTAGAGTGCCTCTACAAATACATAACGCTACTGTACAAGGCCATTATCTCAATATAAAAGATGACCATCAACCAAAAAGAGACTGCGAAAAAACCAAAGTTGTCGATGCTCACTAAAAGTCTCCTAAGCGCTCCCAAAGTTCCCCAAGTCAGCAATCATGGCCCATACCTAGACCTGGACCACAGGAAGATGCAGAAGTAAGTGTGCATACCAGAAAAGGCACATAGTAGGCATCATCAGCCGACCAAGTGAAATAGTGAATATAACTATATCCTAAATATGTCAAAACTACAACGGTGTGGTAATACAAACCCAAATCAAGGCATAAGCATGTCAGGAAACCCTCAACCACAACTGAACCAACTGAAATAAAGAACAATGATGAACTGGATCGATCCTGGTGATGAACATCAATACCAATTGATGAAAACTATGTAGGCTCGTACCACAACTTTCCCCAACTGAGACATGATGTTGTATGCAGGTGCAAGGCCCTAGAATCATCACAGAATCCCATGGAACCATCACACAACCCAACTCTCCACATCATCTTAACAAAGGTCAGTTGTACGTAGGTGGAAGGCCCTAGTGTCTAAGATTGAACGCCCCTTCAGCCCCCATAACCTCAAGAGGCACACCCACACATAACCAGGGTGTGAATGAGTGTGTGTATCCATGGGTAATTAGTCACGAGCCTCGCCCCAACAATCACATAATATCTAGGTCTGTGACCCTATGCAAGCACATGACACCCAATCCATAATATACATGTAGAACGGTAAGATGTATAAGCAAGTGTGTCTCACTCAGAATACCAATCATAAAGCCTCGCCTCAAATGTTATTAACAGGGTCCATGACCCATAATAATCTGGGTCTCAGACCCGAGACGATTGGTGTCTCTATCTCTCTCTAAACAAATAGAAGTATCTCAAACTTAGAATGTGATTGATGGGGCCCCCCAAATCTTAGCTGGCGCTCAATCCTCAGAGTATGCATCTACCATCAGACATCACAGTCATGGTCACTGGTCCTGAAATCAGCAAGGATTGTTACCCTAGACTCAAACTCTACGAATAATGCCACCGGAGCTCAAATGATGACAGAGAGTGTCGTCTAGGATGAGATGTCAAACAATCACTCCCTCAACCAATATATTCAGATCTTGATCTCCAAAGTCATGTCGTTCCAAGAGTGAATGTAGGCAGCGACAATCACATGAACATAGGGAGTGACCTCTCAACCTAGGTATCCCACAGTCTCAATCCAACCCATACTATAATAACTATTACCTTGCTCAGATACAATAGATACCCCACATCAAATGGAGAGAACAAGTGCCCAACAACCATCAACAGTATTGAAACGTATATGTATCACAAATCACCGTAAAAGTCATGCCCAATAAAGGCCAAATATACCATAACCTCGTCAATCATAAGTTCCCAGAGTGAACATAGACAATCACAGTGCATCACAAGTATCCCAAACAACCCAACCTAACAAAGCTATCTCTATACTATAATTAGGTCACAGTACGATATTCAATCAATAAACAATCTCCTAATCAACATATCTCAGTAGCAACAAGCTCTACACCCTCATACAAGTAGGAGTCAAGTCAGAACACATGCCTTTCCCAAGCACTAGACCATATTCAACCCTTCCTAGGCCCTTTCTCTATGTAAGACAACTCATAGGGAAACATCGGTATAACCTAAGCTAAAGCCCAAGAGGCTAGATAACCAGAAGAATGTCACCTACCCAAAATCATATTATAGCCCAACTGCTATCAAGGATTTTCCCAAAGGCAACCATGTGTCGGCCCACTGATAATGTACCCTTCTTTAGGCAGGGTGCTAGCTCCCAGGACTAACCCATATAGCTAGTGTTTTGTCACAGATAACCCGAGGAAGTGCTTAGGATATAGCCTGCACCTAGCTACTAGGTACACACTCCCATCTCTAACCCAACACTGGCTAAGTAGAAACACCTCTAGTATCACATAACACAAGGCTCTCTTCAGGGTGCACTATACCCATCCCCAAAACATGGTGTGTTTTTCCATCACTAACCAGTAGCACAAGTACATAACAAATAACAATGGTACACATGATCATATAAGTCATAGGGTAGGACAAAATTGTGCTTAACTAGGAAATTCTACCACAAGTACTTAGAATGGATATAGATAACCACAACCGCATCATGCATATATATACCAATCAAATATCGTTACTTGATTCAACACACATGATATCATGTAATCATAGGTCAGCCTCAATAGCTAGTATATTTCGATAGCCTCAGACCCCACACACACATAAAAGCAAGAGTCAAGCTTAGTGTACATATTCGTCACATGTTCGCATCCCAATTAGCCCCATTTAGGCACTCTCATAGCCAAACAATATAAGAATTCTGCTAGTATAGCAGCTACAACTAACAAAACCCTCAATACAACAACTGTAGTCCCATATAACACATGTGGATTCACAACCAGCTATATACAACATAAATCTCATAGCTCAACCCAATTACAGTAAATTTCTATACATTCAGCTCATTCTAAGGTTTAGAGAAAGCCTAGCGTACCTGGCATATGATGTATGTTGCTTAGAGTCAATCCAGCAAAGCTTTTCTACTGCGAATTGCTTCCTAATACAGCTCAACTGTTAAATTAAAATCTACAAGGTCAATAGATTGAATTGGCTGTAAAAATTGAAGAATGGGAGAAAATATGTAAATCAGGTCTAAAATGGGGAAAATAGGGTCTACGCTTGAAATCTCAAATAGATTCTCCAAAATGGTCCCACGTCACCCAAAATTTCATTAAAAAATGGTCCCCAAAAGACCGAGATAAGGCCCAAAATAAAGTTAAAAACTTTACCGGGAAAATATACTTTTCAAATCTTTCTCAATCAAAATTCTCAAAAATCAAACAAACTTAGCGCACACCCAACATACCACAGTGTTCGTCTCAGAACGTAGAACAATTTAGACACAAATTTCACTTAGGTCTGTTGAGAAATGACCAAGATATTGCAATGTAAAGTTTTCACTTATTCCTGATATATAACCAACAAAAAACAAAGATGTTACCTTAAATTACATGTGAGATCCCAAATCTGACTTCACCATGGCATTCCTCGTGAAAATCCGTGTCACTGGTAGCATTTTGAATCACTCAAATCAGATGAAAAATGAGCTCGAAATGACGTGTAAAGTTGGGAGTATGCATATATATATATATATATATATATATATATATATATATATATATATATATATATATATATTATGAAGCACCCATATCCAAATGCTGCCATGTTTATGACATGTGGCAGCATCAGCATCCTCCATATGGCAGTGCTATAGCCTGCCACATCACCTCCTTCGACTCAGCAACCTTTCCATTCCCTTTTTTGCTGTTTCGGGCTCGTTCAGACATAGATCTTTGCAAATGACCTATGTAACCCAATAGATTTTGATGTTCCAGATACAATGGTATGATCTGAAATTCCAACAGAGCTTCCTATGATAAAGTGAGGGGTCCCACTTCTTTATATACAACTTTTAACGAAAGCTCTCGGGAGGTCAAATCACATCCTGATGTCCTCGGTATCATATGAAGTGTCATCCTGGACAAAAATTGACATTTCAGAGATAATTGCGCTATCAAAATTCTCATTCACATATGGTTCCCGAGAGCATTGACTGGGTCAACTACTAACCTATTCCGGTGGCCAAATTTACAATCCATAATATAATTGCATCGGACATGCCCCTAGCCCAATTTGATCATTTTGGAGCTAATGGAATCGTCAGAATTTCACTCTGAGAGTATTTTTTAGGACTTTACTTGAAAACTCATTTTATTGGCATTGCTTCTTGATTAACTCAAAAATTCACATAACTCCCAAATAACCCAATCAATAGTCATCCCCACAATCCCAACAAATGACCAATGGCCCGAGGTCATTATGCACATGTTCAAATTAACAAAAAACTACAAAACCATAGAAATGACCCGGAAGGTCATTATAGTTACAAGAGATTTTCTCTAGTATGATATGATGATTATGGAAACCATGCACAGATAACTTCAATTATGATTTAAATATTCTTCAATTCAAGGATTATGCATGTATTTACTCTATTCTCATGATTTTGAACTTGATGCTTATGTATCTATGCTATACTCTTATCTCTCGTTACATGATCATGCAAGTACAAGGATTTTAAATGAGATTATGAGATGAATGTGACTATGTTATGACTATGACCAAAAAAAGGTGTGTATACACCATCACGTATAAGTTACTGTGTATTGATGAGGATCATACAACCTACCACTTACACATGTCATGAAATAAGTTATTCATATACATTCAAGTATGTTTTGAACTATGGTTTAGCCTATGGGCTCATGTATGATGATTTATGATGATCCATGTTATTTTATGATGAATTATAACAAGTATGACTATATATGTATATCTATTTTGGGGATGTAGCACTGATTGAGACTTGAGATGGGGAACTATTCCTGAGGGTCCTTATATAAAACCTGTTTTTCTCATAACTACGTGCCACCGTAGGTTCATTGACTACTCATTATTTCAGGCTTGGTCATTTATGTAGCTAGTGGATCTACATATAACATTATGTTTCATGACCCACCAAATATATAGCACAAGAAACTCCTACTCCCAAGGGGGAACTAGCCCCTTCGGCCCCACAAGCTCCCCAAAAAGAAATTGGGGTCTCTTATACTGAGTACCAAAATGCTAT
The DNA here is from genome assembly GCA_029948455.1 of Solanum rostratum. NCBI lineage: Eukaryota > Viridiplantae > Streptophyta > Magnoliopsida > Solanales > Solanaceae > Solanum > Solanum rostratum. The sequence continues at coordinate 19,750,467 of CM057055.1, forward strand.
TATTTTATTGGCAAGGGTCGTATCCAACCAAGTGAACCAAGGGGCCTAAGCTCCCCATATTCCTACTCCAGCCTCAAGGGTAAGGGACTTCACTAGAATGAACCCTCTAGATTTTCATGGCTCTAAAGTGGAGGAAGATCCCTAAGAATTTATTGTTGAAGTATACAAACTTCTTGCTATTATGGGGTTAAGCTCAGAGGAAAAGGTGGAACTTGTGGCTACCAATTAAAAGACCTTGCTCAAATATAGTTTGCTCGGCTACCAACTAAAAGACCTTGCTCAAATATAGTTTGCTCAATGGCAGATGGAGAGGGAGAATGATGAGCCTATTCCTCGGGAAGAATTCAAAGCCGCCTTCCTCAACAGCTTCTTTTCTATTTAATTAAGGGAGGTAAAGATGATAAATTTTATGAACCTCAGGCAAGGCAACATGAGTATGAGGGAATATTCCCTTAAATTTAACAGGCTCTTAAGTATGCTCCTCGGTTGCCGACTCTAGGGCAAGGATGATTAAGTTTGTGTCGAGAATATCTGACTGTGTTAATGAAGAATGTCACACCACTATGCTTGTTGGGATATAGACATATCTCAATTCATGACATATGTCGAGCAGCTTGAAGGAGAAAAACTTAGAAAGAGGAAGAGTGGGGAGTCCAAGCGGACTCATTACAATGGTGGATTTCAAGGTGCTAGAGGTGGTCGTTTTCAACAAGGTTACAAATTTCAAGGCCAGGGATCAATAAATACTCAAAACCAAAGGTTCTTCAATGATAGGGTGGCCAACTCTAAAGCTCAAGGTGGAAATTATAGGCTGACTTTTCCTAGGTACCCAAAATATGGAAGGTATCATGGTGGAAAATGCTTGAGAGACTCAGATGCTTGTTATGGGTTTGGCAAAGTTGGCCAAAATATTGTTGATTGTCGATATGCTACAAACAAGGGTTGAGATGCTCGTCCTCGAGGACTTGGTGCTCGTAGAGATCGAAGGTCATAAGGTGGTCAACAAGGGGGTGCTCCGTGTCACAACCAATTCTATGCTCTTCAAGGGAGGCAAGGGGTGGATGAAGCACCCGATGTTGTTACAAATACATTGAAGGTTTATGATTATGATTTGTATGCTTTATTGGATGTGAACCATTTTTTGCTAATAGGCTTAGTGTGTGTCCCGAATTTTTATGTGAACCATTTGAGGTGTCTCCCCCTATTGGTGAGTCCATTGTCGCTAGAAGAGTCTATAGGGGTTGTCCCATATCCATATTGCATAAAGTGTCTTGCGTTATGATTTTATTGGACTTGACATGGTAAATTTTAACATTATTCTTGGGATGTACTAGTTACATGCATATCATGCTTCCATTGATTGTAGAACCCATAGAGTTAGGTTACGATTTCCTAATGAACTCATCCATGAGTGGAAATGTAATGATTCAGTGGTTAAGGGTAGGATCATCTCTTGTCTTAAGGATCGAAAATTAATTGCTAAGGGTTGTATTTGTCATCTTGTAAGGGTTAGGGATGTTGAGTGTAAAGTCCCTCTTATTGAGTCAGTTCTAGTGGTCAATGAGTTTCTTGATACCTTTCTCGATAAGATTTTTGGTGTTCCTCTTGAAAAGGAAAAATTATAAGCCTCCTCTTCGATACACGACTCATTTTCATTTCTTCCTATCATATTGCCTCGATGAAAATGAAAGAATTGAAAGACATTGGAGAAAGGGTTTTATTAGATCTAGCAAGTCACCTTGAGGTGCACCCATATTGTTCGTAAGGAAGAAGAATGGCTCACTTAGAATGTGCATCAACTACCAACAACTCAATAAGATCACGTAAAGAACAAATATCCTCTACCATGGATAGATGACTTATTTGACTAATTGCAAGGGGCTTGTCTTTTTTTTCTGGGATTGATCTTTGGTTTGGATACCATCAAATGAGAGTAAGGGAATTTGATATTCCTAAAACAGATTTTCAGACTAGGTATGAGCATTTTGAATATGTGGTGATGTCATTTGGTTGAACTAATGCACCGAAAATATTTATGGATCATATGAATAGGTTCATCATACCTTACCTTGATATGTTTGTTATGGTATTCATTGATGATATTTTGATTTATTCCGGAGTGAGGAAGAGCATGTGAAACATTTGAGGGTAGTTTTGCAAATTTTAAGGGATAATAAGTTATTTGCAAAGTTTTATAAATATGAGTTTTGGTTGGAAAAAGTTACATTTCTAGGACATGTGGTATTCAGTGAAGGGATTAAAGTGGATCCTGAAAAGATGAAAGTGGTGAGAAATTGGCCTAGACCCAAACTCCAGCGGATATTTAAGAGTTTCTTGGGCTTGGCGGGGTACTACCAAGATTTGTTACGGGCTTCTCTTCAATCACTTCTCCTTTGACAAAGTTGACATAAAAGAAGATGAAATTCATTTGGATCGATGTATGTGAAAGGAGCTTCCAGACTTTGAAGGACAAGCTTACATCTGCTCTTATCTTGGCATTACCAGAAGGGTTAGAAGAGTTTGTTGTATAATGTGATGCTTCAAGAATTGGTTTGGGGTGTGTCTTGATGCAAAGTGGCAAGGTCATTGCCTATGCTTCTAGACAATTAAAAGTGCATCAGCGTAGCAACGCTAGCCATGATCTTGAGCTAGTGGCCATGGTATTTGCTTTGAAAATACAGAGACATTATTTGTGTGGGGATCATGTAGACGTCTTCACCAATTACAAGAATCTTCAATATGTATTCACCCAAAGAGATCTCAATTCGAGGCAAAGAAGGTGGTTGGAACTCCTCAATATGACATGAATGTGCATTATCTTTTGGGAAAGGCTAATGTTATGGACAATGCTCTAAGTAGAGTGTCCATGGTGATTATGGCCCATATTGAAGATGGTAAGAAGGAATTGGCAAAGGAAGTCCATTGGTTGGCAAGGTTGGCGTTAGGTTGAATGAAGATGAAAACGGGTTATGGTGGTTGTAGATAGTTTCAAATCTTCTTTGATTGAAGAGGTCAAATCAAAACAAGTAACCTCAAGCCCATTTTGTTAGAATTAAAGGCATTGGTGAAAGAGGGCAAGGTGGAGGTTTTCTCCCAAGGAGGAGATGGTGTTTTTACGCACCAATGTAGGTTACATGTACCAAATGTTGATGGGTTGAGGGACCTGATTTTAAAAAAGGCACATAACTCATCCTATTTCATTCACTCTGCTTTTACAAAGATATACAGAGATTTGAGGGAAGTGTATTGGTGGGGTGGTAACAAAAGAGACATTGTAAAGTTTGTAGTTGAATGCCACAATTTCCAATAAGTCAAAGTCAAACATCAAAGACTACGTGGCCTAGCCCAAGATATTGAGATTTCTACTTGGAAGTAGGAAGAGATCAACATGGATTTTGTGATTGGTTGCCTAAGACTAAAAGGAATTTTGATTTTATATGGGTTTTGTTGATAGAAAGACAAAATCGACTCACTTCCTACTGGTTAAAATGACTTATGGTGCCGAATATTATGCTAAGTTGTATATCCATGAGTTGGTTAGATTACATGGCATTCCATTGTCTATTATTTCGGATAGTGGTACTCAATTTACTTCACGCTTTTGGAGATCTTTCCAATGAGGCCTTGGTACTAAAGTCAAACTTAGCACGACATAAGTTTAGGGCTTGTGTTTTGGAATTTAAAGGTAGTTGTTATGAATATCTTCCACATATTGAGTTTGTTTACAACAACAGTATCACTCTAGCATCAAAATGGCTTCCTTTGAAGCTTTGCATGGTAGACGTTGTCAATCCTTGGTTGGGTAGTTTGAAGTGGAGGAAATGGTTTTGATAGGCCCAAATTTGGTTATGAAAGCTTTTGAGAAGGTGAGAATGATAAGGGAAAGATTGAAGACAACTCAAAGTAAGTGAAGTCCCACTCCAATGTGAGGAGAAGGGACCTTGAGTTTAATGTTAATGAATTGGTATACTTAAAGGTCTCACCCATGAAGGGTGTGATTCGATTTAGAAAGAAGGGAAAGTTTATCCCTAGGTATATAGTGCCTTATAGAATCTTGAATAGAATTTGTAAAATTTCTTATGAGTTGGATTTGCCTATGGTGATGAGTATGGTTCATCCGGTCTTTCATTTGTCTAGGTGATCCAAACTCTATTGTGCCTTTGGAGGTTGTGGGTGTTGTGGAAGAAAACAAGATGTATGAAGAAGTCCCGGTGGAAATATTGGAAGACAAGTCAAGAGGTTGATGAACAAAGATGTAGCATCCTTCAAAGTCCTTTGGAGAAATCAACAAATCGAAACTGCTACGTGGAAAGTCGAAGTAGACATGAAGAAGTGATATCTTCATCTCTTCCACTCTAATCAAGCCTAAGGTATTAAGCTAATCCTATTTGTCGTGTTAGGTCATATGATTCAGCCCTTTCATGTCATGTTTCATGCATATATACTCATAGTAACAAGTTTTGATGATTTTCAAAGCATAAGTTTGGGATTTTTAATGAAAATGATGTTTAAGTTGCATTGATGCATTTATGTGGGCTAAAAGTTATCTAATCACTCTTCTTAAGTATGTTTCTATCACGTTCAAGGATGAATATTCACAAAGGGGAGATATTGTAATACCTCCCACGTGACTCGGAATGACCCTATGGTGTATTTCTTGAATATAGTAAAATATGTGCATTATTTCTAAATCCAACTTTCTATTCTTTTCTAGGAGGCAAATTTATATAGGAAAAGGGTTGCCTTCGATTTTTAGGTCAACCGAATCAAAAAATAATTTTTTGGTTGATTTTGCCTTAACTAAAAGAGTGTGTGGCCGATCCACATCACAGACTTGTTCCTAGATAGTACAAAAATAGTTGAAACTCATTCCTAGGCCAAAAAAGGGAAAATTGAACTTTGCACAAAATTATATTGTATGGGACCCAAGGCGCGTCATGGCCTCAGTTCCCTCTATGTGTAAAATTTTCCAAACTTTTTCTATTTCAAGTAAGGGAAATTGGGTCATAGTCCAACACCCTTATAGATGAGATTCTTCAAGTATTTAGCCATTTTTAACCTAATTCTCTCTCAAACACTACCAAAATCCTCCCAAAGCCCCTCAATCATTTCCAAAATTCTTAAGAGATTTTATTGAAGTTCAAGCATTAAAGTGATTTCATCAAGTCTCCTCAAGTCTCTTTCATTAATTTCATGATTTAAGGTATATGGGTCTTCTTCAATGGGTTCTTCTACCTATGGAGCCCAACTCTCCTTTTTACTGAAATTTTATGATTTCAAGGCTTGATACTTTATGGGTACTTCCTATTACTCATTATGATCATGATTTAGTTTTGATTTTGTCAAGTAATGGTTTGATTTTGCATGAATACCTATCAATGGTTTAATCTATGAGTTGATTTATGATTATTGAAGCTATGCATGATATAGTGCCATAAAAACTATTAAAGATTATGGATTTTGAGATAAATTTCATGATACCGAAATTGACGATTTTTGTATTATAATAGTGGGATTCTTTGAATGACTTCTAAATGATCATGTTTTACGACATTCATATTATATACTCTTGTATTTCATTATTTAAACCTCTATGCCTAGACCCACCATGTTTGATTAAGCTTATATGATAAAGTCTCATGCAAGTTCTCCTCCCACATATGTATGCTATGTTATGAAAGTTTTACTATCTCCATGCATGTTTTGACTAAAGCATTGATCATACATGCCATATTGAGCACATATCTATTGTATATAATTATGCATCTTGTCTATTCATGGATTATGTTCTCTTGTTGCATTGCACCTCGCATACTTAGTATATTCCAAGTCCTAACGCATACTTTTTGCCTATATGATCTAACCATGTAGAGACCAGAGCTCCTATTCATCCACTCATCATGGCTAGTATGTTGGGTTAAAAATCATTATTGGTGAGTCCTCCATTCCAAGGACAACAACCACTTTCTTTCATGCGTTAAGACTTGTTTACTTTCGGATATTTGCTTTTAAGGGTGAGCACGGAGATGTCTTGGCCCCCGTTCCACTCATGTTTAGAGATGTTGTTGGATATTAGGAAATTCTTGACTCTTATGATGCTCATGTAATTATGCAGATTTCCTTTAGTCCCTATCTCTTCTACCTATTTGTTGAATGTTGATTGCATGTGGTGAAATTCCTAAGCCTATACTTCCCATACCTAGAGTCCTACTTATCTTCCCCTTAGTCTTTTCTTATGATTTGATGGTGGAAATTCCTATTTCCTTTCTATCCCCATAGCGTGAGTCCAAAGCCCTAATTTCCCGTAGTTGTTTTTATGTTTGATTTATGCTTCCACAGCCAAGGATGTGCTTACCGATGCTTAGAGGCTTGTTTGGGGATTCCTTTGGGTTTCCCATTGGCATGTCGCACCTAGGCCCTAGGCTTGGTCGTGACAGTACCTTCCGGGAACCCTACCCTTTTTGGTTAATCATGTAATATGAAATTCACAAACCTACGGTAGAAACATAGTTAAGGAAAAACGGAAACCAACTAAGGTCCTCTCGTTACTAAGTCAACATCCCACAAAATACTTAACTCATAATCATTTCTCATAGTATGCATAACTTGCAAATCTTAACATCATATTAGGAATAGCTTATCAAAGCAAATCATCATAGCATCATAAAGTGCTTTATAATCTTTCATAAATTTCACAACATTCCCATGAATTCATAACATGCTTATTAGCCCTTAAACATCAGCAACATTCATAACTTGCATATCTTGCAATAAGCCTTTCATCGGCATAAGAAGTTTTATCATGTAAACTTAGTCAAAACATGGTGGGTCTATGCACAAAAGCTTAAAATCATGAAATAGAAGAGTATAGGGCATGAATGAGGTAAAATAAGATCACTTAGAAACCATTCAAATGAACCCACCATCATCATAGTGAAACCCCAATTAGGGCATCATGAAAACCATTTCAAAATCTATAATATTTCTTAGCTTTTCAAGATATCATAGCATGCATAGTGTAAGTATCATAAAACCATTCTTGGAATCACACCTTGATAAGTCTTCATGCATATTCAAACCAATACTTGCCAAATCTCAACTTAAATCATGCTTATAAAGAATAATAGGAATTACATAAGAAATAATTATTGAAATCAAGAGATTTCATTAGAAAAGAGGTTTGGGCTCCATGGATAATAGAGAACCCATGGATGAAAGACCCACCTTGAAGCCTTGAAAAAGATATGAGAAAACTTGAAGAATTTTGTTGAATCACCTTGATACTTATTCTTTGATGGAAGAGCATTGAATCGTAGAAACTTGATGAAATTTGAGGGAGGAATCTGGGAAAGTTTGAAGAGGCTTTTAGGAGTTTTGAAAGTGATTTTAGGCCTAAAAATGGTGGAATTTTTAAGTATTCTATCCTGAAGTTTAATTTTCCCCTATTTTAGACTACGAATGAGTCTAGATCACTTTTCTACTATCTTGAACCCTCTTGATGATGTGGAGAGGTCGCACACTCTGTTGGAAAGTGCAATTTCATGCGAAAAATTATTTTTTAATACAGTCGACCTAAAATTCTGGGAGACCCTTTTCCTACACAAGTTTACCTCCTAAAAATGAATATAAACTCAGATTTACCAAAAACACATAAAAATTATGATATTCAAGAAATACACCATAAGGGCATTCCAAATTGTGTGGGATGTGTTACATTTTATGCCTATCTTTGTCCTCCGAAATCATTCCTTAGTCATTTCCATGCACTTTATTCTTATTCCAACACTTAGTTTCAAAAATTCAAGATTTTGAACATCATTAAAGCCTAAACTTTGAAGATTCAAGCTAAGGTCTCAAGTGCGATTTCATGTTCAAGTTATCTCATCTCGAACTCTCAAATTCAAGCAAGGTGTGTGTCATTTCATTCATGATTCCATTTCAATTATGAAGCCCAAATTCTATTTCAAACTTTTCATGAACTTTAAGTGAGATTCAAGGTTGAGTTTCATGATTTGATTTTAAATTGCTAAAATTATATTATAGGTTACTCTCAAATGATAACGTAAGCATGAATTACTTCTCATCTCAATGGTTAATGTGATTATAAAGTAGAATTGAGCTTGCATGTCCTTTTATGCTTGATTTTATGCATGAGTAACTACGATTATGATCTGAATGTTGATTTCTTCATTGTTTATGCATGATTATATCTTATTTGATGTGTTAAGTATGAATTTCAAGTACCCATACTATTCCTTCATTCTTCATGGCATATGTATGCATGAACATGACTTTTCGTGAAGTTTAACTATGGATATATCTATGAAATATGACTATGATGATGATTTTAAGATATGGTTATGACATGAGATGTGATCATATAATGTTTATAATGTGTGCAAGCCCTCATGGGCGTGTATACACCCCTACGTACATGTTATGAATGAGTTATTCCTATGCATTCAAGTATGAAATGAAGTATGATTTGGTCTTTAAGCCTAAATATATATGATTATGATTTGAAATGATTTATTATCCTATGTCAAGCATGTTCAAGGATATGTATATATGTATTTTTGTGGGATGATGGCTTAGCATCGAATGAGATTGGAGGTGGGGGACCATCCCAAAGGGTCCTTATAAAGCCTACATTTCTCATAACTATATGCCATTTTAGGTTCATGTTTATGCCCAATATAGATGATTATGTGTACCATCACCTGTTATGCGGGGTATAGTCTGCCTTTGGCAAGTAGCCCTTTCTCCAGTGTCGAGGCAACATCAGAATTTCATGTAATAGCTCGCATAGTTATATATCTGTTGAGGTCCTATCCCCGCTATGTTTATGTACTAATGCATTCATGCATCATAATCTAAGGCGCTTGTTATGATATACACTTCTCTATACTTCTCTTCTATATATGTCCTTGTCATCTAAACTTAATGCAGGTTTTATCATTACTCATTTACATTGCATACCTGGTTACTTCGTAAATTCCAAAGTGCTAATGCATACTCTATGCCTTCATGGTATCACAATGCAAGAGTAGGTGATACTCTTGATTATACTCGTGTCTAGATCTGATCATTATCACAGTCCAGATTGGGTGAGTCCTCTAGCTTCGAGGATCGAACTTACTATCTTTCTATTCATGTTATGCTTGTATTAGAGACAATCCTTTCTTTATTATTCTGGATGAGCTAGGGAGTGTCTAAGCCCCCATCTTATGTTATAGTCTAGAGGCATATTCTGACATATATGTAATTCGATTTCAGACTTGTATACTCTGCCATATGATCTATTCTATTGTCACGCCCAAAGTCCCATTAAGGCGGACTGACACCCGTTGCTTACAAGGCTTGGGAGAACCAACATATACCCATGCAGTTTCTATGAACATTGTAAAGGGGTTTTCACATTCAACATGCTTTCAACAAGTAGACAGTAATAACAAGCCAAAAGGAAATGCATATGACTAGGCCGTTGGATCCACGATGTCTAAAGTACGATACACGAGCACACTTTACTTTACATAGTCCACAAAAACTCTAGATAAAGAACAATATTTATAAGGATCAGGATAGGCCCCGCCTCATGACCAACTACACAATACAAAAAATATAAGCTATAGACACAGAAAGTCTTGAAGCAACATGGAGCTCAGTAACAGCATCTGGATATCCTGTATGCCAACTAGGAAGATCTAGTAGCTCCTGTACCTGCAACATGAAAATGCAGGTCCCCCTTAAGGGACATTCGTACAAGATAATGTACTGAATATGTAAGGCAGATAGTACTGTATATGAAATAAGAACTCAAATAAAATCATACACTGGTGTGTTAGGATAAAAGACCACCTTTAATCATACTGTGGAATCATGTACTTTATGTCCTTTTTATTACTTTACCTTTCTTTACTGTATAATATGTGCGCAGTATATCATATAAATGGCCAGTTGATCAGTGGTTATCAATATCGAGATGACCCATGCTAGGCTTTCTTTTCACCCATGGGATACCCCCTGTAATATGGGATCGACCCATGCTAGGTATTCTTCCACCCTTGGGATACCACCCATCAATAAGAAACTTTGATTTATCTTATATTTACTTTTGAGATGTTTCTTTTAGTGGTCATAATATTTAGAGCTGTAGGATTTATAGACATAACATGTGACATATAAACAATCATGCAAGACAACACCACAATGAAAAGAGAGTTACATAACTAATGAAATACATAGGAGATGAAACAACATGTGGACTTAATTTAGCAACAAAAGGAACTCATGTATTTTGATATCCAAAGTAAGTATGCAGAATTGACAATGGCTATGTATGGGAGCACATGAGCATGGTAAAGAGTGGAGACATAGTTATTAGTTATGTCGGAGTTGGTAAGTGCCTTTATGTGCTAAGGAAGAATAAGAAATCGAGTAGCCTTACATACCTCGTTGTATTACATCGTTATTACCTCGAAGTAATCTCCTTTTCCTCTAAATACATTATCTACAATATAGTAGGTGATAAAACTAGTATTAGCAGCTAATAAACACATCTTGGCACTCCAATCTCATAAAACAAATAATGCTTGGGCAGCAAGCTTGTGATTGTCAATCCAAGAGTATTCTTTCAACCTCTCCAGCTCTAATCGTATTTTCTAATTCATATTCCCATATACATGTCATATCCATCTTGTTTAGTCCCATAATAGTGTTACAACATCTCACAAAGAACAACACATAACAATTCCATACAACACACAAGTAGGCAGCATAATATTATGTCTTCTCGCTACATTTCGAAGTCAACAATTCCAAACCTATTTCAACTTCAGCCAAACTGTCTCCAAAATATTTAAACAGAAAGTCATTTCTAAAAAGTCCAAAAATAGTCCCCAAGTAGAAGGAGGACGTGCAACAACAATTTCCAATTACCGGTCCACAACTTCCTACTTTGAGCGCAATTAAGATATCATACAAGAACTCATTTTTGCGGAAGATAAAATGGTGCAGCAGCCTTCTTACATCACTACAGAACTAAACCTTGTTAAAAACATCAATATTACTTCATAATCCAGCCAACCAAGAAGAGAAAATCCTCTTAACAAACAAGAAAAGTGTAAAACAATCTTTTGAACACATGCTGTCTAAAATTTCAGCACAAGTATAACCAGCCTATTTCTCTTGTTTTTCATGAAAAAACCATACTAAATAGATAAGTGTACTTACTTAAATTTACCTTCAAGGTTGAGGGATTCTTTAGGAACCTTAGTAAGGTTGTGAGGGCTGCTTTGTAGGAAGGAGTTGAAAGAGAGCAAAAAGGAACCTAGAAAATCATATTTTTGTCCAAGTTGAAATGGCTCAACGGAGCTGCTTTTAATCATTTTTAAAGGGACCTCTTGGCTGACTTTCTTTTGAATCTTAAGACTTACTTTTTTAAGGTGGTGATGCACCTACTTGGCCCTTTTATATGGGCCTTATTCGGCTTCAATTTGATGGGCTTTGCTGCCAATTGTTTTTCTCTTCTACTTTCACTTAGTTTGGGCCCTATTTGTGAAGTGTATGGTAAATGTACTTTGTCCCTTTTCCTATTCATCTTGGGTTGCCTATATTTTTCCTTTATGCAAAACCATGGGCTAAAATTACATCCTTAACTTGGGCTTTAATCTTTATCAGAGTTGAACAGATTCGGCGTTGAGCCTCGTCTTTATGTCCTTTTCATTTTTCTAAATTTTGGGCCTTAAGTGAGTTCACTCATGTATGAATTAATATTCTCCGTGCACCTAGTCAATTTAAGCTAAGCACGTAGGTGACTTTACCGGCTAGCTTCCTAAGTCCTACAAGCACCTCACTTTCTCACTTTGTTTAAGGTCGCGATCTCCTCAATTCGTCTTAGAACTTATATGCGCTCACTCATCTTAAGCATTAAACGTAAATATAGCCCTCTAGTCTAAAAGTTAGGTAGTTTCAAAGTTGGACTCCTTCTACCTAATCATATCATATTCCATATGCATAGGACTAGTACACTTAAGATGTGGGGTGTTACATCTATATTATGCCTCATGTTGTTTATATGCTTCTGCCTATGTATTCATCTATATTTTTCATCTTTGATGCTTGTATGTATACTAAAGGTTAGTTTGAGGTTCCTTCAGGGATCTCATTCATCGTGTTACGGCTGAGCCCTAGGTTTGGATCATCACAATAATATTGATTGAAAGCTTATAGTATGTACTTTATAATTAAATAAAATAAAAATTTAATCAAAACTATTTATAATGTATTTCAAAATAATTTCTCTCTATAAAATAATGTTAGTAAGAATGGTGCATTGATACATCCAGAGTAGTGGGGATATGGACGATGATGTCACACATCGTGTTGGGGCAGCATGGACAAAATGGAGTATTGTGTGATAAGAAGATACCACCTAAACTCAAAGGTAAGTTTTACAGAATGGTGGTTAGACCATCTTTGTTGTATGGGGCGGAATGTTCGCCAATAAAAATACACATATTGAGAAGATGCAGGTCGCAGAGATGAGGATGTTAAGATGGATGTGTGGTCACACCAGAAGTGATAAGATTAGGAATGAGACCATTCGGGAGAAGCTAGAAGTGGCCCCTGTAGCTGACAAGATGAGGGAAGCGATACTATGATGGTTCGTACATGTGCAGAGAAGGAGTACCAATACTCCGGTTAGGAGGTGCGAGAGGCTGGATTTGGGAGTTACACGGAGGGGTAGAGGTAGACCGAAGAAGTATTGGGGGAAGGTGATCAGACAAGATATCGTGAAATTTGATCTCACTGAGGACATAATCTTAGATAGGAAGAAGTGGAGGTCACGAATTAGAGTAGCAGGCTAATAGGTTAGATAGGTAGGAGTTGTTCGGTGTCATATTTATCTGCCTTATATATGTTAATTGTCTCATATTTACTTGTTATCATGTACTTTTCGTTATTAATCGCTCTTCCTGATCACTTTCTCTTTCTCTTCCTTTCCTATTTTCCATATCTAGCTTATTCTGCTTATAAGTTTTTGTGATGAGGGTTCCCAGGAAATAACCTCTCTACCTCTATGACGTAGTGGTAAGGTCTGCGTACATTCTACCCTCTCCAGACCCCACTTGTGGGATTCCACTGGGTATGTTTTTGTTGTAATGGTGCATTGATACATGTCCTTTTTCATAATTTGATTCTCAAAAAATATTTTTTTGAAAAGATTAGTCAAGAAGAATTAGCTTATCTATTTACTTTTCAAATGAAATAACAAAACACATTGATTTTCTGAAAGACACGTTTGAAAAGCTAGTTTAATAAAAGTGCTTCTATATTAGGGCTGTTAAATGGGTGGTTGGGCTAAAATTAGAGAAATTAAAATGGACTGAATTATAAATCGGATCGGGTAATGACCTGCTCAAATTCACTTTGAGCTAAGATAGTGTACTACCCTAGAAGTTGGCTTATTTTGTGCAATGACCTTAGTGGCCATTTTGAGCTTCTATTTTGTTAGATTGAAATCTTGTGTTTTAAAAGTGGAAAATATAAGTTTTTGCATTTTTGGAAGCTTAAGATGTTGAAAAAGTGAGTTCTTGTACTATTTTGAGTTTGGGGTGCGATCAAAATACGTCGCTTTCGTTAGCTACGGAATGTCGAATCTGGTCTGGATAAGTTATATAACTGATTTAGAGCTAAAATAGAGATTTTGGACCGAAAGTTACTTTTTCAGTAGTTTTCGGAGTCAAAGTTTGACTTTGGACAATATTCAAAAGTTGGAAGCTCTAATTGAAATTTTGATAGTTCCAATAGTTTCGAATTGTAAAACTAACTCTAGAAATGATCTCATTATAATTTATGGAATATCCGAGGCAGTTTTGGTATTTTAAATATTTAGCTAGTTTTATCGGTAACTGTGTCAAGGATACCTTGAAATCAAATTTTGACATATCCATTGTGTTTGGAATGCCAATTCTGGTAGGCTTACATGTTTGGTTTGTATATATAGTTCTAGATGATTTTTGGGCAGGTTAAAAAGCTTATTTATAGGGGAGTTTGTGCAAGTTGACCGCAGTCAACGAGTGGTCAACGTGAGTCAAGCTGGTCAACGCCCATTTTTTCTTTTGATTTTATTGCTACAAATATCCCTTTCTTCTTCATTTTTACTACTCCACCATTTTCTTCTATTATTAAATTCTAGAAAGCTTGGAGGTGCAATTTTGAGTAAGGATTTTCATGGATTTTCATTTGGGGTTAAGTTTCCTAAACATAAAATCTTTGATTTTCAGTATTTTGTGATTTTGACTTGAAGTTTTTGGTTCCAATCCTCCAATTTTATGAGTTTTCAATAACATGATTCAAACTTTAAATGATGATTTCTCCCTCAAATTCTACTCAAATTTTATGGAATTTTCACCCAAAAACTCCATTTTTTCGTGTAGAAGCTGATTTTAATCTCATTTCCAGATTTAATATTTTCAAAGTTTTAGTCCTAATTCATTCCAATATGGGTACCAAAATTCATCTCTTGACGCGAATAATCTATTCTTGGTAGTGATCGATTGATTTGAGATCGTTTTTGAGGCTTGAGCTACTGAAAGCTTACTTTGAGTGTGGTTTTGGAATCGAGGTAGGTTCGGCTAACCTTTGTGAGACTGGATTTAAGTAATTGGACAAATTTACGTGGTAAGTGTAAAATTTAAATTGTTCATTAGTATTTGGATCAATATGATGGAATTTTGGTAAAAATGCGATAACAGTTATGTTGAAATTGAAATAAATTGTGACTTTATCGATAAACTGGGTTGTATTCTTGAGATTTGAGATAGTTTGGATAGTATAGAGATAATATGAGACTTGTGACATCATTTGAAAAGTTTTGTGGTAATTTGATGATACTTGAGATCTTTTTCGGAAACATGTGTATATTTTGAGACGTGTGAGGTCCGAACTGATGGTATACTTGACTATTGGCTAAAATGTGGCGAATTGAGCATGATGATGGTGTGTGGTACCAGTTGTGACACTTTTTATTATTCTCCATTCTATGATGGTTACTTGTTGGTAGGGGTGATTTAGTTAAAAATCGAATCAAATTGATTAAATAAACCAATTTTATTTTGATTTTGGTTTGGTTTGGTTTTAGATTTTTAAAAATCGATAGTATTTGGTTTGGTTTTGAATTTGTTCGGAAAAATCGAAGAAATAACTGAATCGAACCGACAAATTATATTCATATATTTTATAATTATTATATAATATATTATTTATAAAAATAATTTTTATTTTTCAATCTACTTATGAAAGCATAAATGCTCAAAACGAGAATATTTATCTTATTATTTTGATATATATGAATGTTTATGACAATTCTTGGTGGGACTAGAAATGTCACTAGCTCTTTTTTCTAGGCCAAAATGGTGAATTTTGAGACTTTTTTCACAGTAAATTTAGTGATTGAAAGTTCTATAATATCAATCGTTCTAACTATTTTTCGTTTTGAATGGATTGTTGTCACTTTTTCTCCATTTTAAATGTATCATAGTTTTTATTTTTGTGTATGGTTAATAACCAAGTTTAAACCAAACCAAATCAAAATCGATAACAACCAAATTGATAAATATATGTTACAATCGGGTTGGTTTGGTTTGAGAATTTTAAAACAAAATTAAGTTGGTTTGGTTTTTGTTTTGACCAATAATTGATCCAAACCAACTTGTGAACATCCCTACTTGCCGATATTATTATCATGATGCTATTATTTATCTTAATTTGTACCATTGACAAAATGGAGGCTGGCCTCTGGAGTATTATGTGATAAGAAGATACCACCTAAACTCAAAGGTAGGTTCACCAGAATGGTGATTAGACCATCTTTGTTGTATGGGGTGGAGTGTTGGTCAATAAAAAAAATGCATATGTTCAAAAGATGCAGGTCGCAGAGATGAGGATGTTAAGATGGATGTGTGGTCACACCAGGAGTGATAAGATTAAGAATGAGCTCGTTCGGGAGAAGCTAGAGGTGGCCCCTGTAGCTGACAAGATGAGGAAAGTGAGACTACGATGGTTCAGACATATGCAGAGAAGGAGTACCAATGCTCCTATTAGAAGGTGCGAGAGACTGGATTTGGGAGTTACACAGAGGGGTTGAGGAAGACCGAAGAAGTATTGGGGAGAGGTGATTAGATAAGATATGGTGAAACTTGATCTCACCAAGGACATGACCTTAGATAGGAAGGAGTGGAGGTCGCGAATTAGAGTAGCAGGCTAATAGGTTAGATAGGTAGGAGTTTTCTGTTGTCATATTTATCTGCCTTATATATGTTAATTGTCTTGTATTTACTTGTTATCATGTGCTTTTCGTTATTAATCGCTCTTGTTGTTCACTTTCTCTTTCTCTTCATTTCCTGTTTTTCATATCTAGCTTATTCTGCTTATGGATTTTTGTGACGAGGGTTCCGAGGAAACAAACTCTCTACCTCTATGAGGTGTGGTAAGGTATGCGTACATTCTACCCTCCCTAGACTCCACTTGTGGGATTCCACTTGGTATGTTGTTGTGTTCTTGACATGCCATTCGTTCCATATCGCATTTGTACCACCCTTTGACCATGGGCAGGTGGCAAAGAGTGAGATACTGTACCACTTTTTTTATAAAACCCCTTGATCCGAGCAGGAGGCAAGGGCAAGATTTCCTACTTTCGAGATATTATACCACCTTTTGATAAAACCCTTTGACCACGGGCAGGTGGCAAGACAGAGATTGTACCAATTTTCAAACCTCTTGACCACGGGCAGGTGGTGAGGTTGAGATATTATGATTGAGATATTTTGGTATATGGTCTGGCGAGACCCCTATGGGTTCTACCTGGTAGCCTTAGCTCGGTAGATGTATACACCAATTGTACAATGGTCGTGATTCCACATGATGCATTGCATTCATACATCACATTTTTGCATTGCATCATTGATTATTATTGTTATCTTTATCTGCTCTTGTATATATATATATATGTATGTATGTATGTATGTATGTATATATATATATATGTATGTATGTATGTATATATGTGTATTGTGCACTAACCCCTTCATTGCAGGTGTCAAGATTCTTTGTTATTATATACTTATCCGATTTCTTCTATCCAGTCGGTTGAACCTCTACTGGGTACATTTCGGTGTACTCACCCCAACTTTGTTTCTTCCTACAGATCAAGCCCATGGACTCCCACGGGGTAGTTGATCTTATTGTGTGGAGTTTCTTAATATTTCCAGATTCTACTATAAGACTCATACTTCGAGTCGTTGTTGTTCTATAAAGACTTCTTTCTTATTATTTTATTCATTTCATACTATGTATTTCTTTTTGATACAACTTTGTATTTACTCATTCACATTACTTAAAAGCTCTTCTACTCATGACTCTAGGTTTTGGGGTTTGAAATTGAGTGTTGTGTTTGTTTTGTTTTACTTTATTTTCTTTATTCACAATCCGGTTTTGGGTCGTGGCATTTTGACTAACCTATTACTCCTTTTGTGTTGGTATTTGACTAATTAAGTATTTTTTAGAACTTATTATATGCATACATTTATTTTCCTTTTCTTCTTCTTCTTCTTCTTCTTCTTCTTCTTCTTCTTCTTCTTCTTCTTCTTCTTCTTCTTCTTCTTCTTCTTATTATTATTATTGTTATTATTGTTCTTATTATTGTTATTATTATTATTATTATTGTTCTTATTATTGTTATTATTGTTCTTATTATTGTTCTTATTATTATTATTATTATTATTATTATTATTATTATTATTATTATTATTATTATTATTATTATTATTATTATAAATTTATTAATATTTTATTATCATCGGTTCTTAGTTTAAAATAACAATTTTCCTATGTTCGAATACTTTTACTTATCTATTTAGTATATAATATGTACGTATAATTTTAATATGATGATATGTGTTTTCTTTATATGAAAATTATTATTTATTAATAAAGTTTTTTATATTACTTATTTATTTTGTGGGATTCCACTGGGTATGTTGTTATTTTTGTATGTTACTTATTTATATTATAATATGTGTAGTATCGTATCTAATTAGATAGAAAGCTATTCAATTTTTCTCCATTTTATTTGAATCATACCATTTTTTCAAATATTTTCAAATTTTAGACGAATTTATTCAATTTATGTCTATTGTACTGTAATTGAACTAATTCTGGCCTAATTTCAAATTTCCACACCCAATTTTATTTAATTCAAATATGAATTTGGCACATTTTTAATTTGAATCCTAGAAGTTCATCTTGTTTTGATCAACCACTGAAATTCAATAATGTGTTTCTTTCCTATTATAACAAATATACATCGTAAAACCTTCACCATTTTTCTCTTCTCCTCCGAAGAAGACTAGTGACCCCTTTCCTCCCCTCTCTTACCGCCCCACCACCAAACCCATTGCCTCTCCTTCTCTCCTTCCCCCAATTTATGTTCAACAACATCAGACCAAATCCTAAGACCCTTGTCTCCCTTTATCTCTCCATTTGAAGAAGAACACTACTCGTCAATGAACCTCGACAAATAGTAGACTCAGAAGGACAGATTGTGTCACAACCCGACCACTCAAACTGTAATGGAACTTACTACAATCCACCAGTAAGTAAGCCTAATCAATAGCCCAAAATCATAGGTAACAAACTATCCATAGAAGACAACCATAAGAAGTAAAAAAAATGCAAAATAAAAAGAAGAAGAAATAGATGCCCGAAGAAATAATATACAAAAACCCACCCTGACCTGTCATCAGTCAGTAACCGAGCTTCTAATACACAAAACAAAAGTATAAAGATTCTATAGATACAAGATCGGTAAAAGTTATATCTAAATACAAAATAAAAGACTGGCCTAAAAAAACAGATGGAAATCAATCACTTTGGACGCCAGAAGGTCACCCCAATCTTTGAAATCCACAATAGCTCCGCATAAAGGTCAATCAACAGTGAAGACTCGCACAATGATCTGGAAGAGGTAGAAGTGTAGTATGTGTACCAAACAAATGGTACCCAATAGACATAAGCCTACTAGCTCTATAAATAAAATAAGTATAAATATCATGTAAACAAGACAAGTGCAACACAAATAACAAGACAGTAAATAGGATCATGATAGAATAGATAATGAAAAATAATGAATGAGATACACGAGGCATAGAAGATGAGACAAGAAGCATAGTTACGAGGAATAAGGAGTATGCAAAAATCAAACTGACCAATAAATCAAATTGAAAAAAATATTATTGATTTACTTTTATTGAGTTATTAGGTTAATGAGTTTTTAATGGTTTTACAAAAAAAAATTATCAGGTTATTGGTTCGGCTCGATTCTTGGTGTTGGATTATTGGGTAAATCGATAACTCATTATCACTATAATAATTTGCTATTTTATCCCTTCATAACTATTAACTATTAATAATTTAATATCACCTGATCGATTCTCATACATGATGTATTTGCTTGGTTTCCAATGTATAAAACCTTCTGTTGAGAAGTAAACTAGAATATGAGGTTAAATATAACATATTGTTAAGTCTAGATGTTCAGTTGATTTGCTTGTTTTACTTATTGCATCAAATATATAGAATAGTCATATATTTATTTTATGAGCATTTTCTTGTTAAGCAAATCAAAAATCAAATCGTTAAGGACCAAAACTGATAAATTGAAAACCATTAAGAAATATCTTATTGGCTTGTTATTGGTTTAACATATTTAAAAATCAAAAATTGATAAATCGAATTGATAATACATAAACTGAACTGAATCGACCAATGGACACCCCTAGAAAGAATAGGTCTATCATCTACTAGTTAGAAGGGCAGGCTATGCCTACTCGGTAAGGTACAAGTGACAAAAATCACCAAGCACATATAAGGACCTAACAACCTAGGAACTAGTCTAATTCAACCTAGTGCATATAAAGACCTAACAACCTAGGAACTAGTCTAATTCAACCTTGTTTGGAGTAACAAACTCATCACCAAAAGAAGAAACTACATTCTATATTATCAGTTGTTAGCTAACAACACAACATAGGTAAATATAAATATAATCAAACAATAATCTATTACCACAACATACTACCAAAGGTACAATCAACAAATATAACTGAAACAATATTTTGTACTACCAGAGCATGCCAAACAACAAACAATATATTGATGACAAGTGATGCATACGAATGCATGATGTGCATGAGGACCTCTCCGATAAAGTGTATCTACAAGTGTATAGACCTAACCTAGCTCAGCTGGCAAGGTAGGACCCATGCGATACCTCCATCTAGTGAAATGGTATTCACAACAAAAAGGTTCTACATGGACATGGTAACCCATATATATTGATATGAGCATGGTTAGCTCGTACCACCAAGGCCATTTACTTGGAGCCAAGCTAAGGATTTCTAAAGACTAAAAACCATGTTTACATAGAAGGAAGCATTGGAGGGACTTGAAGGAAGCTTAAAAAATATATACAATATGTGGAAGGTCCAACAAGATAACGAAATGAAAAGAGGAGCACTGTTAAATTTAGCGATAGACTTTAGCTCCCTGATTATATTCGACGCATCACTAAATGGGTCTTTCATTGCTAACTGGTCCAGTGTCGCTTCTTAATTTGTCAAGGATAAAAAAACTCATAGATCATGTTCGGTGCAACGTTGATTGGATACCTCACCTCGCCCAATAGCATTTTTGTCACTTTCGGGCTATTCTTTTTTAAAAATAAGCCACTTTTAGGCTATGTATGTAAAGGCAACACAATAAATACCTTTCTTAGTAATGTCATTCTTTAGATTTTGATGAATTGAAATGTAAGGACCCAGACTTTATAAGGCCCAAAAGAGGCAAACAAACTGGTTTCCATATGTTTTTGGCCAGGGTGCTCTTCCAAGGGGCCTTTCACAAGACATGGAAGGGACCACTAGCCATGAAGCTGATCCGTGAAAGTGCCCTTAGCCATTTTCCAAGCCTTGGCTTCTTGGTGGCTGCCAAGTAAAGTGTGCCTACCACGGAGCATACCATGACATGTGTTCTGCACCACGAACCATGGTGTGGCCCGTACTGGGTCACTTCACCTTGGGAAAAGCCATCTCAACATCCAGGTGCTATTCACGAGAGGCCTTCATGACCCTTGAAGTGTTTCATGACTCATGAACCCTTTCGTGAAGGTGCCCAGGTGTTGGTTCTAAGGGCGTTTAAGTGAGGTCTTTTGGTATTTTTCCAAAAATCTAAGCTCCTTTAGGAAGTTCATTGGCTGTATTATCCTCCTAGATCAGCCCCCATGCTTTTCATAACACTCCATGCAAGCCTAACACTTAGTCCCTCAATTGAAATTCTCGAAACACTCTCCAATTCTCATTCAAGCTCAAGTCAAGGACCTTCAAAGGACCCTCAAGTGCAAGCTGGTTTCTTCTAAAATTCTTCCTCCTAAGCTTAGGTATATGAGATTCATCCATGTTTTCCTTACGACCATGGAGCCCAAACCTTCTTCATCCAATTCTTTTTACTTTTATGCATGAACTAAGTATGATTTTCGTGATATGAGGTTGGATTGTTGGAATTATGATATAAGTTGTATTCAAATGATGATTTAAACATGAAATAAGAATTATTCTATTAGCTCATAAGGTTTTCATGAGATTTGAACTTACATGACTTGATGAACTATGAATCCATACATGATTAACTTTAATTATGATTCAAATTCTCTCTTATGCATGGATTACGTATGATACCATTTAATTATCATGTTTTGGACTTGAAATTTATCTACCCATGCTTTACTCTCACTTCTCATCGCATGATCATGCAAGAACTAGGATCCCATATGATAATTTGAATATGAATTAGATTAAAATGATGAATGTGAGCATGATTTGAGTTTGAATATATGAATATGAACATGAATTGAGCATGAAGATATGAACATGATTATGACATGAGTTTGAGTACTAATATGGCATGATTTGATGGTGATATGAACTTGACTTATTCATGAACATGAATTACATTAATGTAAATATGATATGACTTCAAGTATGAGTATGTAAACACTATCACATATGAATTATGGTGCAATAATGCGAATAGGTGCACCCCTCCCTTTACACTTGTATGTATGAATCATGATGTATCGATAAGGATAGGCATAACCTTCCCTTAACACTGTTATGAGATGAATCATGCATGTATTGATGAGGATGGGCATAACCCTCCCTTTATAGTTTATGTGTATTGCTGAGAATAATACAACCTTTCCTGTACACTCTCATGTATAAACTATGTATGGATTGACGAAGATGGGCACAACCCTCCTTTTACGTTGTTTGAATGTATAGATGAGGATACATACAACCTTCCCTATACACAGTTATATTATGAACTAAGTGTGTATTGATGAGAATGGGCACAACCCTCCCTTACACAGTGTATTGATAAGGATGAGTACGACCCCCCTTTACACAACCAAGTAAGAAATGACTATGTATGTAAGGTTGTATGTACTATGACTAAGCCTATGAATACATGGTGATATGCAAGGACTCGTGGTGATGTAAACAAGTTTACCTTCATGTATTTGTATGCACTATGGTTTTTATGTTACATCATCATGCATGTTTTCACTATATTTAATTTATCTTGCATGATCGCATGCTCAGTACATTTAAACATACTATCATATACTCTATGCCTACATTATATCACAATGTAGGTGTAGGCATCCTCTCATTCATCCCCGTGGCTAGATCCAGATTGCTAGATAATCCAAATTGGATGAGTCCTTATGCTTTGGGGACAGAGCCGTCCATATTATTCCTTATATTATGGTTATGTAGTTGAGCTGTCCTTTCTTTATTTTGAGGTTGATCCAGGACCTATTGAGCCCCCATCTATGATTATGAGTAGAGGCATTCATTGGACCGATATGTTGATATCAGATTCAGACTTATATTTCTTTCATGCAATGTGTGACTCTCATGTTAGCTTATATCTCAGTCAGCTTCCCGTTTATGATTTTCTATTCATGTTATCTTATGCCTGATGTAGGTTAAGAGGCTTGGGTGGGGTGCCTTAGGATTCCTCATTCACCATGTTACGACTAGGCCCTAGGCTTGAGTCATGACATAAAAATTATCTTAAAGACTTATAGTTGATAATTGATAGCTTAGCTTAGCTTAGTCTTTGGGTGGATTACTAATTTAGATCTTCAAATATATTTCGTGGCTTCCTAACAGTTCTATTGGGTGAATTCCTAATAATTTAGGTTGGGTGATTAGGTGTAAAATCCTGATAATGCTCAAGTGTATCCCAAAACAATTAAGGAATACAACAATCATTAGCAATATAATTTACCTAACTAAGGAGTCGGGGTCGATTCCACAAGGAATATTGTTATGATTCATTACTTGAAGTAGTACTTGATCTAATTAGTTGTAGACTGTAACGACCTGGTTGGTCATTTTTAGCATTATCCGTGACACTATTTCACCCTTTTGTAAGTTGCTTTGGGCCTAATTTGAACTATTTGAATGGTTGGAATTGAAATTCTAAGTTTTAAAAGTTGAAATTATGAAGTTTGGCATATTTGGTGGCATAAGTTAGTTAAAAAGTGAGTTTTCATGTCATTTTGAGTTTAAAGGTCGGATTGGGGATCCATCAATTCCATTAGATCCAGAAATGTTGAAACTGAACTAAAGCAAATTGCAGAACTGAATTTGGGGTTAAAATGAGGTTTTTAGGCACAAAGTTGTGATTTAGTCGTTTTCGAAATCAAAATTTGACTTTGGTCAACACTTGGAGTTCGGAAGCTCGGATCGGAATTCAGAAAGTTCCAGTAGTTTCAAATGGTGAAACTAACGCTAGAAATTATCTCAGAATAATTTTTAGGGTTATCGAGGGTAGTTTTGGTGTTTTGATGCTTTAAGCTAGTTTGATTGGCTTGAGTTGGTAAATGTGGTGAGGAGGCCTTGAAACTGATTTCTGATGATTTCGTTGAATTCGAATCGCTGTGTCTAGTAT
Organism: Solanum rostratum; assembly: GCA_029948455.1. Taxonomy (NCBI): domain Eukaryota; kingdom Viridiplantae; phylum Streptophyta; class Magnoliopsida; order Solanales; family Solanaceae; genus Solanum; species Solanum rostratum. The sequence goes on from CM057055.1 coordinate 19,774,545, forward strand.
GAATACATATAAAGTTTGTAAAATTCTGAGTTCTAATGAGTTTCGAGGGTCCATTTCGAGTAGGAAAATTGGAGTTGGCAATTGTTGGTTGCTGATATTTGGTGCAGGCAGCCTTCTTCTCTGCATTCTCTAAGAAGCCTTCGTTTTCGCAGAGGTATAGGTCTACTGAGCTCCACATTTGCAAAACTGGGTCATGCATTTGCGTAGTTGAGGCCTTTTGGTCTTCTCGTTCATGGGGTGGGCTCCATGATCACGAAGTAGTTTTTACACCCGAATAGTTTTAAACTCGCGAAACACTATTTTAATCCATTTTTAAACTTCTAAGCTTTTTGGGGTGATTCTGAAGAAAGGCTTTCAAAGATTCTTGTTGGGTAAGTGTTTCTAACACTAAACTAATCATTTTTTATGAGTTGTATGTTGGATTTCATCTTCGATTTCGTGAAATTGAACACCAAAAAACGGGAATTTTTAGACTATGTTTTCTAAATATTAACTATTGATTTCTCATTCCATTTGAACTTGATTTTTATGGGATTTTTGCCCATGAACTCTATCTTTTCAAGTAGAACTTGATTCCAAAATCATTTTCTACATGTGAGACTTTTGAATTTTAGCCCTAATTTTGACTATTTTCCCCCTAAGCATTAATTATGCCAATATGGATATCAAAATGCTTCTCTTGATGAGTAATAACTATTGTTGATAGTGGTTGATCGAATTAGAGGCTTAATTTGAGGAGTTGAGTTAATTGAAAGCTTGTCTGAGTGCATTTTGGCATCGAGGTAGGTTCGGCTAACTTTTTCTGATTGGATTTGTGTTATTGATCTTGTCATGTGATAATTATGAGATTTGGATGGATAATTGTGGAAGTGAGTTGTTGTGTTGAAATGATGATGGAAAATGATTACGGTCTAGACGAATTGTGGTATAATCTTTGATCTAATTGATGATCTGAATCGAATTTTGACGGAATGATGAAGACTTGAGATAGAATGTAACTAAATGAGACTTGCGAGACCAATTGGGATGAGTAAGGTCCAGTACTATTGATACACTTGTATTGTTGGGACGAGATAGGTCTGGTATCATTATTATATTTATATATTTGGGGTGAGTTAGGTCCGGTAATATTGATATTTTTGCATACTTGGGATGAGGTTGGTTGGATATTATTGACATTCTTGATTATTGATATAATAGTGATGATCTAAAATATGTTGATGGTTTGGGCATTAGCTGTGATGCTTAATATTATTCCATGAGTACATATGATCATTATGAGTTTCATGCCTTAGTATTCCTATTGTAATGCCATTTTCATGTTTACATGTACAATTGGATTGCACTGTTGATTTAGATCATTGTATGTGACTTGTAACATCTCTTGATCCCGGTAGGAGGCAAGGACATTATGATTCAATTTGGTACCACCCCTTTGACCCGGGCAAGAGGCAAGGGTGAGATTCACACTTCATATATCTTGACCACGGGCAGGTGGCAAGGGCCTGACATCATATTATCACTTGACCACGGGTAGGTGGCAAGGCTGTAACACCCTTGGTATTTGGCATGATGAGTTGTGCATTATATTTCTTATTGTGATTATATAGCATCATGGATTCTGGAGGATATTTTAGCTTCTTATTATTGTATGTATTAGCATTTGGTGCTAACCTTTTTGGATGCAGGGATAAGGTTCTTCCGTATTACATGTTTGATTCGATTTCTCTTACCCGGTTGGTTGAACCTACTGAGTACATTTTGGTGTGTACTCACCCCTACTTTTTTCTCCCTAAAGATCATGTATAGGGTTCAGAACAAGGTAGTTAATCATTCCATTCGAGTGCTATCTTTACCATCCAGATCTCAGATGCCAAGTCGTCGTGGATTTTTGGATTCTCTTTTATTTCTTTTCTCTTAGACTATGTATCAAATACTTTGAAGTAGTATTGTATTTTCTTTCGAGATAATTGTATTTACTTTTCAGTACTGTTTTGGATGCTCTTATACTCATGACTCCAGATTTTAGAAGATTTGCTATGTCATGTTTAGATGGTTTCCTTTTTATTCTGTTTCTTTTAGTTTTGATCCATTTTGGGTCGTGACAAGTTTGGTATCAGAGCTCTAGGTTCTTGATCTTGTGAGTCAAGAGCAGGGTTTCTAGTAGAGTCTCGCGTTTAGGTGTGTAGACATCCCTACCTATCTTTGGGAGTCTACAGGATGCTTGATAGGAAAATTTTTCACATCCTTCTTTTATTCGTGTGATTCTTTGTGTTACCCACTTTTAAAGTATATAATCTACTCCTTTTGTGCAGATGCCAATTACTCAATCTCGTCAATCAGTGGGAGAGCCCAAGGCATCGGATATGGCTCCCACTCGAGGTCGAGGTAGTGTTGGGATAGGACCAGGGGCAGAGGACATGTTAGTGGGGCAGCTCCATCTCAAGGGAAAACTAGATCGGCTTCTCAAGAGCCTGTTCATGAGCCAGAGGGGCCTATGGATACTATTCCAATGACCCGACCCTAGAGACTCCACTATCAGTTCAGGAGCTACTTATGCAATTATTAACTAGATTGGAGGGAGCTCCTCCAGCCCCAGCTACTATTGAGATACCAATTTCTGCCACACTGGTGGGTTATTCTAGTGGTCCACCTGAGCCGACTGTGATTCGTGTTGGTCCATCTTCAGCTCTAGCGGAGCCTCCTGCGACAATTATTACTCCACTTCAAGAATTTAGACCAAGTTCAAGTACCACATTTCATAGTCTGGTTGTTGCTGCATCTATTGCACCTCCTTTGTTTATGGTGCCACTATCTTCTACCAGCTCAACCATGTCTATAGTGGAGCAGAAGAGTTTTGAGAGGTTTGTACGGCTGGCTTCGCTACAATTTGATAGAACTTCTGGCGATAAAGCTTAAGGTTTTTTGTTAGAGTGCTAGGACCGGTTATGTAACCTGGCTATTCTTGAGTCGCATGGGGTTTACTTCATACCAGTTCACTAGCCTTGCCAAGGAGTGGTCGAGGTTAGTGGTAGCTCATCAACCTATTGGATCTCCGACTATGACTTGGGGGCAGCTCACAGAGATATTTTTAGAGAGGTTTGTGACATACTATCTCTGAGATAGCTGTAGAGACGAGTTTGATCAACTGTAGCAGGGCTCCATGTCAGTTTTAGATTATGAGGCTAGATTCCACGCCTTATCTAGATATGCTTTGTCTAGTATTCCTACTAAGTTCAAGAGGATTCGACGATTTGCCAAGGATTTTGTAGGGTATCTTCAGGAGGCTATGTTTATGGGAGGCACTTTCTAGAGTGTCGTGGACCATGCTTATATGATATAGTGCATTAGGCACGAGAGGCAAGGTGCTGGGAAGAGATTATGTCAACATGGGCAGTTTAGTGGACACCCGCCTTTTGGGATCGATATATTCAAAGGCAAGGACATAAGGGCCAGACAGTTTAGGTAGCTTTTCCAAAATTTAATAGTGTTGACAGATCTAGGCCTACACAGATAGGTTGTGATAGTTCATCAGTTCAGCTAGATGTGGTGGTTCTTCGGCACAGTCATCTCAGGGGCAAGACCCCAAGGCTAGTTATGTTTGTGATTAGGTTAGGCACTTCACCAACCATTGTCCATATCGGGTGTTTCCTACCCAAACTTTGGGGCCTCAGGCAGTAGCTAGAGACACCTCTTAGGGTATAAGGGCTAGTGCCAGAGGAAGTCATGGTACAGGGAGAGGTGGAGCCCCTGGAGGCCCACAGGCTAGTGGTGGTCGTAGAGTTTTCTATGCCATTGTAGAGAGGGCCAGGGCAGAGGCATCAGATATATTCATCACAAGTGTGGTTCTAGTATGCTACAGTTTAGCTTGAGTTTTATTTCATTCGGGCTCTACTTATTCATATGTGTCAGCCTATGTAGCTTCTAATGTTGATATTATGTGTGAGCCGCTTGCCGAGCCTATATGTGTATCCACTCCGGTAGGTGAATCTTTAGTGGTGAATCAGGTATATCAGGGTTGTGTTCTGACTTTTATGGGGAGAGATACTGCTACCAGGTATGGACTGGTTATTGCCTTATCATGTTATTCTTAACTATCTTGCAAAGACCATGACATTATCTTTCTCTAACATGCCTCAGTTAGTATAGCCTGGAGCACCTAGTTCCTATCCTAAGGGTGTTATTTCTTATAGGAATGCTTATCGATTGATGGGGAAGAGGTTTAGCATATTTAGCTCATGTTCGGGCTGTTTCTCAGGAGTTCCCATCATTGGAGACTACTAGGGTTGCCAGAGAGTTTATGGATGTATTTTCGACTAATTTACCTGGTGTTCCTCCATATCAGGATATTAACTTTGCTATTGATATGGAGCCGTCACTAAGCCCATCCCTATTGCTCTGGCTAAATTAAAGGAGTTGAAGGAACAATTGGAAGATTTGTTAAAGAAAGGCTTTATTCTTCCGAGCGTATTAAAATAGGGTACTCCTGTATTATTTGTGAAGAAGAAATATGGCACTATGCGTATGTGTATTGACTATTGTTAGCTTAACAAAGTGACCATCAAGAACAAGTATCCCTTGCCTCGCATTGATGATCTTTTTGACCAGTTGCAGGGCGCCTTGGCATTCTAAGATTGACGTAAGGTCCGGTTATCATCAGTTGAGAGTTTGGGAGTCTGATATCCCAAAGACAACTTTCCGGATCCATTATAGGCATTATGATTTCATAGTTATGTCATTCAATTGTCTAATACTCTGCCTACTTTTATGGAGTTGATGAACCGAGTGTTCAAGCCCTATTTGAAAATCATTGTGATTGTTATTTAAAGAGTGAGGCAAATCATGTTTAGCACTTGAGGATGGTACTCCAGAGATTAAGGGAAGAGAAGTTGTATGCTAAATTCTCAAAGTGCGAGTTTTAGCTTGAGTCTGTTTCATTTCTTGGCCATGTTGTGTCAAAAAAGAGTATTGTGGTCGATTCGACCAAGGTAGTAGTTGTTCATGAGTGGGAAGGCCTACTTCGGTGACTGAGATTTGGAGTTTTCTTGGTTTAATGGGATATTATTGGCATTTTGTTTAGGGTTTCTCATCTATAGCAGCCCCCTTGTCTAGATTGACTCAGAAAGTTGTAGCATTTTAGTGGTCAGATGATTGTGAGTTGAGCTTCCAAAAGCTCAAAGATTTGTTGACTTCAACACCTATTCTTGCTTTAATCGAGGAAGGAGTTCCATTTGTGGTATATTGTCATGCTTCAGGTGTGGGTTTGGGTGGTGTATTGATACAAAAGGGGAAAGTGATAGCCTATGCTTCTAGACAGCTGAAGGTGCATGAAAAGTACTATCCTAGCCATGACTTAGAGTTAGCTGCAGTTTGTGTTGAAATTGTTGTAACATTACCCTTATGGGGTGCATTGTGAGATCATTACCGATCATCGAAGTCTCAAATACATCTTTACTTAGTCTAATATGAAGATGAGACAAGGTAGGTAGTTAGAGTTGCTTAAGGACTATGATATCTCTATTCCATATCACCCCAAGAAAGCCAATGTGGTGGCAGATGCTTTGAGCTGGAAGGCTAGGAGTATTGGGAGTTTGGCATTCTTGAGGGCTGAAGAAAGGCCCTTAGCTTTAGAGGTTCAATCACTTGCTAGACAGAGGGTTCATTTGGATATTTCTACTCCTTAGAGTATTTTGGCCTTTGTGGAAGCTAGATCTTCTTTGTTTGATCAGATATGTGCACACCAGTTTGAGGACCCCAGATTATGATTCATGATAAAGTGTTGAGAGGTGAAGCCAACATGGCTATTATTGATTTTGATGGGGTTTTAAGTGTTGATGGTAGAGTTTGTATGCCTAAAGTTGGGGATTGGGTGAGATTAATATTAGTGGAGGCCCATTCTGCTAGATGTTCCATTCATCCAGGTGTGGCTAAGATGCATCATGATCTTAAACGACGTTATTAGTGGTTTGGCATGAGGAGAGACATAGCTGAATTCGATATGTAAAGTACGAACATCAAAAACTTGGTGAATCGATACAAAGAATGCCCATTCTCTAGTGGAAATGGGAGAGAATGACTATGGATTTTGTTATCGGGTTGCCTATGGCTTTGGGCAAGTTTGATTCAGTTTAGGTGGTTGTCGATTGATTAAGCAAGTCAGCATACTTCCTACTAATGATGGCTAGCTACAGCGCGGAGCAACTAGCCTGATTGAGGACATTGTAAGATTGCATGGTGTGCCAGTGTCTATAGTATCAAATAAAGGGTCGGTGTTTACTTCTCACTTTTGGCGAACTCTCCAGCATGGTTTTGGTACTAGAGTGGATTTGAGTTCAGCTTTTCACCCTCAGACTGATGATCAGCTAGAATGCACCATTCAGGTATTGGTGGATATGCTTTGGGCCTTTGTTATTGATTTTGGAGACCGATGGGACCAACACTTACCATTCGCAGAGTTTGAGATAACAACAATTAGCATTCCAACATCCAGATGGCACCATTTGAGACCTTTATGGCCGGAGGTGTAGATCACCCATCAGATAGTTTGATTCAGGTTTGCCTGAGGTTTTAGGTGTAGATTTGCTTCAGGATGCCATGGACTAGGTCTGACTGATTCAGAGCAAACTTTTGGCTGCCCAGAGTCGCCAAGAAGAGTTATGCTGATAAGTGGGTTAGGCCTCTTGAGTTCTCTATTGGTGACAATGTTTGGCTAAAGGTTTCACCCAGGAAGGGTGTCATGAGATTCGGGAAGAGAGGCAAGCTTAGTCCTAGGTTCATTGGCCTTTTTGAGATTTTGAGGAAAGTTGGTGAGGTAGCCTATGAGTTGGTTTTACCATTGAGATTATCTTTTGTTCATCCTGTTTTTCTTGTTTCTATGCTTCGTCGGTACATTCTAGACGAGTCCCATGTGATTTCTTATGACTTTGAGTTGTGTCCAGATTTGTCCTTCTAGGAGGAGCCTATAGCTATATTGGACAGGCAGGTCCGTGGATTGAGATCCAAAGATACACCTTAAAATGAGGATTTTGGGCCCAAAGTTGTGATTTTATTCATTTCAGAGTTTGGAAACTCGGATCAGAATTCTGACAGTTCCACCAGTTTTGGATGGTGAAATTAATGCTAGAAATGATCTCAAAATAATTTTTGGGGTCGCCGAAGGCAGTTTTGGTGTTTTGATTCTTTAAACTAGTTTTATTGACTTGAATCAGTGAATGTGGCGAGGAGGCCTTAAAACTAATTTCTGATGGTTCCATTGAGTTCGGATTGCTATTTCTGGTATGGATACATACAAAGTTTGTGGAATTCTGAGTTCGGTTGAGTTTCGAGGGTCCATTCCGAGTAGGAAAATTGGACTTGGCAATTGCTTGTTGCTGATATCTGGAGCAAGCAGCCTTCTTTTCTGTGTTCGCGGAGGTGTGGGTCACCTAAGCTTCGTGCTCACGGACTTGAGGCCTTTTGGTCTTCTCGTTTTGAGGATGGGCTCTGCGATCGCAGAGTAGTTTCTATACCTAGACAGTTTTAAACTTCTGCAACACCATTTTTAATCCATTTTAAAACTTCTAAGCTTTTTGGGGAGATTTTGAAGAAAGGCTTTTGAAGATTCTTGTTTGGTAAGTGTTTCTAACACTAAACTAATCATTTTCTATGAATTTTATCTTTGATTTCATGAAATCCAAAATTGGGGATTTTTAGACTATGTTTTTCAAACTTTAACTATTGATTTCTCATTCAATTTGAGCCTAATTTTATTGGGATTTTCGCCCATAAAATCTATTTTTTTAGTAGAACTTGATTCCGAAATCATTTTTCAGATTTGAGACTTTTAAATTTTAGCCTTAATTTTGGCTATTTTCCCCCTAAGCCTAAATTATGTCAATATAGGTTCAAAATGCTTCTCTTGATGAGTAGTAACAGTTGTTGATAGTTGTTGATCGAATTGGAGTATCGATTTGAGGATTTGTGTTGATTTAAAGCTTGTCCGAATGCGGTTTTGGCATCGAGGTAGGTTCGGCTAACTTTTTGGAATTGGATTTGAGTTATTGATCTTGTCATGTGATAATTGTAAGATTTAGATAGATAATTGTACAATTAAGTTGTTGTGTTGAAATAATGATGGAAAGTAATCCGACCGAGCCGAATTGTGGTATAACCTTTGATCCTATTGATGATCTGAGTTGAATTATGATGGAATGATAAGGACTTGAGACAAAATGATGACTAAATGAGACTTGCGAGATCAATTAGGACTAGTAAGGTCCGGTATCATTGATATACTTATATTGTGGGGACAAGATAGGTCCAGTATCATTGTTATATTTGTATATGTGGGATGAGTTAGGTCCGGTAATATTGATAATCTTGCATACATGGGACGCATCAGGTCCGATATTATTGACATTCTTGATATAATTGTGATGAACTAAAATACGATGACTGTTTGGGAATTAGCTTTGACGCTTAATACTGCTCTGTGGGTTCATATAATCATTATGAGTTTCATGCCTTGTATTCCTATCTATTTTACATGTTTACATGCATAATTGGATTGCACCGTTGATTTATATCTATTGTGTATGGCTTGCAACATCCCTTGACCCTAGTAGGAGGCAAGGGAATTATGATTCACGTTGGTACCACGCCCTTGACCCAGGCATGAGGCAAGGTTGAGATTCATATTTCATATATCTTGATTACGGGCAGGTGGCAAGGACTTGGCATCATATTATCACTTGACCACGAGCATGTGGCAAGACTGTAACACCCTTGGTATTTTGCATGATGAGGTTTGGATTATACTTCTGATTGTGATTATATGGCATCATAGATTCTGAAGGATATTTTACCTCATTATTATTGTATATATCATCATCTGGTGCTAAACGATTTGGATGCATGGATAGGGTTCTTTGTTATTACATGCTTGATTCGATATCTCTTACCAATCAGTTGAACTTACTGGATATATTTTGGTGTACGCACCCCTACTTTGTTTCTCTCCTTGAAGATCATGCACAGGGTTCACGACAGGGTAATTGATCATTCCATCTAAGTGATATCATTACCATCCAGATCTCAACAGTGAGGCTCAGACTCCGAGTCATCGTGGATTTTTGGATCCTCCTTTATTTCTTTTCTCTCAGACTATGTATCAGATTTTGAAGTAGTATTGTATTTTCTTTCAAGAACAGTTGTATTTACCTTTCGGTACTGTTTTAGATGCTCTTATACTTATGACTCCAGATTTTGGGAGATTTGTTATGTTATGTTGAGATGGTTTCCATTTAATTCCCTTTCTTTAAGTTGCAATCCATTTTGGGTCGTGACATCATCATAAATAGTCTAATGAGTTAACTTTAATCAACTTTCAGTTAATTAGCTAAAAGTTGGATGTCGCTTGCTTATATTCGAACTAATTAAAAAAGAGACATGCCAAGGGTATGCGTAGTTGAATAAGAATTATGTAAGTGGGACTCAATAAGAATTATGTAAGTGGGACTCAACTCTTGATAATTAGAACTAATTATATGTGGATAGGCTGGATTGTTGGTAACGCGATCGTTATTACATTAAAGAATGACATATCGATACGAACCTATATAAGTCTCACACCCCAATCACATGATAAATCTAGAGAACTCGTGCAATCAATTAGCAAATCTTTCTAGTACCTTAGTCAATTGTGTAGCAACCCTCGTGGGAGGAAGCCATTTCTATACAATTTGGACTAATATTATACTTGCTAAAATATTAAGTGTGTAACGACCCAACCTAGGGGCCTAATCATCACACGACGAATGAGATCCCCAGAGGCACCTCACCCAAGCCATCTTTGAAATGAAGCAACATTAAAAAGTAGGTAACTTAGAAAACATCATTTGTCTATAAGCATGCCTTTAATACATATGAACGGAACCAGTAAGGTCGGTTTCCATCAAATAGAAAGAACATCCAAAATACACAACATAAAAAGTAAAAGCCTCAAAAGGGTCGTAAATACATTGTCTGAAAATGAAAATACATTAAGAGTGGAAAATGGGTGGAGTCCCAAACTAAGGGCTCACCACAATAAAAGCTAGTCTCGAACACCAACTACTAGTCCCAAGCCAGTGGAGAAGTACCATTCCCTACATGGTTAAATCAGGTAGGAAAATACGCGTTAGTACATTGGAATGTACTAAGTATGTGAGATGCAATGCACAGATAAAACTGTAATGCCATTATAATTAAACATAATATATAGGTATACATAAGGTTATTGAGTCATAAAATAAGATTAAACATGCAAAAGGAATATGGCTCAGACCAATATGAGATAATGCATATCAACATATAGATTTAAGACATATCATAGGATTATGTAAACTTGTTGGATTAGACCATGACCGACTATAAGACCATGTGAACTACTGCATGGAACCCAATGAACTCCTTCCATTGGGAAAACTCCTTCCATTGGAAAAAAGAGGAATCTACTTTCCAAGGTAGATATTCGAAAATTAGTAACATCACAATTGCATCTTTCAAAACTTTTGGGCCTACATGGATCTAGCCTAGCCTATAAGGCTCCTATGATTTAACATAGTTAGGGACATTGAGATTTAGCTTCAAGGGATCTTGCCTAAACTAATGGGATGAGTCCCAATCTCGAGTCCTCTCGGTGCTAAGTCATCCCACAAAAAGATTTTTAAAAACATACTCTTGGAATCATAAGTAGCAATTATAGGAGTAGCTCAAACTTAAATCTTTCTTAAACGTCTTTTAGGGTAATAATCATCATACATATATCATTGGTAAACTTTAACTTTGAAGCTCTTAGTAAATTCCCTAATCATAGTAAAAATTCATTAAAAATAAGGTGGGCTTATTTGATGCACGGAACAATCATAAATCACATATGTCTTAAGAAATTACTTTAAGAAGGAACATCAAAATCACCCAACCTTAATCATATAAAAACCCACCATGGAATCAACATCTTACTTCGAGTATATATACATTTTTACTTAGAAAAATAGTCATTGAACTTCATGAGTATCATATAGTAACATAAAAATCATGAAATCATCATAAGCATGCATAAGAGTTGAGAAACTTAAATTAAAGATAATATACATAGTAGGGAACTCTATGGATGAAAGGATGCCCGTAAATCAACTCACATACCTGGGAAACTAGAGGGAACTGGAATTAGAGTCTTGGCAAAGAAACTTGGGAAACCCTAGCCTTGTTCTTGGGAGATCTTGAGGACTCCTTTTGCCTTAAATGATTTGAGAATTTAGAATGCAGGAAATTAGCACTTGAGGGTCATTATAGGTTCCTTTCCCATCCCCAAAACAATATGGTTTTTAATTAGAATTGATGAGAATGACCACATTATCCCTTATTAAAACTGTCGAAAGCCATCCATGAGACCCCTACTATGGACTGTAAAATGACTTACGGGCCATAAGTTCTTTCATCTGATGGCTCACCTGAGAATACTGAAATATGACTTTTGCTAAATTAGAAACTACGACAAACAGAAGGAACTGCACAATTACTTACAGGCCATGGTTGGACTTGTAGAGTCCTTCCACACTTAGTCAAATTCTCACCTTATATTTGACCTCTTTATACGAGACCTTATATGGGCCGTATCACTTTTCACAGGTCATTTGATAACTCGTAAGTCACCTTCCTGAAAACTTCTAAATTCCTTTCATGTCTGGGTCACACTCACAAACCTGTCCACATGTCGTAAAATATATTACGTGCCGTAACTTGGTAGGTTACCCCACAGTTGGAAACCTTTCCCCTTCCTGAAGTTCTATGTTTAAGGACTGTACCTACGAGCTGTAAAACAACTTACGTGCCATAAACTATCTCATAAACCAGGTTCTTAGTTATTTTTCAGGTCAACTTTGCTGCACCCAAGGCTCCTAATTGGGGGTTATTACAATATCTCCCCCTTGGGAACATTCATCTCCGAATTTACTTAAAGACAGGCTCTAAAGAGTAAACTAGCAGTTAATAACCCACTATGCATGCAAAAATGTAAATCAACCATCACTTCTTAAAATTTAAGATTTCATACTTTAAAATGTGTCTTAAAACAGTTCATAAACATTAAAATAAATGCATACATCACGAGAAACTAGAATGCATGGGGCTTGAGATTTCGGAAGAATTTTTTAGTACCTTAGGCTTGAGTAGAGTGGAAAAGATATGGATAGCGCTTCATCATATCCACTTCCACTTTCCATGTAGCACCCTCAAGTTGTTAGTTCCTCTAAAGTACTTTGAGGAATGCGACTTCCTTGTTCATTAACTTCTTCACTTGTCTGTCTAGGATTTCAACTGGTACCTCTTCATAACTCAAATCATCTTCAATGCTCACATCATGCAAAGGAACTATGGACTTGGGTCACCCATGAATTTCCTCAACATCCATACATGGAAGACTGGATGAATCAAGTGTAACTTGTTGGGTAGATCTAACTCCTATGCTACTTTCCCCACTCTCCTTTCCACCTTGTAGGGTCCTATATATTTAGGACTCAATTTCTCTTTCTTACTGAACTATAGAAACCTTTCATTGGAGTTAACTTCAAATAGACCCAATCACTAACTTGAAATTCAAGTTCCCTTCTTCTTACATCCGAGTAGGACATTTATTGGCTTTTTGGGTTGCTTGCAATTTCTCCCTTATGCTTATAATTTTCTCCATAGCATTCATCACCAAGTCTGGTCCTAGTAATTCCACCTCACCAACTTCAAACCACCTAATGGGCGATCTACATCGTCTACTGGACAACGCTTCGAATGGTGACATCCCAATACTTGCATAAAAGCTATAAGTGGAAAATGTTCATCTCAACTTCCCTTGAATTCCAACATGCAAGCTCTCAACATATCTTTCAAAGTCTGAATAGTCCTTTCGGCTTGCCCGTCGATTTGAGGATGAAAAGTTTGTACTCAACTTCACTCTAGTGCCAAGTCCTCTTTGGAAGGACTTCCAAAAGTGAGAAGTGAATTAAACTCCACGATCCAATATGATGGATAAGGGAATCCCATGTAACCTCACTAACTCTTGGATATACAAGTGGGCATAGTCCTCAACATCGAATGTAGTTTTGACCGCCAAGAAATGAGCCGACTTCGTCATGCGGTCAACTGTCACCCATATGGATTCAAAGCATTTTTTGGTCTTTGGCAACCAAACTACAAAGTCCATCTTGATCTCTTCCCACTTCCAAGTAGGAATACCAATGTCTTAAGCTAGGCAACCTGGCCTTTGGTGTTAACTTTTACCTACTAGGGATTGGCACATTCAAACACAAATTGAGCAACATCCTTCTTCATCCCATTCTACCAATAAATCTCCCTCAAGTTTCTATGCATTTTGGTAGTGCCGTGATGAATGGAATATGAAGAGTTGTGTGCTTCTTGCATGATCAACTTCTTCAACTAGTCAACATTAGGTACACACAACCTCCCTTGATATCAGAGTGTACCATCTCCCCCTTGTGAGAAGACCTCTACCTTTCCATCTTTCACCAAAGTTTTCAACTCAACTAAAGTAGAATCAAGATCTTGCTTGGCCATAACCTCAGCGATCAAAGAAAATGTTAACCCATGAAGCGCCATTGCGCTACCATTTTTGGACTCACTCAATCTCACCTCCAGTCTTGCTAACCTATTGACATCTCTAGCTAACTCCCTTTTTCCATCATCTTCTATATGGGACACACTATCCATGAAAATCCTACTAAGGGTCGTCAGCTACCACAATACTTTTCTAGTGTGGTACTTCACACTCATACCATAATCCTTAAGTATCTCCAATTACCTCTGTTGCCTCAAATGGTGATCCCTTTGGGTGAACATGTGTTGGGGACTTTTGTGGTTGGTGAAAACATCTACATAGACTCTATACAAGTAGTGTTGCCAAATCTTTCAGGAAAATGCCATCACTGCGAGCTCAAGGTCATAAGATGGGTAATTCTTCTCATGCACTCTCAACTACCTCGTAGCATAGGCAATAACTTTACCATTTTGTATTAGCATGCAACCCAACCCAATCCTAGATGAATCACAATACATGGTGAACCCATCATACCCTTTTGGCAATGACAATATAGGGTCAGAGATCAAACGATCCTTCAAGGTCTGAAAACGCCTCTCGCATTCATCTGTCCACACAAACTTAGCCTTCTTCTGAGTTAGTTTGGTGAGTGGAGATGAAATCATTGAGAAGTCTTGCACAAACTATCTATAGTAACTAGCTACACCTAAGAAATTCCTTATGTCAGTGGGAGTCAATGGTTCTTACCAGCTTCTCACCGCTTTTATGTTTTTAGGACCACCTTTGAAGTCCTCTCTAGATACCGCATTCCCAAGGAAGGAAACCTCATCTAGCCAAAGCTCACACTTGTCAAACTTTGCATAGAGCTTTTGTTCCCTCACGGTCGCAATACTACCCTCAAGTGCTCCATATGCATATGCTCACCTCAAGAATAGATAAGAATGTGATCAATAAACATTAAACACTACAACGAATATGTCAAGGTAAGGCTTTAACACCCTGTTCATGAGGTCCATAAATATCGCCAATGCATTAGTGTGGACAAAGGACATCATCACTATATTGAAATGGCCATACCTAGTCCAGAAAGCCATCTTAGGGATGTCACTTTCTCTCACCCTCTGTTGGTGATAATCGAACCTTAAGTTAATCTTGAAGAAATGAGTGGCCCCTTGTAGTTGAATAAACAAATCATCCATCCTCGGGAGAGGATACTTATTCTTGATGGTGACCTTATTGAGTTGTTGGTAACTGATGCACATATTGAGCAACCCATCCTTCTTTCTTACAAATAACATCAGGGCACCCCATAGAGACCGACTAGGTATGATGAAACCCTTCTCCAACAAATCCTTCAGGTGCTCCTTCAACTCTTTCAGTTTTGTGGGAGCCATTCTATAAGGAGGGATTGAGATAGTCTGAGTATCGAGAAAATGATCTACACCAAAATCTATCTCCCTTCCAGGAGGGACACCTGGTAACTCATCTAGGAAGACATCGGGGAACTTACAATCGAGACTGAATCAAGAGAAGGAACTTTGGAAGAGACATCTTTTACCCTCACCAAGTGGTAGATACACCCCTTGGAAATCATCTTGTGGGCCTTAACGAAAGAAATAAATCGACCCCTACATGAAGAGTTTCTACCCTCCCATGCAAGAACTGGCTCATTAGGGAACTGGAATTTGACCCTCTGGGTTCTACAATCATTGGAGGCATAGGAAGCATGCAATCAACCCATCCCAAAAATTACATTGAAATCTACCTTAGAGAGCTCAACTAAATCAC
The DNA here is from genome assembly GCA_029948455.1 of Solanum rostratum. Taxonomy (NCBI): domain Eukaryota; kingdom Viridiplantae; phylum Streptophyta; class Magnoliopsida; order Solanales; family Solanaceae; genus Solanum; species Solanum rostratum. The sequence continues at coordinate 19,789,897 of CM057055.1, forward strand.
ATGGGATCACTTCATGAAGAGTAGAAACGGGACAACCCCTATAGACTCTTCGAGCTATGACACACTCACCCATGGGGTTACTCACCTCATAATATTCATGGAGGACATCAGGACGTGCATGAAACTTATATGCAAAAATGGGGTTAAGAAAGACAAGTTTGCTCTCGAATCTAAAAGTACATATGCATCAGAATCATAAACTCGTAACATACCGATGACCATATCTTGGGCTTCCCAACCTCTTGACGACCGTGAAGGGCATAAATCTGGTTGGTCCCTTGAACCTTGAGCTTGACCCCTCTGGTCTTAGGGTTTTATGCCTCCACTTCTAAAGTCCTTAGAATGTTGCCTGGTCTTTCCGCAAGTAAAGCAGTCATTGGACCTGGATAAGCATTCCTACTTATGGGGTCTTCCACACTTGGGGCAATTAGGTATTTGGAGCTTTAGGGCAACCCCTTTGTCCTCCCGAGGAGGAGCGTTTGTGGATCCTTGCCTTGGGCCACCTTGAGATTTATAGCCATCACTCCCTTTGATAAGAGTAGTTCCTACCATCCACGCGAGCTTGCTTGGACTCTTTTGCCCTTTCTCGGAGCTTCTCCTCTTTAATTTGTTTGGTGTAAGTCAATAGGCAGGAAATATCCATCTACTTGACAAACATTGCCATCTTGCATTCTTTGGCGACTAACCCATAGACACCCAAAATTAATTTGCTCATGTGAACCCTTGGTCCGAAACCATGAATGGAGCATGCTTGGACAATTTGGTGAACTTGAGGGCATATTCCTTGACACTCATGCTCCCTTGCTTTAAGTTGATGATTTGACCTTCACCTCCCTAAGACCAATGTGGAAGAACCGGGCTAGGAAGGCACATTTAAATTCCTCCCGACCAATGCAACCTGCTTCTTAACCTCTCTCATCGGCCCACTGCTCGTACCAAATCTTGGTGACTCCTTTAAGTTGGTAAGTTACCAACTCCTATTTGTCCTCCGACGGCACATCCATAACCGACACAACCCAATAGGCCTTTTCAATAAACTCCATAGGGTCCTCATCCACCTTTGACCCATGAAATTTCGGCGGGTTCATTCAATGAAGTCATGGACTCTAGCGGCTGGGATAGGCACTTAGGGAGGCACGACTATCTCCTTGTTGGCTTGGTTAGCCAATGCTTAGGCCAACACCGTGAAAATGGCTCTGAATTCTGCATGAGATACCCCCTCATCCTATTGGAGTGGAGGGACTTGTTTGTTGAGTGTTTTGTTAGTGGGGAGCTCTTCGGGGCAGCATGATCCAAAAAAAAAAGCCTATCGTTAGTTAGCATAAAACCGTACTCAACTCTAAGGCACACCATTGAAGAAGAAAAAAGGAAAGACTTTCGTAAACCATCTCATAGCCTCTCACTCAAGATAGTGACGCACTTTACAACCTTGAGAGTCTATGCTATGGGGTATGCATGGACATACAAGGAACATGTTAAAACCTCGTGTTCTAATACCAAGTTTGTAATGACTCAAACTAGGAGCCTAGTCATCACACCGGGAATGAGATACCCAGAGGCACCTCACCCAAGCTATCTATATATATATCTAAAGTATTCATAGGTAATAAATAAATACATATTTTGGAATATCATAAGGGAAAATGGGTTATGCGCTATGTTTTGCAATGAAACAACACTAAAAAGTAGGTAACTTAGAAATATCATTTGTTTATAATCATACCACTAATACATGCGAACGGAACTGGTAAGGTCGATTTCCATCAAATAGAAAGAACATCCATAATAGACAACATAGAAAGTAAAAGCCTCAAAAGGGCTGTAAATATATTATCTGAAAATTAAATACATCAAGAGTGGAAAATGGGTGGAGTCTAGAACGAAGGGCTCACCACAACAAAAGCTAGTCTTGAACGTGAATTACTAGCCCCAAGCCAGTGGAGAAGCATCTGTCCCTACATGGTTAACATGTAGAAAAATATGCGTTAGTATGTTGGAATGTACTAAGTAGGTGAGATGCAATGCATAGATGAAACTATAATTTCATCATAATTAAACATAACATATCATATACATAATGTTATTGAGTCATGAAATAAGCTTAAACATGTACAGGAATATGGCTCAAACCAATATGAGACAATTGAATAACAAACACAGGGATTTAAGACATAATATAGGAACACATAAAACTTATGGGATTTGACCAAAATCGAGAGTAAGACCATGTGAGCTACTAAATGGAATCCAATGAACTCCTTACATTGGGAAAAGGGGAATCTACTTACCAAGGTAGATATCCAAAACTTAGTAACTTCGCAATTGCATCTTTCATCACTTTGGCCTACGTGGATCCACTAGCCTAGCCTATAAGGCTCCTATGGTGGCACATAGTTAGGGACATTGAGATTTAGCTTCAACGTACCGTGCCTCAACTAACGAGATAAGTCCTAATCTCGAGTCCTTTGGGTGCTAAGTCATCCTATGAAAATCTTTTAAAAACATACTCTTAGAATCATAAGTAACAATCATAGGAGTAGCTCAAACTTAAGAATTTTTCTTAAACATCTTTTACGGCAATAATCGTCGTACGTATATCTTTGGTAAACTGGGCAATAATCATTGTACATCTTTGGTAAACTTTAACTTTGAAGCTCTTTATAAATGCCCTAGTCATTGTCAAAATTCATTGAAAATAAAGTGGGCTTAATTGATGCATGGAACAATGATAAATCACATAAGTCTTAAGAAATTACTTTAAGAAGGAACATCAAAATCACCCAACATTAATCATATCAAAACCCATCATAAATCGACTTCTTACTTCAAGTACATATACATTTTTACTTAGCAAAATAGTCATTGAACTTCATGGGTATCATATAGTAACATAAGAATTATGAAATCATCATAAGCATGCATAGGAGTTGAGAAACTTAAAGTAAAGAAAATATGCATAGTAGAGTAGGGAACTCTATGGGTGAAAAAATACCCATAAATCAACCCACAAATATGGGAAACTAGAGAGAATCAAAATTGGAGTCTTGGGGAAGAAACTTGGGAAAACCTACCCTTGTTCTTAGGAGTTCTTGAGGACCTCTTTTGCCTTAAAGGATTTGAGAATATAAAATGAAGGAAAATAGGGCTTGAAGGTCATAGGTTCCTTTCCCAGGTTGGCAAGGATGCGAGTAAGATTGAACGAGTCCAGAAATGGTGGTACTGTGGTTCTTCATGGGTCAACATCTTCTTTGATCGATGAGGTTAAGGCCAAGCAAGATCTTGATTCCACTCATGTTGAGTTGAAAACTTTGGGTCATTTTCTGTCCAACTTCTCTACACTCTTAAGGCTCCTAAACTGGGTGTCGTTACAATATACCCCTTTGGGAACATCCATCCCTGAATGAACTTAAAGGCAGGCTTTAAGGAGTATCTCATTATCTAGTAACCCAGCACGCATGCAAAAATTTAACATCATTTCATAAAACTTCAAAAATCTACTCTCAAAATATGTCTCAAAATAGTCCATAAACATATAAATAAGTGCACGTATCATGTAAACCAAAATGCGAGGAATTAGAGGTTTTGGGAAATTCTTAGTACCTTAAGCTTGAGTAGAGTTAAATAGATAAGGACAAAGCTTATTTATATCCAATTCCACTTCCCATGTATCACCTTTAACTTGTTTATTTCTCCAAAGCACTTTGACAGGTGCAACTTTTTTCTCCTCAGCCTCTTCACTTTGCCGGTCTAGAATCTCAACCGATACCTTTTCATAATTCAAATCCTCTTCAACATTCATATCATTCAAAGAGACTATGGAGTTAGGATTACCAGTGAACTTCCTCAACACCGACACATGGAAAGCCGAATGAATCAAATGCATCTCATTGGGTAAGTACAACTCATACATAACCTTTTCCCACTTTTCTCACCACCTTGTAAGCCTGTACATACCTTGGGCTTACTTTCCCCTTCTTACCGAGGTAGATCATACCTTTCATAGGAGACACCTTCAGATAGAACCAATCACAAACTTAGAACTCAAGGTCCCTTCTCCTTACATCGAAGTAGGGCTTTTGTCGGCTTTGGGACATTTGCAACTTTTCCCTTACGCTTTTAATTTTCTCCATAGTAATCATTATGAAGTCTGGTCCTATTAATGCCACTTCACCAACTTCAAACCACCTAATGGGAGATCTACACCTTCTACCATACAATGCCTCGAATGGCGTCATCCCAATACTTACATGGAAACTATCATTGTAAGCAAACTTGATAAGTGGAAAATGCTAATCCCAACTTCCATTAAACTCCAACAAACAATCCCTCAGCATGTCTTCCATTATTTGGATAGTCCTCTCGGCTTGCCCGTCGGTTTGGCGATAGAAAGTTGTAAGGACCCAGATTTTTCGATTGGTCTTACCAAATCCCTTGGTATTTTCCCGAGCGAACTGCCAGGCATTGCTCCACGGAAGGCCCACATGGGCCATGTAAAGCCACACGGACCGTGTGGCCTCTCGTGGAGGAACACTTGGTCCAGTTCACAGTAGGGGCAACTTTGAGACGGAAGAGATTTTGGACCAAGTGAGGGCACATGACCACTCACATAATCCGTGTGATGTGTCACAGGCCGTGTGGCCCTCCGTGTAACTCACTACGTAGAATTTTTCTAAGTATGGAAGTATCATCTCATAACTTTGTCGTGCAGAATCATTTCAAGCACTATCACACGGTCGATGTCAAGGCCTGTGTGAAGTCACACAGACCGTGTAGCCATCCGTGTGGTGCCCCTTAGTTTCGATTACATTCCCTCTGTGAAATTTCTAAGTGATGGTTCACGATCACTGTTCACGATCCGTGTGACGTTTCACGGACCATGTAGTGGATCGTGTGGACCTGACGATTCCAATTCTGCCCATTTTATTAATGGCGTTTATGTAATTTTGATTTATTTTAATTATAAATTATGACCTTTTACTTATCCTAAGCCCCTAATTCAGTTGATACCCCTCCCCTCTTAATTCATTCTCCTAAAACCTTATACCCCACATAAGATCACCTGTCAATTCCTCTCTATTCTCCTCTCTCAAGGTTCAAGGCTAGGGTTCAATTGAAGTCCAATTAAATCTAAGTCCTTCTGAAATTCAGCTCCTCAATCAAGGTATGTGGGATTGATTCTTGGTCCCTTTCAACCAAGAAGACACAAAGATCTTTCAATCTATAATGAATTTAGTTTACTTTAAATATGAGATTTCATTACTTGATTTATTTAAATCCAATTGATGTATGGGTTGTATTCTACCTATGATTTTAATTCACTTTGATCACTATTATGATGATTTATATTGAGTTATGAAGTTATGGACATGCATGTTCCCTTTTAAAGTTAATTTTATGCATGGGTGACTTATACTATGTTTTATATGTTGATTTAATTATGGGTTTAATTAATTTAACATTATGATATTGATTTTAATTTGAATCTATGTTACCCATGTCAACCTCACATCATGCATTGCATTCACATTCATGCACATTGGTTTACATGAAAATTATGAAGTGGGTTAAGCCCAGTTATGTTTATGAAATGATTTTGGTAAGATATTGGTTATGACAAGAATGTGATCACATACATGTCTTATGATTATGGCTCTTTGAGCATCTCGAGTGCTTGCATCATCTCGTATATGTGAAATTTCTTGCATGAGCATTATGATTATGATTATGATTTATGATTTGGCATTTGAGCCAAAATGTGCATTGAACGATTTTGTAATGAACATTGTGTCACGCCCTAAGTCCCATTAAGGCGGACTGGCACCCATTGTCGACAAGGCTCGGGAGAACCAACATGTAACCATATACTTTCTATGAACATTATAAGAGGTTTCCATACTCAACATGCTTTCAAAAAGAGTAAATTGTATTAACAAGCCAAAAGGAAATGCATAAGACTAGGCCGTTAGAGCCACGATGTCTAAAGTACGATACTTGACCACATTTACTTTATATAGTCTACAAAGCCTCTAGGTAAGGAACAATATCTATATGGGTGGGACAGGCCCCGCCTCTGATAATACAAAATATAAGCTCTAGACACACAAAGCCCAGAAGCAACCTGGAGCTTCGTAAGAGCAGCTGGAAGTCTTGTACTCCTACCGAGGAGATCTAGTAGCTCCTGTACCTGCAACACGAAATGCAGGTCCCCCATAAGGGACGTCAGTACGGGATAATGTACTGAATATATAAGGCACGAAGTACTATATATGAAATAAGAACTCAAATAAAATCATACACTGTTATGTAAGGATAAAAAGACCACCTTTAGTAATACTGTGGAATCATGTACTTTATGTCTTTTTATTACTTTACCTTTCTTTACTGTATAATCTGTGCACAATTATATCATGTAAATAACCAGCTGATCAGTGGTAAATCAATATCGGGATCGACCCATGCTAGGCTTTCCTTTCACCCCTGGGATTCCCCCAGTATGGGATCGACCCATGCTAGGTGATTCTTCCACCCCTGGGATACCACCCATTAATAAGCAACTTTGAGTTATCTTTTATTTACTTTTGAGATGATTCTTTTGGTGGCCATAACATTTAGAGCTATAGGAGTATAGACTCATGACATGACAACATATAAACAACCAGACAAGATAACACCACAACGAAAAGAGAGTTACACAACTAATGAAACATGTAGGAGGTTAAACAACACATGGACTTTATTCGGTAAAAAGGAACTCATGTATCTTTGGTATCCAGGTATGTATGCAAATTTGACAATGGCTATGTATAGCAACATATGAACATGGTAAATAGTGGAGACACAGTTATTAGTTATGTCGGAGTTGGTAAGTGCCTTTATGTGCCAAGGAAGAACCTAGATTTCATGCCAAGTAATAGGAAATCAAGTAGCCTTACATACCTTGTTGTACTATGTTGTTATTACCTCGGAGTAGTATCCCTTTCCTCCAAATACTTATCTGCAATATAGTAGGTGATAAAACTAGTATTAGCAGCTAATAAACATATCTTGGTAATCCAATTTCACCCAAAAATAATATCCGGGCAGCAAGCTCGTAATTAGCAGCCAAAGAGTATTCTTTCAACATTTCCACTCCCAATCGTATTTTCTAATATACATTCTCATATACATATCATATCTAGCTTGTTTTAGTTCCATAACAATGTTACAACAGCTCATAAAGTACAACATAAAACAATTCTACACAACACGCAAGTAGGCAACGTAACATTACGTCCTTTCGTTACATTTCGGCGTCAACCATTCCCAATCTGTTTCAATCCTTAACCAAACTATCCTCAACATATGTACACACAAAAACAGTCCTAAAACGGTCTTAAAACAGTCCCCAAGTAGATGGAAAACATGAGGCAAACAATTCCCTATATTCAGCCCACAAATTCTTACTAAGAGTGCAATTAAGATATCATATAAGAACTTATTTTCGCGGAAGATAAAAATGGTCCAGCAGCCTTCTTACATCACTACAGAACCAAGCCTTGTTAAAAACATAAACATTACTTTATAATCCAGCCAACCAACAAGAGAAAAGTCTCTTAATAAACAAGAAAAGTGTACAACAACCTTTGGAACACATGTTGTCCCAAAATTGCTGTACAAGTGCAACCAGCATACTCTTCATATTTTTCATGGAAATATTTATCCAAACCATAGTTATTTTTACTTACCTTAGACCTCAAGGATCAAGTGCTCTTCATGAACCCTAGAGGTGTGCCTTGGGTGCTTTACAAAATGAAGAGAGAGCAAGGAGAAACTTTGAAGAAAATTTGATTTTTGGCTTTGAGAAAATGACTAAAAGTTGCTGGATTTTTGCCCCTTTTAAAGGGTCAGTTTTGGCCGACTTTCTTTTGTATTTCAAGCCTTATTTTATTAAGGTGATGACGCAGCAACTTGGCCTTTTCACTTGGACCTTATTGGGCTTCAAATTGGATGGACTTTGCTGCAAATATTTCTCTTTTACACCCACTTAGTTTAGGCCCTATTTGTGAATTGGGTTGTGAATGTAATTTTGCCCTTTTCCTATTCATCTTGGTCTGCAAATGTTGTCCCTTTATGATGCTAAACCATGGGCCCAAATGACATCCTTAACTCGGGGTTTATTCTTTATCGGACTTGAACAAATTCGGTGTTGGACCTTGTCTCCGTCTACCCAGCCTATTTAAGCTAAGCACGTAGGTGACTCACCTGTTAGCTTCCTAAGTCTCACAAGCGCCTCACTTCTTTTCACTTTGTTTAAGGCTGCACTCTCCTCAATTTGACTCAAAACTTATATACACTCGGCCATCTTAAGCGTTAGACGTACATATAGCCCTCTAATCTAAAATTCAAACTCTTTTAAAAGTGTGTGCTGCTTTGACCCTGCCATATCATGTTTCATATGCATTGGACTAGTACATGTAAGATGTGGGGTGTTACACATTGTATATCTTGAAGCACGATATGTATAAGTATTCACGTGGGATGTTGTTGACTTAGCACCGATGGATTGGAGTAGTTAAGGCTATCCCTAAGGGCCCTCTCCCTTTCCTTGAACTATGTGCCAAAATAGGAATGTTAACCATTACCGAAATGACCGAGTCATAAGAGATAGTTATTCGTTTATGATTCTGATATGTTATCCTACCGATGGGAGGTCTTTATCGGATTAATTCATGTAATAGCTCACATGGATTTATTTGTCGGTTATAGTCCATTCCCACTATATATGAGCATTGTTGCATTTCATGCATCATAAATTTCATAGCATCTTGTATACACTTTCATTGGTTATATGATTCTTCTATGTTATGTGCCCTTGTCATCTAACATTGAAATGCAAGTTTGATAAGTCATGTGCATTGCATGCCTGCATACTTAGTACATTCAAATATTGTTGGATTTATTTTTTTGAATTTTAAATTTGAGGCCATTCATGTATTCTTGAAATAAAAGGCTTTTGTGAAAAATCAGTGTGGTTGCAGAATTCAGGTGATAAGAACAGTTAATGAAATCGAGTATACTTTAGAAAAATTCAAAAAGTTCTCTAATGAAGAAGGAATTGAGCATCAGCTAACAACCCCTTATACTCCCAAACAAAATAAAGTAGTGGAAAGGAAAAATAGTATGCTAATGGGGATGACAAGATGTTTGCTTCATGACAAAGAATTGCCAAAGAATTTTTAGGTTGAAGATATACTACCCTTTTTTTTGCTAAATAGATTGCCAACTACGGCCTTGTAGAAGAAGACATATTTGTGGCTTGGTTTGGTTGCAAAACCTTTGCTAGCAAATCTTATGTACCTCAAGTGAAAAGAGATAAGCTGGATAAGAAGGCTAAACTTGAAATTTTTGTAGGATAAAGTAGCCTCTCAAAAGTGTATAGGATCTATCAATCTCAAAATGACAAAATCATTGTTAACAGGGATGTCAAGTTTGTGGAAAATGACACTTGGAGCTACCAAGATGATGAAAAGCAACAATATCTAGAATTTTTAGATAAAGATGTTGATGATGTTGTCATTAGAGGCAAAAGAACACTTTTCGATGTGTATCAAAGGTGTAACATTGCAATTTTAGAACTAGGAGGATTTTTATATAACTACTAAGGATGAAAAATGAAGACATGTGATGCAGGAGGAGCTCTAAATGATAGAAAGTACAATGCATGGGAGTTGGTTGACAGACCCTTGCACAAGAAGGCTATTGGAGTCAAGTGGGTTTATAGAACTAAGCTCAATCCTGATGGTTTTATAAACAAGTACAAGGCTAGGATGGATGCAAAAGGGTACTCACAAATATTTGGAGAAGATGTTTCAGAGACTCTTGCTCCTGTCACTCGTTTGGACACTATAAGAATGTTATTAGCTTTAGCAGCTCAACAGGGATTGAAAATCCACCAGCTTGATGTGAAATTAGCTTTCCCCAATGGATGCCCTGAAGAAGAAATCTTTGTAGAACAACCTAAGGTTATTCTATCAAAGTAAAAAAAGACAAAGTGTACTTTCTAAAGAAGGCATTGTATGGTTTAAAATAGACTCCTAAAACATGGTGTAGCAGATTTGATTACTCATGCTTTGAGCTTAGGCTATCAAAAAAGTCTCAACGAGTCTATGCTCAATATTGAAAATGAAGATTCCGATCTAACCATTATTCTTTTCATGTAAATGACTTGCTAGTTACAGGTAGCAATTTGGAATTGATCATATTGTTCAAGAATGAAAAGATGGAGGTTTTGAGATGACAGATCTTGGTGAAATGTTCTACTTCCTCGGAATGGAAATTCAACAAAGAGGACAAGAGATCTTTATATGCCAACAAAAATATGTTAAGGAAATTCTCATAATGTTCAAAATGGAAAAATCCAAGTCTACAACAAGTCTTCTGAATCAAAAGAAGAAGTTTCGCAAAGAGGATGGAGCCGAAAAGGTTAATGAAGGACTTTCTAGGAAACCTGATAGGTTGCCTAATGTACTTGACTGCAACGAGGACAGATATTCTTTATGTCGGGAGTTTACTTTCAAGATATATGCTTTGTTCTAGCGAAATTCATTTTGAAAGGTACTACAAATTTTGTCGTAAATGTTAAAACAATCAGCTTTTCAGTTTCTTGGATTTTCTTATAGTGATTAGGCTGGTAGCTCAGATGACATAAGAAGTACCTCAGCTTACCGTTTTAGTTTTGTCTCTAGATTGTTCTCTTGGGGTTCAAAGAAGCAAGATATGGTAGCTCAATCTAAAACTAAAGCAGAGTACATTGCAACTACTGAATGGAGACAATCTTAGTGCACCGCAAAACTTATTTTCAGAATGATGATATTTAAACCAAGGCTCTACCTAGAGCAGGATTTGAATTTCTCAGAAAAAGACTTGGTGTTTCTGATCTTGAGTCAAGTAGAATGTTTAAAATAGTTCCTCAAAAGCTGGAGATTTTTTAGGCTTTACTTATTGGAGACAATCTTAGCTTATTTTATTCCTTTTCTTTAGTTTTTCCAGTTATGGTTTCATATATTTATATTGAAGTCATTATTTTTAATAAAGTCGTAAGTTCAAATATGAAATCTTGTTTTTTCTTTCTTCATCAGTATTTGTTTTTCTCTCCTACATATATTTTGAAATGTCAAGAATTGAGAGCATGTTGTAAATTTGGAGTTGGTATGCGAGTTACAAAGCTTTTGTTTACGTGCAACCCACTAGATAAAGATTATTCCTACAATTGTCATACTGTTGTCACTAATAGTCGCGAGTTTAAACCCAAAAAAAGTTTCAAATTCATTTTTATTTCTCCCACTTCATCCTTGAGAGGCCAGATATGACCTAAGGAATTGTTTTCCAGTTTTCCACCAATCCTCTTGCCATCATGAACTATTAAGGCTTTATGTAAGTTTTATGAAATTGCTTAGTTATGATTTATTGAAGTCCCTTAAGAAGAAATGAATGATGGTGCGAAGTTATTTAAGAAGTTAAGGTGTTTTCATGACTTGGTTCAGGTCATGATGGTGCCTGTCAGATCCTACCTAAAGGCAAGCCACTTATCCAATCCCAGGGTACCTATCCTAGCTTCTAGTCAAGACCATAATCAACACAACAATATAAAATTGTAACTATCCAAAACATGGAAGTTGACTATACAAAACTATAATAGACGAAAAGTACATACGGATATACATATAACTAAAAACATTAATAATATACAACCCAAGAGTGCTTCTATGAATACATGGTACTACTGTACAAGGCCAAAGTTTGAAAGCAAAAGGCGATCATCAAAAGAAGGAGACTGTAAAGAAGCTAGAGCTTCTTATGCTCAACCAAAAGAAGTCTCCTGTGCTTGCAGAATCCCCTGAACTCAATGACCCTGACTAGAACCTGGACTTGCACCATGAGAATATGCAGAAGTAGGAGTGAGTACTAGAATTAGGCACCGAGTAGGCTTCATCGACCGACTGAGTGAAATAATATACAAAATGAAGCTCAAGTGCATAGAGAATTAGCTATCTCTGAAATCAACCTGTAACCTCAAACTGAACCATAGCCTCGAGCTGTACACGGATGCAAGGCCCTAATGTCTTTGCCTGTATGCCACTCAAACCCCCATAAGCCCGGGAGGTACACCCGTGTACTACATAACCGATAGGTTATCACTAATCCCTACAGAACCATCATTAAGCCTAACTCTCCACCTCATCATATCAAGAGTCCTCGCCTTAACAATCACATGTAAACTAGGTCCTTGACCTTGTGCCAACACGTGGCACCCGATAAAAAATATACATGCAGAATGGTGGGATGTATCCCCTACGGGAGAAAGAATGCGCTTCGCATTACAAATGTGTGTCATCTCAGAATGTAATTCACGGGGCCTTGCCCATCAAATGAAATGAGAGGTCCTAGACCTAAAACTCAGTCGGCGCTCTATCCTCAAAATAGGTATTTGTTTCGAGCCCTACATTTGCATCCACTGAGACTCAAACTGCGGGGAGCATCACCCATAACTCGAACTCTTAGACACGACCAACAGGACTCACAATGATAAGGACCATCATTTAGGACTCGAGATATCAACCTTCACTCACTTAACTAGTATATCCAGATTCAAAACTCTAAACTCATATCGTACCTAGAATAAATATAGGCAGTGATACTCAAAATATAGGTATCCCAAAATATCACTATCCCTCTTATAACTATAACTAAACCCCTGTCTTAGATACATAAAATTAGAACCAAATTGCTCACAATAATACATGGGATGTATGTCTCAATGTTTAGTATAAAATTGAGTCTAACATGTTGTAATCCAGCCCATGATAGGTAATGAAGGCGTAATACGATAACAACAGTCATATCATAAGTTCCCACAAAAACTAGGACCAACAGGAGCACATCTAAATTAGAAACAATTCTGTCATGCCTTGGGAGGGTACCCTTAGCGCAACCAGCACTTGAAGAACCATTGCTGATTCCCTAAGAGAACAACCTGGCACCATCATCATATCAACTCAATAGTAAAATAAATACTCAAATGAAAGACACCTATAGATAGATAAATATAACTCTTACAAAGTAGTCTTCAATTAACCGGTTTGGAAACAGAAATACTTAATGATCCTCTACTCAATTTCTATGAAGCCTCTAATCAACAATCTAGATGATACCATAATAGGCCATGGATACCCCAAATCAAAGAATTCAAATAATACTCAATCGAAATCTAGGAAAAGTGCCACTTTGGAAGGCAGGGAGGGCTCACCAACTTTGGCAATGCACTGAACTGGACCTTAACGATGCACGAGTTGAAGTCCTCTGTCACTTGTATCTGAATCATACAATGATGCATGTCCAAATGGACGTCGGTATATAGAATATACTTGTGTATGTAAAATAGCTCAAGAAAGCAAAGCTCTACTCACTCACATCAACTCATACAACTCATACTTAACTCAATGGATATGCAAGTTTAAAATAAATCATGCTTTATAATGAAAATAGACTCAGTAGTGTTTAACTCATTTTAAAAACATTTTGCTCATTCAGTGTTTGCTTAAGAGTTTTTCTTAACTGACATCCAATTCCACCATCTTTAGTTTGGTGATGCACAATGATGGCGACGCCGTTGCCACGTCCGTCTGAAATTTGCCAAGGTAAAGGACAATCAACTCTCTCATGGATCCATAATAGATGTCTATATTTTTGGACAAGAGTCACGAGAATGTGTTGTACGACTATCCAATGCTGGAAATGTAGTTCTATGGGGTAGAGTAATTATTTACTTGCTCCCTGCTTGGTGCTTGACACTCCTCCTAAGGCTAAAACAAGATCAACTCATCAATCAACTCAAATTTCAGTAGTACTCAATCAATCAACTCAAATCTCAACCTCATTAGGTCATCTCAACTTGACTTATCTCTATTTTTCATCAACTCAATCAACCGAGGAAATCAATCAGACTCAACTCAGAATCAAATGGTCATTCAGACTCACTCAATTAGACTTGTCATAGAATGTAAGCAAAATGCATTAATAGACAAGCAATCATGATATTATATGTTAATCATGCTAAATTTACTCAACTTAGATAATCAAACTCAAACCTCAACTTAGTCCATGCCAAGAATTTGATAAATCATGCAATTTGGGTTCGTAATGTCAACGCACAGAACTTATACCTCAATCTCATATTAGCAGCAGTCTAATGGATCAATTATTCAGTTTATAATCATGAGAACTCGATGTAATTGCAGAAAATTTTATGTTTATGTTATAGAATTCTCAAGACTCAATTCTGCTGTCACGCCCTAAGCCCTATTAAGGCGGACTGGCACCCGTTGCCGACAAGGCTCGGGAGAACCAACATAACTATACACCTGCTATGAACATTTAAGAGGTTTCCATACTCAATAGGCTGTCAAATGAAAGTAAACTGTACAAACAAACCAAAAGTAAATGCATAGGACTAGGCCGTTGGAGCCACGATGTCTATAATACACTATATGACCACACTTTAATTTACATAGTCTACAAAGCCTCTATATAAGGAGCAATAACCAAATGGGTCGGGACAGGCCTCGCCTCAAGACCAACTATACAATACAAAATATAAGTCCTAAACACATAAGCCCCGAAGCAACCTGGAGCTTAGTAATAGCAGCTGGAAGTCCTGTACTCTTACTGGGGAGATCTAGTAGCTCCTGTACCTGCAGCATGAAATGCAGGTCCCCCGTAAGGGACGTCAGTACGAGGTAATGTACTGAATATGTAAGGCAGGAAATACTGTATATGCAATATGAACTCAAATGAAATCATATGCTGGTGTATAAGTATGCTAAGACCACCTTTAGTCACACTGTGGAATCATGTACTTTATGTCTTTTTTTTTATTACTGTATCTTTACCGTATAATCTGTGCACAATATATCATGTAAATGACCAGCTGATCAGTGGTAAATCTGTAATGGGATCGACCCTGGCTAGGTGCTTCCTTCACCCCTCGGGCTACCACCCAAATGAGATCGACCCTGGCTAGGTGATTCTTCCACCCCTCGGGCTACCACTCATTTATAAGCAACTGTAAGTTATCTTTTATTTACTTTGAGATGGTTCTTTTGGTGGTCATAACCTTTAGAACTGTAGGAATATAGACATGTGACATATGAAAAACCATGTAAGGTAATACCACGATGGGAAGAGAGATACACAACTAATGAATCGTATCAGAGATTGAACAACACATAGACTTTGTTTGGTAAAAAGGAATTCATGCATATTCGGTATTCAAGTACATATGCAGGTTGACAATGACTATGTATGAAGACATATGGACATGTTAAAGAGTGGGAACACGGTTAGCAGCCATGTCGGAGTTTGTATGTGCCTTTATGTGCTAAGGAAGACTATAGATTTCATGCCAAGTAATAGGAAATCAAGTTGCCTTACATACCTCGCTGTGCTATGTCGTTATTACCTCGGAATAGTATCCTTTTCCTCCAAACACTTATCTACAACATATTAGGTGATAAAACTAGTGTTAGTAGCTAATAAACACGTCTTAGTAATCCAATTTCACCCAAAAACAACATCCGGGCAGCAAGCTCGGAATTAGCACCCAAATAGTATTCTTTCAACACTTCCGCTCTTAATCGTATTTTCTAACACACATTCCCATATACATGTCATATCCAGCTATGCTTAGTCTCATAACAGCATTACAACAACTCATACAATACAGCATACAACAACTTTACACAACACGTAAGTAGACAACGCAACATTGCGTCTTTCCGCTACATTTCGACGTCAACCATTCCAAATCCGTTCCAACCTTAACCAAACTGTCCTCAACATATTTACACATAATTACAGTCCTAAACCAGTCCAAAAACATTCCCTAAGGAGATGAAAAACATGAGACAACAATTCCCAAAAACAGTCCACAAATTCTTACTAATGACCGGAATTAAGACATCATTTAAGAACTTGTTTTTGCGGAAGGTACAAGTGGTCCAGCAGCCTTCTTACATCACTATGGACCCAAGACTTCTTAAAAACATACATATTACTTCATAAATCAGCCAACCAACAAGATAAAAGTCTCTTATTTAACAAGAAAAGTGAACTACAAAATTGGAACACATGCTGTCCCAAAATTCCTGCACAATACAACCAACATACTCTTCATGTTTTTCATGGAAAAATTACACCAAACCATGGGTATTTTTACTTACCTTAACTCTCAAGTATTAGGTTCTCTTCAAGAACCCTAGAAGTGTGTCTTGGCTGCTTTATAAAATGGAGAGAGAGCAAAAAGAAACTTGAGAGAAATCTGAAAATTTGGCTTAAGAAAATGGCTGAAAGTTGCTGCTGGTTGCTCCCTTTTATAGGCCTCTTTTGGCCGACTTTCTTTTGGGCTTTTAGCCTTATTTTAATAAGGTTATGGGGCAGCAGCTTGGCCCTTTCATTTGGGCCTTATTGGGCTTCAAATGGGATGGACTTTGTTGCAAACATTTCCTCCCTAAGCCCACTTAGTTTGGGCCTTAGTTTTGAATTGCATTGTAGTTGTAATTTGGCCCTTTTTCTTATCCATCTTGGGCTGCAAATATTGCCCTTTTATGATGCCAAACCATGGGCCCAAATGACATCTTTAACTCGGGGTTTATTCTTTATCGGACTTGAACAAATTCGGTGTTGGGCCTTGTCTCCGTTTACCGAGCTTATTAAGCACGTAGGTGACTCACCTACTAGCTTCCTAAGTCCCACAAGCACCTCAATTATTTTACTTCATTTAAGGTCACACTCTCCTTAACTTAACCTAAAAATTATATACGCTCGGTCATCTTAAGCGTTAGATGTACATATAACCCTTAAATCTGGAATTCATGCACTTTTAAAAAATATGTGCAGATTTGACCTTGTTACATCATGTTTCATCTATGTTGGACTAGTACATGTAGGATGTGGGGTGTTACATCCTCCCCCCCCTAGGAACATTCGTCCCCGAATGTAAGCATAATTGAATAGGTTAAACAAGTTTAAACTTCCGTGTATACAGACTTTTGAAAACATAATAAGAATTCATATTCACGTACCTACTACTCCTTTAACTCTGTATCTTGGACTTCCTCTTTAGCTTCAAATAAATAAGGATATTTAGACCTCATTGCTTCCTCAGCCTCCCACGTTATCTCTTCTACCTGTTGGTTCCTCCAAAGCACTTTCACTGAAGGTATTTCCTTATTTCTTAGCTTTCTAACTTGACGATCTAGGATAGCAATAGGTACCTCTTCATAGGTGAGATCTTCCATAACTTGCATATCTTCAATAGGAGTAATACGAGATGGATCACCTATGCATTTTCGGAGCATTGAGACATGAAAAACTGGATGAACCATTGAAAGCTCCTGGGGTAACTCTAATTCATATGCAACTTGTCCAAACCTTTTAATAATCTTATATGGCCCTATGTAACGTGGGCTTAGTTTCCCTTTCTTACCAAATCTCATAACACCTTCCATTGGAGACACCTTTAAGAATACCCAATCTCCTACTGAGAACTCCAGTCCTCTTCTTCTAGCATCTGCATATGATTTGTGACGGCTTTGGGCTGTTTCTAGCCGTTGTCGTATTACCTTGACTTTTTCCATGGCTTGTTGGACTAGATCTGGACCAAGCAAGGTAGTTTCACCCACTTCAAACCATCCTATTGGTGATCTACATTTCCTTCCATACAAAGCTTCATACGGTGCCATCTTGATACTTGAATGGTAGCTGTTATTATAGGCAAATTCAATAAGTGGCAAATGGTCCACCCAACTACCTTTGAAGTCCAATGCACACGCCCGCAACATATCTTCAAGTGTTTGAATGGTGCGTTCTGCTTGACCATCTGTCTGCGGGTGGAAAGCTGTACTTAAATTTACTTGTGTCCCTAAGCTCCTCTGGAAGGATTTCCAAAATTTTGCGGTGAATTGAGCTCCCCGATCAGATATAATGGAGATTGGGACCCCATGTAGTCTAACTATCTCCTTAAGGTATAGCTTTGCATACTCTTCAGCCGTATAGTCACTCTTAACTGGCAAGAAGTGTGCTGACTTTGTAAGTCTATCAACTATTACCCATATGGAGTCAAACTTCTGAAATGAGCGAGGCAACCCAGTAACAAAATCCATATTAATCATATCCCACTTCCATGTTGGGAGCTCTATACATTGCATATAACCTCCCGGCTTTTGGTGCTCTACCTTAACTTGTTGGCAATTTGGACATTGAGCCACAAATTCTGCGAGGTCCTTTTTCATGCCTTCCCACCAAAACATTTCCTTCAGGTCATGATACATCTTAGTTGATCCTGGATGGATAGAATATCTTGAATGATGGGCTTCTTCCATTATTCTCCTTCTTAGTCCATTTATATTAGGAACGCACAATCTGTTTTGACAGTAAAGTACTCCATTTTGGGTAAGCTCAAAGCCCTTCATTGTGCCTTGAATCACCTTCTCCTTAAGTCGCCGTAGGATAGGATCTTTGAACTGTTTTTCCCTTACCTCTGTTATCAATGAAGACTCTGTAGCATTATGCACAACAACCCCTTCCTTTGGAGTTTCAATGAGGCGCACTCCCAGATTGGCTAGTTGACGTAGATCCTTAGCGACTCCTTGACGTACTACGGTCTGGTCATCAATATTCACAATTGCCTTGCGGCTCAAAGCATCGGCTACCACATTTGCTTTCCCTGGATGGTATAGTATATCAACATCGTAATCCTTTATTAGCTCCAGCCATCTCCGCTGCCTTAAATTTAGGTCTTTCTGTTTAAATATGTACTGTAAGCTCTTATGATCAGTATATATGTCAACATGAACCCCATACAAATAATGGCGCCATATTTTTAAGGCAAACACAACATCTGCTAGTTCAAGGTCATGTGTCGGGTAGTTTTTCTCATGTGGGCGCAGTTGTCTCGAGGCATAAGCAATTACCCTACCATGTTGTGTCAGTACACACCCTAAGCCAACCCCCGAAGCATCACAATATACCGCATACCCCTCTGTGCCTTCTGGAAGCACTAATACAGGTGCAGAAGTTAGCCTGCTTTTCAACTCTTGAAAGCTCCTTTCACATGCATCATTCCATTGAAATTTGGTCGCCTTATGTGTCAACTTTGTTAGAGGTGCAGAAATAGAAGAAAAACCTTCGACAAATCTTCTATAATAACCTGCCAACCCTAAGAAGCTTCGAACTTCGGTGGGCGTTGTTGGCCTTGGCCAATCTTTCACCGCCTCTATCTTTTGTGAATCAACCCTTATCCCTTCATCGGATACAATATGACCCAAGAATGCCACTGATTTCAACCAAAATTCACATTTGGAAAACTTGGCATACAATTGCCGATCACGAAGAACTTGTAATACCTGCCGTAGGTGATTTGCATGGTCCTCTTTTGATCTTGAATACACCAAAATGTCATCTATAAATACTATCACAAAGACATCCAAGAACGGCTTGAATACCCTGTTCATTAAGTCCATGAAAACTGCTGGTGCATTTGTCAGCCCAAATGACATAACAAGAAATTCAAAGTGGCCATAGCGTGTCCTAAAGGCTGTCTTGGGTATATCTTTTTCCCTCACTCTCACTTGGTGATAACCTGACCTCAAATCAATTTTTGAAAAACATTTGGCACCCTGTAATTGATCAAATAAATCATCAATCCTGGGGAGGGGGTATTTGTTTTTAATTGTCACCTTATTCAATTGTCGGTAATCAATACACATTCTTAAAGTGCCATCCTTTTCTCGTACAAATAACACTGGTGCACTCCAAGGGGACACACTAGGTCTTATAAAGCCCTTCTCTAGCAAATCTTTCAATTGCTCCTTTAATTCACGTAGCTCTGCCGGGGCCATTCTATATGGAGGAATAGAAATAGGTTGAGTGCCTGGGAGTAAATCAATGCCAAAATCTATCTCTCGTTCTGGAGGCAAACCTGGAAGCTCTTCGGGAAACACATCAGCAAATTCATTCACTACCGAAACCGATTGAAGAGTTGGTGATTCAGCCTCCATATCCTTTACTCTAACTAGATGACATATACACCCCTTTGACATCATCTTCCTTGCCTTGAAATAGGAAATAAACTTCCCCTTTGGTGCCACAACATTACCTTCCCATTCAAGGACTGCCTCATTTAGAAAGTGGAAATACACTCTCTTAGATCGACAATCCACAGTAGCATAGCAAGAAGCTAACCAATCCATACCCATTATAACATCGAATTCCACCATATCTAACTCAACAAGGTCCGCCCACGTATCACGGTCACAAACAATTACAACACAATCATAATAGACCCTTCTAGCTATAATAAATTCACCGGTTGGCGTAGATACTTCAAATGGCTCATTCAATAATATAGGTGTTCTTTTAAGCTTCCCAGCCACTAGTGGTGTAATATATGATAATGTAGAACCAGGGTCAATTAATGCATACACATTATGTGAAAAGATGGACAATGTACCTGTGACCACATCGGGTGAAGCTTCTAAATTTTGCCGACTTCCCAGAGCATAAGTGCGATTCTGGGCTCCGCTGGAGCTAGCTGCTCCTCTACCACCTCTACCACGGCCTGTAGGCATTTGCTGACCCCTACTAACGGGAGGAACTGACGATGATGATGCAACAGTTGACCTAGCAGGTTGTGCCATATCACCCATACGTCTTCTCGGGCAATCTCTTATCACATGCCTTGGTACACCACACCAATAACAGGCATCTGTCCCAACACGGCATATACCTGAATGACTCCTCCCACATTGTTTGCAAGACTGCCTAGGAGGAATCTGCTGGCTGGCCGAATATCCTGTAGTCCGTGCACCTTGTCCCTCACTTCTTTGATTAAACTGATTAACTCTAGGCCCTTGAAATTGCGGTGGAGCACTGACTGCAGAATATGAGGATGATGGTCTAGGTGTTTTACTAGGATATCGGGGCCTAACATTACCTTGGGATGGTACAAATTGCCCCGTAGATCTGGCCCTCTTGGACTGGCCCCTTTCTATCTCTTGTGTCCTTCTCCTTTGCCTCTGATCCTCTAGTTTCTGCGCAAATGCTTGCATTCTTGCTATATCCATGTCTTTATTCAATGAAGCAATAGTACAGTCTCTTACCAGATATGTATCCAACCTATCCACATACCGATGAACTCTATCTGCCATAGTAGGAACTACGTTGGGAGCATACCTGGCCAAGGAGTTAAACTGGAGGCTATACTCCCTCACGCTCATACCCCCTTGATGGAGATTCAGAAATTGATCTGCACGGGCTTCTCGAATCTCATATGGCAAGTAGTGGTCAAGAAAGGCCTCTTTGAACTCCTTCCAGGTAGTTGGAGGTGCATCTATACCCTTGGATTGCTTCCAAGATTCATACCACAATATAGCCACACCTTTCAATCTATATGCTGCCAGTTCTACAGCTTCTGTACCACTCACATGCATAACATCTAAAGTGCGCTGGATCTGGTCGATGAAGTCTTGCGGATCTTCATTAGGATCTGACCCGGTGAAAGTTGGAGGGTCCAAATTAAGGAAATCACGTATCCTCATGCTAGCTGCCCTATTCGCACCATCTGCACCTACAACTTGGCCTTCTTGTCTTTGGCTTTGGCTAGCAACTATGCGTGTCAATAATTGGACCGCATTTCTCAGATCCTGCACAACAGCATCGGTAGGTGGTTCTGAGGGAGTTTCACTACGACCTGGTTCATCAGGAGCTGGAGGAGTTGGAGATGTTTGGGACAGAGACTCATCTTGGGCCTCATCCCGTTGTCTCACCCGACTGGGCATACCAATTACCACTTCCACCTCCTTCCCCTTGCCTTTGCTTTTCCTTGTTTCAGGCATGCTTACTGTACAAAATAATTTAGAGGTCAGAAATAATCAACCTACAACACTTGGCTCTATGGAACGATCTAAAGAATGAAAAGAAAGTGACAACTCCTAAATGCCACGTAGCCTCCTGCTTATAAATGTGGTGCACAACACATCCATAAACAAGACTCTACATAGACACGGCTTTGTAGACTCCCTAGGATGACCCCGCTCTGATACCACTTCTGTCACGCCCTAAGCCCTATTAAGGCGGACTGGCACCCGTTGCCGACAAGGCTCGGGAGAACCAACATAACTATACACCTGCTATGAACATTTAAGAGGTTTCCATACTCAATAGGCTGTCAAATGAAAGTAAACTGTACAAACAAACCAAAAGTAAATGCATAGGACTAGGCCGTTGGAGCCACGATGTCTATAATACACTATATGACCACACTTTAATTTACATAGTCTACAAAGCCTCTAAATAAGGAGCAATAACCAAATGGGTCGGGACAGGCCCCGCCTCAACACCAACTATACAATACAAAATATAAGTCCTAAACACATAAGCCCCGAAGCAACCTGGAGCTTAGTAATAGCAGCTGGAAGTCCTGTACTCTTACTGGGGAGATCTAGTAGCTCCTGTACCTGCAGCATGAAATGCAGGTCCCCGTAAGGGACGTCAGTACGAGGTAATGTACTGAATATGTAAGGCAGGAAATACTGTATATGCAATATGAACTCAAATGAAATCATATGCTGGTGTATAAGTATGCTAAGACCACCTTTAGTCACACTGTGGAATCATGTACTTTATGTCTTTTTTTTTTATTACTGTATCTTTACCGTATAATCTGTGCACAATATATCATGTAAATGACCAGCTGATCAGTGGTAAATCTGTAATGGGATTGACCCTGGCTAGGTGCTTCCTTCACCCCTCGGGCTACCACCCAAATGAGATCGACCCTGGCTAGG
Source organism: Solanum rostratum (assembly GCA_029948455.1). NCBI lineage: Eukaryota > Viridiplantae > Streptophyta > Magnoliopsida > Solanales > Solanaceae > Solanum > Solanum rostratum. The sequence goes on from CM057055.1 coordinate 19,812,777, forward strand.
TGATTCTTCCACCCCTCGGGCTACCACTCATTTATAAGCAACTGTAAGTTATCTTTTATTTACTTTGAGATGGTTCTTTTGGTGGTCATAACCTTTAGAACTGTAGGAATATAGACATGTGACATATGAAAAACCATGTAAGGTAATACCACGATGGGAAGAGAGATACACAACTAATGAATCGTATCAGAGATTGAACAACACATAGACTTTGTTTGGTAAAAAGGAATTCATGCATATTCGGTATTCAAGTACATATGCAGGTTGACAATGACTATGTATGGAGACATATGGACATGTTAAAGAGTGGGAACACGGTTAGCAGCCATGTCGGAGTTTGTATGTGCCTTTATGTGCTAAGGAAGACTATAGATTTCATGCCAAGTAATAGGAAATCAAGTTGCCTTACATACCTCGCTGTGCTATGTCGTTATTACCTCGGAATAGTATCCTTTTCCTCCAAACACTTATCTACAACATATTAGGTGATAAAACTAGTGTTAGTAGCTAATAAACACGTCTTAGTAATCCAATTTCACCCAAAAACAACATCCGGGCAGCAAGCTCGGAATTAGCACCCAAATAGTATTCTTTCAACACTTCCGCTCTTAATCGTATTTTCTAACACACATTCCCATATACATGTCATATCCAGCTATGCTTAGTCTCATAACAGCATTACAACAACTCATACAATACAGCATACAACAACTTTACAACACGTAAGTAGACAACGCAACATTGCGTCTTTCCGCTACATTTCGACGTCAACCATTCCAAATCCGTTCCAACCTTAACCAAACTGTCCTCAACATATTTACACATAATTACAGTCCTAAACCAGTCCAAAAACATTCCCTAAGGAGATGAAAAACATGAGACAACAATTCCCAAAAACAGTCCACAAATTCTTACTAATGACCGGAATTAAGACATCATTTAAGAACTTGTTTTTGCGGAAGGTACAAGTGGTCCAGCAGCCTTCTTACATCACTATGGACCCAAGACTTCTTAAAAACATACATATTACTTCATAAATCAGCCAACCAACAAGATAAAAGTCTCTTATTTAACAAGAAAAGTGAACTACAAAATTGGAACACATGCTGTCCCAAAATTCCTGCACAATACAACCAACATACTCTTCATGTTTTTCATGGAAAAATTACACCAAACCATGGGTATTTTTACTTACCTTAACTCTCAAGTATTAGGTTCTCTTCAAGAACCCTAGAAGTGTGTCTTGGCTGCTTTATAAAATTGGAGAGAGAGCAAAAAGAAACTTGAGAGAAATCTGAAAATTTGGCTTAAGAAAATGGCTGAAAGTTGCTGCTGGTTGCTCCCTTTTATAGGCCTCTTTTGGCCGACTTTCTTTTGGGCTTTTAGCCTTATTTTAATAAGGTTATGGGGCAGCAGCTTGGCCCTTTCATTTGGGCCTTATTGGGCTTCAAATGGGATGGGCTTTGTTGCAAACATTTCCTCCCTAAGCCCACTTAGTTTGGGCCTTAGTTTTGAATTGCATTGTAGTTGTAATTTGGCCCTTTTTCTTATCCATCTTGGGCTGCAAATATTGCCCTTTTATGATGCCAAACCATGGGCCCAAATGACATCTTTAACTCGGGGTTTATTCTTTATCGGACTTGAACAAATTCGGTGTTGGGCCTTGTCTCCGTTTACCGAGCTTATTAAGCACGTAGGTGACTCACCTACTAGCTTCCTAAGTCCCACAAGCACCTCAATTATTTTACTTCATTTAAGGTCACACTCTCCTTAACTTGACCTAAAAATTATATACGCTCGGTCATCTTAAGCGTTAGATCTGCTTCTCAATTACGACTCAAGGAAAGAAAAAGGGGCATGTGAACTAACATAAATCAATACTTTCATAAGTGTTACATACCTGGAAATAGAAGAAACAATCAAAACTTAGTGGATCCTCATGTTTGAACTCAAAGCCCTTGCTTTCCTCTCCCCTCCATTGTTCTTAAGAAATCCCTAAGTGTTAAGAATGGTGAATAACACTTTGGATTTTGTTTAGGACTTTAATTAAGTCTAAACTGTCTATGGATTGGAATAAAAAGGGATAGGAATAGACAAAAATATGCTTAAGTTGTCGACTGGATCTTCGAGATCTCGTTTACGGGCTGTAGATGACCTTTCATAGGTAAGGTATCCAAAAGTTTGAGTTACTGGAATTTGGCATAGGATCTATGAAACCTTTCCTACTAAATACTTCTACAAGTTGTCTGATAACTCATAACTCAATATACTGAAAAGTTAATTTTTGTGTCACCTACTCACGAAACCAATCTATAGGCTTTGAATTATTTCACGAGCTGTATGTTGTCTCGTACATGGGCATCAGACTTAGAAAGTTTCACCAAGTCATCTGGGGATCTATGAGGCCTCATCTACAGGTCGTAGGTTATTCTATGGGTCATAGATGGCCCTCAAAGTTTCTCTTTCAGCAACTTTTCTCAGTCATTATTCTTAGTTTTCCCTATGCAACTACTTAGACTAGGTTGAAAGAATTAGAGGGTGTTACATTATGTCCCGCTTGGGATCATTCGTCCTTGAATGAGGAGAAATCTAGGAAACTTAGTCAAGGCACGAATCTCCCTATGGACTCTAACAATCAACAACTCTCATCTCACTCATGCAATCAGTCAGTCAAGAAACTCAGCAAGTAAACTAATTAAGCATTCAACACATAAAATCAATCCTCACTCGGACTTTAGAGTTCTATTGTCTATCAAACTCAAAGTGGAAGGGGAACTAAAAGAAATAGGAATTTAAGAATTTAGAAGGAAATCATTATCGTCAACTGTCTCATCATCCGTAGGAAGGAATAAATGAGGGTACTTGGCCTTCATATCCTCCGCCACCTCCCAAGTAGCTTCTTCTACAAATTGATTTCAATACAACACTTTGACAGATGCAATCTCTTTAGTTCTTAGCTTGCGAACCTGATGATCAAGGATTTGGAAAGGAATCTCCTTATAGGTCAATTTGTCTTTTACTCCAATACACTCAATAGGGACAACCCACTTTGGGTCTCCCAAACACTTTGTAAGCATGGAAATGTGGAAGACTAGATGGATGGCCGCTAACTCTAGTGGTAACTTTAGCGCATAAGCCACATTGTCCATTCTCTTTATGATTTGATAAGGGCTAATATACATCATACTCAATTTCCCCTTCTTCCCAAATCGCATCACACCCTTCATAGGTGACAACTTCAAATACACCCAATCGCTGACCTCAAACTCTAAGTCTTTTCTTCTGACATCGGTGTAGGATTTCTGTCGACACTATACAGTCTTAAACCTTTCTCGAATGATCTTTACCTTATCCATGGCTTGGTGCCCCAAGTCTATTCAAATCAATTCTGCTACACCAACCTCGAACCATCCAATTGGGGACCTACATCTCCTTCCATAGAGAGCCTCATATATGGCAATCTGAATACTCACTAGAAGCTATTGTTGTAGGCAAACTCAATAAGAGGCAAATAGTCATCCCAATTAACTTTGAAGTCAATGAAGCAGGCTCTCAACATATCCTCCGTGGTCTGGATTATGCGCTTTTCCTAGCTACCAGTCTGTTAGTGGAAAGTAATGCTAAGGTTCACCTTTGAACCTAAGCCTTTATTAAAAGACCTCCAAAACTGAGCAGTGAATTGGGTTCCTCTATTTGCGAGCAAATTTGGTTATTCTGTCAACTATCACGCAAATTGATACATGTTGTCTGTGAAACCTTAGTAAACCTATGATGAAGTCCATGTTGATCATCTCCTACTTCCACTCTGGAATCTCAAATTTTTTAGCTACTCCACATGGCCTTTGGTGCTCAACTTTTACTTGCTTGCGATTCGGGCATTTAGAAACAAACTCAGCAATGTCCATTTTCATCCCACTCCACCAATAAATCTCTCTCAAGTTGTGGAACATCTTAACAAATCCTGGATGGATGCAATATCTGGAATTATAGGCCTCTGCCATGATCCTCTATCAAATACCATCAACATCTCGAACACGCAATCTATCTTGGTACCTCAATACTCCATCTCCTCCTTTGGCGAAAGCCATCACTTTTTGTTTATGCACATCTACTTTCAACTATAGCAAGACATGGTCTTGATCTTGCTTCTCCTTCACCTCTACTACTAGAGAGGATGCAGACCCATTATGCATAAGTACTCCATGTTCACCCGATTCGTCTAGTTGAACTCTCAATCATGCCAGTCTGTGAACCTTTTTAGCCAACTCCTTTTTTCTCTCCCTCGACATGGGCGGTGCTTCCCACAAACTACCTTCTAAGAGCATCACCAACTACATTAACTTTCCTAGATGGTAGGGATGCTCATGTCATAGTGTTTGAGTAGCTTAAGCCATTTTCTCTACCTCAGATTAAGCTCCTTCTGGATAAAAAACATATTACAAGCTCTTATGATCTGTGAATACATTGACATGCGCTCCATACAAGTAGTGGCGCCATAGTTTGAGAGTAAACACCATTGTTGCCAACTCCAAGTCATGAATGGGATAATTCTTCTCATGTACTTTAAGTTCTCTAGAAGCATATGTAACAACTTTACCCCTATGCATCAACACACATCCCAATCCCACTAGTGATTTAATCTGTTCCATCAGGCAAGGTGTGGGGCAGTAGCCAACCTTGTCTTCAGCTCTTGGAAACTCCTCTCACACTCATCGGATCATTGAAACTTGACCATCTTCTAAGTTAGTCTAGTCAAGGTGTGGACATGGAAGAAAATCCTCTACAAATCTACAGTAGTAGCCAACCAATCCCAGGAAACTCCTTATATCTATCGGTGAGGTTGGTCTAAGAAAGTTATTAACCGTCTCAATCTTTTGAGTATCAACTCGAATGCCATCGCCCAAAACTATATGGCCTAAGAATGCCACAGATTTGAGCCAAAACTCATAATTTTGAAATGTTGCATATAACTCATTATCCTTGAGCATCTGCAAAGCGATTCTAAGGTGATTAACATGCTCGTCTTCATCTCTAGAATCCACTAAGATATCATCAATAAACACGATCATGAACATGTCAAGATATTATCATAATACTTTGTTCATCAAGCCTATGAAGACTATAGATGCATTTTTCAACCCAAAGGACATCACCAAGAATTCAAAATGACTATAATGAGTTTAAAAAGTTGTCTTCGGTATGTCACATTCTCTCACTTTCAGCCGGTGATAGCCTGAACAGAGGTCTATCGTGGATAAAATTGTGGCATCCTGAAGTTGGTCAAACAAGACATCGATCCTGGGAAGGGAATACTTATTTTGACTGTCACCATATTCAACTTACGGTAGTCAATACACGTTCTAAGGGAACCATCCTTCTTTCGCATGAACAAGATCGGAGCACCTCATTGAGAAACACTTGGCCCAATATATCTCTTCTCTAGAAAATCTCTCAATTGCTCCTTTTAACTCTTTTAACTCTGCAGGGGCCATTACATATGGTGGAATAGAGATAGGCTGGGTATCAAGGAGAACATCGACTCTAAAGTCAATCTCCCTATCAAGAGGGACTCCAGGCAAATCCTCGGGAAATACATGAGGAAACTCGCTCACGATCGAGACGGACTCAAGAGAAGGACACTCAACATCATCAGACTTAACTAGCACGAGGTGATAGATACATCCTTTAGAGATCAGCCTTCGGACCTTGAGGTAAGAACTAAACCTACCCTTCAGCGCAATAGAATCTCCCTTCCACTCAATAACAGGTTCATTTAGAAAATAAAATTTGACAGTCTGAGATATGCAATCAACAGAGGCATAATAGGTGTGAAGCCTATCTATGCAAAGGATCACATCGAAATCAACCATCTCTACCTTAATCAAATCAGCAAGAGTATCCCTATGATAGATGGACACCACACAATCTCTATAGATTCGCTCAGCTTGAATAGACTCATGGATTGGAGTAGAAACAGAAATGGCTCAAGCAAACACTTAGGAAGGATCTCAAATCTACTAGTCACATATGGCATCATGAAGGAACAAGTTGCACCGAGATCAAGTAAAGCATAATAATGAAAGGTAAACACTTGAAGCATACCCCTCACATCATATGGTGCAACCTCTTGGTCCTATCGGTTCCCCATCATATATAGATGATTTGTCCCATCGCCTGTCCCTCGTATAGTACCTCTATAGTTACCCTTTGCTGGTGGTGCTATGGTAGAAGACTGGGCCTTACTGCCCCACATCATACATTCCCTCTTAAAATATCCCGGCTGGCCACATTTATAGCAATCATTCCCTCTATCTCTACACTCCTCTAGGTGCATCCTGCCATATTTCGCACAAGGTAGCTTTCCTTCTGAGCCAAGGGTTACACTGGCCTGAAATTGTAAACCCTGTGCTCTAAAGTTTGGCTAACCTTTGGACCTCGAATCATACCTAGTATTCGGGGCTGGTGCACTGGCTGAAGATGGCGCATAGCTAGTAGACCTCTTGTGGAAGTAAGACTTATCTCCCTTACTCTGCTTAGTCTGATTGGTCTCAAGCCTTGTTTACATGGCCTTCTTACTTAGATGCTCTTCTCTATCTCTCTTCTTATCCTCCTCGATCTGCTAGGCATAGACCATAATTCAGGAGATATCCATACTTGGGATCAACAATGCCTTGTTGCTCTCTTTCTTCATATGTATACCCAACCCAGATACAAATTTTCTCATCCTCGCTCTCATATCCTTGATCGTTTCTAGGAATAACTGGATAACTAGATGAATTTTGGGCTACACTCTTAACAATCAGTCCCTTCTCTTTCAAATTCAAGAACTTCTCAATCTTGGCCTCTCTTAAATCCTGAGTAAAGAAGTGATCGAGGAAGGCAATTTTGAACTTATCCCAAATAGCAGGCTCAGCATCCTCACCTCGACTCTTTTCCACTGATTGTGCCAAACATTAGCCACATCCTTGAGCTGATAGGCAGAGTAAGTCAACTCCCTCAATGTCAATTGTATGCATAATTTTCAACACCTTCCACATCTCATCAATAAAATCATAGGTTTCCTCCTCAACCTTAGACCCGGTGAAGTGAGTTCATCCTTCGAAAATCTCTCAATCTGGTGGTAATTGTTGGCTTTTGGGAATTATAACTAAGAGTCTTTGAACTCCAGTTTCCACTCTAAACAGCTAGTAGCTGAGTGAGCATGGTGATAGCTCCGCTGAAATTATTCTCTATAGTTGGAGAAGGTGAAGCAGTAGGTGCCTGTGGAACACTAGTGACTTTGGCTGGTCTACCTCGACCTCTCGTTTCCACCTTAGTAAGCACTGCTGGGTTTGGGTCCTCAATATTGCGGGTTGAAGCATCATTTTTGGTGGGGTACGTTTAAGAGGCATGATCTGCAAACACATAATGCATGAGTTAGAAATGACCTTTGTAAAGTTTTAACTCTATCACACAAACTCAGGATACAAGAAAGTGTAACCATTCCTAATATCCTATAGCCTTCTGCTTATAAAGTGTGGCACATAACACGCCTATAAACAAGACTCTACTAGGCACAACTTCATAGACTTTCTAGGACACTTGAACTCTGTGCTCTGATACATAGTTTGCCATGCCTCTAGAGGGTATCTTTGGCGTGGCCAGCACTTGAAGAACCATTATGATTCTCCAAGAGAACCACCTAGCCTCATCATCACATCAACTCAAAAGCGAAACAAATATTCAAATGAAAGACATCAATAGATAAATATAACTCTTACGAAGTAGTCTGCAATGAACCAGTTTTGAAATAGAAATGCTCAATGATCCCCTACTCAATGTCTATGAAGCCTCTACTTAACAATCTAGATAGTACTATGATAGACCATAGATACCCTAAATAAAAGAATTAAAATAATATTCAATTGATATCAAGGAAAAGGGCCCCTCTAGAAGGAAAGGAGGGCTCACCAACTCTAGAAATGCACTGAACAAGACCTTAACGATTTACGGGCTGAAGTTCTCTGTCTCTTGTATTTTCATCATGAAATGATGCATGTCCAAACGGACGTCGGTATATGTAATATACTGGTAAGTAAAATAGCTCAAGAAAGCAAAGCTTAACTCACTCACCTCAACTCATGAAACTCATACATAACTCAATGTATATGCGAGTTGAAAATGCAAGTTCAAAATAAATCATGCTTCATAAAGAAAATAGACTCAGTAATGTTTAACTCAGTGAAAAAACATTATGATCAATCAGTGTTTGTTTAGGAGTTTCTCTTAACCAACATCCAACCCCACCACCTTTAATTTGGTGATGCACAATGATGGCGACGTCGTTGCCATGTCTGTCCTAAACTTTAAAAGGTAAAGGATGATTAACTCTCTCATGGATCTATAATAGATAACCATCTTTTGGGACAAGAGTCGCCAAACATGTTGTACGACTCTCCTGTGCTAGCAACATAGTTCTATAGGGTAGAGTAATTATTTACTCGCTTCCAGCTTGGTGCTTGATACTCCTCCCAAGGCTTAAACATGCTCAATCATCAATCCACTCAAATCCTATTAGTACTCAACCAATCAGCTCGATTGTCAACCTCATTAGGTTATCTCAACTCATCTCATCTTTATTTCTTATCAACTAAATCAATCGAGAAAATCAATCACACTCAACTTGGACTAAAATGGTCATTCAGACCCACTCAATTAGACTTGTCATGAAATGCAAAAATGCATAAATGGACATGCAATCATGATAATATGTGCTACACATGCTCAATTATGCTCAATTTACTCAACTTAGATAATCAAACTCAAACCTCAACTTAGTTTATGCCTAGAATTTTGTAAATCATGTGATTTGGGTTCATAATTTCAATGCACAAAACTTATACCTCAATCTCATATTAGAAACAGTGTAACATATCGATTATTCAGTTTATAATCATGAGAACTCAAAGTAAAGGTAGAAAATTTGTTGTTTAGGTTATAGAATTCTCAAGACTCACTTCTTATTCTCAATCACAACTCAAGGAAAGGAAAAGGGGCATGTGAATGAACATAGTTCAACACTTTAGTAAGCCTTACATGCACCATTCGATCCTCAGTTTGAACTTAAAGCCCTTGCTTTTCTCTCCCCTCTGTTGGTCTCAAGAAATCCCTATGCGTGAAGAATGGTGAAAATACACTTAGGGTTTTGTTTTAGGACTTCAATAAATCTAAAATGTCTAAGGATTGGATTGAAATGAGATAGGAATAGACAAATATACCCTTCTTAAAAGCTATCTGGCAACCGATGCCTCGAACTCTGGGTCACTCTAGCTGATCTTTTCCTTTCCTGGTAGCCTCATAACACTACTCATTTGTGGCAATATAATTCACATTATTAACATGGTCAATTCAGTTGTATTATTCTGAGAAATGGGTAAAGTTACGCCGAAAGTGCCTAAAATGGAAAAATAGGACCTAAGCCCGAAATTCCAAACAAAATCCCCAAAAAACATTTCCCATGATAACCCTAGTCTACAGCCAAAAATTTTGCCCAAAATAGATCTTAGACGACCGAGAAAAGGTCCAAAAATGAAGTTAAAAACTTTACAAATAAAACATTCTTTTCAAAACTTTCTCAGTAAAATTCTCAAAGATCGGACAATGTCAACCTACACCTAGCATATCACAACATTCCCCCAGAACTTAGAATAGTTAAGACTCAAGTTTCACATAATTTCTTCAAGAATCAGCTACGATATCAACACGTAAAGTTTTTCACAATTTTAAGAAAATACTCTATTAAAATAGAGAATTTACCTGAAATACACGCCAAATCCGAAATCTGTCTTCACCATGACTTTCCTTAAAGAAAGTAGAGTCACATGAACCTTTGATTCATCAATAATGAAGCTAAAACAAAATTTCTAAAAGCTTGGAAACATTGGAGAATGGCTGGTTCACGAAGGTATGGGGGAACCAATCTACTCCACAAATATGGACTATGCTCCGTGAACACAGAGCTCTAGCCAGCCTGGCCTCTATGAATGTGGCCTTGACCTCTGCGAACACGGAGTGCAACTTTTCCTGGTGTTACTCCAGCTCAGTTCCAAACTACTCTAGACCATTCTCGAGGCATCCGATGTCTGTTTTAAGAAAAGAATAGTGTAACCACCAAGATTTTGACGTTCTGGATCCACTGGTGTATTCAAAATTTCCAACGTAGCATCCTATGGAAAAATAAGGGTCCCATATCTTTCCGGCTAAAGTTACCTAAAAGAACTGAGAGGGTCAAAATGCAACTGGTTTACCCCATCAACTTCCAAAGAGTCATTTTAGACTAATTTTGATGTTCTAAAGCTAACCGCACCTTCAGTTTTCCATTTTGAGTGCCTTTAGCTGTGTTTTAACAGGAACACACTTTTTTAGCTTCTCGTTGAAGTCATTTTGCAACTTTTAGCTCAAAATTATAATGGACCCCAAATCCTCAGACTAACCATCCCCCTAGCACAAATTGACCGTTCTGAAACTAATGGAACAATTAGAATTTGATTCTGAGGTTGTTTGCTAAGGTTTTGACAAAAATCTCATTATAGCAGTTTTAACTCCTCTTGAACTTGCAAACTTGCACATCTCACAACAAAAACACTCAATAACCATCTCAACAGCCCCAATAGGACATAATAGGTCTCAAATCTCTATAGAAAAGCTTAAAATAGTAGAAATAGTACAGAAACACAAAATTGACCTATAGGGTCATTATAGGTGGGATAAGTACAATCCTTATATCGATTGAGTCAAAGTGTTTATGTTTTACTCACTCGCTCATGGATTTGAGATTTTGAAATGAAACTCACATTAATTGAATTAAAGAATTAATAAGCCACTTTGTAAGAATGATATGATAAATTTAAATTGGTAACTAAAGATTGCATTTCCACATGATTGACTTATTGAGTTGTGTCTATTCTTCCATTCGGATTTGACTAAGCACCAAGTGGGATTTAAGGTGGGGTTCGGTCTAAAAGCTCAAAAGAGCAACCCAAAGAAATCCTAGTAGCAACCTTTAGTTCCAAAGTACTTGTCACCTTAGGCGCCTGTTTAGTTATAACTAGTGGATCCACATATAACATAGGATGATTTCCTTAAGGAGTCTACCTTCGTAAGTAGTCTCCCTTTTCTTTGGCGTAGGGTTAACATCGACATCTTATTTTATAGCTCACATGGTCTTATTGTCAGTTATAGTTCATATCCCATATAATGAGTATGCATTTTATTCATTTATGAAATTTGTAAATTTTTTATCATTATTATTGAGTTTCATCGACCTTGTTCATACATTACTTTCATGCTATAAAAAAAGATCTTATTCATTTTCATTTAACTTGGTCAGTTACACAACATGGGGTTTACTCGCAGCGTTGCTCAGATACTTAGTACCTTTCATGTACTAATGCATACATACTTTATTTTTCAACATTGTATATAATGTAAGGTCTGACAACTATCTTTACCCTCGTCATGGCTAGATGGAGTTTGGAGTTAGCATGACTTGGTGATTCCTTATGCTTCGAGAATGAACCATTTGAAGTTTAACATTTTGTTTGATTTCATTTCTTTGATGTAGGGTGAGCTAGGGTTTGTCCTATATCCCCACTTAAAGTACTAGAGGCATGTTTGGCAAAATGATCTGGTGTATTCTCATTAATTCGAACATTGACTTTACTTCTGTATTGTCTAGACTTTCATATATATTTTGAGACTTATCTTCTACACTTCTTGTTGTCATTATGAATACTTATTATCTTATGTATGCGAAGAATGCTAAGAGTCTTGTTTGTAGTCCTTCGGGATTTTAATCTTCTCGTCACATTTAGGGCCTAACTTAGTCATGACAATCTTAATATAAGAGTATAGGTTTTAAAATGTCCTAGGGGGTCTAACATGTTATGTCAAGTAGAACCTTATTCATGGGTATAAAGCAATCAACATCTATGAATAGGAGTCTATAAGTCATTTTAGGAAATGCTTTGCTTTTTCCCTGATCTTATTGTGTAATAGAATTCTACCCTAAAATTCTTCTCTCTAATGCTTGTTCTTTGTGGTTTCAAAAATATGCTTCCATGAAGGGCCTCGATCCAAAGAGCGATGAATTCCAATGACAAACAAGCCCTCAAGTTCCTAATGGTCCATCGGCTGATACCAACTAGATTGTGAATAACACCCTTACAAACTCTCTGGTGGGAGAACCAATACTACATCCCAATTAAGAAATCTAACAAGAAATAATCAATAAAGATGTAGAAACATCTTTAGATAGAACAGTAACTAAGTTCCTATAAACTCAACAAAAATAGTCTAACATGATGCAAAAAACGACCCCTAAACGTGAAAGTCATTATACCAAAACATCTGCCAATAGTCTAGAATGAGGGAATGCAACACTAGAAAAACATAATCAAAATAGGGTCAGAATAGTCTAAGTCTGAAGAAAATGGACCGAGTCAGAAAAGAATCAATGGCAGCCTGAGAGAGCCAGCTCACCCTTGAATTTTGAGAATTCAACAACCTCCTAGTCGAGGTGAGTCAAACGTGGCCTAAAGATGCCCTGTTCTTGATAAAGAAAGAGCAAGTGCAATATCAACGCACATAACAATAATGTACTGGTAGGATCACACAACTATTCCAACAAGTAAAATATAGATAAGTAACCACAACATCGTAAACCACATATACGAATAGAACAACAATTTACTATTCATGCTCAATATATTAACTTCACAATTATCAGTCTCAACACAATAGCCAACCCTCTCATGGGATGCACACCCGCACAACTTGTTTTCGAAATATGACACTCGATGTAATAATATGTCAAAGCATGACAACCAATATAATAATCATAATCACAACCACAATGAATATTTATAAACTTGCACAATCAAGTAATTGATATCACAACCAAAAGACTTGGCTCATTCTTGGTCTGTAACAAACAAGAAATACAAGAACAAACAATCAATGTCCTAAAATACCTAGATTATATCAAAATGCTAACCCTTGGCCGCTTTTATGATCATCTCTCCCAACTAGAGTTGTATTCAACCATTAATTGTTGGGCCAAAACTTCTACCGAAGAGAATATTCCTAGATTCTAAGGTGTAGAAATCAATTTACATGTTAGAAGAATGATCAACTGACCTTTATCCATGAAATAGGTGGAAAACTAAAGAAAAGCTATCCTAGAGCACTTTTGGTCTCTCAAGAATGAAGTAGGAGAAGTAAAACATGATTTTATAACTTTTCTTACTTAAACCCCCACGATTGCGCAACCATGGTAGCCACCTATCCCACCCTTAAAGCATTACCATAGCAAGGCCCATCTCACCATCGTAGATTGCATGGAGACATAAATTTAGTATTGGCATGCTAAACTTCTAGTTTGCAACACACTCTAAAACCATCACGTTTCAAGACCAACCCTTTGCGTCAAGATTAATTTTAGGAGTTTTACTCATCCAAAATTAATTTTGTAAAGCCGTATAGGCTCCTTATTGTCTTTACTATTTAATCTAAATATCAAACTCATAAATCAACCCTTAACCCATTATCAAATTTCCCCAGGACACATCAGACTTAGATTTCGTCCTTGTCTTGCCTAGGCTTAACATTTTTTAATTTACTACTCAAAGGTTTTGACCAATTTTTTTCCATTGACCTATCCATAATAACGAAGATAGCTCATTACAATAGATACCAATTTATCCGTCACACATCCTCAAGTGATCAAAATAGGAAATATTCGGCTAAGGTAAGAGTACAGTAGCACCTGAATCAGTGAATAACTAGATACTTGCCTTGCATTTTCTTCATGGTTTCCTAAGTCGCTTCCTCTACCAGACAATGATTCCATTAAACTTTCACTTACTTAATCGCCTTGATAGTCAACTTTCAAACATCTTGTTCAAGAATTGCAGTTGGCTCTTTCTTATATGAAAGATTCATATCCCATAAAACTGAGTCCCACTTAATGATATAGTCTACACGCCCATGGTACTTCTTCAACATACACACATGGAGTATTTGGAAGGACTCTAGATAATAAAGGTTGTAAACCCAACCTATAAGATACTACATCTACACAATCAAGGATCTCAAATGCATTAGTATACAAGGACTGATCTTGACCCTCTTACGAGATCTCATAATACATTTCATAGGGTATACTAATAGAAGAACCTGCTCACCAGCCTAAAATGTCATATCCCTCACCTTGTGATTGGCGTACACTTTTTGTTAACTCTGACCTACTCGGAACTAGGATTAGATACTCCTTACTTAACTTATCCTAACCACCCTTCATTGAATACAACCTCTAAGTCTTTACATCTATAGCCAAAAACCACCCTATGGGCCATCTACATCCTCTCCTATAAAGTGCTTCAAAGGAGCCATATCAATGTTTGAGTGATAACTATTATTATAGAATAACTCACATAATGGTAGGAACGTGTGAAAATGACCTACAAAGGCAATTAAACATGCCCTCAACATGTCATCTAACACTTGAATTATTCTCTCTGAAAACCATTAATCTGTGGATGAAAAATAGTGTTGAAAGTGAGTTGAGTACCAACTCCTAATATAACTTTCCCCAAAACTTCAATGTAAATTATGTACCAGAGTTTGAGATGATAGAGAGCGAACCCCATGAAATCTCATTATTTCTTTCACATAGATTTTTACCAACTTCTGAGCATTATAATTCACTCTAGCCGGAATTAAATAGGCAGATTTTGCTAGCCTTTCAAACACAACCCAAATAGAATAAAACTTTCTTAAGGTCTTGGGAAAACCCACTATGAAATCCATTGATATCCTCTCCACTTTGATTCAGGAATGTGTATTATCTAAAGCAAATTTACTGGCCTTTAGTGCTCATATTTCACTTGTTGAGAGTTTGACATTTGACCACAAAATTCACCTAGCCTTTGTTTATGCTAGGCCACATTATAGCCATCTCAAATCTTCCTTTAAACTTTCACCAACTAAAATCTCCTTAGTCCTCAACTTTCAGACATCCCAAGCAAGAATTGTAACTAGTTCTTCCTTATATGAAATTTTCTTATTAAATAAGACTGAATCCCACTTAATGATATATAGTCTACGTCCTCATATTACTTCTTTAACACAGACACATGGAATACTAGATGGACTCTAGATAAGCTAGGTGGTACAGCAATCTTATAAGATAAGGTCTCTACACAATCGAGGATCTCAAATGCACCAATATATGAGGGTTGATCTTTACCCTCTTATCAGATCTCATAACACCTTTTATGGGGATACTTATAGAAGAAATTGCTCCAGCCTGAAATGTTATGTCCCTCACCTTGCATTTGACATACTCTTTTTGTCGACTCTAGGCTGCTAGGAACTTAGCTTGGGTATTCCTTGCCTTATCCTGGCCATCCTTCCCCGAGTCAATCCCCAAAGGCTTCGTATTTCTAGACGCAAACCACCCTTAGATCATACACATCCTCTCCCATAAAGTTCTTCAAAAGGAGCCATGTCAATGTTAGAGCGATAACTATTATTACAGGGAGAACTCACACAATGGTAGGAACTTGTCCCATTGATCTCTAAAGTCATTTACACATGCCCTATACATGTCATCCAACAAATGAATTATTCTCTCCGACTATCATTAGTCCATGGATGAAAAAAAGTGCTAAAAGTGAGTTGAGTGCTCAACTCCTCATGTAACCTTTCCCAAAACATTGATGTAAATTATGTACCATGATTTGGGATGATAGAGAGGGGAACACTAAGAAATATCACAATTTCTTTCACATAGATTTTTGCCAATTACTAAGCATTATAATCCACTCTAATCAAAATTAAGTGGGCTGACTTTGTTAGCTTGTCAACCATAACCCAAATGGAATAAAACTTTCTCAATGTCTTGGGAAGACCTGCTACGAAATCCATTGCTATCCTCATCCACTTCCATTTAGGAATAGGCATTCTCTAAAGTAAAACTACTGGCCTTTGGTACTCATATTTCGTTTGGTGACAATTTGACACTTGGCCACAAATTCAACTAGCCTTTCTGCCAGGCCACTAATATAGTGATCTCATATTTCGACACATCTTGGTCTTAACTAGATGAATATAATATCAAAAATCATAAACCTCTAACAATACCTTCTCAATTATGGCATCTACGCAGGGAAAACAAATCCTTTCTCTAAAATTGATTAGTTTCCCTCCATTAAAAGCAACATCTTCTACTTTACCTAACATTGTCTTCTTTTCTAATCTTATATATGTTCTCATCTTCAAATTGCTTGACTTGATCTCTTCAATGAAAGTAGATGTAGCCTCAATACTGGCCAACACCCCACCACTTTGTGAGATACCTGATTTTATGATCTTAGTCCTGAATGTTTGAATCTTTCTAGCCAAGGGTTGCTCAGATGCACGCAAGAATGCCGGGCAACCCATACTTATTGGTTTCCCGTCCAATGTATCTACCACCACATTAACCTTCCTTAGATGATACTAAATAGTGAGATCACAGTCCTTGAATAATCCCAGCAACCTTCATTATCTATAATGCAAGTCTTTTTTGGTAAATACATATTGTAGATTACAATCACTTCACACTTAATCCTATAAAGATAATAGTGCCAGATCTTGAGAGAAAAATCTACCACTAACAATTCTAGGTCATGGGTTGGATAGTTTATTTCATGAACCTCTAACTGCCACAAGGCAAAGACTAAGATATTCTTATCCTACATTAAGACATAACCCAAATATGAATGTGAGGCATTACAATAAACTATAAAATTCTTACCTTCCACTGGCAATGTTAGTGTTGAAGCTGTAGTTAGAAAGATCTTTGGCTTTCAAAATCTCTACTAACACTTGTTGGTCTACTTAAATGGTACATCTTTCTGGGTCACCCTTTTCAAGTGCATTTCAATAATAGCAAAGTTCTTTATGAATAATCAACAATAGTTGGCCAACTCTACGAAACTCCTAACTTTAATCAGTGAGCTACGTCAGACTTAGTTCTTGCCTACCTCAATATTTTGAAGATCCACTATTATTCTTTCTTAGAAATCACATGCCCTAAGAAGGCAACTGAAGACAATCAAAATTCACACGTAGAGAATTTAACATACAACTTTTGTTTCTCCAAGACAGCAGATGAATGTAAAGATGGTATGCATTCTCTTAATTACTCTTTAAACAAAATAGAATGTCATTAATGAAAACAATTACAAATGAATCCAAGAATGGGCTAAACACCTCATTCATCAAACCCATGAAGATTGTGGGCACATTGGTCAACCTAAATAACATTATCAAAACTTCATAGTGCCCATAATAAGTTCTAAAGGTTTAGGCACATCATCAGGCGTAATCTTTAGCTAATGGTAACTAGAACTTATAAAATTTTTTGAGAACACTAATCCACCTTATAACTTGTCGAAAAGATCATCTATATAAGGAAATTGGTACTTATTTTGAATGATTATCTTATTCAATTGTCGATAGTCTATACATATCCTTATACTACCATTCTTTTTATTAACAAATAAGGTTAGAGACCCCAACCCCTAAAGCACTGGGGTGGATGATACCCTTATCAAGGAGTTCTTGGATCTAAACGTTAGGTTCTCTTTGCTAGACTAGAGCCATGCAATACAGAGGAATAGATATTGGGTGATTGTCGAGCTCTAAATCAATGCAAAAATATATACCCTTGTCTAGAGGATTACAAAGCAAATTAATATAAAACATTTCTTTAAACTCATATACGGTAGGGATGGAATCAATTTGAGGGGACTTTGCATCTACGTGCAGAAATATGAGCCAAATATTTTAAACAACCTTCCCCGTTAATTTCCTAGTCCAAAAATTAGATATGATCTTAGCTAGCTTTGGATAGTACACCTCTTCTCGCTCTATCCTTCTCCTACCTTGGATCTGTAGAGTTACAGTTTTGGATTTATAATTAAGCATTCATAATGGAGGTGGGGGATAATCAAGTCATATCTAAGATCACACAAAAATTGGCATATTCAAAATTACCAAATCAACCAAAGTCTAAAACCCCATAAATTGAACAGAATAAGCATGATAGACATAGGTGACTACAATTGATTCTCCAATCGAGGTGGAAACATTGATAATGACATTAAGCATATTAGAAATCACATGAAAATCTGAGGAAAAATTTATTGACACATAAGAATAAGTAGAGCCTAGTTCAAACTAAATAGTAGTAATTTTGTTGCAGACAACAATAGTACATAGGATCACTACATCAGAGGCCTCAGACTTTGTCCTACTCAAAAAAGTATTAAACTAAGCTCTATCATCCTAATGAGCAACCTCCTTGAATGTATGTATTTCTCCTCTTCCTACATTTCCACTTCTTTGAGTGCCATGACCCATTTTATTTCCTCCTTGCCCACTTTTTACCTCAAACTAGCAGCACTATAACATTGTAGCACCACTATGCAAGATAATCATGTGGGATTAGAGATATTCCCTTCTTATATATCCTGGCTCTCAATAATTATTAAAACTATGATCAAGAGAAGGACAAGAACCTAATGTGAGAGAAGCTCCTTGAGTGTCCTGAGTTAGAGCCTTCTATGAAGATCCTGAATAAACACCTATAAAAGCAGGCGTGGCTGACTGTGCTGGACGGTACAGTCAGCCATTCAACCTGGTTACATCATTTATGAACTTCCTCACTAAAAGCACCAACCTCCTTCATAATTAAGCCAACCAAGAAGAGAGAAGTCTCTAAAAATATAAGGAAAGTGAGCAGCAACTCTTGGAACACATGCTGTCCAATATTTTGCACAAGCACACCACCTTACTTATCTTATTTTTCATGAAAAAATTGCACTAAATACATCGGTACATTACTTACCTTAACCTTCAAGGAGTAGGTATTCTCCAAGAACCCTAAAGTTTTGTTGTGGCTTCTTTGTGAAGGCAAGAGAGAGCCAGGAGAAAAACTTTGAAAAATCTGATTTTTGGTCTATTTTAAAATGACCTAAAGTTGCTGGTTTTTAACTCCTTTTAAAGGGCCACTCATGGTCGACTTTCTCCTCCAATTTAAGCCACATTTTACAAAGATGGTGATAGACCTACTTGGCTCTTTCACTTGGGTCTTATTGAGATCCAATTTGATGGGCCTTGACTGCCCATTTTCTCTTTTCCCCTCACTTAGTTTGGGCCTGAATCATCAAGTGGGTTGTGAATATACTTGGGACCTTTTACTATTCATCTAGGGATGCAAATAATGTCCCTTTATAATACTAAACCATAGGCTAAAATTACACCCTTAACTTGGGATTTATTCGTTATCGGACTTGGACAGATTTAGTGTTGGGCCTTGTCTTCATCTACTTAGCCTATTTAAGCTAAGCACGTAGGTGACTTACCTGCTAGCTTTCTATGTCCCATCCTCCCCCCTTTAGGAACATTTGTCTCCAAATGTTAGCATAATTGAATAGCTTAACCAAGTTCAAACCTTTATTTAAACAAACTATTGACAACACAATAAGTATTCAAACACATGTACCTATTAATGCCCCGATTTTGCATCTTGAACTTCCTCTTTAGCTTCAAATAAATAAGGGTTCTTAGATCTCATCGCTTTCTCAACCTTCCATGTTATCTCTTCTACTTGCTGGTTCCTCCAAAGTACCTTTACTGAAGCTATTTCCTTATTCCTTAGTTTCATAACTTTACGATCTAGAGTAGCAATAGGTACCTCTTCATAGGTGAGATCTTTTATAACCTGCACATCATCAATAGGAGTAATACAGGATGAGTCACCTACTTTCAAAGCATTGAGACATGAAAAACTAGATGAACCATTGAAATCTCTTGGGGCAGCTTTAATTCATATGCAACATGCTCAAACCTCTTAATAATTTTATATGGCCCTATGTAACGTGGGCTTAGTTTTCCCTTCTTATCAAATCTCACAACACCTTTCATTGAGGAATCCTTTTAGAATACCCAATTTCTCACAAAGAGTTCTAGTCCTCTTCTCCTAGCATCCACATATGATTTGTGACGACCTTGGGCTGTTTCTAGCCATTGTTGTATTACCCTAACTTTTTCCATGGCTTGTTGTATTAGATTTGGCCTAAGCAAGGTGGTTTCACCCACTTCAAACCATCCGATTGGCGAACTACATTTCCTTCCATACAAAGCTTCATAAGGTGCCATCTTGATGCTTGAATGGTAGCTATTACTATAGGCAAATTCAATAAGTGGAAAATGGTCCACCCATCTACCCTCGAAGTCCAATGCACAAGCCCGCAACATATATTCGATTGTTTGAATGGTGCGCTTAGCTTGACCATCTATTTGAGGGTGGAAAGTTATACTCGAATTCACTTGTGCTCCTAAACTTCTTTGGAAGGACTTCCGAAACTTCACGGTGAATTGAGTTTCCCGATCAGATATGATGGAGATTGGGACCCCATATAGCCTAACTATCTCCTTGTGGTATAATTTTTCATACTCTTTAGTCGTATATCACTCTTAATTGGCAGGAAGTGTGTTGACTTTGTAAGTCTATCAACTATTGCCCTGTAGAGTCAAACTTTTGAAATGAGCAAGGCAACCAAGTAACAAAATCCATATTGATCATAGGCCACTTCACGTTCGAAGCCCTATACATTGCATATAACCTCCCGGCCTTTGGTGCTCTTTTTTGACTTGTTGGCAATTCGGACATTGAGCCACAAATTCTGCAAGGTCCTTTTTCACGCCCCCCAATAGAAACATTCCCTTCAAGTCATGATACATCTTAGTTGATCCAGGATGGATGGAATATCTTGAATGATGGATTCTTCTATTATCCTCCTTCTTAGTCTATTAATATCAGGCACACAAAATCAATTTTGGCAATAAAGTATTCCATTTTGTGTAAGTTCAAAGCCCTTCATCATACCCTGAGTCACCTTTTCCTTGAGTTGTTGTAGAATAGGATCCTTGAACTGCTTTTCTTTCACCTCCATTACCAATGAAGACTCTGCAGCATTATGCACAAAAAACCCTTCCTTTTGGAGTTTCAAGAAGGGGAACTCGCAAAATGGCTAGTTGACAAAGATCTTTAGCTACTCCTCGATTTACCACATTGTGATCACTAATATTTATGATTGCCTTATGACTCAGAGCATCGGTTACTATATTTGCTTTCCCTGGATGGCATGGTATATCAACGTTGTAATCTTTTATTAGCTCTAGCCATCTCTGTTGTCTTATATTTAGGTCTTTCTGTTTAAAGATGTAAACATGCTCTTATGATCAATATATATGTCAATATGAACCCATACAAATAGTGGTGCCATATTTTCAAAGCAAATACAACCGCTTCTAGCTCAAATCATGTGTTAGGTAGTTTTTCTCTTGCGGTTGTAGATGTCTCGAGGCGTAAGCAATTACCCTACCATGTTGTGTCAGTACACACCCTAAGCAAACTCCTAAAGCATCACAATACACAACATACCCCTTTGTGCCTTCTGGAAGCACTAGCACGGGTGTAGAAGTTAGCCTACTTTTCAACTCTTGTAAGCTTCTTTCACATGCATCATTCCATTGGAACATGGTCGCCTTATGTGTCAACTTTGTTAGAGGTGTAGAAATAGAAGTAAAACCCTCAACAAACCTTCTGTAGATTGCCAAACCTAGGAAGCTTCAAACTTTCGTGGGTGGTGGCCAATCTTTCATAGCCTCTATCTTTTGGGAATCGACCTTTATTCCTTCATCGGACACAATATGACCCAAGAATGTCACTGATTTTAACCAAAATTCACATTTAGAAAACTTGGCATACAACTTTCGATCATGAAGAACTTGTAATACTTGTGATAAGTGATTTGCATGGTCCTTTTCAGATTTTAAATACACCATAATATCATCGATAAATACTATCACGAATACATCCAAGAACGTCTTGAATACCATGTTCATTAAATCCATAAAAACTTCTGGTGCATTTGTTAGCCCAAATAATATAACAAGAAATTCAAAGTGACCATAGTGTGTCCTTAAAGCTGTTCTGGGTATATCTTTCTCCTTCACCTTCACTTGGTGATAATTGGGTCTCAAATAAATTTTTGAAAAACATTTGGCACCTCGTATGATCAAATAAATCATCAATCCTAGGGAGTGGATATTTGTTTTTAATCATCACTCTATTCAATTGTCAATAGTCGATATACATTTTCAAGGTGACATCCTTTTTACGTACAAATGACACTGTTGCACCCCAAGGGGACATACTCGGCCTTATAGAACCCTTCTCTAGCAAGTCTTCTAATTAATCATTTTATTCACATAATTCTGCTAGGGCCATTCAATTATATGGAGGGATAAAAATAGGCTGAGTGCCCAGAAGTAAGCCAATACCATAATCTACTTCTCATTCTGGAGGTAAACCCGGAAGCTCTTTAGGAAACACATTAACAAATTTATTCACTGCTAGAATAGATTGAAGAGTTGGTAATTCCGCCTCCACATCCCTCACTCTAACTAGATGACACATATATATATCCCTGGGATATCATATTTCTTGCCTTAAAATAAGAGATGAACTGACCTTTTGGTGCCCCAACATTGCCTTCCCATTCAAGGACCCCCTCATTTGGAAAGGAAAAGTACATTCTCTTAATTCAGCAATCCACGTGGCATAGAAAGAAGCTAACCAATCTATACTCATTTTAACATCAAAGTCCACCATTTCTAATTCAATAAGGTCAGCCAATGTGTCACAGTCACAAACATCTACTACACAGTTATAATAGACCCTTCTAGTTATAATAGATACACCGGTTGGTTTAGACACTTCAAATGGTTTGTTCAATAATTTAGGTGTTCTCTTAAGCTTCCCAGCAACTAGTGAAGTAATGTATGACAGTGTAGAACCAGGGTCGATCAATGCACATACATTATGTGAAGAGATGGACAATGTACTTGTAACCACATCAGGTGAAGCTTCCAAATTTTGCCGACTCCCTAGAGCATAAGTGCGATTCTTGACTCCGTTAGAGCTAGCTGCCCCTCTAACACCTCTACTACGACCTATAGGTTCTTTCTTACCCATACCTAATAGAGGAACTGATGATGATGATGCAACAATTGACCCAGTAGGTAGTGCTATATTACCCATATGTCTTCTCGATTAATCTCTCATCATATGTCTTGGCACACCACACCAATAACAAGTATCGGTCCCAACGTGACATATACCTAATGACTTCTCCCACATTGTTTTCAAGGATGCCTAGGAGGCATGTTGTCCGTGCACCTAGGCCTTCATTTCTTTGACCAAACAGGTCACCTCTAGACCCTTGAAGTTTTGGTAGAGCACTAGTTGTAGAGTAGGATGATGATGGCCTAAGAGGTCTATTAGAAAATTGAGGTCTAACTCACCTTGGGATGGTGTAAACTGCCTCGTAGATCTGGCCCTGTTGGACTACCTCCTTTCCAACTCTTGTGTCCTTTTTCTTTGCCTCTAATACTCTAGGTTTTATGCAAAAGCTTACATCCTTGCTATATCCATGTCTTTACTCAAAGAAGCAATGGTACTGTCTCTAACCATAGACGAATCCAACCTATCAACATATCGATGAGCTCGATCTGCCATAGTAGCAACTATATTAGGAGCATACCTTGCCAGGGAATTAAATTGAAGGCTATAGTCCCTCACGCTCATATTCCCTTGGTGGAGATTTAGGAAGTGATCTTCACGGGTCTCTCGGATCTCTATTGCAAGTAATAGTCAAGAAATGCCTATTTGAACTCCTTCCAGGTGATTGGATGTGCATCTGTACCCTTAGATTGCTTCCAATCTTCATACTACAATATAGTCACACCCTTCAATCTATATGTTGCTAACTCAACAACATCTATACTACTCAGATGCATAACATCCAAAGTGCGTTGGATCTGATAAATGAAGTCTTGTAGATCTGCATTAGGATCTGAATTGGTGAAGGATAAAGGGTCTAAATTAAGGAAGTCATGTATCCTTGTGTTAGCTTCCCTATTCACACCACCTGCACCTATAACTGGGCCTTCTTGTCTTTGACCTTGGCCAACAACTATACGAGTCAATAGTTGGACTGCATTTCTCAGATCCAACATGGTAGCATCGGTAGGTGGTTCTAGGGGATTTTCACTACTTCCTGGCTCATCTGGAGCTGGAGTAAATGGAGATGTTTGTGATAAAGACTCATCTTGAGCTTCATTTCGTTGTCTCGCTCGACTGGGTACACCAATTACCACTTCTACTTCCTTCCCTTTACCTTTACTTTTCCTTGTTTCTACCATATTTGCTATACAAAACAATTAAGAGGTTAGACACGATCTACCTGCAACACTTGGCTCTATAGAACGATCTAAAGAATGGAAAGAAAGTGACAACTCCTACATGCCACCTAGCCTCCTGCTTATAAATGTGGTGCACAACACATCCATAAACAAGACTCTATATCTCGGCTTTGTAGACTCCCTAGGATGACCCACTATGATACCACTTTTTTCATGTCCAAAGTCCCATTAAGGTGGACTAGCACCTGTTGTCGACAGGGCTCACGAGAACCAACTTGTAACCATGCACTCTTTATGAACATTATAGGGCATTTTCCACATTGAACATGCTTTCATGAAAGTATACAGTAATAACAAACCAAAATGAAATGCATGTGAGTAGGCCATTGGAGCCACGACGTCTAAAGTATGAGACACAATCACACTTTACTTTACATAGTCTATAAAGCTCTAGATAAGGAAAAGTATCTGATAAGGGCCGGGAAAGGCCTTGACTCATGACTAACTACTATACAATATAAAAATGTAAGCTCTAGACACAAAAAGCCCTGAAGCAACCTGGAGCTTAGTAACAATACCTGGATATTCTGTATTTTTACTGGGAAAATCTACTAGCTCCTGTACCTGCAACATGATATGCAGTTCCCGTTACATTAATACGAGATAATGTACTGAATATGTAAGGCAGGAAGTACTATACATGAAATAAGAACTCAAATGAAATCATGCATTGGTGTAAGGATATGAGACCACCTTTTAGTCATACAATGGAATCATGTACATTATGTCCTTTTTGTTACTTTATACCTTTCTTTATTGTATAATCTGTGCACAGTGTATGATCAAATGATCAGCATATTAGTGGTAAATCAATATCGGGATCAACCCATGCTAGGCTTTCCTTTCACCTCTAGGATACCCCCGTAATATGCGATTCATGCTAGGTGATTCTTCCTCCCCTGGAATACCACCCATCAATAAGAAACTTCACTTTATGTTTTATTTACTTTTGAGATAGTTCTTTTGGTGGCCATAATATTTTGGAGCTATAGGACTATAGATATAAAATGTGGCATATAAACAATCATGCAAGACAATACCACAATGAAAAGAGTAAGTTACACAACTAATGAAATGCATAGGAGATGAAACAACACATGAACTTTACTTAGTAAAAGGAACTCATGTATCTTCGATATCCAAGTATGTATGCAGATTTGGCAATGGTTATGTATGGGATCATATGAATATGTTAAAGAGTGAAGACACGGTTATTAGTTATGCCAGAGTTTGTAAGTGCCTCTAAGTGCCAAGGAAGAACCTTGATTTCATTCCAAATAATAGGAAATCGAGTAGCCTTACATACCTTTCTGTACGACCTCATTATTACCTCGAAGTAATCTTCTTTACCTCAAAATATTTATCTACAATAGAATAGGTGATAAAACTAGTATTAGCTAATAAACATGTCTTGGCAGTCCAATCTCATAAAAATAACACTCGGCCAGCAAGCTTGTAATTATCAACCCAAGAGTATTCTTTCAAATCGTCCACTTTTAATCGTATTTTCTAATACACATTCTCATATACATGTCATATCAAGCTCATTTTAGTCCTTTAACAGGCTTATATCAGCTCACAAAGTACAACACATAACAACTCTACACAACACACAAGTATGCAGTATAACATTACGTCCTTTCACTACATTTCGACGTCAACAATCCCAAATCTGTTCTAAGTTCAACCAAACTGTCCCCAACATATTTACACATAAAAAAGTCCTAAAAAATAAAAAATAAAAAGTCCCAAAGTAGAAGGAGGACGTGAGACAACAATATCCAGTTACGAACCCAAAAGTTCCTACTAAAAGCACATTTAAGATATCATGCAAGAACTCATCTGTAATAAAAATGTTGCAGCAACCTGGTTACATCATTCTTGAACTAAAACTCACTAAAACCATCAACCTCGCTTCTTAATCAAGCCAATCAAGAAGAGAGAAGTCTCTAAAAATATAAGGAAAGTGAGAAGCAACTCTTGGAACACATGCTGTCCAATATTTTGCACAAGCGCAACCAGCTAACATATCTTGTTTTTCATGGACAAATTGCACAAAATACATAGGTACTCTTACTTACCTTAACCTCCAAGTAGTAGGGATTCTCCAAGAACCCTAAAGTTTTGTTGTGGCTGCTTTGTGAAGGCAAGAGAGAGCAAGGAGAAAAACTTTGAAAAATCTAATTTTTGGTCTATGTTTAAATGACTTGAAGTTGCTGGTTTTTAACCTCCTTTAAAGGGCCACTCTTGTCTGCCTTTCTCCTCCAATTTAAGACATATTTTAGCAAGGTGGTGATGCACCTTCTTGGCCCTTTCACTTGGGCCTTATTGGGCTCCAATTTGATGGGCCTTGGCTGCCCATTTTCTCTTTTCCCCTCACTTAGTTTGGGCCAAAATCATCAAGTGGGTTGTGAATGTACTTGGGCCCTTTTAATATTCATCTAGGTCCCTTTAAAACACTAAACCATAGGCTAAAATTACACCCTTAACTTGGGCGTTATTCGTTATCGGACTTGGACAGTTTTAGTGTTGAGCCTCATCTCCGTCTACCTAGCCTATTCAAGCTAAGGATGTAGGTGACTCATCTGCTATCTTCCTAAGTCCCACAAGCACCTCACTATTTTCACTTCATTTAAGGCTGTGATCTCTTCAATTTGACTTAGAACTTATATACACTCACTCGTCTTAAGCGTTTGACGTAAATATAGCCCTCCAGTCTAAAAGTTAGGCACTTTTAATATTGGTGCTCCTTCTACCAAATCATATCATGTTCCATATGCATAGGGTTAGTATACGTAAGATGTGGGGTGTTACAACAAAGTAGGGATGAGCACACTAAAATGTACCCAAAAGGTTCAACTGACTTGGTAAAAGAAATCGATCAAGTATGTAACAAGAAAGAATCCTATCACCTGCATCAAAAAAGTTAGAACACAATACAATAGAATCAGGAATGATGGAAATTATAGAAAGTAAACCAATTCAGTGATGAAATGCAATGCTATGAATGAATTCAATGGTGTCGCAGGCCATATATGAGATGAAATCATGACCATTGCGGGGCCGATGTACATATTTATCGAGCTGAAGCTACAAGATAGAACCCAGGGACGTCATAGGCTATGTACTAAGATATATATAATAAGTCATAGCAGGCAATAATCATGTAACACTCCGTATTTTCTACGTGTTAGTCCCACTTATGTGACACTTGGCATAGGCTTATGGTACAAGTGAGGGACTACGTTTTTTTATAAGGGTGGTAATAATTTGAATTGGATCGAGAGATGTTGTGATATCCCACATGTTTCAGCAAATGTGAATCCAGGATAAACTCGTGAAGCATTTAAATCTAAGAAGATAAGGTGTTATTTGAGCTACAAGGATAAAGTGGAATATTAAGATGCAATATATGGGATTATGATTTAGAAAAGAGGTAAGAAAACAAGCTGCTTTCTTGACTTAACGAGGCAAGTAGGTGCATCATCTATTTAGACTTTTTGACCAGCCCAAAGGGCCAAGTAGGTGTACCACCTACTAAGACTTGTTTGGCCATCTTATAGGGCTCAAGGTCACTAACCATTTACTTGAAATTTCTAGCCCAAACCAAATGAAGTAAAAAAGGAAAGAATGGGCAGCCAAGGCCCAATAAGTAGAGACCCATAAAGGCTCAAGTTAAAAGGCCAAGTAGGTGCATCACCTACTTGGTAAAATGTGGCAAAAAATCAAGGATAAAATCGGTCTAAGCTGGTCCCTTTAAAAGGGAACATAACCAGCTCTTTTAACCATTTTTCAGTTAAGTACAATCTGATTTTTATGGTTCTCTTTCTTCCCCTTCTATCTTCATATAGCAGCCAATAAATAAACCTTAGGGTTCTTAAGTATTATCCTCATCTCAAGCTAGGATTGAAGGAGTGTTTAGCCTTTGAAAAATAAAAGTTAAGAGAGCAAGAATCACTTACAAGTAAGGTAAGTTACTGCACTTTTCTCCCTCTCTTGTCCTTGAGTTAATTAGGGGATTGTGTATGTCAATGAGGTTTGAGCGGTCCTTTTTATATGAGATAATCTTGTGGGAAGGTTTGCTGGTGGTTTGTGCATGTTGGGACAGGTATGGAGGGGAGTCCCCTATTACTTTAATTGTGAGCTCCTTTTTGGAATTTAAATTGGAATGTTAGTAGAAACTCATGAGAAAGATAATTGGATGCCATAAGTTCACATTGATCCTGCTACATGATAATATTTAGAGGCTGTTTTGTGTATATGATGGTAAGAGGTGTGACCATAAATGCAATTAGAGGAGAAGAAGTTGAAGGAACACCCTTAGGTTGGTAGTTACGAGCTTGCTGCTCGGGTATAACTCATGAGTGTGAGTGAACTGCCTACATGTGTTTATTCACTACTAATACTAGTTTCATCACCTACTCAATTGTAGATAAATATTTGAAAAAAGGGAGATTACATTGCAGTGATAGCGAGGTGGCATGACAAGGTATGTAAGGCTATCCTATTCCATATTCTTTGGCATGATATCCAATACTCTTGTCACTATCAATTAGTGAGCTTCCTAAGAGCTATTCCATGGCAGTGTTGTTCATTAATAAATCTGTAGCTTACTCTCCCAAGCACTAGCATGAGAGTCCACTCTCATCCGTGAAGTCAATCTTGTCATTAAAACTCCTAAGTAGTATGTCAATATCACACTTGTTTCCTATATTGTGCTGCCTTAAGAGACTATTATTCTATCGTATGTTACTGGTACATAGTTCCGAAGCTTGAAAATCATCATGACCACCAGAGTAAAAATCTCAAAGTATTAAATAATAACTCAAAGCAATGTTCATAATGTGTGGGTGGCAGCCCAGGGGCAAAAGCCTAGCATGGGTCGATCTCACTTGGTTCATGAGGGTGGCAGCCCAAGGGCTAAAGCCTAGCATGGGTCGATCCCTATTTGTGTTAACTATGAGGACATCATCACAGGGGTTAAAATGCCTAGCATGGGTCATCCTCTTTTACCACTGATAAGCTGGTCATTCGTAATACATGCCTAAAAGGAAATTATAAAGTACTGACGAGTAAAGAAAAGAATGTAATGTACATAACTCCACAAGTATAATAAAGGTGGTCTTTTACTATACGTTGTGTATTTATATCTTGCTACTTGATTTCACTTGAGTTCCTACTTTACATATACTATTGCCTTACATATTCAGTACATCATCTCGTATTGATGTCCCTTACGGGGGACCTATATTTCATGCTGCAGGTACAGGAGCTAGTAAGTCTTCTCAGTAGGAGTACAGAATATCTAGCAGCTGTTACTGAGCTCCAGATTGCTTTGGGGCTTTGTGCGTCTGGAGCTTATAATTTTGCATTGTATAGTTGGTTATGAAGCGTGGTCTGTCCCGGTCCTTGTAGATATTGTTCCTTATCTAGAGGCTTTGTAGACTATGTAAAGTAAAGTGTGGTCATGTATCGTACTTTAGACATCATGGCTCCAACGGGCCAGTCATACGCATTTCCTTTCGGCTTTTTATTACTGTCTACT
This sequence comes from Solanum rostratum, assembly GCA_029948455.1. Taxonomy (NCBI): domain Eukaryota; kingdom Viridiplantae; phylum Streptophyta; class Magnoliopsida; order Solanales; family Solanaceae; genus Solanum; species Solanum rostratum. The sequence continues at coordinate 19,842,742 of CM057055.1, forward strand.
TTCTTGAAAGCATGTTGAATGTGGAAACTCCTTGTAATATTTATAGACAGTGTATGTTTATATGTTGGTTCTCCCGAGCCTTGTCGGTAACGGTGTCAGTCTGCCTTAATGGGACTTTGGGCGTGACAAAAGTGGTATCAGAGCCGGTTATCCTAGGGGGTCTACAAAGCCGTGTCTATGTAAGGTCTTGCTTATGGATGTGTTGTGAACCACATCTATAAACATGAGGCTACATGACATTTAGGAGTTGTCTCTTTTATTTCATTTCCTAGATCGTGCCATAGAGCCATTAACATAGGTGGATTATATCTAATCTCTAAATTGTTTGTGTTTATATATAGCAAAAGATGTCTGTCACGAGGAGAAGAAGCACAGGTAATTTTGGAGAAGGGACAAGCCAATCACGAGTTAGGCCTAACCAGAGTGAGATTCCAGATGAGTCCTTATCACAGAGTTCCCCGACTCCTCCACCTCCAGGGGAGCTAAGGAGGGCAGCAACACCTCAAGAGCCTCCTATTAATGCTACTGAACAAGATTTAAGGAATGCGGTCCAATTATTAACTCGTATAGTTGCTATTCAAGGGCAAAGGCAAGATGGTCCAGTTGCAAGTACTGGTGGTGCAGATAGAGCAGTTAGCACACGGATACGCGACTTCCTTAATTTGGATCCTCCTTCATTCACTGGGTCAGATCCAAAAGAAGATCCACAAGACTTTGTTGACCAAATCTAATGGACCTTAGATGTTATGCATGTTAGCAGCATAAAAGTTGTTGAGCTAGCAACATATAGATTGAAGGGTACTGGTATGAAGCCTGGAAGCAATCCAGGGGTATAGATGCACCTCCAATTGGTTAGAAAGAGTTCAAAAAGGCATTTCTTGACCACTATTTGCCATTGGAGATTCGAGAGGCCCGTGCAGACCAACTTTTAAATCTCCACCAAGGGGTATGAGCGTGAGGTAGTATAGTCTCCAGTTTAACTCCTTGGCCAGGTATGCTCCTAACATGGTCGCTACTATGGAGGATCGAGTTCATCGATACGTGGACAGATTAGATTCATATCTGGTTAGAGATTGTACCATTGCTTCCTTGAATAAAGATATGGATATAGCAAGGATGCAAGCTTTTGCACATAAGTTGGAGGATCAACGACAAAGGAGGATGATACAAGAGTCGGAAAGAGCACAGTCCAAGAGGGCTAGATCGACGGGGCAATTTACACCATCCCAAGGTGAATTTAGGCCTCGATTTTCTAATAGATCACCCAGGCCATCATTTTCCTATTCTACAGCTAGTGCTCCACCCCGATATCAAGGGTCTAGAGGAAATCAGTTTGGGCAACAAGGTGAAATCCAAGGTTCACGAACAGTAGAGCACCAAGAGCAAGGGGGTATGAGCCAATCAAGACCTCCTCGACAGCCTTATAAGCAATGCAAGAGGACTCATCTAGGTGTTTGTCGGTTTGGGACGGATGCTTGTTTTTGGTGTGGTACACCGGGTCATATGATGAGAAATTTCCGTCAAAGGGATATAGGTGGTATGGCCCAACTTACTGGGTCAGTTGCTGCATCATCATCGACAGTGCCTTTATTAGGTAGGGGTCCGCAATTGTCTTCAGGTTGTGGTAGGGGTGTTAGAGGAGCAGCTAGTTCTAGTGGAATTCAAAACTGCACGTATGCTCTAGGAGATCGACAAAATTTGGAGGCTTTCCCTGATGTGGTTACAGGTACATTGTCCATCTTTTCGCATATTGTATATGCATTAATTGATCCAGGGTCTACTCTATCGTATGTTACTCCATTGATTGCCGATAAGTTCAAAAAGGTACCAGAATGATTGACTAAACCATTTGAAGTGTCTACACCAATCGGTGAGTCTATTATAGCTAGAAGGGTCTATCGTAATTGCATAGTAACTATTTGTGATCGTGACACATTGGCTGGCCTTGTCGAGCTACAAATGATAGATTTTGATGTTATAATGGGTATGGATTGGTTGGGTTCTTGTTATGCCATAGTGGATTGCCGAACTAAGATGGTGCAGTTCCACTTTCCAAAAGAGGCAGTCCTTGAATGGAAAGGTAATATTGGGGCACCAAGAGGTAGGTTTATTTTCTATTTTAAGGCAAGGAAGATGGTGTCCAAAGGCTACATATGTCATTTCGTCAGGGTAAGAGATATAGATGCAGATCCCCCAACCCTTCAATCTATTATGGTGGTAAATGAATTTCCTGAAAATCTCCCAGGGTTGCCTCCCGAACGAGAGGTTGAGTTTGGTATTGATGTGCTTCCAGATACACAACCTATATCCATTCCCCCATATAGAATGACCCCGGTAGAATTACGGGAGTTAAAGGAGCAGTTAAAAGATTTGCTAGAAAAGGGATTTATAAGGCCTCGTATGTCCCCTTGGGGAGCACCAATTTTATTTGTACGCAAGAAGGATGGTTCACTGAGGATGTGCATTGACTACCGACAGTTAAATAAGGTGACGATAAAGAATAAATATCCCCTCCCTAGGATTGATGATTTATTTGATCAGTTACACGGTGCTAAGTATTTCTCAAAGATTGACTTGAGGTTGGGTCATCACCAAGAGATAGTCAGAAATCAAGACATACCCAAGACAACTTTTCGAACATGGTACGGTCGTTTCGAGTTCTTAGTCATGTCATTTGGCCTAACAAATGCCCCCACTGTTTTTATGGATTTGATGAACAGGGTGTTTAAGCCATTTTTGGATGTGTTCGTGATAGTATTCATAGATGACATTTTGGTGTATTCGAGATCAGAAGGAGATCATGCTAATCACCTGTGACAAGTATTACAAGTTCTTCGTGATCGTACATTATATGCAAAGTTTTCTAAGTGCGAGTTTTGGTTAAGATCTGTGACATTCTTGGGGCACATTGTATATGATGAAGGAATAAGGGTTGATGCCCAAAAGATAGAAGCTGTGAAGAACTGGCCAAGACCTATAACACCAACGGAGGGTTCGTGTTTTCTTGGGCTGGCAGGTTATTGTAGAAGGTTTGTTGAAGGATTTTCTTCTATTTCTGCACCTTTAACAAAGCTAACACACAGCTAAGTTTCAGTGGAGCGATGCATGTGAAAGAAGCTTCCAGAAGCTGAAAGATAAATTGACGACCGCACCTGTATTGGTACTTTCTGAAGGGACAGAAGATTATGCAGTATATTGTGATGCTTCGGGAGTGGGCCTAGGATGTGTTTTGATGCAGCATGGTAAAGTAATAGCCTATGCCTCGAGGCAATTGCGTCCACATGAGAAAAACTATCCAACCCATAATTTGGAGTTAGCAACAGTTATATTTGCTTTGAAGGCATGGCCCCATTATTTATATGGAGTTCATATTGACATATTACCGATCACAAGAGTCTACAATACATCTTTAAGCAAAAGGACCTGAACCTAAGGCAACGAAGATGGCTTGAGCTATTGAACGATTATGACATCGATAATTTGTATCACCTCGGAAGGGAAAATGTGGTAGCAGATGCTTTAAGCCACAAAACAATGGCAAGCACTTTTGGGCAGTCCACAATAAGACAAAGGATAAGCAAGGATCTATGGCAATTAGCTAGCATGGGGGTTCACCTTCTTGAATTTCCAGATGAAGCAGTTATTGTGCAAAATACAGCGGAATCATCGTTGATGAAAGAGGTGAAAGAGAACCAGTACACCGATCCCATTCTATTACGGCTTAAGGAGAATGTACAACAAGGAATGACCAACGCATTTGAACTCACGCAAGAAGTAATACTTCGATGTCATAACAGTTTGTGTGTACCTGATGTAGATGGGCTAAAAAGAAGAATTATGACAGAAGCACATCATTCAAGATATTCAGTGCACCCGAGCTCAACCAAAATGTATCATGACTTGAAAGAAGTATATTGGTGGGGAAAATGAAGAAGGATATTACAGAATTCATGGCTCAATGTCCAAATTGTCAACAAGTTAAGGTAGAGCACCAAAAGCCTGAAGTTTATTTGCAGCACATAAAACTCCAATTTGGAAGTGGGACATGGTCAACATGGATTTTGTTACTGGGTTACCTCACTCATTTCGAAAGTTCGACTCTATATGGATAATTGTTGATCGGCTCACTAAATCAGCACACTTCCTGCCGGTCAAAACTACCTATACAGTCGAAGAGAATGCAAGATGGTACATTAAAGAGATAGTTCGGCTGCACGGAGTGCCAATCTCTATTATATTTGATAGGGGAGCTCAATTCACTGCAAATTTTTGGAAGTCATTTCAGAGAAGTTTGGGGATGTAAGTGAATTTAAGTACAACCTTTCACCCTCAATCAGATGGTCAAGCAGAACACACAATCCAAACGCTTGAGGATATGCTTCGGGCTAGCGTATTGGACTTCAAGGGTGGCTGGGATGATCATTTGCCACTTATTGAATTTGCTTACAACAATAGCTACCACTAAAGTATCAAAATGGCACCTTACAAAGCCTTGTATGGAAGAAAGTGTAGATCACCAATCGGCTGGTATGAAGTAGGTGAAACTGCCTTATTTGGACCAGATCTTGTTCATCAAGCTATGGAGAAAGTTAAGATAATACAACATCAACTAGCGGCGGCTCAAAGTCGACAGAAATCATATGCAGACATTAGAAGGAGAGGACTAGAATTCTCCATTGGAGATTGGGCGTTCTTGAAGGTGTCTCCAATGAAAGGGGAAATGAGGTTTGGCAAAAAGGGAAAGTTAAGTCCATGCTACATAGGACCATATAAAATTGCTAGAAGAGTTGGTTAAGTTGTATATGAACTAGAGCTACCCAAGAAGCTCTCCGCGGTTCATCCGGTGTTTCACATTTCAATGCTTCGAAAATACATAGGTGACCCCTCCCTAATCACTCCAATCGAAGATGTACAGGTCACAGAAGATCTCACTTATGAGGGAGTAACCATTTCTATTCTGGATCGACAAATTAAGAAGTTAAGAAATAAGGATGTAGCTTCCGTGAAAGTATTATCGAGGAACAAGCAAGTAGAAGAGGTTACTTGGGAAGCAGAAGAAGCAATGAAATTCAAGTACCCACATCTCTTTAAGTCCATTGAGAAGGAGGAGGAAAAAAGGGTCGGAGTTGAGGCATTGAAAAGTATGTGTCTGAATGTATTACATGATTAATAGTAGTATGTAGCTTAGGCTTGAACTTGTTTGGGCCGACTAACTATACTATCATTCGAGGATGAATGTTCCTGGGGGAGGAGGATGTAACACTCCATATTTTCTACATGTTAGTCCCACTTATGTGACACTTGGCATAGGCTTATGGTACAAGTGAGGGACTATATTTTTTTATAAGGGTGGTAATAATTTGAATTGGATCGAGAGTTGTTGTGATATCCCACATGTTTCAGCGGGTGTGAATCCAAGATAAACTCGATGAAAGCATTTAAATCTGAGACGATAAGGTGTTATTTGAACTAAAAGTCTAAAGTGGAATATTAAGATGCAATATATGTGATTATGATTTAGAAAAGAGGTAAGATAAGAAGCTGCTTTCTTGACTTAACGAGGCAAGTAGGTGCATCACCTATTTAGACTTTTTGACCAGCCCAAAGGGCCAAGTAGGTGTACCACCTACTAAGACTTGTTTGGCCATCTTATAGGGCCCAAGGTCACTAACCATTTACTTGAAATTTCTGGCCCAACCCAAATGAAGTAAAAAAGGAAAGAATGGGCAGCCAAGGCCCAATAAGTAGAGACCCATAAAGGCCCAAGTTAAAAGGCCAAGTAGGTGCATCACCTACTTGGTAAAATGTGGCCAAAAATCAAGGATAAAGTCGGCCTAAGCTTGTCCCTTTAAAAGGGAATGTAACCAACTCTCTTTAGCCATTTTTCACTTAAGGAAAAATCTGATTTTTAAGGTTCTCTTTCTTCCCCTTCTATCTTCATATAGCAGCCATAAAATAAACCTTAGGGTTCTTAAGTATTATCCTCATCTCAAACTAGAATTGAAGGAGAGTTTAGCCTTTGAAAAATATAAGTTAAGAGAGCAAGAATCACTCACAAGTAAGGTAAGTTACTGCACTCTTCTCCCTCTCTTGTCCTTGAGTTAATTAGGGGATTGTGTATAATGAGGTTGGAGCAGTCCTTTTTATATGAGATAATCTTGTGGGATGATTTGCTGGTGGTTTGTGCATGTTGGGACAGCCATGGAGGGGAGTCTCCTATTACTTTAATTGTGAGCTCCTTTTTGGAATTTAAAGTGGAATGTTAGTAGAACCTCATGAGAAAGATAATTGAATGCCATAAGTTCACATTGCTCCTGCTACATAATAATATTTAGAGGCTGTTTTGTGAATATGATGGTAAGAGGTGTGACCATAAATGCAATTAGAGGAGAAGAAGTTGAAGGAACACCCTGTCACGCCCCGGGAGGGTACCCTAGACATGGCCGGCACCCAGAGAATATTGCTAGCCCCTGAGTGAACCACATCACATCGCTCAACATCAACACAGTGGAGAAACATCATAATATGAGAACCATAGAAAAGGGCCAAATGGCCAATCATCAATCTTAACATCAAAGGATTAAGCAAATACTCTCTTAGTACATCAGGAAAAACATCAACATCAACTTCGACACCATGTCTACGAAGCCTCTAACCTGACTCAACTGTCTAAGAGGGGTGCCATGACATGTCATGGCTATCGACTAAATGAAATAAAGGAAATAACATAGAAGGGTCTCCTCCGGATAGCAAGGAGGCTCACCAAAATCTGAACTTGAAACCTTGGACTTCAACGGTGCGCCTGCTGAAATCCTCGAACTCCTGTATCTGCATCATTTTATGATGCAGCGCCAAATGGCGTCAGTACGTGGAATGTACTGGCATGTAAAATAGCTGAATAACAGGGTAAGTACACAACAATAAAGAAACATCGACTCCACATCATACTTCATCAGAAATATCAAAAGTCTATCTAAGGCAAGAGATTAGATTAGACAATTGACTCATCAACCTCTCATCAATCATCCACATCATAGCAAGCTCATCTCAAGGAGCCTCAACATCATCTCACATCAAGAGAACATCACATCGACTCAGACTTAAGGGATCATCACCTCATTTCAAGGAACATCACATCGACTCAAGGAAACATCACATCGACTCAAGGACTCAACTCGAACATCACGTCAACATCAACATCAGAGTTCTATCAAAGGAACCTAACTGGGAGTTTCTCTAACCGACAACCATCACTTATGAGCCAGTGATGATACAACGAAGCGATACCGTTGCCACATCCATCCAATACCCTGCCCGGGGTAAAGGACATCACATCAGTGGATCCACAAGAAAACATCAAACATCAGTCCTCTTTTGGGACAAGATAGGAGCCATCCGCATTGCGGTTCAATCCTCTCTTCCTACGCGGGCCACGTAGTTAATGGGTTTGAGTGGGACTCACTCTCTACCCATTTCGGTGCTCAATACTCCTCCCAGAAACTCGACATGCTCATAAAACATCATCATCATCAGTCCCATAGGGACATAATACATCATCATCAGTCACATAAGGACATGATATAGTACCTCAACATCAACATCGGTCCCAGGGGGACATAGTACATCATCATCAACATCAGTCCCATAGGGACATGGTACATCAACATCAACATCAGTCCCACAGGGACATAGTACATCAACTCATAACATTGACATCAACATCAAAACTCAAGAGACATCATTTAACAACTATATTGTAATGCTAAGACCTCATTAAACATCATGCTCATCAACATCATCACCTCAACATCAATACCTCATCATAACATCATCATAACATCATCATCGTTCTAGATATGTTCCCTAACTTCATTATGCATGCTCCTTTTCAAACACAAAAATTATAGGGTTTAAAATGCACTTAGAAAATGGATTATAATAGAAAGCAAAATGATAATCATCAATTTATGTAGTAAAACTTCTCATACATAAGATAAAGTAGATTTTCTTCATGCATCAACTCTTCATATTAACTTTGTCACATCAAGATATGATATTCAACATTTAGGAGGGCACATGGGAGGACATTCCCATGCTTTAGGTTAGCCTTACATACCTTGGATGTTTTCCTTACGAAATTATACCACACCTCCTCTTGATCTCTTCAACTCACTTCCCTTCAAGCCCTAACTTTGGTGACCTTTAGGAAGAATACGCTTCAAAATTTGGGTATTTGAAACCCTTTTCTTAGAAACTGACGTTTATTAGTTGTAGGGGAATATTTAGGAATTATAGGAGTGGACCAAATTGCCCTTCGTAATTTAAAATAATTTATCCCCGTCCTGAAATAACACAGTCCGCGACGCGGACCTATCGCGGACAGTGTATTTTCGGAAATTCAACTCCGTTGAAAATTTTACAGAAAACATAAGTGTGGCTCCGCGACGCGGTCCTGTCGCGCAGGCACACTGTTTTTCGTTTTGGAACGAAAAATTATCTTCCAACTCGATCGCTCTAAAAATCGACCGAGACCCTCTTCCCACTCCATTTTCAGTGCTGATCACGAATCCACTCTCGGAAGACACGTTTTCCGCACACCTCTTCCCTAGGGGTATTTTTGTAATTTATCGGGTGTTACACACCCTTAGGTTGGTAGTTACGGGCTTGTTGCCCGGGTATAACTTGTAAGTGTGAGTGAACTGCCTATATGTGTTTATTCACTACTAATACTAGTTTCATCACCTACTCAATTGTAGATAAATATTTGAAAAAAAGGAAGATTACATTGCAGTGATAACAAGGTGGCAAGACAAGGTATGTAAGGCTATCCTATCCCATATTCTTTGGCATAAAATCCAATACTCATGTCACTATCAACTAGTGAGCTTCCTAAAAGCTATTCCATGGCAGTGTTGTTCATTAATAAATCTGTAACTTACTCTCCCAAGCACTAGCATGAGATTCCACTCTCATCCATGAAGCCAATCTTGTCATTAAAACTCCTAAGTAGTATGTCAATATCACACTTGTTTCCTATATATTGTGCTGCCTTAAGAGACTATTATTCTATCATATATTACTGGTACATAGTTCCGAAGCTTGAAACTCATCGTGACCACCAAAGTAAAAATCTCAAAGTATTAAATAATAACTCAAAGCAATGTTCATAATGTGTGGGTGGCAGCCCGGGGCAAAAGCCTAGCATGGGTCGATCTCACTTGGTTCATGAGGGTGGCAGCTCAGGGGCGAAAGCCTAGCATGGGTCAATCCTGATTTGTATTAGCTATGAGGACAGCATCCCAGGGGTTAAAAAATCCTAGCATGGGTCATCCTCTTTTACCACTGATCAGCTGGTCATTCGTAATACATGCCTAAAAGGAAATTATAAAGTACTGACGAGTAAAGAAAAGAATGTAATGTACATAACTCCACAAGTATAATAAAGGTAGTCTTTTACTATGTGTTGTGTATTTATATCTTGCTACTTGATTTCACTTGAGTTCCTACTTTACATATACTATTGCCTTACATATTCAGTACATTATCTCGTACTGACGTCCCTTATGGGGATCCTGCATTTCATGCTGCAGGTACAGGAGCTAGTAAGTCTTGTCAGTAGGAGTACAAAATATCCAGCAGCTGTTACTGAGCTCCAGGTTGCTTCGGGGCTATGTGCATCTAGAGCTTATATTTTTGCATTGTATAGTTGGGTATGAGGCGGGGTCTGTCCCGGTCCTTATAGATACAGTTCCTTATCTAGAGGCTTTGCAGACTATGTAAAGTAAAGTGTGGTCATGTATCGTACTTTAGACATCGTGGCTCCAACGGCCCAGTCATATGCGTTTCCTTTTGGCTTGTTATTACTCTCTACTTTCTTGAAAGCACGTTGAATGTGGAAACCCCTTGTAATTTTTATAGACAGTGTACGGTTTTACATTGGTTCTCCCAAGCATTGTCGGTAACGGGTGCCAATCCGCCTTAATGGGACTTTGGGCGTGACAAATCAGAAGTATCTCAAGGCATCATAGGCCATAAACACTATCTCAATATGCATCATAATGTCTCAAATTATGTAATTATAGTGATAAATGTGCATACCAATGCATTTTAGTCATATATAACGCGTGTACGTTTCAGTACATCCCAATAGAAATAAGATCCGTGCATACCAATGCACCAAGTCAAGTATAAGATATGTGCATAAGAACGCAACAATGGAGCATAAGAATCTGTGCTTACCAATTCAACTAGTCAGTATAAGATGGTGCATACCAATGCCAAAATGGGTCACAAGAATCTATGCATTCCAATGCAACTAGTCAATATAAGTTGGTGTATATGGAGTATTAAGATTATACGGATATACCATGTCTCGTCTCATCCCCAATCACAAATAACCATGTCATTGAAACAAACTCCACAAGTCTCCCAAATGGGCTCATAACTCCCATACTAATCATACTCATCATCATTTAGTCACAACATCTAACCAAGAACTATTTCAAGTCCCATTTTATCAAAATGATATCCCAATTATTTCAAAACATAAGATTTTATTTCAATTAATCAATATGATCACCATTTACTCAATATTTGGCATAACCGACCTTATATTCTCATCAAATTCAATCATATCACGATGTCAGATCATGGTTGGAGAGTGCTAGATTGTATATGAGGAGAATGATAGTGAGCAGTGGAGATCTTTGATAGTTATGCAGATGAATGAAGGACATATCAGGAAACCATACATCTCACATTTATCACATGAACATGCTCAATAGCTCAAATCCAGTCCCAAAAAGGTTAGCCAAACCGACCTCGATGCCGAAACCACACTCTGAGTGTGATGGCACTAACCTAAGCCACCAAGTCGAGTCAGCCCAGAACCCAAACAACTAAACAATAAAGATTAAAAGCGGAAGATGACAGTCTAAATATATAGATAAGGTGAAGAAACAAACTACAACTATCCAAAAGGTTGGTGTTTCATGTACAAGCCTCTATGTATAAAATACTCAAATGAAATACAAGGCATAATGTCTAGTCCTCAAATAGAACCAAAACATAAAAGTGGAATCGTCAAGACCTACTGAAGACATAACTAGCTACCTCGCAAGAAATCAGAAAGCTCGATCTAACAAAGAACAAGTCCAATGAGATAGACTGGGCTCACAATGTACAAAATGTAGCAAGGGGTGAGCACCAAACAATAGGGTACACATCAAATAGAACTAACCTAAAGTAAAGCAATGAAGAACACAAGTAAATCCTTAAATCCCAATCATAATCTGCCAAACTACAACCCTGTAATCAAAAAAGTCCAAGCACAATATAATATACAGATCACGGAAAATAGATATACTCATCTTCTAGCATAGTATCTCAAGACACCAGTACATAGATAGATCCAACACTTACAGCAAGATCAGAGATACAATAAGTGTACAATCTCATAAACAATATACGACTACATCAATGAGATAAGATATGACAGGAAGTGGATGCCATGAGATGCATATAATTTTATGCGATGTCAAGTAATTGTGATGCTTGTCTTCCCTATAATACACATCTGCTTACCATATATATGCCTCAATAGAAACCCATGAGGGCCACACATGGACTATGTATTTCCTTAAGCCATTTCCCATCGACAATAAATTTCATATCTAGTCAAAACAATTTCCCTTCGGCTTTTCATTTCTTTTCTTTTTCTTTTTTTCACTACCCGGAACCATTTTCCTTATTAATGGATCATCAAGCAAGCATATAATAATGACATATTAATCAAGTTCAAGGTAATAGTGTATGCAAGATGCCCATATACATCATGTATATCAACAATAGAAATCAAATAATTCTCAAGTGTCTCCATATTCCCAAAATATCAATATATCAATCATACCACAATATAAGCACCATCTTGTTATCAATATCAAATAATTCAAAAGATCACATAGGATATGAATCCATAATTAATTTATAAGTTGATATATTACCATAAGAACAATCATTCACTTTGAAATATTATGATTAAACCTACTGTGCAACAATTCTACCCCCAAAGTACTCAAATCCATGCACATAAAAGCATACAAGTTTCGTCCATACTTAACAAAGAGTTAGAAAGTTCACTTATCTCAAATAAAGTATCGAAATCAAGAAGAGATTATTGCCTCCACCTTCCTACGGTGCTCCAAATCTCCACAATCTTGAAAGCCCCCAGATTATTGACGTCACTTTGGGGTTCACTAAACTTGCCCAGAAGACTGCCAGGCATCACCGTATGGAAAGGCCTACACGGCCCGTGTGGAGTCACACATACCATGTGGCCTTCCGTGGAGTGACACCTGGGGGAAGAGTGGAGGGTAAACGGACCAAGTCACGGTTTGTGTGACTTGGGATGGTCCGTGTGGCCTTCCGTCAAATTTCTGTGTGAAGGGTCACAAGCACACGGCCAGGGTCACGGTCCGTGTGACCCTAGATGGTCCGTGTACTTGTCCGTGTAATGCTACTTAGTCTGAAAAATTTTTCCTCGGAGAATTTTAAGTTCAGGACCACGGCACAGTAAATAGTCCGTGTACACGGACCGTGTACCCTACCGTATGCCCCAAACAGACCAATTTTTGGTTCGTTTCATTAATGGTATTTTTGATATATTGGTTGTTCCAAACGTGAATTTTGTCCTTTTCCACCCCTCCTAAGCTCCCTATATAAGTTGAACACCCTCATTTTCAGTCATTCTCTCATTTTTACTCCTCTCTCTAAATACTCCTACAAGAACTTCCTCCCACTTCTCTCTAGGATCATTCAAGCCAAGACTCTCAATTTGAAGTCCATTCCTCAAGGTTGCCTCCAAATCAGGTATGTGGGTTTTGATTCTTGATTCTTGGTCCTTTCAACCTAGAAGACCCAAAGTTCTTTCCAAGCTATTTTATGAAATTGTTTACTTAAGATGTGAATTTTGACCACTTGTTCTTGGTAACTTCGAACAATGCATGTGCAAGTCCTTTAAAGATGATACCATGCATGGGTGATCTATACTACATTTTCATATAAATTTTCATTGTGGATATCTAGACTTTACATTATATTGTTAATTTTAGATATACTCTACGTTACCCATGCCATCCCTACATGATGCATTGCATCACATTCATGACATTGGTACATGGAAATTTGGAAATGTGGGATTGCCTAATTTTGTTTTAAAAAAGGGGATTATGAGATGATTTTGGTAAGACATGGGATACGACAAGAAGGTGATCATCGGTATGTCTATGATTATGGATCTTGGAGCATCTTGGGTGCTTGCACCATCTTGTATATATAGATGAGCTATTCCTTGCATGAACCATGTGATTTCGATCTTGTAATTTGGCATTTGAGCCTACTTGTGTAATTAACGTTTTGAAATGGATATTTGACCCTCTTGAAAGCATATGTATATATATATAAGTATTCTTGTGGGATGTGTTTGAATTAGCATCGATGGATTGGGGGCGTTAGGGATATCCCCGAGGTCCCTCTCCCTTTCCTTGAACTATGTGCCAACATAGGAACGTTGTCATTACCGAAATGACGGGTCATAAGGAGTGGCTATTCATTTATTATGTTATGATATGATTATGAAAAACATGTCACGCCCTAAGCCCCATTAAGGCGGACTGGCACCCGTTGCCGACAAGGCTCGGGAGAACCAACATATAACTATACACCTGCTATGAACATTTAAGAGGTTTCCATACTCAATATGCTGTCAAAAGAAGGTAAACTGTACTAACAAACCAAAAGTAAATGCATAAGACTAGGCCGTTGGAGCCACGATGTCTATAATACGCTATTTGACCACACTTTAATTTACATAGTCTACAAAGCCTCTAAGTAAGGAACAATATCCAAATGGGTCGGGACAGGCCCCGCCTCATGACCAACTATACAATACAAAATATAAGTTCTAAACACATAAGCCCCGAAGCAACCTGGAGCTTAGTAATAGCAGCTAGAAGTCCTGTACTCTTACTGGGGAGATCTAGTAGCTCCTGTACCTGCAACATGAAATGCAGGTCCCCCGTAAGGGACGTCAGTACGAGATAATGTACTGAATATGTAAGGCAGGAAATACTGTACATGAAATAAGAACTCAGATGAAATCACATGCTGGTGTGTAAGGATGAAAAGACCACCTTTAGTCATACTGTGGAATCATGTACTTTATGTCTTTTTATTTCTGTATCTTTACTGTATAATCTGTGCACAATATATCATGTAAATGACCAACTAATCAGTGGTAAATCTGTAATGGGATCGACCCTGGCTAGGTGATTCCTTCACCCCTCGGGCTACCACCCAAATGAGATCGACCCTGGCTAGGTAATTCTTCCACCCCTCGGGCTACCACTCATTTATAAGCAACTGTAAGTTATCTTTTATTTACTTTGAGATGGTTCTTTTGGTGGTCATAACCTTTAGAACTGTAGGAATATAGACATGTGATATATGAGCAACCATACAAGGTAATACTACAATGAAAAGAGAGATACACAACTAATGAACCGTATCGGAGATTAAACGACACATAGACTTTGTTGGGTAAGAAGGAACTCAAGTATATTTGGTATCCAAGTACATATGCAGGTTGACAATGACTATGTATGGGTACATATGAACATCGTAAAGAGTGGGGACAGGGTTAGCAGCCATGTCGGAGTTTGTACGTGCCTTTATATGCTAAGGAAGATTATAGATTTCATGCCAAGTAATAGGAAAACAAGTTGCCTTACATACCTCGCTGTACTATGTCGTTATTACCTCGAAGTAGTATCCTTTTCCTCCAAACACTTATCTACAACATATTAGGTGATAAAACTAGTGTTAGCAGCTAATAAACACGTCTTAGTAATCCAATTTCACCCAAAAATAATATCCGGGCAGCAAGCTCGGAATTAGCACCCAACGAGTATTCTTTCAACATTTCCACTCCTAATCGTATTTTCTAACACACATTCCTATATACATGTCATATCCAGCTATGTTTAGTCCCATAACAGCATTACAACAACTCATATAATACAGCATACAACAACTCTACACAACAGGTAAGTAGACAACGCAACATTGCGTCCTTCCGCTACATTTCGACGTCAACCATTCCAAATCCGTTCCAACCTCAACCAAACTGTCCTCAACATATTTACACACAATTACAGTCCTAAACCAGTCCAAAAACAGTCCCTAAGTAGATGAAAAACTTGAGACAACAATTCCCAAAAATAGTCCATAAATTCTTACTAATGACCGAAATTAAGACATCATTTAAGAACTTATTTTTGCGGAAGATACAAGTGGTCCAGCAGCCTTCTTACATCATTACGGACCCAAGACTTCTTAAAAACATACTTCATAACTCAGCCAACTAACAAGATAAAAGTCTCTTATTTAACAAGAAAAGTGAACCACAAAATTGGAACACATGCTGTCCCAAAATTCCTGCACAATACAACCAACATACTCTTCATATTTTTCATGGAAAAATTACACCAAACCATGGGTATTTTTACTTACCTTAACCCTCAAGTATTAGGTTCTCTTCAAGAACCCTAGAAGTGTGTCTTGGCTGCTTTAGAAAATGAGGAAAGAGTAAGAAGAAACTTAGAGAGAAAATCTGAAATTTGGCTTAAGAAAATGGCTAAAAGTTGCTGCTGGTTGCTCCCTTTTATAGGCCTCTTTTGGCCGACTTTCTTTTGGGGTTTTAGCCTTATTTTAATAAGGTTATGGGGCAGCTGCTTGGCCCTTTCATTTGGGCCTTATTGGGCTTCAAATGGGATGGGCTTTATTGCAAACATTTCTTCCCTAAGCCCGCTTAGTTTGGGCTTTAGTTTTGAAATGGATTGTAATTGTAATTTGGCCCTTTTCTTATCCATCTTGGGCTGCAAATATTGTCCTTTTATGATGCCAAACCATGGGCCCAAATGACATCCTTAACTCGGGGTTTATTCTTTATCGGACTTGAACAATTTCGGTGTTGGGCCTTGTCTCCGTTTACCGAGCTTATTTAAGCTAAGCACGTAAGTGACTCACCTACTAGCTTCCTAAGTCCCACAAGCACCTCAATTATTTTACTTCATTTAAGGTCACACTCTCCTTAACTTGACCTAAAAATTATATACACTCGGTCATCTTAAGCGTTAGATGTACATATAGCCCTTTAATCTAAAAGTCACGCACTTTTAAAAAAAAATGTGCGGATTTGGCCCTGCCATATCATGTTTCATCTGTGTTGGACTAGTACATGTAAGATGTGGGGTGTTACAAAACCCTTCCGAAATGGGTCCCGTAAGGAAGGTGCCATCCATCGAAATGGGGTTGCCCGTAAGGTGTGATGTAGATTACCTTTGGCAAGTAATCTTCTCCCTACTGGTGGGAGGTCTTAATCGGTCCAATTCATGTAATAGCTCGCATGGATTTGGTTTGTTGGTTATAGTCCATCTCGGGTACATAGGAGCATTATCGCATTGCACGCATCATAAATTCCATGGCATCTTGTATATTAAATTCCTTTGCTTATATGATTCTTGTATATTATGTGCCCTTGTCATCTAACATTAATATGCAGGTTTGGTAAGTCACATGCATTGCATGCCCGCATACTTAGTACATTCAAACGTACTAATGCATATTCTATGCCTACATGATTTTACCATGTAGGGACCGAGCAGTTTGAGTATCAGCCACAAGACGAATAGTCCTTCCTTGAAGATATTTTGCAGTGAGCCCCATCTTCCGAGGGCGAGCTTTTGTTCCTTGTGTCCATTATGTATATTAATTTTGTTGAGGGTGAGCCTGGAACTTGTCCTGGCCCCCGTTCCTTAACTAGAGGCATATGTTGGGCGTTTTGTAAGAACCTTGTCATTTTGCTTAACACATAAGAAATGCTCTTTTTGGGACTTGAATTTTCGTTATTTAATTACTTGTCTTTAAAAGCTCTTGAACCAAGCTTCGTAGATTCTGAAATTTTGAGGCTTGTTTGGGGACTCTCGAGTCCCCATTCGCCGTGTCACATCTAGGCCCTGACCCCCGGTCATGACAAATCTACTCAAATATAGCTCCACAATAACATAACGAATCTAATGACACTAAAATGAAAGAATTTGGAGAAAAAAGGTTGAATGATAAAAAAAATTCTACGCCAGAAAATATAGCTAGAAACTGAAAATTTATAGATTATTATATTCTACGGTAACAAGGAATTCAAAGGTAAAACCGGTTTCGAAAACAGAGCTATGATGAGAGAGAAATCAATTATTTAAGTTTAGAAAGTCCATTCCAAAGAATTCCCAAATTCCACAATTAAATCACAAAATTTAGAAGTTAAAAATACAATTTAATCAATAGAAATAGATGAAACAGGTTAGAAAATTGTTGCCTAATCACTATACCTTGAAAACCCATGAAATCTCTTTTGAAAATGAAGGTTGAAATGTCAAAATGGTGGAAAATGAGTTAAGTTCGTGTTTTACAGAAATACACTATTCAGGCATCAAAAGTGCTCCATGAACGCGGATCCTTATCCGCGAACTCAGAGATCGGAGAGGGTTAACCCTCCGTGAATGTTGCAGTCACCCTGTGAATGCAAAGCTCTGGCTGTTGGATCTCTGCGAACGCAGTCTAATAAATACGAACGTGGAATACTGGTGCCAGATGCACCAAAATCAGCAATTTAGCTCAAATAAAAAAAGAACTGGATCCTCAGGAATTTGTTTGAAACCCCACGAACACAAACCAAATATAGAACTCTACCAAAAATGGTGATCCAAACTCAATAGAACTTTCATAATTCGAATCCAGAACCTCTATGGCCCTGAACCTGAGAAGGATCATTTAAATAAGTTTCAGACCTACATACTCAAAACATTCACAGAACCTCTAAAAATTACAACGAGGGAATTTCTAGTGTTAGTTTCACCATCCGGAACAACTAAAATCACATAAATTTGATACAAGCTCGCGAACCCCGAATGTGTACCAAAGTCAAACCTATGAGCTCAAATGAACTGAAAATGCAACTATGGGTCTAAAATCTCTATTTTAAATCCAAACTTAGTTCTACAAATTCTACCAAAACAAATTCGACATTCTAGAATTGATGGAATCAATGAAATCGAATTTTGACACTCGAAATTCAAAATGATTACAAAACTCAAAATTTCCAACTTGCTTTTGAAACTCTTTCTTTTGCAAAACTCCAATTTTTATGATATTTTTAAAATCTGACTTTTGGACTTATCCAAAAATGACCCAAGGCAATTTTCAAGAGGGGAAAAATAGTAATTTGGCTGAAAATACCAAAAATGGCCTTCAAGGTCATTACATCTTTGGAGGATTTTAAGACTTAGAGTATTTTGATAATGAGAGGAATGAGAGAGATTAGGGTTATGAGGGCTGATAAAGGGTCCCTTGAGAGTCAAAATGACATAGTATAGGCATTAAATGATCGGAACGGTCGAGTTTGATCCTTCTTAAAAGTCCACCGGACAAGACCACGAGACCCCATTTACGGGTCGTGGTCCATTCTATGGGCCGTAGTTAAGGGTCTTGTTTGATTCCATTTCAGACTCTGAGAAACTTTTCTCTAAATCACATTCTATGACCTGACTTATGAATCGTAAGTTATTTCATGGTCTGTTTGATAAGTCGTATGTTGAATCCCTGAAATTCCCAAATTTCATCAAGTTAACCATCAATCCACAAGCAGGAGTTATGGCTCATGGAAAAACTTATGGCTCGTCGAAGGCTTCATAGGAACCACTGATACACTACAAATTTTGAGAACTCATTCCATAGGCTCATTTACGCCGTGCAACTTGTGGGGCCTTTCAAATTATATGGATTTATTTTATGAAAAGTCATTCTATATTGTTTACTCATTTTTGTTCCTTCATACTGAATTAAAACTCAATTCAATGCTTTAGTCCGTATATTAAGAAGTGACCATGCTGAAGAATACATGTCAGAATTATTTCAGTCATATATGTGACAACATGGTATTCTTTATCAGTCTTCATATGTTGATACACTTTCTAAAAATGGAGTTTTTGAGAGAAAGAATAGGCATTTACTTGAGACAGCTTGAGAACTCTTTTTACAAATGAACATTCCTAAACAATTTTAGGCAGATGCGGTTTCTATAGTTGGTTTTCTGATTAATCGCATGCTATCTATTGTGCTTACTGGTAATATGCCCTATAGTGTACTTTTTCCAAATAAGTCACTATTAACTATGAAAACTAATGTGTTTGAAAGCACATATTATGTTTGAGATTTTTGGCCATCGGTTACCAAGTTGGATCCCAAAGTAGTAAAGTTTGTTTTCCTTGGATATTCTCATCTCCAGAAAGATTATTGATGTTATTCTATTGAACATGGAAAATGCTTCGTGTCTTATGACGTAGTGTTTTCACGGACTACACCATTCTTCTATGCATCTCCTATCTCTGTAAATCAGAGGGCGGAAGATGAATGGTTAATATATTAGGTTACATGTGCTTCGACAGTATCATGAAATGATATTGTTCATCCATCTTCTGGTCCTTCTTCTATTGAGCACTAATAGTGTATTTTTCCTTCATTACCTTCTCCATCTGTGACAGCTAGACCATTAATTATTCCAGTTTACTTGGGGAGAGAAGAGACTAGTGATACATGTCCTGCACAAAATTTCTCATCATCAGATCTTCATCCACATGGTCCTCTAGAAAATCTTGACCTCCTTATTGCTCTTCTCAAAGGTACAAGGAATTATAAATCCACATATTCTATTGCTAATTTTGTTTCCTATGATCGCTTATCCTCTGCATCAAGTTCTTTGATTGCTTCAGTAGACTCCATCTCTGTATCCAAAATAGTAAAGGTGGCTTTGACTCATCCTCTATGGTCCAATGCGATGCTTGAGAAAATATATGCCTTAGAGGAAAATCACACATGGAATCTAGTGTATTTACCCAATGGAAAGAAACCAGTAGGATGTAAGTGGGTGTTCACAGTTAGAGTCAATCCAAAATGGTTCAGTGGCAAGACTTAAGGCCAGACTTGTGGCTAAAGGTATGCTCATACTTATGGAGTGGACTATTCAGACACCTTCTCTCCAGTTGCCAAACTCACTTCTGTCCACTTGTTCATTTCTTCAGATGCTTCTGAGAATTATCCTTTACATTATTTAGATATCAAGAATGTATTTCTTCATGGTGATCTTCAAGAAGAAGTCTATATGGAACAACCACATTGTTTTATTGCTCAAGGGAGTATGGAAAAGTATGTCATTTGAAGAAGTCTTTGTATGGACTAACACAAAGTCCTCGATCTCGGTTTTGAATATTCAGTGAAATTGTTCATGATTTTGGGATGAGAATGAAAAAATGTGATTACTTAGTCTTTTACCAACAATCAACATATGGCATTATCCTCCTTGTTGTGTATGTTGATGACATTATAATCACATGAAGTGATCATGTGGAAATCTCTTCCCTCAAATCTTTCCTGCATACTAGATTTCAATAAAGGACTTGGGCCCATTGAAATACTTTTTTGGAGTAGAATTAAACAGAAGTAAGAAGGGAATTTTTCTGTCTCATAGGACGTATATTCTTGACCTGCTTGCAAATACCAAAAAGTTGGCAATCAAACCCTGTAGTACTCCAATGGTTCCCAATGTGCATCTTATGAAAGATGATGGTGATCCTTTTGATAATTCAAGGAGATATAGAAGGTTGGTTGGGAAATTAAACTACCTTGTTATGACTCTTCAAAATATTGCATTTATAGTAAGTGTTGTTAGTACATTCATGTCTACACCTACGGTCAAACATTGGGAAGCTTTGGAACAGATTCTATGTTACTTGAAAGGAACTCCAGGACTTGGCATATTTAATAGAAATCATTGTCATACTTGTGTGGAGTTTTTTGCAGATGTTGATTGGGCTAAATCCAAAGTTGACAGAAAATCTACTCAAGGCTATTGCATTTTTGTTTGAGGAAATCTAATATCGTGGAAGAGTAAGAAGAAAGGTGTTGTATCTCAATCCAGTGCAGAATCTGAATACATAGCTATGTCATAATCTACATATGAGTTTATGTGGATACATAACCTTTTATTTGAAATTGGGATGAAGCATCATACCCCAGCTAAACTCTGGTGTGATAATCAAGCTGCTCTTCATATTGCCTTAAATCTTGTGTATCATGAAAGAACCAAAAATATTGAGGTTTATTGTCATTTTGTTCGTGAGAAGATTCAGGAGAACTTGATTTGCATTGGCTTTGTGAAGACCGGAGAACAACTAGCTGATTTGTTTAGAAAAGTATTACATGGAGCTTGAGTTGATTATCTTTGTAACAAACTAGGCATGATCAATATCTATACTCCATCTTGAGGGGGAGTGTTACAAAATCTGTGTACTAATGTATATAGATAGTATAGCTTATTGTTAGGGATTTGATAAATAATGTAGATGATTATTAGGGATTTGAATGTTTAGTTATCATAAGTTAGCTTATCCTCTCCATGTATTCATATCATTATTCTCTTTGAGTAATAAACACGTTATTCTCCATGTCTTGTCTTTTACACTTTTCTATCTTTATTTTCTAGTTGGAATTGCTTTGCTATTTTCTACATTATTTGTTTGCATCCTCTTCCTTCGTATCTGCACTAGCTTGTCTTCTTCAACATTTTCCCTCAGAGCTACTCATTAAACTTTTTGTATCTCTTGTGCAACTATATCCTTCTCAAATTATCAACTTTCTTCTCAATCGGTCAAGAAAGGTATATTCGTTATCTTTGATCAATTCAAGCTTGCGATAGTAATTGGATTCTTCCTTCTGCATCAGTTTTAAAGTTAACATTGCATGTTCAAGAGTGCCCGATAAGCGTCATTTAATTCTATTAATTTAGTCAACAGTAATGATTTGTGTATTGATGGTCTAACCTTCTCAATAGTTATTTTGAAATATTGATAGATGGTGCAACTCAGAGGATAATAGGCAGCATCAAAAGCAGCACACTTTGCGCTGTTCTTCATCACAGACTCCTACCTGCAAGAAATATCTGGAGGAATTTTCATAGTGTAGGATATGTTTGACTTGTAACTGTAGAGTGGACCAAATTTTAGAACTGACTACCGCTTTGTGTACTCTACATTCTCTGTATTACAGTTCTCGCAATTCGCATGGTTTATCTTTATTTATTATACTGGTAATCTTCCCATTGAACTTTACATAAGTTTACTGGTATTTACTAAAATAATGTGAATTAGATTGTTTTATGCATATAAGCCAGTCATGTACATTAATTATAGTTGTATATAAAAACTTACCAACGAGCTAAACTACCTTGTCCCTTTTCATTACCTTGCTTACTTGAGTCTGAGCATTTCGTAGCCAAAGGGGACAATAACGTTGTATTGGAAAATCTGAAGCCAAGACATATATTTAGCTCTAGCAAGTATTAAAACTCTAATTAGCATTTTGCTAAATTACAATGCTATGTTATATGTCAACAATTCTATATTGTTCAGTCCAATATGTTTTCATACCAATTTGAAAGAACATGTTCTCCAAAACCAACATCAGAAAAAACTGCGACCAAAGAACAACCAAAAGGTCCAGTATTTGGTTAAAACAGAGGTCACTTTCAGTACTCAGTAGTTATCAAACAATTGTTTTTGCCTTTATATTATTTCCTTTCTTTCCACTCTTATGATGATTAGCATCAAGTAAAAGATGTCTAGATAGTTTTTATCTACATTAAGTCTCCCCCATAGACTGTGCAACCAGACTCAGCGTTAAACATGGAATTTGATGTCATGTATCTTTCCTTTCCCTTGATAAGTCCCTATTTTTCATTCATGATGTCCTGTTCCAAAGTCATGGAGATTCCAAAATCAGCAATCCTGGGAGTTTTGTCGGTGCCCACAATAAGAGTATTGTAAGACTTGATGTTGAAGTGAATGATTCCATTGTTGTGTACGCAATTGAGCCGTAAAAGAACATTCTTTGTTTGTTTTTAATTTTAACCTTCGGTAATGAGTTGTTCCAAAGACACTTGGCAAGGCTTCATATGGATGCATACTCGAGCAATAAGCTGTAAAGGATGCTGCCATCCTCAAATGAAAGATTATCTCTGAAACAATAAATAATGTAAGGAGCATGTTTGAACATGCGTAGGAATTTCATTCCTTCTTTCTATGTTTGAGAAGCAGTGAAGTTGCAAGATTTGACGACAATGAGAGAGGGAAGTGTAATACCATGTGGTGGAGGTTGAAGCTAATGACATGATACTGAATTCACCTTGGCCAAGAAATGTGTCTCTCTTCCACGATAATTCTGTGTGGGACCCCGTGTTTCTCGTCTTCTATGATATAAATAGTATGGCATGTTATAAAAGGCATATATATTTTGGGTAGATCCTACAGATAATAAGGCAGAAAATATGTGGTAATATCAAAGACTTAAAGTTTTTAAGTCAAAGAAATCCCCTAAATACATATTTGGGATTAATGAAATGGCTCGAGTGGCACCTCACGTTTTTCAAAAGGTTTAAATTATGCTTCACATTTTAGATGGGACTAAGAGTGTATAATTTGCCAATAGTAGATATTTAAGGGGTATTTTAATAGTACAAAGGTCATATGTTATGTTGTGGAATCAAGAAAGTTGCAAGATAAAGTTTGGCAAAAGTTACCGTAAGCTTCTTTAAGAAATCCTTCTTAAATTTGGGACAAAGATATCAGACCATATCTCCCAAAATATAAAAGTGTTAAAAAGTCCATGACCTATCCAATTGAAGATCTATGAGTGTAGTTTGCAACGCATAAAACCGCATATCAATCCTACTTTAGAATAAAATGTTATGGTAGTTTTACCGTGACTGCCCGAGTAGTAAACCGAGTCGTGGGCCGAATCGGGTCAAGCCCACTTTTATGTCGGCTAAATTGATCTTTTAAATCTCAAAATGTGCTATTTTTATTCGAAAACTGTAGAGAAGCTAAATATAGAGCTCTCATAAGTTTCCTATGTGATTTAGGTATGTGTTTCACATTTTTACCTTTAAAATTCATCCCAATGCCTAAAAATGTATGCCTTACACTTCGCAATTGTTTTCCCCTCCTATTAGCAGTGTTTGAAGCTGTTTTTGGAACGTATAAATTCGGTGTTCTTGCTGGTGATTCTAGTTTTACAGCTCATTTGTTCAAATAATAATCTTGGGTTCTTTCACGATCATTTTATGAAGTATTACAGACGTTTTGTCACGCCCAAAGTCCCATTAAGGTGGAATGGCACCCGTTACCGACAAGGCTCGGGAGAACCAACATATAATATCTATAAACATTACAAGGGGTTTTCACATTCAACATACTTTCGAGAAAGTTGACAGTAACAACAAGCCAAAAGGGTTTACGTATGACTGGGCCGTTGGAGCCACTATATCTAAAGTACGATACATGACCACACTTTTCTTTACATAGTCTACAAAGCCTCTAGATAAAGAACAACATCTATAAGGACCAGGACAGACCCCGCCTCATAACCAACTATACAATGCAAAAATATAAGCTCTAGACGTACAAAGCCCCGAAGCAACATGGAGCTCAGTAACAGCTGCTGGATATTCTGTACTCCTATTGAGAAGACTTACTAGCTCCTGTACCTGCAGCATGAAATGCAGGTCCCTCGTAAGGGACGTCAGTACAAGATAATGTACTGAATATGAAGGCAATAGTATATGTAAAGTAGGAACTCAAGTGAAATCAAGTAGCAAGATATAAATGCGCAACGCATAGTAAAAGACCACCTTATTATACTTGTGGAGTTATGTACATCACATTATTTTCTTTACTCGTCAGTACTTTATAATTTCCTTTTAGGCATGTATTACAAATGACCAGCTGATCGGTGGTAAAAGAGGATGACCCATGCTAGGCATTTTAACCTGTGGGATGCTGTCCTCATAGCTATACAAATCGGGATCGACCCATGCTAGGCTTTCGCCCCTGGGCTGCCACCCTCATGAACCAAGTGAGATCGACCCATGCTAGGATTTTGCCCCCTGGGCTGCCACCCACACATTATGAACATTGCTTTGAGTTATCATTTAATACTTTGATATTTTTACTTTGGTGGTCACGATGATTTTCAAGCTTTGGAACTATGTACCAGTAACATACGATAGAATAATAGTCTCTTAAGGCAGCACAATATAGGAAACAAGTGTGATATTGACATACTACTTAGGAGTTTTAATGACAAGATTGGCTTCACGGATGGGAGTGCACTCTCATGCTAGTGCTTGGAGAGTAAGCTATATATTTATTAATGAACAACACTGCCATGGAATAGCTCTTAGGAAGCTCACTAGTTGATAGTGACACGAGTATTGGATTTCATGCCAAAGAATATGGAATAGGATAGCCTTACATACCTTGTCGTGCCACCTCGTTATCACTGCAATGTAATCTCCCCTTTTTCAAGTATTTATCTACAATTGAGTATGTGATGAAACTAGTATTAGTAGTGAATAAACACATGTAGGCAGTTCACTCACACTCACGAGTTATACCCGGGAAGCAAGCCCGTAACTACCAACCTAAGGGTGTTCCTTCAACTTCTTCTCCGCTAATTGCATTCATGGTCACACCTCCTACCATCATATTCACAAAACAGCCTCTAAATATTATCATGAAGTATGAGCAATGTGAACTTCTGGCATCCAATTATCTTTCTGATGAGTTTCTACTAACATTCCACTTTAAATTCCAAAAAGGAGCTGACAATTAAAGTAATAGGGGACTCCCCTCCATGGCTGTCCCAACAAGCATAAACCACCAACAAACCTTCCCACAAGATTACCTCATATAAAAAGGACCTCTCCAACCTCATTGACACATAAACAATCCCCTAATTAACTCAAGCACAAGAGAGGGAGAAAAGTGCAGCAACTTATCTTACTTGTGAGGGATTCTTTCTGTATTAGCTCATATTTTTCAAAGGCTAAACTCTCCTTCAATCCTAGCTTGAGATGGGATAATATTCAAGAACCCTAAGCCTTTTCTATGGCTGCTATATGAAAATAGAAGGGGAAGAAAGAGAACCTTAAAAATCAGATTTTTCCTCAAGTGTAAAATGGCTAACAAGGGTTGCTTACATTCCCTTATAAAGGGACCAGCTTAGGCCGACTTAATCCTTAATTTTTGGTCACATTTTACCAAGTAGGTGATGCACCTACTTGGCCTTTTAAGTTGGCCTTTATGGGTCTCTACTTATTGGGCCTTGGCTGCCCATTCTTTCCTTTTTTTTTTTACTTCATTTGGGTTGGGCCAGAAATTTCAAGTAAATGGTTAGTGACCTTGGGCCCTATAATATGGCCAAACAAGTCTTAGTAGGTGGTACACCTACTTGGCCCTTTGGGCTGGTCAAAAAGTCTAAATAGGTGATGCACCTACTTGCCTCATTAAGTCAAGAAAGCAGCTTGTTGTCTTACCTCTTTTCTAAATCATAATCCTATATTGCATCTTAATATTCAACTTTAGACTTTTAGCTCAAATAACATCTTATCGTCTCAGATTTAAATGCTTTTGTCGAGTTCATCTTGGATTCACACCCGCTGAAACATGTGGGATCTCACAACAACTCTCGATACAATTCAAATTATTACCACCCTTATAAAAAAATGTAGTCCCTTACTTGTACCATAAGCCTACGCCAAGTGTCATATAAGTGGGACTAACACATTTCCTCATGTTAATGTTATATGTCGATTAATGCTCAATTATAGACTATTTATAGGTGATTAAAAATTGCACATATATATAGTGGTCATGTTATTACTGGCCACAACATGAAAACAAGTTGTATGCTAGTTTTTCAAAATGTGAATTTTGGTTAAGTTCTGTAGCTTTTCGTGGTCATGTTATTATTAACAATGGCCAGAAGATAAGCAGTGACGATTGGACCTAGACCCTTGAATCTAACAGAGCTATGTTTTAATGGACTGAAGCACGTGAACAGAGCTTTCAAGAGCTAAAGAAAAGGCTTACCATCGCACCTATCTTAGCTCTTCTGAATGGCAACAAAGGTTATGTTGTATATTGTAATTCCTTGAGAATTGGCCTAGGTTGTGTTCTAATGTAGCATGGTAAGGTTATTGCATATGCTTCCAGACAGTTGCAGAAACATGAACAAAAGTATCCTACTCATGATCTTGAGCTTGTTGCAGTAATTTTTGCCCTAAAGATTTGGCGGCATTATCTATACAAAGTCATATTGATATTTTTACTGACCACTTGAGCCTCCAGTAATTTTTTAAGCAGAAGGAGATGAACTTACGACAAAGGAGATGGCTAGAATTGCTAAAGGACTATGATGTTAACATTTTATACCATCCTAGAAAAGTTAATATTGTTGTTGATGTGCTTAGCCGAGAGTCTATAGGCAATCTAAGCCATTTTAAAGTTGATAACGTTGAAATGACAAAAGACGTATGTCAGCTTGTCTGTAAACCTAGCAACGGAACTGGTAGGTTTCGGTTCTGGTTCCGATTTGGTTCTGTACCGATTCCAGACAGGTTCTGTAACGGTTTCAGACCGATTTTGGCACTCTGCTGGTAGTTGTCGGTATAGGGGTAACGGGAGGGGGTACCGGGACAGGAAGGGGGATTTTTTTAATAATACCGGTTTCAGTCTACCGGATACGGACTGGTATTACCGATTTTAATTTTTTTCTTTTAATTTTCTAAAAGGTTACCGTTGGGGTGGAGCTTACCAATGGTAACTTGGCCATTTTTAACTATTGAACGACTAAATTTTCTTTTTCAAAAATTCAATAACTTTTCAACTATAAGTACCCCTAAATCTTTCATATTTTTTCAATCAAACTTTCTCAATCATCTTAAAATTCTCTCAATCTTCTCAACTCTCTCATTTCTCAATTCTCTCCACTATTATAAATTTATAATTATATTACACATAGTACTCTCAAATTAATTATAAATATTAATTATTTACTCCTCAATTATTAATTAATATTAATTACTATTTAGTTTGGTGTGGTAATTGCAATTTGGAACAAATTTTGATGGATAAATTTTGAGCATATTCAAGCTTCAACTTTCATCAACTTCGGCTTCTACATCTATTTCTGCACAGACGTTTGGTACCTTCTTTCCAACTTATTTGTTCTTCTAATTAGTTTTTATTCTTTAATCTTTACTACTTGAGTACTTGTCTACTTGAATTAATTTTTTTATATTCATAAATTATAAGTTCATAACTTGAATTTTTACATATAATCTTTACTTGTTTAATTTAATTTAACATGGACTTCGATAGAAAATGAAAGGAACAAAGTACTTTTTTGGTGGAATAACCAAAACTTTAACTGGTAAAAAATCCGATGGTAGTTCGTCTATATCTACAAGACAATCACCACTTAGATTTAATACTGAAGATTTTACACACGTAGATGACACTTGTTTTAATATTGATTCTAGTACGAAATTAGATCACGAATTTCTTGAACGTAGACTTAGTTTTAATAAAGATTTACCAGAAGATGATATTCAAATTAATGAGGACGATGATATTTTTTATGACGATGAAACTCAATCCTCATATATTGCTACGACTCCCCCCTCCCACTCCTGCTCCTGCTCCCCCCGTACAACCATCGACATGTAATAGGCTAAGATGGAACATGTTTAAAAATCTATTGTTTGGCAATTTTTAACACAAAATTAAGATAAAATAAAAGTGATTTGTAATAAATGTAAGCATGTTTTAAACCATAAAACCTCGGGAAAGGGGGTTGCGATGGGTCATTTGAAAAATCATTTAATGTATTGTTGTCAATTAGAATTTTTGCATGCTCAAGCCATTATGGATGCCAAAAAATATGGAGGTGGGAGGTTCAAATATGGTGCAGTCTCAATTAAACCCTACTAATTTTTTTGTCCTAGTACACATCGCCCTTATAATAGACAACGTGACTTAGACGAACTTGCAAAAATGATTGTTGTTACTGGTTCGCCTTTTAGTTTTGCTGAAAATCCTAGTTTTATTCATCATATTCAAATTGTTTATACCCCATCTTTTAATGGTTTTTCTCAAAATACAATAAAAAAGTTATTTTTGATTATCAGGCACGACATGTACAATATCTTCGATGTTTATTTGCTTATAATACTTGTAGACTAGCAATTAATTCTGATATGAGTCGTAGTATAACCGGTAATGATTATTTTATAATTATCAGCCATTGGATAGATGAAAATTCAAATATGCAAAAAAAGAATTTTAGGATATAAAAGTTGTGAAATACGTAAACTTGGTTCTTATATTGCGCAAACTGTTCTTGATGTTTTATAATTTTTTGATATTTCTAGTAAAATAATTAGTGTAACTTTAAATAAAGCTTCTAGTAATAAACGTGTTGTTGATTATTTAAGACCTGTTCTTAGTCCTATCTACAAAGATGGTTTTCATATAAAATGTGCTGCTCATATTTACATTTAATTGTTAGAGATGGTGTGTCATTATTTGAAAATGGTTATAATAAAGTAGAAATTGCATGTCATTTTATTTTTAAATGTCAAATAAAGGCTAGGCGTAAAGAATTTGAAATTTGGTGCATTGACTGTAATTTGCCTATTAGGAAAATTTCCAAAACCGTAGCTACTAGGTGGAATTCGTTGTATGAAATACTAAAAGTAGCTTATGAATATAGGAGACTAGTTACAATGGTTTGGAATGCCCATAATGCAGATATGACTTACCGACTAGATGAAAATGCTTGCAATGATATTAGGAATTTAATTGAATTTTTAAGAGTTTTTTATTTAGCCATTAAACAAATCTCTGGTCTTTAATATCCTACTATTTGTTCCATTTTGCCTAATATTTGTGCTATTTGTACTAAATTTGCTTTGTATAAAATAATCCAAAATTTAGAGAACCTGTTCAAAAAATAATTGAAATATTTAGGAAATGCTTTTCCCAATTCCTCAGATTTATTTAGCTTCTTGTTTATTTAACTCGGCTTACAAAGAAGTTGAAGTATCTCGAATAGTAGATAGTATAATATATGCAAACTTAGAAATTGAATACGATGAAGATAATCAATCACATAATTTAGATGTAGTTAAAAGTAGCATTAGAACAAAAGCTTGGAAACTGTATGATTTAGAAGAGTATAATTTAGTAGAAAATGTACAATATCAAGAACCACAACTATCTAGGCCTAGATACGAGGTACTAATGACATGTTAGAATTTCATTTTGGACTTACTACTAACGAAAATAATGATTGTGATGAATATCTTAACCAAGCTACAGAATTAAGGATACAGAGGGGAAGCAACAACTTTTGGCATGGTGGAAGAATCGTGATAAAGCTTTTTCAAGACTTCAGCGGATGGTTCATGATGTCCTGGCTATTCAAGCATCGTCGGTGGCTCCGGAAGGCGCTTTTAGTGCTGTTAGATTCCAATTTGGAGACCATAGACATTCACTAGCAGCAGATAGCTTGGAAGTTTCAGTTTTATTTCGAGATTGGATAAATGCGGAGCGGAGAAATTCAGGGCGTCTAACTTTGCCTTCTCAGTTTGAAGCCGATATAGATAATATTTTATCGGAATCAAGGACGGCATGGATTTTCTGGAGGAACAAGCTCAAGAGCCGATTCTAGAAAATTTAACACTAGAGATGTTGGAAACACTTAGGCAAGAAATTCAAAGTGGTTTAAGTTATTAGTGATTTAGTGTATTCCAAATTTACAATAAATAAGACCTAGTTGAAACAGAACCCTTCCTAGAAGGTGGTTGCGTAAATTAGGTTGATTTCTAATATTTGTACATTGTACAATTTAAATTTTAAAATAACATAATAAAATTATAGGCTATTTGCCTTATTTCTTTTTTTAATGTTATTATTTTCATTTAGATTTTAATTTAAGTTTTGAGTTTTTCTTAATATATTTGCCCTCTTATTTCTCAAATCTTTATCAACTTAAAAGTTTAAAATATAAAAAGAAACATTCAAAATTCAAACTTTAAAATTTAAATTTTATATTTAAAAAATTAAAAATTTAAACTTTTAAAGTAAAAAGTTAAAAAAATTTGATTTTTACACTTTAAAATTTTTATATCAGTATAACTGCTTATAAAACTAGTTGTAGTTAGTTAATTTAAAACTTTTATATTTATATTTTATGACTACATTAATTAAACTTCATTTTAAACTTTAAAAAATTTATATAATGAATGCTAATACTATTTTTAAATTTTAATTTAACCTTTAACATTTTAAACTTCAATTTTAATTTTAAATATTAAACTTAATTTAAAATATAAAAATAAAACTTCAAATTTTAATAATTTAATCAATTTTTTTTATTTTCGGATTTACCGGTCCGGTTCCTTACGGGTTGGTACCGGTAAGGTAAGGTAGGGAAGGGGGGGGGGAATTACCCGGAAACTCCGGTACCGGTTCAAGTTTGGTTCCGAAGATTTCACCCCCCCCCCTCTTGTACCGGTTCCGGTAAATACCGATCCGGTTGTTCCGGTACCGGTTTCGACGCCACCTTTACTTGTCAATTTGCAGGTGCGATTGGTATATACGAAGAATGGAGGTGTAATTGCTCATAATACAGTAGAATCTTCCTTTATTATTGAGAAACATCGAAGAACCTGAGCTTATGATACTGAAGGAAAGTATTCCATAACATCAACATCCTTTAGTTGAGCTAACTGGAGATAGAGTCTTTAGGTACCAGGGCCACTTATGTGTGCCAAATATCAAAGGACCCCATATGCTAAGACTCTTTTTTAGGCCCATTATTCCAGATATTTAGCCCACCCTGGAGAAATAAAAATGTACCAAGACCTTAGACAAATCTATTGGAGGAATGACATGAACAAGGATATTGCATAGATGGTAGCCCAATGTCCCAACTGCTAGCAAGTTAAAACAGAATATCAAAGACCTAGAGGTCTACCTCTGTATATTAAGCTTCCGTTGCAGAAATGAGACATGATAAATTGGACTTCATCACTGGGTTTCCTTGTACTGTATAGCTCTATTTTGATAATCAATGATAGGCTGACAAAATTTGCTTATTTCTTCCCAGTAAGAACGACATATTCAGGGGAGGATTATGCAAAGTTTTACATTTAAGAGATTGTTTGCCTTCTTGGAGCTCTATTTTCTATTATCTCAGATCGAGGGGCTCAATTTACGACATATTTTTGAAAGTCTGTTCAGAAGGGTCTGGGCACTCAAGTAAATCTTAGCACCGTTTTTCATCTACAACTGATGGACAGGCAGAGTGTATTATTCAGACATTGAGGGTATTTTATGTGCCTGTGTGTTGGTCTTTAAAGGAAGCTAGGTTGATCATCTAGCTCTTATCGAGTTAACGTATAATAACAGCTTCCAAGCTAGTATTCAAATGGCTCTTTATGCAACATTATATGGGAAAAGGTGTAGGTTGCCGATCAGTTGGTTTACGGTCAGGGAGCTAAAAGTTGTTAGGCCCTAATTTAGTACAACAAGCGATGGAAAAAGTAAAAGTTATTAGAGATCGGTGGCAAACAGCTAGAGTCCCGGCAGAAGTCTTACACAGATGTCTAACATGAGACTTAGAGTTTGATAAAGAAGATTAGGTTTTCTTAAAAGTATCACATATGAAAGGTATCATGCGATTTGGAAAGAAAAGGGAGCTCAGTCCTTGGTATGTTTGACCATATAAGATTATTCAAAAAATTGGAAGGTGGTATATGAGCTTGATTTGCCTTCAAAATTGGGAGCAGTCCATCCAATGTTTCATGTGTGTGTGTGTGTGTATATATATATATATATGTTGTGGAAATGCGTTGGAAATCCTTTGAGTTTTACTCAAATTGAAGCTATCCACATTGCTGAAGATCGGTCGTATGATGAGGTACCAATGGATATTTCACATCAACAAGTAAGAAAGCTTCGACATAAATAAGTGGCATCCGTGAAAGTATTGTGGCTGAACAACAATATTGAGGAAGTTACATGGGAAGCCAAAGAAGAAATAAGTAAGAATGACCCCTAGCTATGTACAACTTAAGGTGAGTCGCATTCCAAAAATGGTAGTTATCTTTTTGTCAGTAGCTTAAATATTAAAGGAGTTGGAAGTGTAACTTGTATATGCTATCGCTGGATAGCTTTACAAAGTTTAGTAATTGGAGTTTTTGGACGTTGATTTATGGTTTTCAAGGGTAATAGATATATCCAAAAACTAAAAATTTTGATAGATGGTAATGCAACAAAGGGGCTGTCTTGACACATTCGCAGACGAATGTTCTTAAGGGGGGAGACTCCGAGACCCATGTTTCTCGTTTTTCATAATATAAATAGTATGGCATGTTATAAAAAATATATAGTTTGGATAGAGACTAAGGATAATAAGGCTGCAAATATGTGGTAATATCAAGGACATAATGTTTTTGCGTCAAAGGAATCCATTAAATACACATTCGGGATTAAAGATATGACCCGAGTGGCACCTCGCCCTTTTTGGAAGGTTTAAATTATGTTTCACTTTTTAGATGGGAGTAAGAGTGTATAATTTTCTAATAATGGATTTTTAAGGGGTATGTTAATAGAATAAAGGTCATATGTTAAGTTTTGGAATCAAGAATGTTGCAAGATAAAATTTGGCCAAAGTTACCGTAAGCTTCTCTAAGAAATCCTTTCTAAATTATGGCCAAATATATCAGACCATATCTCCCAAAATATAAAGAGTAAGAATTTTCCAATGGACTATTAAATTGAAGATCTATGACTCTAGTTTGCAACCCACGAAATCACACATCAATCAGACTTCAGAATAAAAAGTTATGGCAGTTTTACCGTGACTCTCCGGGCAGGAAACCGGGTCATCGGTCGGGTCGGGTCAAGCCCACTTTTATGTCGGCTAAATTGACCTTTTAAAGCTCAAAATGTGGCATTTTCGTCCAAAAATAGTAGAGGAACTGAATATAGAGCTCCCACAAGTTCCCTAAGTGATTTAGTTATGTTTTTTTGTGTTTTTACTATTAAAATTCATCCTGCGTACCTAGAAATGCATGTCTTACGCTTTGTAATTGTTTTCCCCTCCTATTAGTTGTGTTTAGAGCTATTTTTGGAAGGTTTAATTTGGTGTTCTTGTTGGTGATTCTAGTTTTAAAGCTTGTTTGTTCAGGTGATAACTTTGGGCTCTTTCACGATCATTTTTATGATGTATTACAAACGTTTCCTCGTGTAAATGCTATATGGAAAATCTACCGATTAAGGCTCAATTTTGGACTATTTATAGGTGATTAAAAATTGCATATATATAGTGGTTGTGAATCTTAGGATGTAAGGAACAACTTTAGTGAAGAAACATTGGCCAATAGGATGTTCATCGGAGAGATATGTTAAGGCTAACTTCCGTCCCTTCTTCAAGCAAGAAATTTGGGAAATTCCCAAAATGTCAAATGCAATATTTTTTTCATTTTGTTGCTTGAAAGACCTTCTATAAAAGGAATTCGGATTGTAGCTGAATTATTTTCATAATGATATTAGGTTGGCATTCCATCCGTTCACTTAAACTAGATATTCAGTATCTATATATCAATTTGTCGATTTTCCCAACTACCTGTCCATAGGTTTTAGGTCTTGCTCTTCTTGGTGTTGTCACTAAAATAAAGGTAGATTATGATGGGAATGTAGTGTTCATAATCAGTCCTTCTCCCTTACTAAAACCATATTTGAAGAACTTACAAAGTAACACGTTGATTTCCAATAATCTCCTATGTAATGTTAAATATTTAAACTACTAAGGCACTTGACTCATTTTCAATACTTAGAAAAAATTGACATGGAACCAAGTATAAGCATTATGTAAAGCACCGTTATAAACATTTTCAGCGTCAAGGCCTCATTCTATCGTTGAGTTAAGTTGTCAACTTATGCAAAAGACATGTAAGATCCCACCGGTCATGTGTATATGCTATGATAATGATTATGATGTTATGATAATTAGTGTACCAATGAGACAAGATTAGCTAAACAATAATGATTATGATGTTATGACAATAAGTGTACTAATGAGCAAAGATTGAATAAATTCTTGTTATGCCCTACTAGTGCATTCAACATTTATATCATGCATTGCATGTTATGCATGGACTTCAAGCTATAATCGGAGGTACGAGACCTCTCTCTCTCTCTATATATATATATATATGTATGTATATATGTATATAAATGTATATATGTATGTATATATATGTATATATGTATATGTATATGTATATGGTGCAAATGGCCATTGGTTGGCAAATATGACGTCGGGTAGCGATCAAGAAGGACCACCATTGCTAGAATTTGATTGGGTATGTCATGCATTTTCATATATATATATATATATATATTCATGACATGTGATTACTAGAGCATACCATGTATATTTGATCACTAGGAGGCTAAGTATATGCTATGAAGGTTATTTGAGTCTTGGTTACAGGTGGTAACATCTATACCAATTTTAACTACAGTAGTCTATGATTTTCCTTCTTGCCTTACGTACTAGTACATATTTATTTGTACCGACGTGTTGCTTGGGGATGCTACATTTTATTTAGTGAGTGTAGGTTCAGGTAGGGATTCTGATTTACCCCTCCACTAGGAGCCCCGTTCAGCGGTGATTTTGTAAGTTCCACCTCTTCTTCGAGCTTTCACAGGATGCTTACTTTTTGTTATATAGCTGGGTATAGTCGGGGCCCTGTCCCGGCAGTATTAGTGACTCTCTTATAGGCTATTATGGACATGTTATTTTTGGTTGGTTCTTTTGTGCCTTTTAGTCTCCAGATTGACACGTATATATTATAGTGTATGCATGTACCTTTGTTGTTTCAGCCTTGTCGGCTAGCTAGTACTTTATCATTTTGGTTTACCTATCTTGATGACCTAAATGGTCCACACTTAGTTTTTCAAGCGTTATGCTCCTTGATCTTTTGGGACCTAGCTTAATTCATTAGTATGTCTAGTGGCTTACTGGACGAATAAAGATATTGAGATGACACTTCGTGCGCTGATACCAAGTTTGTAACAACCCGACCTTAGTTTTGAAACCTTGTGCTCTGATACCAAGTTTTCAACGACCTGAACTAGGGGCCTAGTTGTCACACAGTTAATGATATACCCGAAAGCACCTCACTCCAGTCATCTTCATCATTTTAAGAATTCATAGTCATTTAATAGAAATAATTTGCGGAAAACTAAGAAAGGGACTATAGGTCATTTTAGAAATGAAGCAACATTAAAAAAGGCAGTGGAATAAAGAAAAACATTTTTTCCACAAGCATACCAACTACATCATCGATAGGTGGTACTAGTAACGGTGGGTCTCCATCAAATAGAAAGAAAGTCATAATAGTGCAGCCTAGAAAGTAAATGCCTCGGAGGGCTACAAGTACATCATCTGAAAACTGACTTTGCTAGACCGAAATCTACAAAGCCTTTTACACACAGTATAACATCTTATGCGGTTGTGGTTGGACTCATTGAGGCCTTCCACACTTAACCTTTTTTCTCTTTTTTCTTGGCCTCATTCCACGAAAACCCCTACAGACTGTATCTTGGTTCACGGGCCATCTGATAACACATAGCTCACCTGTCAGCAATCTCCAAATTTTCTTCATGCATGATAGTCTCACTTACAACCCTTCCTATGAATCATAAGGTTTCCTATGAGCTGTCACTTAGTTCGTGGGCTACCCCACACTTGGAAACCTTTCCCTTTCCTGAAGTTCTATGCTTAAGAACGATACCTATGGGCCATAAGTCACCCCATGAAACAAGACTACAGCTCATTTTTCTTCAGGCCAACTTCTCTGCACTCAAGACTCCTAAATTGGGGATGTTACATGTACGCTAACCAGCCCCCTAGAAGTTACACCTATGCACAATCTGATCAACCAAATCATGGAAAAACCTAACTCCTTATAAAACATGATCGCAGGTCAGTTGTACGTGGGTGTAAGGCCCGAATATCTAGGCCTGAATGCCCCCATAAGCCTAGAGAGTACACCCAATGTATAAGTGTAGGGATACAAGGACCTGTAACTGATAGAAAACCCTCAACCACACAATTAAATCTGAAACTAGTAACCCAACTCTGATGGTAAAAGAGAACACAAAACCTTAATCAGGACCACGAATGCGACTAAGTATGTACCCTGGCCAAGACTGGCCCTCAAACCATACCTGGACTAAACCTCAGGCAACCCCCTGGACTGGACACCCGATGGGCAAGACCCTATACTGGACATCATAGCGTGATGAACTCAAACGATACCCTAGACTATATCAGGGCATGATAAACATAGACGATACCCTAGATTAGACATCAGGCCATGCAGTACCATGGGGATAACATCAGGGCGTGATGACAGACTATAGCCACAACACATAATCAAGAGTAGAACACACAATCAGTTCTCAGAACATAACATGTTTCCTAATATGCGACGACCCAACGCGCATATAAGCAACCCAATAGAAGTACGTATCAATAGAACTAGTACATGATTGTGTATAATTATTGACAAGTTCACCCCAACTGAAGACATAGTAAGTATCTAGAATAATCCAAACTAGGCTAATAATATCAAGGCTACCTAGTGACGGTGCAAGTCTTCAGGTTAGAATAACATGCAAGTCCAACTGATAATTGCAACAACACCCCCAACAAATAATATTACCTAGCTAACCTCGAGTATGGCATACATCCCATTATTCAGATCACAAATCAATTCCTAGAGAGTCAGGAATATGACATACCAACCATATCATAACAATATAATCATAGTCACAAGGTCACAAGGAGTAGCCAGGAGTATATCCAACAACAAGCATCCCAATACCACATAACCCTTGTACCAGACAACCCATACGAGTGAATAGGTAACCTACATGCCAACCCTACTGATAATATAGATAACACATCCAGGAAACTATGTGTCGGCTCACTGATAATTTGACAATCTCTAGAACGGATGATAATCCCAAGGACTAAATCCTATAGACCGCATTACACCCACGAATGGCCTAATGAATCCCGAGCAAGAAAATATACACCCTTTTGCAGAAGCACATCCACATTTCTATCTCCCCGAGGTATAGTAGTAGCATATTTCATACCAAAATCACAATACGCAATCACAGGTATAAATGATAACAATTCTCAGAGTACAGTCAGTACAAGGAAGTTGAGCAAGTGTGTAATGACGACTAGCTAGAATTATAAGATAAATATCATAGAAATCGTGATGAGTCATGTCTACTAAAGGCAAATAGATCATAGCTAGACAACCATAGGTACTCTGGATAACATAAATGTCACAATTTCACTAAAAATATCTAACAATCAGGGTTATAGAGCAACATGGATGTCACAACCGTATCTCATATAGTATCAAATCTCAGTAATCTCAGGCTATGGTAACATATAGATAATAGTCAAGCTAAGTGCACATATCTGCCCCATGGCTTCAACCTATATCCAGCCTTCACCAGACCTCTACGTAGTTTAACTGTGCCAGAATTCAGCTAATATAGCAACTACAACTAACACTGCCCTCAGTACAATAGCAGTCGTTCCATGTCATCATATACAAGATATAGATCAAAACCATATATATACAATACATATTGCATAACTGCATTTCAACTCAGTCTAATGTTTAGGGAAGCCAGGCCTACCTGGCAGACAATTCCTCGCGTCCTGAGTCAATATGCTTGACCTTTTTCCCTCTGAATCTCTTCTCGATGTTACTCGACTGTCAAAATATAATTCACAAGGTCAATATGGTCATATTGGTTGTAACATCTTGAAAATGGGTGAAATAATATCAATTAGGCCTAAAACAAGAAAAATAGGCCCCACGCTCGAAATCCTTAACAAAATCCTGAAAAACGGTCCTTACGTCTCCCCAAGTCTATAGCCAAAAATTTTGCCCAAAACGGACCCTAGAAGACGGAGAAAAGCCCCAAAAATGAAAAACTTTACTGGGACAACACTTCATCAAAAATATTCTCGGGCAAAATTTATAGAAATAGGACAAAACCAATGAACACCCAGCATACTACAGTGTTCCACTTAGAACGATGAAAAATTAGGCTAATGTTTCACTTAATTCTGTCAAGAATTTGCTAAAATATCAAAGCGCAAAGTTTTCACAAATTCTAAAAATATAATAAGCTAAAACATTATTTACCTCGAAATACAGGCTGAATCCTAAATCCAACTCCACCATGACATTCCTTGCAAAAATTCGAGTCACATAGGCTTTTGAATCGCTTCATTTGGAGCTCTAGTTCACTTTTTATGGTTGCACAACATTTTCTCCACAAAAGCCATCGCGACTAGGCCTTTTATAGGCTAGCCATACCATGCCGCGTGGACGTGGATGTGGGTGCGCACGGGTGTGAGCGCCTGTTTTTGGCACCAGAGATTCCAAATACTTCCTCGGGACATTCCCAGGCCATCCGATGTCCATTTATACAAATAAATAGTGTAACCATATGGATTTTAATGTTTTGGATCCAATGGTGTGGTCGGGATTTCCAACAGAGCATCCTACGAAAAAAAGAGCGCCCCTCTTCTTCCTAGCTAATTTTAGCTAAACGAATCTTGGGGGTCTAAATGCAACCGGATGTCCCCGCCAATTGAAGGGTCATTTTAGGATATTTTCGACGTGCTAGAGCTGACCATGTCATAAGATTTTTATTTAGAATGTGTTTAACTAGGTTTTTACAGAAACACACTTTTTAGCTTTCAGTTGAACTCATTATGCAACTTTTGGCCCGGGACCCTCCATACTCGAACCAACCATCCTCCTAGCCTGAATTGGCCATTTTGAAACTGATGGGACCGTCAAAATCCTATTCCGAGGCTTTTTGCTAGGGTTTTATTAGAAATATCATTTTTGTAGATTTAACCTCTCATTGACTTGCAAACTTGTATAATTCTCAACCAAATCAATCCACAACCATTCCAATAGCCCCAACAAGTCATAAAGGGTGCGGAGTCACCATTCAGAAGCTCAAATCACAGAGTAGCCGCAGAATTACGGAAATGACCCCGAGGGTCATTACATAAGCTTTTAACCAAAATAAATGTCGCTTTCAGTAAAACTACAAAGATTCCTATACATATATATGTTTATATATGAGTTTAAAATGCATACAACATCACTTTTACATACTATTCCATATTTTAAAGAAGCTTATGTGTAGATATCCTTAGATAGAGTTATCTTTTTGGTTGTCAGGTATTTTGAAGAAGCATATTTGTAAATATCAAAACAAGGTTTATTATCCGAGTGAACAACACGGAAGCTCCAAGTATATCTGAGTACTACTTCGATGTAGACTTGGAAGCATCAACCAAGCAAATCGAAGTACCACACCTTTGATTCTTGATCGTGTTGAATTAATTTTATAAATATTATATCTCGTAATAGTCCTTAATCTTGCATTCAACTAACAAAAAATGTCTTCTCTCACAAGAAAAATAAAAATTATTTTATTTATTTAATTAATTACAAAACCCATAAAAATTGTGTTCAACAGATTGTAAAACAAATAAATATTTTTTAATAATTTAGCTACTACACTTTGGTTAATAAAACATTCTTTCTGCATTCAAGTACATAAGATCAACTATTTTCTATGAAAGCAAGAATCTCGGATATTAGTTTTTCAATTTTATTATGTGCTTATAGTCAATTCTCATTTTGATTGAGATTTTTCAAGAGTAAGTGCATTTTGATTCATTGGACTTTTTTATATTTTTTAAGTTATTTTTTGTGACATAAATACTACAAATCATCAAATATTTTTATATACTTCTCTTTTTTTTTGTTCTCATTTATGTAAGGAGCTTGATAAGTTAGGATAAAAATTGAAAAACTTAAAAAAAATCCATTACTCTTAGTATTGTATCATCAAATAAAATATAAATGAAACGTGACACATGTAGTATTTGCATCTAAATAATATCGATTACTTTGCGATAAAATCAAAAAATTTTAAACTCTTAATTATATTTTAAGTTGTTTGTCATAATTATTTGACTATAATCAGAATTTTTCTAAATAATTTTGTGGTATATATAGATATATGTGATACACATTATTTAGTTATTTTAATACAAGACGTAAACACAAAGTTAGAAGTTTGAAAGCTCACCGTAATCAAGATAAGTTAAGAATATGAAATTTTTTCTCAACTTACACGTTGCTCATGGCTTAAAATGAATAACTTATACATCCTGCGACAAAAATACATATGACAAATATATATGTATATTATATATATACAAAAATATTAGTATTGATTGTCGCATGTTGTTTTGGAATATGGTTTTAGGGCTTCAGCCGATAGGAGAGGATAGGGGTAGCTCCCAAGGGAATTGTAGAGACCCCAGTTTGGGGTAGAGGTAGAGGTAATGTTTGAGGCCGAGGTAGGGGCGAAGGCCAAGGAGTAACACTAGCTCGAGATTATAAGAGGGGTATATTCTTCGAGCCCGAGCCCGAGGTTGGAGGAGGTCAGGTTCCCTTGAGCATATGGCTGCACCGTTGCTATAGGATATCTTACAGAGGATGAAGGATATGCTTGATATTCTTCACAAGGAGGCAGTATTACAGTTATATTGAGAGGTTTGTGGACTCGTCTAGGCAGACAGACTCTTATGGTGCAAGGTTCAATAGTTTAGGGTTGAATAGGCTAGCAAACCATGTTTCCTGCGTTGGTACTAATCGCTTTTTAGCTCTTGCGATAGATGGTCAGCTTAGCCACTAAAGCTTCTAGAAGATGAAACCTCACCAGTTCCAGGGAGATAAGGATGAGGATGCCTACGAGTTTTGATGCTGCTTTACAAGATGCTGGAAGCTGTGGGGCTAGTTGATCCATGAGGTGTTAGATTTGTTTCCCTTTTGCTTTGAGGCACTACCAAAGAGTGGTGGAGGGCTTGCATGAGATTGAGACTAGTGGGATCTCCTCCGGTGGAGTGGAATATGTTTTCAAGTACCTTTGGAGATTGTTTCATACCTTGGAGTGTATGAGAGGAGAGTCGATTGACGTTTAGGAGATTGATCTAGGGTTGTATTTCCATTGTTAAGTGTGAGGCACATTTTCACTAGTTATTTCATCATGCAATATCATTAATTTCGACAAAGGCATGAGAGAGTTCCTATCAGTCTAATGTGAGCACCGCAAAGGAGGTAGAGGTGGTGGTTCATAGGGATTTGAAGGACCCCAAGAGGGCCTATTTATCTGGCTAGTTCTCTCAGGGATGTCATCTTGAGGTGGAGGTTTCTTTGGGATGTGTTAGCACTTAACTTTTGACAAAACTTAAGTTATGTACTTTTTAGTATTTAAATATTTATTTTTTGGAATCTAAATTAGATATTTTTAGTTTCATCTTATTTAGGATAACTTGAGAACAAAAAATAGAGTCACATTTTAGGGTAAATTTTGTTTTGAAGAGAGAAAAATTTCTAAAATATACGTTCTCTTTTAAATTTCGATTCGAATAGATAATCTAGTATTGTTAGTATTTTGTTAATTATATCTTAGTTTTAGCTAGTTAACTTTTTTTTTGTTATTTTATTTAAAGTAATTTTCTAACATTTTTTTTTCTCTTTTCAAAACCAAAAACAAAGCAAAAAATGAAATAAAGAGGAAAGTTAAAAATAATCCTAAAACTACCCTCACACACCTACACTAAATTACCCCACAAAACCTACCACTCCTCACTTTCCACATTTTCACATCCCCACTCCCTTATATTCTATGAATACATGATACACACAACACATTTTTTCATTCTTTTTTTTCTTCACATTCTACAAAAGTACAAAAAAACAGACAACATACACACAAAAACAAAAAAAATAGAAGAACACATATACACACACGACAAAAAAAAAAATCATCCATCACTTTCTTCTTTTATACACACATCTTGTACACATTTAGGAGAAACCTTAGCAAAAATTGGCACAAACACTAAATTAAAATTCTCAAAAACACATCAACAACAAAAAAAAAAAAGAAGACGGAGTTAGAGGTTTGCCTTCGCGGTTCGAGTTCATGGTTCCTATTAGTGGTCTACCCTTTGTAAATTATTCTTCATAAGAGGTAACACTAATCTTTCTTGTCCAATTTAATATAATTACACTATATTAAAGTTATCAAATTTCGTATGTGTTTGACCCATTGCTATTCTTTGACATTGTAATATGAATTACGTTCAAATCTTTCGTATCAATTTTTGTTTAAATGTTTTATATTGTTAAATTTGGTGTAAAACTGTTGAATAGCTTATTTCATGTTGAGTAAATTCATTGTCCAATTATGATGATGTGTGCATTTACGATTTAATAAATTGGAATGGCAAAAATAATTAATGATATAAATTCTTTATATAAAATATTGCTTTCAATTTGTAGGTTTTTCTTTTATTCTTATGACTAAAATAAGAAAAAGAAAATTTTAGTTGTTCATAATTCCTAACATGCTAAATGTGCAAAACTTATATAAAAAATATATTTGGGTGTTCTTACTAATACCGTGCTCACTATTTCTTAGAAAAAAATTTAAAAAAAATAAAAATGAAAAGTTTGTAACCTTTTTACATCTCATTTGAGTAAAGATTTGTTTTAGAATACTATTAACAGTTTTATGTTGATCCATGGTATTTATATTGAATTTTTAAGTTATGTTCTTATAAGTCGTAATGACTAAAAATAAAAATTTTGGACTTTGTAAAACGAATCTAATACTTAAATGATTTTGATAATTAAATTTCTTTAAATTGAATCTTAAAAGTATGATTAGGCCGATAAACAACGATAGGCAAATATTAGGATTTAAATAACATTAAACAAATGTGTTAAAAATTACGAATAAATGAATAATTTATGGCAAGATTGGAAAGCTACATCACATTAATAAAAATAAGATAGTTTTAAACAAGTTTAAAATAAATAAAAGAAGGTGGGTAAATGTCTTTTTTTGTAAAACTTATAAATACACTATGTTCAAAATTAAGTTAAGCCATAAACTAGTTAATAAAGCGACCGTGCTAGAATCACGG
The DNA here is from genome assembly GCA_029948455.1 of Solanum rostratum. Taxonomy (NCBI): domain Eukaryota; kingdom Viridiplantae; phylum Streptophyta; class Magnoliopsida; order Solanales; family Solanaceae; genus Solanum; species Solanum rostratum. Next base: position 19,886,950 of record CM057055.1, read on the forward strand.
GACTCGAGGGGTGCCTAACACTTTCCTCTCGGTCAACAGAATTCCTTACCCAATCTTTATTTCGCAAACCAAAAATAAAGAGTCATTTCCTTTTAATTAGGGATAAAAAAAAAGGTGACTTGGAACACCAAAACTCAATTTCAAGTGCGACTCTAAATTATGCTTCTTATAAGTCGTAATGACTAAAAATAAAAATTTTGGACTTTGTAAAAAGAATCTACTTTTTAAATGATTTTTTGATAATTAAATTTCTTTAAGTTGAATCTTAAGAGTATGATTAGGCCGATAAACAACGATAGGCAAATATTAGGATTTAAATAACATTAAACAAATGTGTTAAAAAATACGAATAAATGAATAATTTATGGCAAGATGAAAGCGCTGCTACTAATACATCACATTAATAAAAATAAGATAGTTTTAAACAAGTTTAAAATAAATAAAATAAGGTGGATAAATGACTTTTTTTGTAAAACTTATAAATACACTATGTTCAGAATTAAGTTAAGCCATAAACTAGTCAATAAAGCGACCGTGCTAGAATCACAGGACTCGAGGGGTGCCTAACACTTTCCTCTCGGTCAACAGAATTCCTTACCCAATCTTTGTTTCGCAGACCAAAAATAAAGAGTCATTTACTTTTGATTAGGGATAAAAAAAAGGTGACTTGGAACACCAAAACTCAATTTCAAGTGGCGATTCTAAATAATAAAACAATCCCTTTTTCAAAATATCACTATTTTCCAAAACGCCACGTGGGGGAAAATAGGGGTTGACAGGAGAAGTGATTTTTCTCAGCCCCGAGCTCTAATTCATGCGTTGTTGTAAGCATTCGAGGGTGGTTCTAGTAGTCATATCGAGTCATCGAGGATATGACAACAATTTACTCATGGGAGGTCCTATTTTGCTTTTAGGACTCTATGAAATCTTATGCAATAGTGCCCTATATAGGGTCGAGGGAGGCCCAACATGATTCTGCAGTTGCAGTTCAGGGGCTAGTGACTTAAACTAGAGGTCATGGTGGAGAACCTGGAAGAGGTGTTCATGGTTCTAGTAGAGGTGTGAGCAATACTTTGATTCAATGGAGAAGTGGAGGGGATTTTCATGCCAGAGCTCAGCGCTATGTTTCTCTTGGAGACCTAAGGTAGAGACTTTGATGCGATGAATACAAGCATTTTCCTAAGAAAACTCTATATATGTGTTATGTTTTTGCCCATGAGTCTTCATACTCCTATGTGATTCCTACTTTAACTTTTGGATTGGCTTGCTATGTGATTGTATTACCTGAACATAGGTATGGCCTTTCTTTTTGGTAGGTGAGCCTTTAGTGGTGAATCGAGTATACTGATCCTATTTTGTGTTGGGGTGAGTGTGACTCTTAGGTAAGTATGATTATTAGGGATGTTGAGATCGATGAAAAAGTAACTGATGACAAACTCAGGTATATGATCTTTAAGGAAAGGATTGTACAGATAATAAAATTATTGATTATAGAGATTATGGAGCAATTGGGAGGACTTGTGCTAACTTCGGTTGTAGATTCCATTACTTATGATTGTAGATGAGAGTTGGTTAAGGAATGATACAAGAGCCTTGAGCATCAAAGAGCTGAAATTTAGGATTGGGTCATGAGTATAGGTTAAGCATTTGAACATACTAGCAACATTATGTGTGGATACAAGATAAAAAATGTGATGAAAATGAGACAAAATGCATAGAATCCTTGATTCAAAATTGAGGATTGTATTGTCACGACTTAAAATCCAGATGTGATCAGCACTCACCTAATCCACCAAGGTGAGTCAGCCCAAATCCCAAACCACTTAACAATACAGATAAAGTGGAAGATAACAGTCTAACAATATAGAGAAGCAAAAGAAAACAAACTAAAAGCATCCCAAAACGGGTGTCACATGTACAAGCCTCTAAGTATATATTACTTAAATAAAATATAAGTCACAATGTCTAGTCCTCAAATAGAACAAGAACATAAAATTGAATCCTCAGGGCTTGCTGAAGACATAGGCAGCTATGGCACAGAAATCCAGAAGCTCAATCCTACTATAAAGAAGTCTAGCAGGATGGATTGGACTCACAACCTACAAAATGTTGCAAGGGGTGAGCACCAAATAACTACGTACTCAGCAAATAAAAAGTAACCTAAAGTAAAGCAATGAAGAACACAAGTAACTCCTAAAATCCCAACTGAAATGTTGGGACCTAGACGTGGTATGACCTTAATGGAGCTTAGAAATTTGGTTCCACAATTTGTTAGACTAAGGTTATGCTTCATGGATGCCTTCACGGTTTGTGTGAGGCTATATGGACCATGTGAAGCCTTCTTAAAGTGGCCTAAGGCCTTGAGTGGGGTGCGTTGGCTTTAACATAGAGTTTGGGACTAAGGCATACCACACATGGAGCCTACATGGGATGTGTGAGGCTTCAAAGACTGTGTGGTGGACCATGTAGTACCCTTGGCCTTGAAAATCCACAGTTTTGAAGCCAAGGAATGTCACACAGACCATCTCACGGACAGTATGAACCTTCACGGTCTGTGAGGTCCCCAGTATATATGCCAGAGTGAAAATTTTATATGTATTAGGTCACCACCTCGGAACTTTGTCATGAATAATTTTTCTAAGCAAAGTGGTACGGAGGAGTATACGGTTCATACATCTTGGTACAAAACTGTGAGACCAACTGTATGGATTCCTACGTTGAATTTTTCTAAGTATTTAATTACCCTCTCAGACCTTTGTTTGGAAGAGTTTTTTTAATTGTCAGATCATTGAACAAGTATACAGTCTGTATACCCTTAGACGGACCTTATACCCCTTCCTGAGACCCCCTGACTTCAATTTTTCTACTTGTTTCATTAATGGTGTTTTCATAATTATAATTTATCCTAAGGGTTTTTTGTGACTTTCTATGCTACCTAAAGACATTCAAATGACCTATACATTATTTCTCTCATTCAAGTTCATTCCTACACTTAGAATTATATTGAACTATCCTTAAGAACTCTCTTCAAGGCTCTTGTGAAGATTAACCTTGGGAATCAAGGGAAAACTCTTTTCTTCATCAAATTTCTTCTTGAATCTTCTTCATTAGCTAAGGTATGTGGGATTGGTTCTTCGTCCCCTTCAACCAAGAAGACCCAAAGTCTTTTCACTTTAATCTCATGAAATTTTGCTTACTTTAAATATGTGTTTTGAATATTATTGATTGTTGAATTCAATTGAAGTATGGGTTGTGCTTTATTGATGATTATAAATAGATTTAAGCCTTAATATGCTGAATTGCATTATTATTATGAATATTTGGATATGCATTGTCCCTTAAAAGTTTGATTAAAGCATGGTAATCAATATTATGATATGAATGTGGATTTAATTATGGATTTACATGAATTCCTATTGTATTGATGATTTAGATTGAAACTCAATTACCCATGCTATAATACCACATCATTCATGGCATATGCATTCGTGAGCACTTTATGAAAATAATGATGTGGGTTAAGCCCCATTATGTTTATATATATGATATTGACAAGAATGTGATGATATAAATATCTATTGTTATTGGCTCTTTGAGCATATTGGGTGCTTGAACCATATTATTGTGTTAATGAGCTACTCCTGTGCATGAGAAGCATGGTTATGAACTATGATTTTAGCTTTTTAGCCCAAGTATGTATGATTATGAAGAGTGTTTGGCTTTTAAGCCTTAATGTGAATTGAAAGGACTTGAAATGACTATTGTCTCTTTTGAAAGCGTGTATATATATAAGTATTCTCGTGAGATGTTTGACTTAGCATCGACGGATTGGGGATGTGTGCGGTATACCCAAGGGTCCTCTCCCATTCCTTGAACTACATGCCAACATAGGAATTGTAGCCATTACCGAAATGACCTGGTCATAAGAAATAGTTATACATTGAAATGATATGATATTGGAAATCCTTCTTAAATGACTGGGTCATAAGAAAGGTGTCCATCCACCAAAATGACTAGATCGTACAGTGTGATGTAGATTACCGTCGGCACATAATCTACTCCTACGAATGGGAGGCCTTCATTGGACTAATTCATGAAATAGCTTACATGAGTTTGATTTGACGATTATAGTCCATCCCCACTATATATGATTATTTGGCATTTTATGCATCATGGATTTCATGGAATATTGTTATATTACTTTTCTTTTCTATATATCTCGTTCTATATTATGTGCCCTTATTATTTAACATTGAATGTAGGTTTGATAAGTCATATACATTGCATGTCCGCATACTTATTACATTTAAATATATGAATGCATACTATTTCCTACATGATCTAACCATATAGGGACTGGGGACTACCTTCATCAACTGTACAACAGCTAGCTTGGATCTTGAGATTGCTTATCGTGGTGAGTCATATCTTCGAAGGACAAAACTACCATGCATCCACCTATGGCGCTTTAGTTTATGTTATTTACCTTGAGGGTGAGCTCAGGACATATCTTGGACCCTAATCTATCTTATGCTAGAGGCATTGATGGACATCTTGTAGACTCTTTTACGTTTATATGCTAAGTATTATATTCAGAGATTTTGTTTATGGATATGGCTATCTATTGGATATCGTTATGTGAATTGGCTATGAGCATTATGATGTGTTCTTTGTTATGTTGTGAAAGATCTGAAGTCCCGAGTTGCCCCTATAGAGTGAGTCATACTTACTTGACCCTTAGTTTTTATGTGCTACGTGTAATGTGGATCCATGCTAAACCATTTCCCTATGACATCCCCATAGCGTGAGTCCTACTTTTCCGTCTCTTAGAACTATGTGTTTACTATTCGTATACGCTCTTGGACTGATGATGTGAATATGGATACTTTGAGGCTTATTTGGGGACACTCGGATTCCCATTCGCCATGTCACTCCTAGACCTTAGGTCTGGGTCGTGACAAGCTTGGTATCAGACCGCTAGATTTGTAAATGATCCTCGAAGTCCAACATGCCGCGTCAAGTAGAGTCCTATCCATTGGAGGTAAGTGTACCATACCTATGAGTGGGAGGCTACGATGGCGTTCTAGAAAACATCTCACTTCTTCATGTCTTATGTTGTGCTTTGGCACATATGTTTTTTCCTTGTCCTAATGGTATTCTTGCTACATTATAGAGGACGCCTCCATGAAGAACTCCTCTACTAAGATCGGTCCCGGCTTTTGAGGACCAAGTTCCCCAAAGGCCTTTGGAAGAGCCTATCTCTAATGATGAATTTCATATGGCCTTTGCTATGCTTGCCCAAGTGGTGACTATTCAGACTAGGCAGGCTAATCTTCCTTGGGATCTCACTCTGGCTTCTAGGGTGAGAGATTTCACCCCGATGAATCCGCTGGAGTTTTGTGGGTCTAAGGCTGATAAGAATGCTCAAGAGTTCATTGATGATCTCACTAAGGTGTTGACTGTTATGGGAGTCATTTTTGAAGAGAAAGCTGAGTTGGCTTCTTATTAGTTTAAACATGTGGCTCAAGTGTGGCATACTTAATGGTTGATTGAGAGGGTTTGTAGTAATGTTGTTAATTAGGAAGAGTGTAAGTTCACATTTCAGGATCGTTTCCTCCCACTAAAGCTTAGAAAGCCAAGATGATAGAGTTTATCAACCTAAAACAAGGTGGTATGAGTGTATGGGACTATGCCCTCAAGTTCACAAAGCTCTCCAAGTATGATCCTATACTTGTGGCTGATCCCCGTGCAAGAATGCACAAGTTCATTTCTAGAATCTCTAACTTGGTTGTGAATGAATGTCATACTGCTCATTCGGGATATGGATATCTCCAGGCTTATGGTGTATGCTAAATAGATTGAAGTAGAAAAGCTCAAGGAGAAGAGGGTGCGTGATCCTAAAAGGGCCCGTTATGATGGTGGGTTCTCCAACTCCAAGGGTGGTGGTTATTGTTGCTTCCAACAGGGCCAAGGTTCTAATGCTCGGGTTTCTAATGCTAGGGTTCCTCCACCCAAGGCACTGGTTGGTGGTGGGACATAGTTTCCCCCATGTGACAAATGTGGGAAGAATCACTTGGGTGTTTGTTGAAAGGAATTGGATGTGTGCTGTGGATGTGGTGATAAGAACCACAAGGTTGCTGATTGTCCCAAGAATTCTTAGAGAGGTCAAGGTCAAGTGGCTCAAGGTTGTGAAGGCCAACAAAGAGCTCCCTAAGGTGCTTCCCCAAGAAACAACAGGTTTTATGCTTTGCATGCTTGCAAGGAAGTTGAGGAGGCTCTGGATGTTGTGAGTGGTATGTTAAAAGTCTTTGATTTTGATGCTTATACTTTGCTTGATTCTGGTGAAAACTTATCTTTAATGACTCCTCTATTGACTTTTTAAGTTTTGTTTGAGTCCTGAAATCTTGAAGGAGCCTTTTTTAGTCTATACTCTCATGGGTGATTTGTTGTTGCTCAAAGAGTTTATCGAGGTTGCCCTATCTTTGTTTTGCATAAAGTCTTTCCGTGTGATCTGGTGGAACTTGAGATATTTGATTTAGATGTTATTCTTGGGATAGATTGGTTGTATGCTTCATATGCCTCTATAGATCGTAGAACTAGGAAAGTCAAGTTCTGATTTCCGAATGAGCCTGTTCTTGAATGAAAGGGTAGTAACTACGCTATTAAAGATTGGTCTATTTCCTACCTTAAGGCTCGAAAGATGGTCTAGAAGGGGTGTGTCTATCATATTGTGAGGGTCAAAGATATGGAGTTTGAGTCACCTACTCTTGAATCGGTTCTGGTGATTTATGAGTTTCCCAAAGACTTGCCCGGTATTCCTTCCGAAAGGAAAGTAGACTTTGGAATAGATCTTCTCCTGGATACTCAACCTATCTATATCTCTCCTTGTTGTATGGCACCAGCCGAGTTGAAGGAATTGAAAGATCAGTTGAAAGATTTGTCGGAGAAAGGCTTCATTAGACCGAATATATCTCCATAGGGTACTCTAGTGTTATTTGTTAGAAAGAAAGATGGATCTCTTTGGACATGCATTGATTATAGGCAATTGAATAAGGTAGCCATCCAGAATAAGTACCGGTTGCTTAGAATCAATGATTTGTTTTATCAACTCCAAGGGGCCACCCATTTCTCAAAGATTGACCTCCATTCTAGTTATCATCAGTTGAAGGTTAGGGAGTGTGATATTCTCAAGATGGATTTTTGGACTAGGCATGGGCAATTTGAATTTTCGGTGATGTCATTTGGTTTGACTAGTTCTCTGGTCGTGTTTATGGATCTTATGAATCGGGTGTTCAAGCCATTCCTTGATAGTTTAGTGGTTGTCTTCATCAATGATATCTTATGTATTCTCGAAGTGAGCGGGAGCATATAGATTATTTGAGGTTGGTTATTCAGACTTTAAGTGAAAAGAAGTTGTTTGCTAAGTTTAGCAAATGTGAGTTTCGGTTGCGTGAGGTAGCTTTTATTGGCCATATGGTGTCCCGTGATGGTATTAAAGTTGACATGAAGAAGACTGAAGTTGTGAAAAATTGGCCTCCTTCGGATATTCAAAGTTTTTTTTGTGTGGCTGGTTATTATAGGAGGTTTGTTGAAGGTTTCTCATCTATTGCATCTCCATTGACCAAGTTGACTCAAAAGAAGGCCAAGTTTGTATAGTCGGAGGAGTGTGAAGAGAGTATTCAGACCTTGAAGGATCTACTTACATCGGCTAACATTTTGACTTTATCGGATGGCTTAGATTGGTTTGTGGTGTATTGTGATGCTTCTTTGATTGGGTTGGTTTGTGTACTTGTCATGACCCAGACCTAGGGCCTATAAGTTACACGACGATTGGGAACCCGAGAGTTCCTGAACAAGCCTCAAAGTATCCAAATCCACATCATCAGTTTGAAAGCGCATTCAAATAGTAAGCACATAGGTCTAAGGGATGGGAAAGTAGGACTCACACTATGGGACATCAAGGGGAAAGGGATTTACATGGATTCATATAGCACATAACATGTAAGAACTAAGGGGCGGATAAATATGACTCACGCTATAGGGGCAATACGGGGCTTAGGACCTTCCACATTCCATATCAACCATACATACATTTCAAATTCTCATGATCAATCCATGATAAACATATCCATTAGATAACCGAAATCATAAGCTTCAAATACAACACATAACATATAGAATCTACGACAATCTACAAGATATCCAACAATTCCTCTAGCCATAAGATGGGACGGGGGCCAAGACATGTCCCAAGCTCACCCTCAATTAAGAAAAAAATGGAAACAACGTAGGTAGAAGGAAGGTGGTTTGTCCTTGGAAGACAGGATTTACCACAACATCAACTTATTGAATTTGATCGACCTGTCAAGCGGTGAATGATCGTAACACACGGTCCCTATATGGTAAAATCATGTAGGCATAGAGTATGTGTTAGTACGTTTGAATGTACTAAGTATGCGGGCATGCAATGAATATGACTTATCAAACCTACATTCAATGTTAGATGACAAGGGCGCATAATATGGAAAGAATTATATATCCAAAGAAGAATAGTATACAATATGCCATGAAATTCAAGATGCATGAAATGTAATAATACTCATATATAGTGGGGATGAGACCTAAACCAACATGAGTAAGCTAAGCGAGCTATTACTTGAAATTCTGATGAAATCCCCTCACTGGTACACAGGTGGTCTACTTGCCAAAGGTAAACCATACTTCACCTTATGAGAACATCACCCATTTTGTATGAACTAACCCCTTTACGGGAACATCACCTATTTCGGATAGGATTTTCATATAGCATATAATACTTCACCTTACAGGAACATCACCCATTATGTATCAAGCAACCTTCCTTAGGGGAACATCACCCACTTTGGATAGGATTATCATAACATATGTTAGGCACATAGTTCAAGGAAAGGGAGAGGACCCTTGGGGATAGCCCTAACGCCCTCAATCCATCAGTGCTAAGTCGGCATCCCACGAGAATATTTATATGTACAAATATACATACTCTCAAAGAGGAAGTAGTCATTTCAAATCCGATCCATGCACATCTAAGCTCAAATTCCAAACCATAAATCATAACCATAATACTCATGCCAGGAATAGCGCATCTACCTATACAAGATGGTGCAAGCACCCGAAATGCTCAAAGAGCCATAATCATTGACATATATGTGATCACATTCTTGTCATAACCAATATCACATCAAAATCATATCATAAAACATATTTGGGCTTAACCCACTTCATAGTTTCCATAAATTCGAATGTTCATGAATGCATATGCCATAAATGATGTGGGAATAACATGGGTAATTGAGATTCAATCTAAAATCAATAATATAATATGAAATTGAAGTAAATCCATAATTAAATCCGCATTTAAATCATAATATAAATCACCTCTTCATAAATCAAGCTTTAAAGGGGACATGCATGTTCATAACTTCAATGTAAATCATCATAATAGGGACTAAAGTAACTTAAAATCATAAATAAAGTACATCCCATACATCAATTGAATTTATTAGACATTAATTCTCATAACCCATATTTAAAGTAAAAAAAAATCCATAAAATCAATTGAAAAGAGTTTTGGGACTTCTTGGTTGAAAGGGACCAAGAATCAATCCCACAAACCTTAATTAAGAAGATGAATTTGAGAAGAATCTAGCTTGAAGTTGAAACCCCAATTGAATCCTAGCTTGTGAGAAGAATCTAGCTTGAAGTTGAAACCCCAATTGAATCCTAGCTTGTGAGAAGAATCTAGCTTGAAGTTGAAACCCCAATTGAATCCTAGCTTGAGTCTTGAGAGAAGAACTTAGAGAGGATTTTTAGGAATTGATTTTTGAGTAAGAGTGTTTCTAATGAGAATGAATTAAATTGAGGTAGCATCAACTGATTTAGGGGTCTAGGATAGGTAGAAAGGTCATAAAACACTTTTCAAATAAACTATAACTACGTAAAACCCATTAATGAAACGGATGAAAATTGGGTCATTATGGCTTCACTAGCACTGACACGGTCCATGAGGCACTTCACGGGGCCGTAAACAGTGCCTATGAGATGACACTTAGACAAATTTTCGCAATGTTCATCACTTAGAATTTTCCGAAGCAAAGGGGTGTCGTTAGAACGGCCACATGCACCATGTGACACTACACAAGTCGTGTCAAGGGCCATGAAACGATACATAGAAAAATTCTTGCATGCGAAGTTATGAGACGGTGATTTCACACTTGGAAAAATTTTGCGTCGCGAGTTATATGGTAGGTCACACGGCCTGTGACACACCACACGGACTGTGTGGGTGGCTCTATGGCCATACTTGGCTTTGTTTCTTTGTTTTCCAAGTGCAAGTCCATCACATGGCTCACCACACGGTCCGTGAAGTACCACATGTCTTGTATGGGGTTCCGGTGTGACATGTCTTAGCCCAAAACTCCCTGTCGAATTCTGATAATTGAATTCATGGCCAAGAAACCCTTCATTGGAGGCCATACGGTCTTTGTGGCATCCCATGAGCCGTGTGGGGCTCCCATGAAGTAACACTTGGTCAATATTTCTCACGGGGCGACATTAAAATGTTCGATAAAGTCATCTGAAAAAGAAATTCGGGTCCTTACAGTACTTATGCAACATGGTAGGGTGATAGCTTATGCGTCAATGTAATTGAAGGTGCATGAGTGTACTTACCCGACTCACGATCTTGAGTTAGCGGCGGTGGTTTTTGCATTGAAGATTTGGAGATACTATTTATATGGAGCGCATGTCGATGTTTTCACTGACCACAAGAGTTTGCTATACGTGTTCACTCAAAGGGATCTTAACTTGAGGCAAATGAGATGGTTGAAACTCCTTAAAGACTATGACATGAGTGTACAATATCATCCCAGCAAGGAAAATGTTATAGCTGATGCTCTTAGTAGGTTGTCTATGGGAAGTGTGGCTCATGTTGATGAAGGGAAGAAAGAGTTGGCAAAGGATGTTCACCATTTGGCTAGATTGGGTGTTAGGTTGGCTGACTCTAATGAGGGTGGTATCCATGTTCAGAATAGGGAGGAATCTTCTGTGGTTGTTGATGTTAAGGCTAAGCAAGATCTAGATCCGTCATTGGTTGAGAGTTGAAGAAGTTGGTTGACGAAAAGAAGATAGAGGTCTTCTCCCAAGGGAGAGATGTTATGCTTTGGTATCAAGATTGGTTGTGTGTTCTGGATGTGGATGATCTTAGGAGGGTGATCATGAGTGAAGTTCATAAGTCTCATTATTGTATTCACCCGAGATCTACTAAGATATATCAGGAATTGAGAGAGGTGTATTGGTGGCATGGTATGATGAAGAACATAGCCAAGTTTGTATTTGAGTAACCTAACTGTCAACAAGTAAAGGTGAGCATCAAAAGCCCACCAATGTGTCACGGTCACAAACAGTTACTACACAATCATAATAGACCCTTCTAGCTATAATAGATTCACCGGTTGGTGTAGACACTTCAAATGGCTCGTTCAATAATTTAGGTGTTCTTTTAAGCTTCCCAGCCACTAGTGGAGTGATATATGATAATGTAGAACTAGGGTCAATTAATGCATACACATTATGTGAAAAGATGGACAATGTACCTGTGACCACATCGGGTGAAGCTTCTAAATTTTGTCGATTCCCCAGAGCATAAGTGCGATTCTGGGCTCCGCTGGAGCTAGCTGCCCCTCTACCACCTCTACCACGACCTGCAGGCGTTTACTGACCCCTACTGAATGGAGGAACTGATGATGATGATGCAACAACTGACTCAGTAGGTTGTGCTATATCACCCATACGTCTTTTTGGGCAATCTCTCATCATATGCCCTGGTACACCACACCAATAACAAGCATCTATCCCAACACGACATGTACCAAAATGACTCCTCCCACATTGTTTGCAAGGCTGCCTAGGAGGAATTTGCTGGCTGGCCGAATATCCTGTTGTTCGTGCACCTTGGCCCTCACTTCTTTGACTAAACTGATTACCTTTAGATCCTTGAAGTTGTGGTGGAGCACTGACTGCAGAGTAGGAGGATGATGGTCTAGGTAGTTTATTTGGAAATCGGGGCCTAAACTCACCTTGGGACGGTACAAACTACCCCGTAGATCTGGCCCTCTTGGACTGCCCCCTTTCTATCTCTTGTGTCCTTCTTCTTTGCCTCTAATCCTCTAGTTTTTACGCAAAGGCTTGCATCCTTGCTATATCCATGTCTTTATTCAAAGAAGCAATGGTGCAGTCTCTGACCAGATACGAATCCAACCTATCCACATATCAATGAACTCTATCTGCCATAGTAGCAACTACATTAGGAGCATACCTGGACTGGGAATTAAATTGAAGGCTATACTCCCTCACGCTCATATTCCCTTGGTGGAGATTCAGAAACTAATCTGCCCGGGCCTCTCGGATCTCGTATGGCAAGTAATGGTCAAGAAATGCCTCTCTGAACTCCTTCCAGGTAGTTGGAGGTGCATCTATACCCTTAGATTGCTTCCAAGCTTCATACCACAATATAGCCACACCCTTCAATCTATATATTGCCAGTTCCACAGCTTCTGTGCCGCTTATGTGCGTAACATCCAAAGTGCGTCGGATCTGATCGATGAAGTCTTGTGGATCTTCATTAAGATCTGACCCGGTAAAGGATGGAGGGTCGAAATTAAGGAAGTCACGTATCCTCGTGCTAGCTGCCCTATCTGCACCACCTGCACCTATAGTTGGACCTTCTTATCTTTGACTCTGGCTAGCAACTATCTGAGTCAATAATTAGACAGCATTTCTCAGATGCTGCACGGTAGAATCGGTAGGTGGTTCTGGGGGAGTTTCACTACTTCCTGGTTCATCAGGAGCTGGAGGAGTTGGGATATTTGTGATAGAGACTCATATTGGGTCTCATTTCGTCGTCTCACCTGACTGGGTGCACCAACTACCACTTCCACTTCCTTCCCTTTGTCTTTACTTTTCCTTGTTTCAGGCATACTTGCTATATAAAACAATTTAGAGGTTAGAAATAATCAACCTACAACACCTGGCTCTATGGCATGATCTAAAGAATGAAAAGAAAGTGACAACTCCTAAATGCCACGTAGCCTCCTCCTTATAAATGTGGTGCACAACACATCCATAAACAAGACTCTACATAGACACGACTTTGTAGACTCCTTAGGACGACCCGCTCTGATACCACTTTTGTCATACCCTAAGTCCCATTAAGGCGGACTGGCACCCGTTGCCGACAAGGCTCGGGAGAACCAACATATAACTATGCACCTGCTATGAACATTTAAGAGGTTTCCATATTCAACATGATGTCAAAAGAAAGTAAACTGTATTAACAAGCCAAAAGTAAATGCATAAGACTAGGCCGTTGGAGCCACGATGTCTATAATATGCTACTTGACCACACTTTAATTTACATAGTCTACAAAGCCTCTAGGTAAGGAACAATATCCATATGGGTCGGGACAAGCCCCGCCTCATGACCAACTATACAATACAAAATACAAGCTCTAGACACACAAGCTCCGAAACAACTTGGAGCTTGGTAATAACAGCTGGAAATCCTGTACTCTCACTGGGGAGATCTAGTAGCTCCTGTACCTGCAGCATGAAATGCAGGTCCCCCTAAGGGACGTCAGTACGAGATAATGTATTAAATATATAAGGCAGGAAATACTGTATACGAGATAAGAACTCAAATGAAATAACACACTGGTGTGTAAGGATAAAAGACCACCTTTAGTCATACTGTGGAATCATGTACTTTATGTATTTTTATTACTTTACCTTTCTTTACTGTATAATTTGTGCACAATATATCATGTAAATGACCAGCTGACCAGTGGTAAATCAATATCGGGATCAACCCATGCTAGGCTTTCATTTCACCCCTGGGATACCCCGTAATATGGGATCGACCCATGCTAGGTGATTCTTCCACCCTTGGGATACCACCCATCAATAAGCAACTTTGAGTTATCTTTTATTTACTTTCCAGATGATTCTTTTGGTGGTCATAACATTTAGAGCTGTAGGAATATAGCCATGACATGTGACATATAAACAACCATACAAGATAATACCACAATGAAAAGAGAGTTATACAACTAATGAAACGTATAAAAGATTAAACAACACATGTACTTTATTTGGTACTCATGTATCTTTTGTATCCAGGTATGTATGCAAATTTAACAATGACTATGTATGGGAACATATGAACATGGTAAGGAGTGGAGACATAGTTATTAGTTATGTCGGAGTTGGTAAGCGCCTTTATGTACCAAGGAAGAACCTAGATTTCATGCCAAGTAATAGGAAATCAAGTAGCCTTACATACCTCATTGTACTATGTCGTTATTACCTCTGAGTAGTATCCTCTTCCTCCAAAAACTTATCTACAACATAGTAGGTGATAAAACTAGTGTTAGCAGCTAATAGACACATCTTGGTAGTCCAATTTCACCCAAAAATAATATCCGGGCAGCAAGCTCGGAATTAGCAACCTAGGAGTATTCTTTCAACATTTCCACTCCTAATCATATTTTCTAATACACATTCCCATATACATGTCATATCTAGCGCTTTTTAGTCCCATAACAGCATTACAACAGCTCATAAAGTACAACATACAATAAATCTACACAACACCAAGTAGGCAACGCAACATTGCGTCCTTTCGCTACATTCCAATATCAACCATTCCAAATCCATTTCAACCTCATCCAAACTGTTCTCAACATATTTATACACAAAAACAGTCCTAAAATAGTCACCAAGTAGATGGAAAACATGAGACAATAATTCCCAATATTCAGTCCACGAATTCTTACTAAGAGCGGAATTTAGATATCATATAAGAACTCATTTTCGCGGAAGATAAAAATGGGGCAACAGCCTTCTTACATCACTACAGAACCAAACCTTGTTAAAAACATACATATTACTTCATAATCCAGCCAACCAACAAGAGAAAATCCTCTTAATAAATAAGGAAAATGGACAACAATCTTGGAACACATGCTGTCCCAAATTCCTGCACAAGTACAACCAGCATGCTCTTCATGTTTTTCATGGAAATATTACACCAAACCATAGGTATTCTTACTTATCTTTAGCCCTCAAGGATTAGGTGCTCTTTAAGAACCCTAGAAGTGAGCCTTGGCTGCTTGACAAAGTGAAGAGAGAGCAAGGAGAAACTTGGAAAGAAATCTGATTTTTGGCTTTGAGAAAATGACTAAAAAGTGCTGGCTGTTAGTCCCTTTTATAGGGCCACTTTTGGCCGACTTTCTTTTGTATTGCAAGCCTTATTTTATTAAGGTTATGATGCAGCAACTTGGCCTTTTCACTTGGGCCTTATTGGGATTCAATTGGATGGGCTTTGTTGCAAATATTTCTCCTTTAAACCCACCTAGTTTGGGCCCTATTTGTGAATTAGGTTGTGAATGTAATTTGGCCCTTTTCCCATTCATCTTGGGCTGAAAATGTTGTCCTTTTATGATGCTAAACCATGGGCCCAAATGACATCCTTAACTCGGGGTTTATTCTTTATCGAACTTGAACAAATTCGGTGTTGGGTCTCGTCTCCGTCTACCTAGCCTATTTAAGCTAAGCACGTAGGTGACTCACCTGTTAGCTTCCTAAGGCTCACAAACACCTCACTTCTTTAACTTCATTTGAGGTCACAATCTCCTTAACTTGACTCAAAACTTATATACACTCGGTCATCTTGAGCGTTAGACGTACATAGTCCTCTAATCTGAAATTCAAGCACTTTTAAAATTATACACTGCTTTGACCCCGCCATATCATGTTTCACATGCATTGGACTAGTACATGTAAGATGTAGGGTGTTACCAAAATGATTTTATGATGTTTTGAATAATTTGAATACGTTTTTATATGAGTTTTAATGACTTTATGACATTCAAGTGATGAAATATGCATCATATCTTTTGTTTTGATGTTTCAACTTCCAAGTCAAGACTTTCAGGCCTTGTTCTAGTGCATTCGAGGATGAATGTTCCCAAAGGGGAGATGATGTAAGGACCTGGTATTGTACGACCTTAATGGAGCATGGAAATTTGGTTCCAAAAAGTTTTGGACCAAGGTGACACTTCATGGACGGCTTCACAGTCTGTGTGAGGCTATACAGACCATGTGGAGCCTCCTTGAAGTGGCCCTTGGCCTTGTGTGGGCTTTAATGTGGAGTTTGGGACTAAAGCATACCACACATAGACCTCACACAGACCGTGTGAGGCTTTAAGGACCGTAAGGTAGTCTTGGCCTTGAAAATCCACAGTTTTGAAGCCAAACCATGTCACAAGACCGTCTCACAGATCATATGACCCTTCACGGTCCGTAAGGTCCCCCATATAGGTGCCGGAGTAAAAATTTCTAACTATTAGATCATCATCTCGGAACATTATCATGAAGGATTTTTCTAAGTGAAGTGGTACGTAGGAGTATACGATCCGTACAACTTGGTAAGGACCATGAGACAAACCGTATGGATGCCTATGTTGAATTTTTCTAAATAATAAATTAGCATCTCAGATCATCAGGAAGAATTTTTCTAAGTTCCGCATCATGGACCACGTATACGGTCTGTATTTCTTTACACAGACCGTTTACCCCTCCCTGAGACCCCTGATTTCAATATTTCTATTCATTTCATCAATGGCATTTTCATAATTATGGTCTATCCTAAGGGTCTTTTATGACTTTCTATGCTACCTAAAGACATTCAAATGACCTATTCATTATTTCTCTCATTCAAATTCATTCCTACACTTATGATATTGAACTCTTCTTAAGAACTCTCTCAAAGGCTCTTGTGAAGACTAAGCTTGGGAATCAAGGGAAAACCCTTTTCTTCATCAAATTTCCTCTAGAATCTTCTTCATTAGCTAAGGTATATGGATTAATTCTTGGTCCCTTTCAACCAAGAAGACCCAAACTCTTTTCACTTGAATTTCATGAAATTTCCCTTACTTTAAATATTAGTTTTGAATATTACTGATTATTAAATTCCATTGAAGCATAGGCTATGCTTTATTAATGATCTTAAGTTTATTTAAGCCCTAATATGTTTAATTACATTATTATTATTATGAATATTTGGATATGCATTGTCTCTTTAAAGTTTGATCTAAGCATGGGTAATCAATATTATTATTTGAATATTGATTTAATTATGGATTTACTTGAATTTCCTATTGTATTGATGATTTTAGATTGAATCTCAATTACCCATGCTATTCTCACATCATTCATGACATATGCATTCACGAGCATTTAATTTTATGAAAATTATGAAGTGGGTTATGACCAATTATGTTTATGTATCTGATTTTGATAAGATTATGGTTATGACAAGAACGTCGTGATTACATAAATGTCTATTGTTATTGGCTCTTTGAGAATATTGGGTGCTTGCACCATATTTTTATGTGAATGAGCTATTCCTATGCATGAAAAGCATGACTATGAATTATGATTTCGTCTTTTAGCCCAAGTATGAATGATTGATTATAAAGAGTGTTTGGCTTTTAAGCCTAAATGTGCATTGAAAGGATTTGAAATGAATACTGCCTCTTATGAAAGCATGAAGGTATAAGTTTTCTTGTGGGATGTTTGACTTAGAATCGATGGATTGGGGGTATCAGGGCTATCCCCAAGGGTCCTCTCTCTTTCCTTGAACTATGTGCCAACATAGAATGGTAGCCATTACCGAAATGACTAGGTCGTACCGAATGGTAATACATTGATATGATATGATATTGGAAATTCTTGTAAAATGACTGGGTCGTAAGGAAGGTATACATCCACCGAAATGACTAGGTCGTAAGGTGTGACGTAGATTACCCTTGGCAAGTAATCTTCTCCTATCGATGGGAGGTCTTCATCGGACAAATTCATGTAATAACTCACATGAGTTTGATTTGTCAATTATAGTCCATTCCCACTGTATATAAGTATTTGGCATTTCATGCATCATGGATTTCATGGCATATTGTTTATTACTTTTCTTTGATATATATCTCTTTCTATATTATGTGCCCCCATCATCTACCATTGAATGTAGGTTTGATAAGTCATATACATTGCATGACCACATGCTTAGTACATTTAAACGTACTAACACATACTTTTTCCTACATGATCTAACCATGTAGGGATCGAGGGCTACCTTTAATTACTGTATGACAATTAGGTTGGATCTTGATATTGCTTATTATGGTGAGTCCTCTCTTCCATGGACAAACTACCATTCCTCCACCTATGGTGCTTTAGTTTATGTTATTTACCTCGAGGGTTAGCCTGGGACATGTCTTAAACCCCTTCCTATCTTATGACTAGAGGCCTTTTTAGACATTTTTTAGATTCTTTTACATTTATATGCTAAGTGTTGTATTCGGAGAATATGTTAATAGATACCGCTATCTAGTGGATATCGTAATGTGGACTTGCTATGAATATTATGATGCGTTCTTATGTTATGTTGTGAAAGATCCTAAGTCCCGAATTGCCCCCATAGAGTGAATTATACTTACCTATCCCTTATTCTTTATGTGCTACATGTTATGTGGATCCATGTTAATCCCTTTCCCTATGACATCCCATAGTATGAGTCCTACTTTCTCGTCCCTTAGAACTATGTATTTACTATTCATATACGCTTTTGAATCAAGGAAGTGAATATGGATACTTTGAGACTTGTTAGGGGACTCTCATGTTCCCATTCGCCATGTCACTCCTAAACCATAAGTCCGGGTCATGACAGGAAATCTACAGACTACTAACCTACACTTAGAAAAGTCCTAGTACAATAAATATACAGATCACGATAATATAGATATACTCATTATCTGACATAGTATCTCAATACATAAGTATATAATAGATCCAACTCTTACTAAAGAACCAAGAATTTGATAAGTACATAGTCTCATAAAAAATAAACAACAATATCAACAAGATATAATATGAGATGGAGTAGATGCCATGAGATGTACATAATACGATGCAATGTCAAAAAATCGTGTTGTATGTCTGTCCTAGAATTCATATTCGTTGATTAGATGACTGCGTCGGTCGGAATTCATGAGGGCCACATATGGATCGTGTATCTATGATCGTGTCTGGCAATGACCTCTGCTCATGTCACCTGTCCATAAATGACCTCGGACCACCGGCATGTTACCTCGACTTGACCAGTAGAGACCTCAACCACCAATCCACTCATTACCTTACTCACATCTTGGTCGTAGCCTTCATAGGTATCAATGCACAAATAATAATTGATGCAAGGTGCATGATCTCAATTATATCATAGTATCAATATCATAAGGATTACATTATCTCAATACCATCACAATTATATCATAGTATCAACATCATAAGGATCTCATAATGTCAATACCATCAATATCTAAATACCATACGTGTTTCAATATATTCACTATATTAGCCTCAATGTATCAATCATATCACCACATAAACACCATCTCACCACTAATGTCAAATGATTCACGGTCACATAGATTATAAATGCACAAGAAATTTATAAAGATATATATCACTATATGAATAATTATTCAGTATGAAGAGTCATAATCAAGACTACAATGATAAGATTCTACACCAAATGCTCAATTTCATTCGCATAGGAGCATACAAGATTTATTCATACATAACGAAAGGTTAAAAGTTCACTTGCCTCAAATGAAGTCTCAATTCAAGTTAAAATAACCGCTTTCCCACTCCTATGGTACTCGAAATTACCACAATTTATTCAAATATGACATCACAATCCATTAACGCATCTAATGACACTAAAATCAATTAACTTGGAGAGAAAGGGTAAAATGATAAAAAAATCTCATGCTAGAAAATGTAGCCGAAAACTAAAAATTAGTGGATGTAAATGTTCTACACACATAACAAGGAATTCATCAGAGAAAATGGTTTCGAAAACAGAGTTAAGATGATGGAGAAATCAACGATTAAAGCTTAGGAAATGCATTTTCAAAAATCCTCAAATTCCACTATTAAATTTCAAAATTTAGAAGTTAAAACATAAATTCATCTAGGAAATGAGTTGAAATAGATTAGAAAATAGTTACCCAATCACTTTGCTTCGAAAATCCTCAAACACTCCCTTAAAAATGAAGCTTGAAGAGTTAAAAATGATGGAAAATGAGTTAAAATCGTGTTTTAATGAAGTTCGCTATTCAGGCTGTGTTTGTTCTCTGCGAACATAGAGAAGAATCCGCAAAGGCAGAGCTCAGAGGAAAACAAGCCTCCACGAACGTGGATGTTGAGGTGCAAACACGGAGCACTGATGCTACATGCACTAGAAACAGCAAAACCAACACAACACAACAACACAACAATAGGAATTGGACCTTGGGAATTCGTTCAGAACCCCGTGAACACAAACCAATCATAGAACCGTACTAGAAACAAAGATCCAGACTCAATGGAGTCTTCAGAATTCGAATCAAGAACCTCCGTGGCCTTGAACCTTAGAAAGATCATTTAAAGTAGTTTCGCACCTAAAAACTCAAAATATTCTCATAACATCTAAAAATTACAAGGAAGGCATTTCTAGCATTAGTTTCAACACCCGGGAGCACTGGAACTAATGAAAATTTTATACGAGCTCTAGAACCCCAAATGTTGACCAAAGAACCTATGATCTAAAATGAACTGAAAATGCCACTTTAAGCCTAAAATCTCTTTTTTAACCCCAATTCAATTCTGCAAGTTCTCCTAGACCAGACTTGGCATTTCAGAACTGGTGGAATTAACAAAATCAAATACCGACACTCGAAACTCAAACTGACCTCAAAACTCAAATTTTCTAACTTTAAGCCTTTTAAAACTCTTTATTTTGCAAAGCTCCAACGTTTTACAAGGTTTTCAAAATCTGACTTTTAGACTTATCCAAAAATGATCCAAGACATCTTTTGAGAAGGGCGAAATGGTAATTCGGTCGAAAATAGCAGAAATGACCTTTGAGGTCATTACATCATCTACTACTAAGAATAATGTTCATCCTCGAATATGAGATAAGGAACATACCTGAAGGCTCAAGCAACTGAGGGTATTGAGCATGCATATCCAATTCTTTTTGCCATGTAGCATCACTCTCAAGGATATGGCTCTAGTAAACCTTTATAGAAATGATCTTCTTAGTCCTTAACTTCCTCACCTACCTATCCAAAATGGTTATCGATTGCTCCTCATAGGTCAAATCGGGGCTCAACTTAATTGAATCCATATAAATCACATGACACTCGTCCAAAATATAACGTGGCAACATCGAAACATGGAATACAGGATGGACTAAAGACAAGTTGGGTGGCAAAACAAGTCAATAAGCCACCTCTCCCACACTATGTAGAATCTTGAAATAACCAATGAACCTCTAACATAGCTTGCCTTCTTCGCGAATCTCATAACACCCTTCAAAGGTAAGACTTTCAACCAAAACATGTCACCAATCGCGAACTGTAGAAGTTGAACCCACCTATCAACATAGCTCTTTTGGAGACTCTGGACTGTTACCAATCTATTCTAAATCAACCATACCCGCTCAAGATTATCTCTCAAAATATCAATACCCATACTCTTTACCGACAATGTTTCAAACCAACATATGGGCGATCTGTATCTTCAACCATACAAGGCCTCAAAAGGAGTTATCTGAATACTGGAATGATAACTGTTGTTATACACACACTCTGCTAAGGCTAAATGTTGGTCCCATCTAGTCCCAAAGTCAATAACACAGGCTCAAAGTATATCCTCTAATACTTGAATGGTCATCCCAAACTGACCATCCATATGAGGGTGAAAAGTTGTATTTAAATCCAAATGAGTACCAAAACCATGATGTAAAGCCCTCCAAAATTGTGATGTAAACAACGATCCTCGATCTAATACTATAGATACCGGTACCCCTTGAAGTCTCATAATCTGTCAATATAAAGCTTAACCAGTCTCTCGACTGTATATTTAACTTTGACCAGAGTAAAGTGGGCGGACTTGGTCAGATGATCCACCACTATGCAAATAAAGTGAAAACCCCCAATAGTAAGAGGTAAGACAAGAGGGAAGTCCATGGTAGTAAGCTCCCACTTCCACTCGGGAATGGGCATCCGCTGAAGCTCCCTACCTAGACTCAAGTGCTCGGACTTGACCTGCTGACATGTCAAGCACCTGGTTAAAAACTCTGAAACATCTCTCTTTATAACGTGCCACTAATAATGCAGACTCAGATCATGGTAAATCTTCGCTGCCCAAGTATTAATCTGATTGAATCACCCACCTCAAGAACATAGATACGACTCCCAATCCACAAAACGCCATCAGAATCAAGAGCTGCCTCCCTAGCTTCACTCCTAGTCACCTTATCCCGAATAATACACAACTTCTCATCCTCAAACTGCCTCTTACAAATCTGATCTATCAAGGATGAGCGGGCCTCAATAGTAGAAAGTACTCCACCCTTCTTTGAAATTCGTAACCTCACAAACCCATTGGCCAATCCCTAAATATCTTTAGCCAATGGACGTTGATGTGCTGTCAAAATTAAGCACTTTTGATGCTTAAAACGTGGAATTTTGTGTGTTCTCAATGTGATGTTAGTTGGTTTTATGTGTTTTTGTGTTTTATTTGTAGGATTCAAGGGTTGGCCTTCATTTTGGGAAGAAAATGCAGAAAATGCAGAAAATGTTGTTTTTGATAAAGTACGAGACCCTTTACGGGCCGTAGTGCACTCCACGGACCATGAAGGACGTTCGTGAACAATTCTAGTACGGGGCTGATTTTTAGAAGTTTGTTCTACAAACATGCAGAGGGGTCGTGGATTAGTTTATGAGTTGTAGGTCAAGTTTTGTGCATTGAGGATCAAAGAAGGAGGACTTTCTGAAGTTTCATCAGATGAAACCCCCTTATGGGTCACAAAACACTTTACTAGCCATAGAGGGGTGTCGTAAACCTCTAGTCCAGTTTTGCGATAAAATTGTACAAGACCCCAATTATGGGCCATGGAATGCAATACATCCCGTAAAGTTGTTCGTAAGGCATGCCTACCCAGCTATCCTATTTTGTTTAGGACTTGTATTTTATATATTATAAATAGGTTTTTAGGTTATTTTTCATCAAGTGCACAGAGAGTTCGACCAGTAAAGTGGAAAAATAGTGAGATAGAGCAGAGAAAACATTGGAGTGTTTTGAGAAATATGTGTACTTTGATTTGATTTTATAATCTTGCGATTTTTATTGAAGTTTGGATTTTCTTGTACTAAATTTAATTGTGTAAGTGCTCTATTATGTTATTCCAATTTATAAGTCTTGCATCTACACAAATCATGAGTAGCTAAATCTCTATAACTAGGATTGTGGGAACCAAGAAGAACTAATGAGGTAAAATCGGATAAATCATAATTTTTGGAAGGTGTTTGCATGTATTAATTAACTCTCTTCATTTTACATGATTTGTGATGGTGGCCAACATTAGAACCTGCCTAGTGTTACTAACTAGACCAAGGTAGTAATAAATAGGAAAAGAGATTAATTAATAGGATTCGATTGATGTGTTCTCATCTTATCAACCGAACTTGGTCAAGGGGAGGTTATACTGGGACTAATAGGTAAGAGTTAATAATGCACACTGCGTAGATTGACCAAGTCACGTAGTGAAATTTGCCTCTCGCCTGAACCAAAGGGTTTGGTGAACTTAACTTACCATCCTGCATGCCACAACTAGAAAAGAATTAGGTTATCTAGTGATACTGAGTTAGGGAATCATGGGGAACACAATACCCTAGTTTATCTCCATAATGATTAAACTCTTGTGTTAGTTAGGTTACTTTATTACCTGTTATTGCAACCCCCTCCCCACCCCTTTGGGGGAGTAAGTTGGATAATCACTTGAATTGCAGTACTTGAATTCTCTTAAATCTATGTATTCCCTGTGGATTCGACCCTAACTTTGATTAGGTTATATTTCTTGACAATGAACACTTTATCCTAAAAAAGGAGGTGTAACTTAGTCAACATCAAGATTTTGGCGCCATTGCCGGGGAATACGGCTAGACTTGGTTAATTCAAAAGTTATTTGAGTGCTCACCTTTATTTCCTTCATTTTACGTTTTTGTTGTTTTTGTTCTTTTTCATGGTATAAGTTTCATGTATATCTAACACATGAAGTTGAGGCAATTCCTCAACTCTGTTTGACCCAGAGATCTAGAAAATGTTAAGAAGAATGGCCCAAGATAATGCCAACAACACGGCTAATGCAACTCTGAATAGGAACAAGAATGAGAATGCTGACCACGAGAACCCACCTCCTCTTGAGGATATTGCTCCACAGTCACAAGATTTCAATGCAGGTTGAATACTATGTCTATGGAGGTGACTAGAGCTATTGTGTTGCCACCTCTACCGGATACACAAAGTTTGTGGTCTCGAGTGGGTTGCTTTAGATGCTGCAAAACTGTGGGTTGTTAGCGGGCTTACCATCGGAGGATCCCCATAGCCATCACAATGTTGAATATATCTGTAAGAGTGTAATGGGAACAAAAAATCTTTCCATCGATGCTATAGAACTTCGTGTCTTCCCATTATCTCTTATAAGAAATGCAGCACTAAGGCTATCAGAGCTCCCCCAGAGTCCGATCACCAATTGGGCTGAATTGCAGAAGGCCCTTTTGGAAAGATACTTCCCGAGGTAAAAGAAGCTCATGTTGAAAGATCGGATCAACAACTTCGAGAAACTTGCTGGTGACTCGATCTGTAACACATAGGAGCGGTTCAGGAAGTGCTTGAGGACTGCCCTGGACCACAAGATTGTTGATACCTTGGTAGAGATCTTTTATCATCCCCTTGATGAAAACATTCAGGCTTGTGCTAATAAATTTATGGGGGCAATGTTCTTAGATCAGCCATTCACAAGGATTGTAGAAAGGATGGAGAGAGTGGTCAAAACAAATCGTGCATGGGGAAAAGAGACAGAGCATCTACCAAAAGTTCATGCACTGTTAGTGTTGGTTTGGAGCAAGTTAAGATCAATGAAGAGATTATGAAAGAGCTTGCCTAAATCTGTATCGGCATGGAGGTGATGATGAAGTAGAATCAGGAGAGCATTAATGCAGTGGTTCATCAGTCTCCACGTGCACCCATGTATGATGATCCCTAATATGAGAAGGCCACTTGTTTTACTGCTGATCAGATGGAGGGTTTCCGGACCAATGCCCAAGGGTTCGACCAGGACTATTGGCACCAAGGTCAAGGAAACTAAGGTCGAAACCTCAATCTTGATGGAGCTTTCAGGGACAACTAGAAAGGATACTATGATCGAAATCAGGGCCAAGACAGAAGCAAATTGGGGTCGCAGAGAGGGTTACAAGAATGGTCCATATGTTCCACCACACAATTGTGACATAGGTGCGAGTAGTTCTAGAGTTGAGGAGATATTTGATTGTCTGTTAAGAAAGCTCAGACATAGGATTAGACTCTAAGGGGGGTGAAATCTGAAATCTCCTGTATCAATCAGAATTTTGAGTCCCATTCTGTTGCCATTAGCTTGAACAACATTTCGGTCTAGTGTCGACTCAACTCTATCAGCATAAGACAGGTACACTACCTAGAAACACAATTTAGAATCCTAAAAATAAAGGGCAGTGCATGGGAATTACTACTAAAAGTGGAAAAAGCACCATTGATCCTCCCATGTTAGTTGATGAGGATGATGCTCGAGAAGATGGTTGCTGCTTATGATGCAAATACAGGAGATAATCATGGTAGGGATACGGTGAGTGAAGCTGCTAATGCACCGCAGAAGTTGAAGCCCATTCCTGGGTCTCCTCCTCCCTTGCCTCAAAGAATCAAAAAGAGGGAGGAGGAAGGCAAGTTCTAGCACTTTCTCTTCATGCTGAAATAACTCTCCATCAAAATCCCTCTCATAGAGGCATTAGAGAAGATGCTAGGATATGGCAGGTACATGAAGGACCTGGTTATGAAGAAGCATGCTGTGAGTGAGGAGCTCTCCCAAGAGCTTCAACATTGCAGTTCGATTGCTATGAGGTCCTGGGTCCAAAAGAGAGAAGATCGAGGCTCTTTCACCATACCCTGCACAATTGGAGATGTGGAGTTCTCAAGGGAATTATGTGATCTAGGTGCCAACATTAACCTGATGCCCCTTATGGTACTAAAGAAGCTAGGCTTGGGAGCCCCTACTCTAATGAGCATGCAATTGTTGATGGCTGACCATAAGGTGAAGAAGCCTGTGGGGGTACTGTATGATCTGTTTGTGAATAGTTAAAAGTTCATATTCCCTACAGACTTTGTGATCCTTGATTTTGAGGTCAACTTTGATGTCCCAATCATCTTGGGATGACCATTCCTTGTCACTGGTCGAGCACTAGTGGATATAGAAGCTGGTCAACTCAGATTCAGATTGAACGATGAAGAAGTTGTCTTCAATATCTGTCAGTCTATGAAGAGGTCAGATGATTTGAAGAATGAAGTCTAGGAAATTGGTGAAGTCTGAGTGACCAAGTTTTCCACGTCATGTCGCAATAATAAATCAGACGCAACTTTGGAGGCAACCTAAGATTTTTGATGTTATAGTTATAGTTGTACCTTTATTTTTAGTTTTTGGACTTATAGGTAGTTTGTTTTCTTGTAATTATTGTAGTTTTGGACATTGGGCTGGTTGCATATAGAGTAACAGTGTGTTCTGCTAAGAGTATGCAGGTAGATGGCTTAGAAAAGCATCAAAAACACTTTATGACCTGTACACTATCTCATAGACATTTCCAGTAAGCTAAAAATTTGTTCATTCCAGTGCACAAGCCAATGTTACGATTCATAGATAACTATGGGTCGTGAATGGGGCTCGTGGAACCCAGGTAAGTTTTTCTAAATTTTTTACTAAGTGTTGGGGTCTCTACGACCAACTATAAAGGTTGTGCTTCATTTTACGACTCGTAGATTGGTCCATGAAACCCAATCCTAAGATCTAGGGTTTGGATGTTCTACGGAACAATAATTCACGAGTTGTAAAACACTTTACGACCCATAATTAGGGTTACAAAGAGTGAAGGCCCATCCGTTGTTAATTGACCTAGCCAAAGTATAAATATTGGGGTCAAAATATTTAGACTCCATTTGACCCCTAATTTACAACTTGCGCCCAGCCATAGCCCACCCCGGAAATTCTGACCACTGACAGCAACTATTCCTCCATTTTTCGGCGAGAATTTTCGACAGCCTTGGGTTTTTAGTGTCTCATCACCTCCTTCATCTTCTACAATCTAATCACACAAAATGGTTAATTTTTAGTTAACCTATACCATTAACTTGTTGGTATCTGTATGGTTAAATTGGAATTATATCAGGAATGGTTGTGTTAGACACAAACCCTTGTGTGAAAATAGTCATGTTGATAATTGAATTATAGTTGCCCATGTTTGAATTTGTGTGTTTCTTCGGAAATGGATATAGTTGACTTTGTCTATGGTTAATTGATGTATCTTTGGTGCCCACGTAACCACTCACCATGTAATTAAATTCATTATATGTGTGATATTCGGTGTATGATGGCATGGGTGCATAAGTTCTATGATAAACAATTCATACGGCGTTGGAAGGGTTGGGGAAGCATCGATGGGGTACATGAGTTGACTATTATGTTGGGGTAATGGTTGTTGTTTTGAAATCTTGTGGGTGTGTGCGTATTGCTTCGATGCTGGTAGAATAGGATTGAAAAGGCCGTATGGGGTCCATGTTGATGGACTTAGAAACTCTAAGTGACTGAGTTTTCTCGTGTATGAGTGCCTTTTACAACCCGTGGAGCATTTCATCAGTTGTAATTACCCCTCGTACAAGATTCCAAAACCTTGAAGTTTCTGAGTACCCGTCAGACGAGACCTTCTATGAGTCGTAGAGTACTTTACGACCTATAGAAATGTCTCGTGGATCCCTTCATGAAATAAAATTAGACACTGGAATACTCTATGACTCAACTTATGACTCGTAGAATGCTCTACAAGTCATGCCTAGTCTCGTAGACATTTCTAGTGAACAAAGATCCTGTAACCACTAATTTATGAGAACTTTCTATGGCTCGTAAATTCCACTACGATCTATAGTGGTTCTTTCGTAGACCCTTCTACAACTATGTTTGAGTTGTTTTTGCATTTTATTTTTTGATATGTGAGGCTAACCAGGGTACCTAAATGTTCATGTTCTACTATGGCCCCAAAAGCAAAATGGGACGAGATCAAGGCCTTATAGAGGAGGCTAGGGGATGAGGCCTTGGAGGGTGAGCAGACCCCCGCTCTGAGTGGTTAACTAGAGGACCTCGGCATCTGACCTTACCCAGAGGTTGACAGACTACGGACAAGGGCGGTTGCAATAGCTGGGCATACTCAGGCTCTTGTCATTCGTACTCCCCAGTCTGATGAGGGAGGCCACAATGAGAGCAGCCTCATACAGATGACTCCATCCAAGGAGGAGTCAAGTTTAGAGTCAGGTGACGGGTCAGAGAAAAAAGTCCTCTGTTGCACCTCAAGCATCAATCTCCACCAGACGGTCTTACTAGTTGGTGGTGCGTCAAGGGAATGCGGGATATTTATGTTGAGGACTCACAGTCTACAGAGCGGGACAAGCCAGCCCACTCTATTTATGAAGAGCCCCCAGTCATCCCAAACAGACTCGACAGTGTCCCCGATCTAAGAGACAATGATCAGATACATGCTTTAGTGGCTGACCAAATCACTTAGGCAATACTCTCAGACCATGTTGAGGGAGTTCTACGCATCCTATGCAGCCACAATTCACAGTACTCTTCCCAAGGGGAAGAAGCCCCTCGCTCAGCATAGACTAACCGAGACCAGAGTTAGGGGCCGATAGGTGGATATCTCGGAGACTACCATCCACCGCATGTTATTCGGGCCAAAGTTCCCTTCCCCCAGATCCACAGCTGAGTTTGACTACATAATGC
This sequence comes from Solanum rostratum, assembly GCA_029948455.1. NCBI lineage: Eukaryota > Viridiplantae > Streptophyta > Magnoliopsida > Solanales > Solanaceae > Solanum > Solanum rostratum. The sequence continues at coordinate 19,916,009 of CM057055.1, forward strand.
GGCGGATGAGAGATTTACTGGTGATAAGAGATCAAGAGCGCAGAGCCAACTTGATGAGATGGGTGGCTGGTTTAATTGCTGAGCAAGGTCCAGAAGTACATGGGTCGCCACTCACTCAAAGCCTATTATGAAGGCTTCTCTCTGTTTCACTTCCCAATTTGGTGGGCGGTTGTCAGATCACGCATCCAGCCAACACTTTTAATAATACCTTAACGCTCGATCATGCAGTGCTAGTTGCCAGCATCTTAGCTGGTTATGAGATCGATTGGGCCCGCCATATTATTGTACAAATTCATGAGGCTGCCCTTAAGAGGTCCATCTCCATTCCTTTTCCATGTTTGATCTACAAACACTGCCTAGAGTTGAAGGTGGAGAGTTTACACCAGCTGGACTCACCGATCGAGGTCCAACACACTGGATGCAAGCCCGATCAAGACTTAGGAGAACCTAGTGGCACTTTAGCGGGCACTGCACCAGCTTGCCCCTATGCCAGAGATGTTTGCCTAGTGCCACCGCCTGAGGTTCCACACCCCACCCCACTAATGCTGCTACTGAGGATAGGCCCCCATAGCCCGAGGCAGAAGACGAGAGGGGGCCTACTACTTATTCTCCTGCACCACAGGCCACTACATCATAGGTTGCTCCTATGGGCATGGTTTACGTGTCTGCCCTATCTATACAGGCCATGGTGCAGAGGTTATCATATGCTGAGTTAAAGTTGTCTGATCTAGTCCAGCAAATTAGGCCTTCGGTCTGCTAGGCAATTTCAGAGGCAGAGGGCCGCATCTATGCATACATGGTCGCTATTATTTAGGATCGTCTATCCACCGTATATGCCTTCATTGATGCCTTCAAGATGAGAGTATAATAGAGCCTACACATGACCTGACCCATAGATTTGACGACCCAATAGACGGAGATCTAGCAGCTTTGGGCCAACATGACAGCAGCACTAGTGGCACCAATGAATCTACCTGAGACCATATTTCCAGCGCCTGTGGTAGATCTATTAGCTCCTTATGAGCATATCCAACCTTTCCATAGGAAAAGACCTCACACATATAATGATGAGGATGTCATACACTCACGTGCAGGGCTGACTGAGGAGGAGGAGCTTGAGCTTGTCTTGAGAGAGTCAAGACAGGAGGAGGAGAGATGACAGGCTCGAGAGCTACAGCAAGTGAGGGGTGTTGTCCACTTCGGACAGAGTTCTACTACAAAAGAGGCCACCACGTAGGGTGAGGGTGGTCAAATTCAGCCACACACTAGCGTAGGTGCCTATGTATGTTTTTTTACCCCTATACTTTATTTTCTTTGATTGTGTGCATTGGAGACAATGCACCTCTTTTTCGATGTGGTGTGGCTAGTTATGGGTCTCAGTGAAGTCTGAGTAGCTTGCGTTTATAACTACCCCAAATGTTTATCCTAGGGTTTTCTTGGTTGGAATCTTTTTCCCCATGGATAGTTATTTTTTGTTGAACTGACATGTTTAGGATGTCTTAGGTGGTATTTGTATCATATAGTACTAATATTTGTGGTATATAGTATTTTTTTGTGTTTTCTGTGAAAAATGATACCCATAAAATTTTGATTAGTTGGTGTGGATAGAAACCATGCATGTTTGGGTGTGTCGACAGTGCTTGTCCTAATAAGTGAGGTTAATTTGAGATAAAAAGTAGGATTGAGAGTCTTTTGTTCAAAATGTAGTCAGTTTCATATGAATGTGAGCTTAATTTGTTAAATTCATGTGTTGTGTACTAATTCAGAACTTGCCCTGTTACTCTATGTTAGAATGTAGATTAGTTGGATTAGGAAAGGATCTTAGGCCATTGTTCATAAAAGTCCACTTAGCATAAATGACCAACCAAATTTGTAGAATATCCCTTGATCCTATGTTTGAGCTTGACATGTACATATTCTTTACAAACACCTAATTGACCTAATGTTGTTAGTTGAAAAATCCTAAAATTGGCCATGGTCCTTCCTTAAACATTATGCACCTTAACTAAGGCTAAAAGCTTAAGTTGAGGGTGGCTACAAAAAGTGGCCCTGGTTCATAGGATGGATAACTTGCACCTCAACTCAGGCCAAGAGCCTAAGTTGAGGGTGGCTGGTGTAAGGGTGAAACAAAAAAATGAGGGGGAAAGTTAGTGCTACAGTGAGAAGGAGAAAAATCATGTGCTGGGTGCAAGAAAAATAAGTGATTCCTTAGTTGTGAGCTAAAAAGAAAAAATGGAGTGTAAAAGCAAGGCAAAAAGCTGAAAAACGAAAAGAAAGCACCCACAAAAGCTTGAAATAGGAGAAAAGGGAAGAATGAAGTGGAATGTAAAGTAATAGAGTTGGTAAAGAAAAAGTGTAGGAAAACAGAGTGTCAAAGAGGGCCTTTAGTCACTATGTTCCAAAAATATCATACCAAAGATCCCTGAGCCTACGTTACAGGCCTATGAAGTTCTAAAGTGATCCTAGTCCAAGTAGTCAAAGGTCTTAGTCATGAGTATATGAGCAAACCTATGGTATTGGGCACGATGCATGAATATATTTTGGAGAGTGAGTGATTTTACATAGTCCCGATATTATACATGAAAACATCATTGAGAGTGAAATATGGGTCTCACTTATTCGGTGATTTTCCTCTCTACCAGACTTATTCAGTAATTGTAGCTTGTTGATAGTATCTCACTTATCATAGTTGTGTTATCACATGCAAGAGTCTGATTGGTTTGCTAGATGGCTATCTGATTCTTTTATAAAAGTGGTGTGGGTATCTGTGCTTAAGTTTGAAGTGATATTTGCCATTTGGTTGAGGTTTGTATGTTACTATTATACATATGTAGATTGAGTTTGTCGCTTGAGGACAAGTAACAATTCTAAGTTAAGAGTGTTGATGTGCTATCAAAATACAACACTTTTGATGCTTAAAACTTGGAATTTTGTGTGTTCTCAATGCGATGTTAGTTGGTTTTATGTGTTTTTGTGTTTTATTTGCAGAATTCCAAGGCTGACCTTGATTTTGGAAAGAAAATACAGAAGTTGTTGTTTTTGATAAAGTACGAGACCCTTTTACGGGTTGTAGTGCACTCTATAGGCCGTGAAGGAGGTTTTGTGAACAATTCCAATGAGGGGCTGATTTTTCGAAGTTTATTTTGCAAATATGCAGACAGGTCATAAATTAGTTTACAAGTCGTAGATCACGTTTCTTGCCCTGTGGATCCGAGAAGAAGGACATTCTTAAAGTTTCATCAGACGAAACTCCCTTACGGATCATTGAATACTTTATGAGCTGTAGAGGGGTGTCGTAAATCTCCAGTCTAGTTTTGTAGCAACATTGTACGAGACCCTGATTACGGGAAATGGAATGTAATATGGCCTGTAAAGCTGTTCGTAAGGCGTGCTGACCCAGATACCCTATTTTGATTAAGACTTGTATTTTAAATATTATAAATAGATTTTTAGGTTATTTTTCATCAAGGACACAGAGAGTTCGACCAGTAAAGAGGAAATATATTGAGATAGAGTAGAGAAAACATTCGAGAGTTTTGAGAAACACTTGTACTTTGATTCGATCTTATAATCTTGTGATTCTCATCGATGTTTGGATTTGCTTGTTCTTAATTCAATTGTATAAGTGCTCTGTTATATTATTTTTCATAAGTCTTGCATCTACACAAATCATGAATAGTTAAATCCACAACTAGGGTTGTGGGAACCATGAAGAACAAACTAGGTAAAACCGGATAAATCATAATTCTAGGAAGGTGTGTATGCATGTATTAATTAACTCTCTTCTTTTTGCATGTTTTCTTGTGGTGGCCAACAATAGAACCCGCCTAGTGTTACTAATTGGGCCAAGGTAGTAATGAATAGGAAAAGAGATTAATTAACAGGATTCGATTGATGTGTTCTTGTCTAATCAACCGAATTGGGCCAAGGGGAGGTTGTACTAGGACTAATAGGTAAGGGTTAGTAATGCACACTGCAGAGATGGGCCAAGTCACATAGTAAAATCTACCTCTCACCAGGACCAAAGGTTTGGTGAACTTAACTTACCATCCTGCATGCCACACACTAGAAAAGAATTAGGTTATCTGGTGATACTGAGTTAGGAAATCATGGGGAAAACAATACCCTAGTTTCTCTCTATATTGATTAAACTCTTGTGTTAGTTAGGTGTACTTTATTACCTGTTATTGCAAATGCCCCCCTTTGGGGAAGTAAGTTGGTTAATCACTTGAATCGTTGTACTTGAATTCTTCTAAGTCTACGTATTCACTGTGGATTCGATCCTAACCTTCGTTAGGTTCCATTTCTTGAATACTACCGCTTTATCCTAAAAAGCGAGATATAACTTGGGCGATATTAGTCGCTCCTTAACCCAGATAGTTGCTAAACTCCCAATGCTAGAGGCCTTCCTACTTAATGCATCGGCCATCCTATTTGCCTTCGCAGGGTGATAGAGAATAGTGAAGTCATAATCTTTTAGAAGCTCAATCCACCTCCCTTGTCTCAAATTTAGATCCTGTTGATTGAAGATATACCGTAGATTATGATGGTCAGTAAAGATCTCACAATGGACTCCATACAAATAGTGATGTCATAACTTCCACACAAACACAACCATAACCAACTCTAAATCATAAGTGGGGTTGTTCTTCTCATGGACCTTTAACTATCTAGAAGCATAAGAATAACCTTCCCTTTCTACATCAAACACCACCTAACCCCACTCTTGAGGCATCACAATAAACATTGAAATCAATACCCGCTTTCGACAATGTAAAATAGGAGTTGTAGTCAACAATAACTTGAGCTTTTTGTAAGCTCTCTTCACACCCATCGGACCAATGAAAAACCACATTCTTCTGAGTAAGCCTAGTCAGTGGAGCTTTAATAGTGGACAAACCCTGAACAAAACGGCTGTAATAACCAGCCAAGCCCATAAAACTGAGAATCTCTATAGATGAGGTAGGCCTAGTCCTATCCCGAATGGCCTCAATCTTTGCCAGAGCAACTCGAATACCTTCCTTGGACACCACGTACCCCAAGAATGCTATCAAAATCAACCAGAACTCATACTTGGAGAACTTTGAATACAACTCAAATTCCTCACATGGTCCTCCTTAGTCTTGGAATAGGCCAAGATATCATCGATGAACACAATCACGAACGAATCTAGATACGACCAGAACACCCCATTCATCAGTTCCATAAATGTTGCAAGGGTGTTAGTCAAACCAAATGACATAACCAAAAACTCATAGTGGTCATACCTAGTCCGAAAGGCTGTCTTCAGTATATCTGATGGCCGAATCTGAAGTTGGTAATACCTGGAACTCAAGTCAATCTTAGAAAATAGGGCTGCTCTCTAAAACTGATGAAATAAGTCATCTATATGGGAAGCGGGTACTTGTTCTTGACAATCACCTTATCTATAATCGATACATATCCTTATGGATCCCTCTTTCTTCTTACAAACTGGACGGGGGCATATAGGGTAAAAAAATCCGTTGTTCAACAGATCTTGGAGCTGCTCATTTAACTCCTTCAATTCAGCTAGAACCATTCGATAAGGAGAGACAGAAATGGTCTTAGTGCCCAACTCAAGGTCAATATCAAAATCAATATTTCGATCCGGAGGGACTCTTTGTAGATTAGTAGGAAACACATCCAGAAACTCATAAACCACCGAAATAGACTCCATTGAAGGTAACTCAACAACAGTATCACAGATAAAAGCCAAATAAGCCAAACACCCTCAATCTATCATCTTTAGGGCCTGGATATAAGTTATCACTATACTAGGATAGGAAACCTTCAAAGCAGTCCACTCAATCCTTGGTCTACCTGGCATGGCTAAGGTAACGGTCTTGGAAAAAAAATCAAGAATACCACGATATAGAGATAGCCAATCCATGCCCAGAATAACATCAAAATAATAATATCCAATATAATCAGATCTACACGTCTCATAGCCTGCCAAAGTAACAAGATAGGATCAGTACACCCGATCCACTACTAAGGGGTCTCTTACTGAGGTCAAAACATGAATAGGCACTAACATATAATCACAAGGTAACTCGAAAACCACGAAGAAATAAGCAGACACATATGAATATGCAAAGCCAGGATCAAATTATCACCCCCAAAGCACCATTAAGGCGGACTCACACCCATTTCCGACAAGGCTCGAGAGAACCAACATATAAACATAAATTTTCTATGAACATTATAAGGGGTTTCCACATTCAACATTCTTTCACGAAAAGAGACAATAATAATAAGCCAAAAGGAAATATGTATGGCTAGGTCATTGGAGCCACAATGTCTAAAGTACGATACATGAGCACACTTCACTTTATATAGTCTACAAAGCCTCTAGATAAGGAACAATATCTATAAGGATTGGGACAGGCCCTACCTCATGACCAACTATACAATACAAAAATATAAGCGCTACACACATAAAGCCCTGAAGCAACCTGGAGCTCAGTAATAGTAGTTGGATATCTTGTACTCTTACTGGGAAGATCTACTAGCTCCTATACCTGCAGCATGAAATGCAGGTCCCCCGTAGGGGACGTCAGTACAAGATAATGTACTGAATATGTAAGGCAATAAGTACTTTATATGAAATAAGAACTCAAATGAAATCATACACTGGTGTAAGGATAAGAGACCACCTTTAGTCATACTATGGAATCATGTACCTTATGTCCTTTTTATTACTTTATCTTTCTTTACTGTATAATTTGTGCACAGTATATCATATAAATGACTAGATGATTAGTGGTAAATCAATATCGAGATCAACCCATGCTAGGCTTTCCTTTCACCCTTGGGATACCCCCCGTAATATGGGATGGACCCATGCTAGGTGATTCTTCCACCCCTGGATACCACTTATTAATAAGCAACTTTGAGTTTAATCCCTTTTAAAGGGAAACTCTTGGCCGACTTTGTCCTTAAATTTAAGCCACACATTAGCAAGGTGGTGATGCACCTACTTGGCCCTTTCACGTGGATCTTGTTGGGTTTCAATTTGATTGGCTTTGCTGCCACTTTTTCTCTTCTTCTTTCATTTAGTTTGGGCCCTATTTGTGAAGTGTGTGGTAAATTTACTTTGGTCCTTTTCTTATTCATCTTGGGATGCCTATACTGTCCCTTTGTAATGCCAAACCATGTGCTAAAATCACATCCCTAACTTGGGCTTTATTCTTTATCGAACTTGAACAAATTCGATGTTCGGTCTCGTCTTTGCGTCCTTTTCATTTTTCTTAATTTTGGGCCTCAAATGAGTTCACTTATGTATGAATTAATATTTCTCGTCTACCTAGCCAATTAAATCAAAGCACGTAGGTGACTTCACCTGCTAGCTTCCTAATTCCTACAAGCACCTCACTTTTTCACTTTCTTTAAGGTCGTGATCTGCTCAATTTGGCTTAGAACTTATATACACTCACTTATCTTAAGCATTAGACATAAATATAGCCTTGTAGTATATAATTTAGGCACTTTCAAAGTTGGTGGTCCTTCTACCTAATCATATCATGTTTCATATCCATAGGACTAGTACACCTAAGATGTGGGGTGGGACATCCTCCCACTGTTAAGAATATTCGTCTCCTAATGTTAGCATAATTGGATAGCTTAAACAAGTGTGAACCTTCATTTAAACAAACTTTTTACAACACAATAAGAATTCAAACTCACGTACCTACAAAGTCCCCAACATTGCATCTTGGACTTCCTCTTTAGCTTCAAATAAATAAGGGTATTTAGATTTCATTGCTTCCTCAGTCTCCCACATTATCTCTTCTACTTGTTGGTTCCTCTAAAGTACCTTTACTAAAGGTATTTCTTTATTCCTTAGCTTTCTTACTTGACGATCTACGATAGCAATAGGTACCTCTTCATAGGTGAGATCTTCTATAACCTGCACATCTTCAATAAGAGTCGTACGAGATGGGTCACCTATGCATTTTTGGAGCATTGAGACATGAAAAACTTGATGAACCATTGAGAGCTCCTTGGGTTGTTTTTCTTATGCGGTCGCAGTTGTCCTGAGGCATAAGTAATTACACTACCATGTTGCGTCAGTACACACCCTAAGCTAACTCCTGAAGTATCACAATACACTGCATACCCATCTGTGCCCTCTAGAAGCACAGGTGCAAAAGTTAGCCTACTTTTCAACTCTTGAAAGCTCCTTTCATATGCATCATTCCATTGGAACTTGATTTTCTTACGTGCCAACTTTGTTAGAGGTGCAGAAATAGAAGAAAAACCCTCAACAAACCTTTTGTAATAACTTGCCAACCCTAGGAAGCTTTGAACTTCTGTGAGTGTTGTTGGTCTTGGCTAATCTTTCACAGCCTCTATCTTTTGTGAATCAGCCCTTATTCCTTCATCGGATACAATATGGCCCAAGAATGCTACTGATTTTAACCGAAATTCACATTTCGAAAACTTAGCGTACAATTACCGATCACAAAGAACTTGTAATACATGTCATAAGTGATTTGCATGGTCCTATTTTGATCTTGAATATACCAAAATATCATCTGTAAATACTATCACAAATTTATCCAAGAATGGATTGAATACCCTGTTCATTAAATCCATAAAAACTGTTAGTGCATTTGTCAGCCCAAATGACATAACAAGAAATTCAAAGTGACCAGAGCGTTTCCAAAAGGCTGTCTTGGGTATATCTTTCTCCTTCACCCTCACTTGGTGATAACCTTATCTCAAATTAATTTTTGAAAAGCATTTGGCACCTTGTAACTGATCAAATAAATCATCAATCATGGGGAGGGGTATTTGTATTTAATTGTCACCCAATTCATTTGACGGTAGTCAATACACACTCTCAAAGTGCCATCCTTTTTACGTACAAATAAGACTGGTGCACCCCAAGGGGACACACTATGTCTTATAAAATCCTTCTCTAGCAAGTCTTTTAATTGCTCCTTTAATTCACGTAATTCTGCCAGGGCCATTGTATATGGAGGATAGAAATAGGTTGAGTGCCTGGAAGTAAGTAAGTATCAAAATCTACTTCTCGTTCTAGAGGTAAACTTGGAAGTTCTTTAGGAAACACATCAACAAATTCATTTACTACGGGAACAGATTGAAGGACTGGTGATTCTGCCTCCATATTCTTCACTCTAACTAGATGACATATATATCCCTCTGACATCATCTTTCTTTCCTTAAAATAAGAAACAAACTTACCCTTTGGTGCCGCAGTATTGCCTTCCCATTCAAAGACCACCTCATTTGGAAAGTAGAAATACACTCTCTTAGTTCCGCAATCCATAGTGGCATAGCAAGAACCTAACTAATACATGCCCATTATAACATCAAATTCCACCATTTCTAGCTCAACAAGGTCAGCCAATGTGTCACGGTCACAAACAGTTACTAAACAGTTATAATAGACCCTTCTGTCTATAATAGATTCACTGTTTGGTGTAGGCACTCCAAATGGCTTGTTCAATAATTTAGGTGTTCTCTTAAGCTTCCCAGAAACTAGTGGAGTGATATATGACAGTGTAGAACCAAGGTCAATTAATGCATACACATTATGTGAAAAGATGAATAATGCCCATGACCACATCAGGTGAAGCTTCCAAATTTCGCCGACTCCCTAGAGCGTAATTGCGATTTTGGGCTCCGCTAAAGCTAGCTGCCCCCTCTATCACCTCTACCACGACCTGTAGGTTCTTGCTGATCCCTACCTAATGGAGGACCCGATGATGATGATGATGCAACAGTTGACCCAGTAGGTTGTGCTATATCACCTATACGTCTCCTCGAACAATCTCTCATCATATGCCCTGGCACACCTCACCAATAACAAACATCTGTCCCAACATGACACGTACCTAAATGACTTCTCCCACATTGTTTGCAAGGCTGCTTAGGAGGCATTTGTTGGCTTGCTGAATATCGTGTTGTTCGTGCACCTTGGCCTTTACTTCTTTGACCAAAATGATTACTTTTAGACCCTTGAAGTTGTGATGGAGCATTAGTTACAGAGTAGGAGGATGATGGCCTAGGCAGTCTATTAAAACCAAGGCCTAAACTCATCTTGGGACAATATAAATTGCCTCGTAGATCTGGCCCTCTTGGACTGCCCCTTTCTAACTCTTGTGTCCTTCTTATTTGCCTCTGATCCTGTAGTTTTTGTGCAAATGCTTGCATCCTCGCTATATCCATGTCTTTATTCAAAGAAGAAATGATACAGTCTCTGACCAGATACGGATCCAACCTATCCACATATTGATGAAGCCTATTTGCCATAGTAGCGACTATATTAGGAGCATACCTGGCCAGGGAATTAAATTGAAGGCTATACTCCCTCATGCTCATATTAACTTGGTGGAGATTCAAAAACTAATCTGCATGAGCCTCTTGGATTTCTAATGGCAAGTAATGGTCAAGAAATGCCTCTTTGAACTCCTTTCAGGTAGTTGGAGGTGCATCTATACCTTAGATTGCTTCCAATCTTCATACCACAATATGGCCACACCCTTCAATCTATATGTTGCCAGCTCCACGACTTCTGTGTCTCTTATGTGCATAACATCCAAAGTGTGTTGGATCTGATTGATGAAGTCTTGTGGATCTTTATTAGGATATGACTCGGTAAAAGATGGAGGGTCTAAATTAAGGAAGTCATTTATCCTCGTGCTAGCGTCTCTATTCGTACCATCTGCACCTATAACTCGGCCTTCTTGTCGTTGACCTTGGCTAGCAACTATACGAGCCAATAGTTGGACTGCATTTCTTAGATCCTGCACGATAGCATCGGTAGGTGGTTTTGGGGAAATTTCACTACTTCCTGATTCATCAAGAGCTTGAGGAGTTGGAGATGTTTGTGACAGAGACTCATCTTGGGCCTCATTTTGGTGTCTCACCCAACTGGGTACACCAACTACCACTTCTATTTCCTTCCCTTTGCCTTTACTTTTCCTTGTTTCTGGCATACTTGCTGGACAAAACAATTTAGAGAATAGAAACAATCCACCTACAACACTTGGCTCTATGGTACGATCTAATGAATGAAAAGAAAGTGACGACTCCTAAATGCCACGTAGCCTCCTGCTTATAAATATGGTGCACAACACATCCATAAACAAGACTCTACATAAGCACGACCTTGTAGACTCCCTAAGACGACTCGCTCTGATACCACTTTTGTCATGCCCAAAGTCCCATTAAGGCAGACTAGCACCCATTGCCGACAAGGCTAGGGAGAACCAACATATAACCATGCATTTTCTATGAATATTATAAGGGGTTTCCACAAAGTAGACAGTAATAATAAGCCAAAAGGAAATGCGTATGACTAGGCCGTTAGAGACACGATCTCTAAAGTATGATACATGACCACACTTTACTTTACATAGTCTACAAAGCCTATATATAAGGAACAATATCTATAAGGATTGGGATAGGCCCCACCTCATGACCAACTATACAATACAAAAATATAATCTCTAGACACACAAAGCTCCGAAGCAACCTGGAGCTCAGTAACAACAACTAGATATCGCGTGCTCCTATTGGGAAGATCTACTAGCTCCTGTACCTGCAGCATAAAATGCAGGTCCCCCATAAGGGACATCTGTACGAGATAATATATCGAATATGTAAGGCAGGAAGTACCGTATATGAAATAAGAACTCAAATGAAATCATACACTGGTGTGTAAGGATAAGAGACCAACTTTAGTCATACTGTGGAATCATACAAATGACCAGCTGATCAGTGGTAAATCTATATCGGGATCGACCCATGCTAGGCTTTCCGTTCACCCCTGGGATACCCTCATAATATGGGATCAAACCATGCTAGGTGATTCTTCCACCCCTGGGATACCACCCATTAATAAGCAACTTTGAGTTATCTTTCATTTACTTTTGAGATGATTCTTTTGGTGGTCATTACATTTAGAGCTGTAGGACTATAGACATAACATGTGACATGTAACAATCATGCAAGACAGTACCAGTATGAAAAGAGTAAGTTACACAACTAATGAATTACGTAGGAGGTGAAACAACACGTGGACTTTATTAGCAACAAAAGGAACTCATGTATCCTTGTATCCAAAGTAAGTATGCAGAATTGACAATGGTTGTCTGTGGGAGCATATGAACATGTTAACGAGTGAAGACACGGTTATTGATTAGGTCGGAGTTTGTAAGTTCATTCATGTGCCAAGGAAGAACCTAGATTCATGCCAAATAATATGATAATGAGTAGCCTTACATACCTCGTTGTACTATGTCATTATTACCTCGAAGTAATCTCCTTTTCCTCCAAATACCTTTCTACAATAGAGTAGGTAATAAAACTAGTATTAGCAGCTAATAAACACGTCTTGGCAATCCAATCTCTTAAAAAAAATAATGCTCGGGTAGCAAGCTTGTGATTGTCAATCCAAGAGTATTTTTTCAACCACTCTACCTCTGATCGTATTTTCTAATACACAATCTCATATACATATCATACCTAGCTTGTTTTAGTCCCATAATAGTTTTACAATAGCTCACAAAGAACAACACATAACAATTCTACACAACACAAAAGTAGGCAGCATAACATTACATCTTCTCACTACATTTCAAAGTCAACAATCCCAAACCTGTTTCAACTTCAACCAAACTATCTCCAACATATATACACATAAAAACAGTCCAAAAACAGTCCCCAAGTAGAAGAAGGACGTGCAACAACAATTCCCAATCACCAGTCCAGAAGTTCCTACTAAGAGCGCAATTAAGATATCATACAAGAACTAATTTTTTTGCATAAGATAAAAATGGTGCAGCAGCCTTCTTACATCACTACAGAACTAAACCTTGTTAAAAACATAAATATTACTTCATAATCCAGCCAACCAAGAAGGGAAAAGTCTCTTAATAAACAAGAAAATAGTACAAAAATCTTTGAGACACATGCTGTCCAAGATTCCAGCACAAGTATAATCAGCATCCTCCTCATGTTTTTCTTGGAAAAATTATACAAAAAACTTACCTTAGCCTTAAAAGATCAGGTCCTCTTCAAAAACACTAAAGGTGTGCTTTGGCTGCTTTGCAAAGTCAAGAGAGAGTAACAAATGAACTTGTGAAAGCTGAAATTTTTTGTAAGTTTAAAATGACTTAAAGAGCTTGTTTTTAATCCCTTTTAAACAGTCACTCTTGGTCGACTTTCTCCTCCAGTTTAAACCACACATTAGCAAGGTGGTGATGCACCTACTTGGCCCTTTCACTTGGGCCTTATTGGGTATCACTTGGGCACCTACCAAGATGGTCTTTGCTGCCAATTTTTCTCTTCTCCTTTCACTTAGTTTAGGCCCTATTTGTAAAGTGTGTAGCAAATGTACTTTGGCCCTTCTCCTATTCATCTTGGGCTGCCTATATTGTCCCTTTATAATGCCAAACCATGCGCTAAAATTACATCCCTAACTTGGGATTTATTCTTTATCAGACTTGAACAGATTCGGTGTTGGGCATCGTCTTCACGTCCTTTTCATTTTTCTTAATTTTGGGCCTCAAGCACTCATTTATGAATTAATATTCCCTATCTACCTAGCCAATTTGAGCTAAGCACGTAAGTGACTTCACCTGCTAGCTTCCTAAGTCCTACAAGCACCTCACTTTTTTTCCACTTCGTTCAAGGTTGCAATCTCCTCAATTTGACTTAGAACTTATATACACTTTCTCATCTCAAGCATTAGACATAAACATAGCCCTGTAGTCTAAAATTTAGGCACTTTTAAAGTTGGTGCTCCTTCTACCTAATTATATCATGTTCCATATGCATAGGACTAGTACACCTAAGATGTGGGGTGTTACAAAAATAACATATATGTAGGGTGATGACAAACCAAAACAATGTCTGTGATTAACATATCGGAGGCCTCTACCTCGTGTCTTCCTAGAGAGGCATAGCAATGGGCACCTCAATCTCCACTCATAGAAGCTAACCCTCTACCACCTATAGAAGTTAAAGTATTACCTGTTCCCCTAACCACTGGTACGTCCATCTTTATCGTTTTGAACTCTACCCCGGCCCCTGGTCTGTAGGGCTGAACCTCTGGCTAGTCGTGCAAGATCTTAGATAGGTGTTGCGAAGTATGAACTATGGGGCCCCAAATGAATCTTTCTAGGGCAATGGTGAATAATGTGATCAGGAGATCCACACCCAAAGTAGGATCTAGGGGTAGACCAATGCTCTGAAGAAGCGGGAGAGATGTTGTAGCTTCCCCTGCCCATGGGCCTCTACTGAGAAATGGATGAACTATGCCCTAAACTATAGGAATCACAAGGGCCTCATCCTCCCTCTAAAGCTTGAAAGGTTGCATGAACCCCGTGATACTGAAAAGAACTACCTCCTCTGACCATACCTAAGCCCCCTGGTAAGGCACCTGTGTATTGCAACAATGTACAGACCTTTTTGGGGTCCCCAAACTCCTCCCTGTGCATCAACTCCGCCTTCTTGGCACACTAACCACCGACTAGAAAGAGGCTCCATCTTTAGATACCCAGAATATAGACTATCTAATGGGATAAAACTAGTCCTCTCACAAACCAGTGAACTCTCTCCACCTCTGTTGGAAGTATAGCTGTAGCATGTGGACCAACTAGCAAAAGCGAATCTCATACTCTGGATTTGTCATGTTGCTCTGCCTCTCAATCTTAAACTTAAATCAGCTCTCCTCACAGACACTCCAAGGAACAAACCAATAATAGAATACATCAAAACATATCTCCCAAGTCATCTAAGGAAATCTTGCTAGAAGGGTTTGTATAAGTACTCCACCTCTCCTTGGTTGGCCCATGGAGTTGGAGGTTGAGATATCTCACACTATGTGTCTCTGCTAGTCCCATGGAATCCAATAACTCTCTACAAGTAATTAGGAACTCATGAGCATCCTCAATCTTCCCACCCAAAAATTGAGGTGGGCCCATCTTCCAGAATCTTTCATACCTCTACTGCTTATCATCAGTAAAGGCAACAACTGGTGGAATCTCATCAACCAAAGCTTTTAGTGGCCACTCAACCTTAATTTGGGCCTTGGGAGCATGTTGTTGATCTTGAGGCTGAACTCCCACTCGTTTTTATAAGGTACCTAGAGTGTCAACTAGGCTCCCTGCCTGCCCCAAAGTCTCAAACATACCCAAAACTCTCAAATGTCTATCATGTAGTGATGGTGGCGTAGCAAACTCATGTGGAACCTGCTCTTGTCTAAGCTCCTTGACTGGCTCAGTGGAGATACCTTGCTCGTAATCCCTCATTGGTATGGCTCCTTGGCCCTAGCCTCCAGCTCGTCCTCAAGCACACCCCTACCCCTAGCTGGGGTCTCAATAGCAATATTAGGGGTGACCTTTCCCATCTTGTAACAATAGTAGCTCTGGTCCTCGCCATCAATCAAAAGGATACACGAACACTCAACATTTATACAAAACCCATGGACGAATTAATCTGAATGAAATGAAAGAAAGTTTCCTAACAGTCTTTATAGCCTCTCAAGGATAAGTAACAAACGTCTCCGCACTGATCCTCAAGACTCTACAAGATTGGGCTTGTATAAATGTGAGACCTATGAACCTGGGGCTTTGATAACAAACTATCACAACACGAAATCTAGGTGTGGTGGTACTCACCTAACCATATCAGTGCAAAACCTAAACCAATCAACAATACAGATAAAAGTTAAAGATAACAGTCTAATAATACAGATAAGCAAAAGAAAACAAACTAAAATCATCACAGAACTGGTGTCACATATAAAAGCCTTTAAGTATAGATTACTCAAAATGAAAAACAAGTCATAATGTCTAGTCCTAAAATAGAACAAAAACATAAAATGAAATCCTCAAGACCTGTTTAAGACATAAGCAGCTACCTCGCAGAAATTTGAAAGCTTAATCCAATAAGAAAGAAGTCTAGTAGGATGGACCGGGCTCACAATCCACAAAATGTAGAAAGGGGTGAGGACCAAACAATAAGGTATTCAACAAATGGAAACTAACCTAATATAATACAATGAAGAACACAAGTAACTACTTAACTCCCAACCACAATTCGCTGGACTATAACCCTGCACTCAAAAAAGTCCTAGCACAATATAAATACAGATCACAGTAATATAGATATACTCATCATCTAACATAGTATCTCAATACACAAGTATATAGTAAATCCAACACTTTCTCAAGAATTAGGAATATGATATGTACATAATCTCATAAACAATAAACAACAATATCAACCAGATATGATATGAGATGGAGTGGATGCCATTAGATCTACGTAATGTGATGTAATGTCAAATAGTCATGTGTCACGACCCGCATTTCGGGTGTGATGCCCTATCCTTTCGAGGTGAGTCAGCCCAAAACCCAACCAACATAATAATAAAGGTGCTAACTTCAACTATCTCAAGGACTGGTATTACATGTACAAGACTCTAAGTATAGATTACTTGAATGAAATATAGGTCATAATGTCTAGTCCTCAAGTAGAACAAAACATAAAATGGAATTCTTAAGGCTTATTGAAGATATAGGCAGCTACCGCACAAGAAATCTGGAAGCTCGATCCAACAAAAAGAAAGTCTAGTAGGATGGACCAGGCTCACAACCTACAAAAATGTGGTAATGGGTGAGCACCAAACAATGGGGTAGTTAGCAAATCAAAATGACCTAAAGTAAAGCAATTTAGAACACAAGTAACTCCTTAAATCCCAACCACAATCCGCAACTACAACCCTGCACTCAGAAAAGTCCCAGCACAACATAATATAGAGATTACAGTAAAATAGACATACTTATCTTCTTGCATAGTATTTCAATGCACCATTACATAAATAGATAGATCCAACACTTATAGCAAGATAAGGAATACAATAAGTGTACAGTCTCATAAACAACATATAACTACATCAATCAGATAAGATATGAGATGGAGTGGATGCCATGAGATATGTACAGTGCAATGCAATATCAAACAATCATGATGCATGTCTATCCTACAATGCACATCCATTTACAAAACATATGCCTCAGTCAAAACCATGGGAGCCCCACATAGACCATGTATCTGCCCGAACCATTTTTCTCAACAATAACTTTTATGTCTAGCCGGAACAATTTCCTTTTGGATTTTCATTTCTTTTCTTCCTTTCCTTTTTTACTTAGCCGGAACCATTTCCCTTCGGCTTTTCATCAACAATGGATCATCAAGAAAGCTTAGAATAATGGAATAATAAGAGCATACAAGGTTCACTCATACTTAACAAAGGTTAGAAGGCCACATACCTCAAATAAAGTCTCGAAATCAAGAAGAAATTGTCGCTTTCAACCTTCTATGGTACTCCAAATCACCACAATCTATTCAAAATATGGCATCACAATCCCATAACGAATCTAATGACACTAAAATCAATTAACTTTGAGAGAAAGTGTGATCTGGTAAAAAATCTCATGCTGAAAAAAAGTTGTCAAAATATCAAAAATTTTACATCAAAATGTTTTCCTCATGGTAAGGATTGCAATGGTGAAAACCAATTCTGAATTGGAGATGGGATGAGGGAGAAACCATCAATTAAAGTTTAGGAATCAAAGACCCAACAACCCCCAAATTCCACCATTTACATCCCAAAATTAGAAGTTAAAATCACAAACTAATCAATGTAAATCAATGAAATAGGCTAAAAAATAGTTACTCAATCACTTTGCCATGAAAGCCCATGAAACCTCTCTCTCAAACGAAGCTTGAAAGTGTAAAAATGGTGAAAATAGATTTTACAACATGTTTTAATGGTTGGCACTGTTCAGGGACTAAATACACTCCGTGAGCATGGAAAAGAACCAGGTTCACCTCTGCGAACACAGAGGCCTGGACCATGAAGACAGAGAAGAAATCTGGATCACCTCCATGAAAATGGAGGCCTGGATCGCAAACACTAAGAAGAACCCGGTTCACCTCCGTGAACGCGGAGAGCAAGAGGGGGTTGCACCAGAAACTTGCACCAGCAATGCACAACTAAAATCAAAACTTGAAATAGACACTCGAAACTCATCCAAAATTAGAATTTCAGAAACCAAGTATATTCCATACCATAAACAGTGATTCGGACTCAACGGAATCATTAGAAATCAATTTAGAGGCTTCCACGACACATTTACCAATTCAAGTCAAATAATCTAGTTTAAAACTCAAAATACCAAAATATTCACCGAAGCTCTAAAAATTACAAAGAAGCCATTTCAAGCGTTAGTTTCACCACCCAGAACCACTGGAACTGACCAAATTTCGATACGAGCCCCCGAACTCCGAATGTTGACCAAAGTCAAACCTATGCTTCAAATTAAATTGAAAATACAACTTTGAGTCTAAAATCTCTATTTTAACTCCAAATTTAGTTATGCAAATTATCCTAAACCAGATTTGGCATCCCAAAGCAAATGGAATCGACGAGATCAAATTCTGATACACGAAACTTGAAATGACTCTGGAACTCAAAATTTCCAACTTAAAGCCCTTTAAAAACTCTTTCTTTTGGAAAACTCCAACTTTCTGTAATATTTTCAAAATCCAACTTTTAGAGTTCACAAAAAATGATCCAAGGAAATTTTTGAGCAGGGCAAAATAGTAATTTGATCAAAATTGCCAAAAATGACCTTTAGGATCATTACATCATTCCCCACTAAAAACCACGTTCGTCTTTGAACATAAGGCAAAGAGTGGGGCCTCACAAGAAGTAACCAAAAGTCCGTCATACACTTCTCGAGGTTGTTAATCACTTCCAAGAATTCTCATTCTCGAGAGTTATAACATCAGAAAGTACCTTCAAGAATAAGACTTATAAGCCAACATGAAATTCTACCCTCCAAGAGTAACTACCAAACAATAAAATGGTCAAAGAACCAAACTTGAACCAACACCCTTATAGCACACTACACACATCAGGACAATCTTCCACCCGCGCACCCACGACGTAACTGAGATCCCTTTTTGGTGAAGGCCAATAGTGAATCTTAACAAATTATACCCAATTGTACTATACCAACCATCTCAACCCTCATCCAAACTTCCATTCTCTTAACATAATCCTCTCCGAACTCAAGCTATGCAATTCCATTGCTTGGGTAATTCATCTGCATAAGAGAAAAGAATAATTAATCTAGCTCAAAGGGGGTAACGACTAGGATAGGCAACCAGAGTAAATACTCCCAAGCTCATCAAATTCAATTAAGACTGCAACAAATACATCCTCGATGCTGGAATGGTAGCAAAAATCAGGTCCTCAAACAACAAGAATACCCAAAAGTATTAGAAACCAAAAGTTTTCATGAGCTTAGAATCACTTCCATTAGGAATCACCCTCACCTACCTTTAACCTTTTTGGGGGAAAAAGCCTCAACATACATACTCCAACACTCGCACCCTTATTCCAAACTCAAGAAATACTTGATCACCCCATGAATTCTATATACCATAAGCACACAACCTTTACTGACCACTAAGTATAAACATAACATATCATGATAGTTTACATTAACTTCCATCAGTGAAGTAGTATCCATACCTAATCCAACATCATCGATTACACCTATAAAGTCATAAACCCCTTCTGTAATGCTCCTACGAGTCACCTTTTATGATTGAGTGTTCCAACCTAAGATGGAACGCAGAATATTTCACATAACACTGTTTGTCATTCAACCCAAACCAAACCTTTTGAAAAGGAACCAATAATCTTTTATCACTTAGTGATGAGTTAGCCAACTCCACATTATCACACAAACTCAAAGAAAAAATAAATATAATTTACAACTCTGAAGCATGGATCTATACATGATGTCTAGTATCCTTCTATTGTCTTAACTTGTACCTGTCATCAATGCTGCAAGGATGTCTGAATGCTTAACTCGTACTCATGGTCCAGTTCTAAATGCTCAAACTTTTTGATGCCCAAATCTAATGTATTTACTGCTAACCCATGTATTGGCATTATTTCTTAGAAAAGTTTCACAGCAGATTGCCTTTTGCTTCACACCAACTTCTCAAATGCAACTTTCTTACGTTCTTTCACCATCAAGAGTAGAAGTGTCTATGATCAAAGACATGCTCAAACCCCTTAAAAATGCTCAATAACCAACGCAACCAATCACTTCATTACCCAAATAATCCATAACTTTACAAAATCAACTATTAAGAATAAATATTTACCATGAAATCCTAGATCCTGATTCATACTATGCAACCTATTTCCTTCTCAATCATGATTTAATACGTACTTTGAAGATATCAAGAGATCGCATGCCCTAGTATATCATTGGTTGTTTCCTCATATATCTCATTGTGCCTGTCATTGGTAACCCAAGTCCCACTAGTCACTACACCAAAAGCCATAAAGAAACCATTCTCACACTTGAGCCAACCTCCATAGACTTCTCTCTTACATCTTACCCAACAGGTTCTTAACTCTAGTGATGCATATTTGAACATATTACCATATCTCGAATGAGGTAAAGAAAACCAAGTCCTACTACAAAACTGAACTTATAAGTTATATGGAAACCCAATCCCAAGTCATACAAGCCAAGTTCAATGACTCAACCAATTATCCACATGCACTTTCTTACTATCATTTCCATCATTCGCATCCATACAAGTGAACTTGTCGAAACATTGTTAGTCCATATGCTTGCTATCTCAATACCAACTCGCTCTTCTTGGCTTATAATAATGTTTCTAGTCCCCATATAGATCTCTGGAATAAAATCCACACTTAAACATATTGATACCCATTTCAAGATTCACTACTATGACTTTTCTTATGATTGATTCAAACCCCAAGCATCCATAGTAATAACCAATTGGTTCTCCTCAAGTGTGATGGTAATGCAGAACTCCGCCACCTAAGTAAGTGCAACATTTGATAACTCCAGAGTAACTAGTATCCGTGTTCAAAGTTCAATGCCCTTCTCCTTATATATTACCAGTATCACATTGGAAGTCCCACCTGATTCACCACTAGAATGGAATCATACTCTCCAAGATGTTAGTGCTTGAATAGTCCATATTTTGTCTCATCAAATAGTTATCGTACATAATTGAATTACTTTCATCTCTACCAAGCAATATACCTTCTTCCATAGACAAGATGAGTAGCAAAACTAGCACAACCTATAGCCCTAACAAGATAGACATAGACACTGACTGCCATAGCAATTGTATCATAGTCAGTCATGCTACATATCCACTCCAAGAAGACTTAGTAAAGGACCTGATTTCAATGACCATAATGTCATTCTCTATCCATACTAAGAAACCCTCATCTGACTACTTAACAACTTTAATCCCATAAGTATTGCACAGATAACATAGTCAATTTCTACCTGATATCCCACGTTTATAAATCACCCCAAACGTTTAATAGAAGAGAAAGGTACCATCCTCAACGCTGAAATCTGTAATCTTACCAATTCATTGGCCAATTTCTGAGCATCTCTAGCCAAGGGTCACCTTTCAACCCGCATCGATACCAGACTCCATACTGGAAGCCACTCTACTAGAAGCATCTGCTACAACATTGGCCTTCCTTGGGTGGCATAAATATTCATATTAGAATCCTTTAAAAGCTCAATCTACCTCCTCCTTCTTAAGTTCAAGTCCTTCCGAATGAATATGTATGACTATGATGATCGGTGAAAACAATAAAATGAACCCCATAAAAATTATGCCTTCAAAGCTTCAACACAAACACAACCGTCGCTAGCTCCAAGTCATGGGTAGTATAGTTTTTCTCATGAACCTTCAACAATCTAGAAGCGTAAGCTATCCCCTTCCCTTTCCTGTATCAAGACTCCACCCAAACCAACCACAGATGCATCATAATGGACTGTATAATTAACCCCCCGCCTCTGGCAATGTCAAAATAGGAGTTATAGTCAATAAAGAGCTTTTGGTAGCTCTCCTCACACTCATCCGACTGCAAGAATGGAGCATTCTCCTAAGTAAGCCTGGTCAATGGAGCTCCTATAGAAGAGAATCCCTGAACAATCGTCTGCAGTAACCAACTTGGCTCACAAAACTACAAATCTCAATGGCTGAAGCAGGCCTAGTCCATCTCCAAACAACCTCAATCTGCACTGGATCAACCCGAATACCCTTCCTAGAAACAATATGTCCAACAAATGCTACCTAAATCAGCCAGAACACACACTTGGAGAACTTGCAATATAACCTCTCTCCTCTAAGTCATTGAAGTACAATCTTCAAGTGTCACTCATGATCCTCTCTAGCATTGGAGTAGTCCAATATATCATTAATCAAAACAAAAACAAGAAACCCAAATATGGTCAAACAAAACCATTCGTTAACTCTATAAATGTGTCTAAAGCATTGGTTAGCTCAAAGGACATCACAAGGAACTCATAGTGCCCATATCTCGTCCTTAAAGATTTCTTAGGAGTGTCAGAAGCCCTTATCCTTAGCTGATGATATCCAGATCTAAAATCAACCTTGGAAAACGTGGCTACACCCTAAAGCTGGTAAAAAAGATCATCAATTCTAGGGAGAGGATACTTGTTCTTAACTGTCACTTTGTTCAATTGTCTATGATCAATACACATCCTCATAGATTTGTTCTTCTTCTTCACTAACAAAACAGTAGCAACCCATAGAGACATATTGGGGCGTATGAATCTTCTTACTCAATAGATCTTGGAGTTGTTCCTTTAGTTCCTTCATTCGGTTTCACGTTCTGATACCTTACCTTTGACATACCTCATTGGACCTTAACCACACTCAAATCTTTTCGAATAATAGGACAATCCAAGGTTGACTATGTATTCATCCATTAAGTCCATTAGCTCTTTCTCTGAGCTGGATAAAATTCCAAGCCACACAATGACATCTCATATTCCTGCACAAAAACACCAAGCTTGAGTTCCCGCCACTAAAGGATCACCTATAGGGGTAGATACATGCACAGACACAAGCTTACAGTCACACAATATTAAAAAACCCGACATTAACTAAATACGATTGGAATTGAAAGAACAAGAGGGAATTTCCTAACAGTATTTGTAGCCTCTCAAGGATAAGTAATGGACATCTCCACACCAATCCTTAAGACTCTACTCGAGTGTGCTTGTACATATATAAGACATATGAACCTGGGGCTTTGATATCAAATTGTCACGACCCGAATTTTGGATGTGATAGCACTCGCCAAGCCTACGGAGACGAGTTGTCCAAAACACAAGAAACTTAATAATAAAGATAAAAGTGGAAGATCATAGTTTAATAATATAGATAAGCGGAAGATAACTAACTCTAACCATCCCAAGGACCGGTGTTACATGTACAAGCCTCTAAGTATAGATTATCAAATGAACTATAAGTTATAATGTTTAGTCCTCAAATAGAACAAGAACATAAAATGGAATTCTCAAGGCCTGCTGAAGACGTAGGTAGCTACCTTGCAAGAAATACGAAAGCTCGATCAAACAAGAAAGAAGTCTAGCAGGATTGACGAAATTTGCAACCTATAAAAATGTAGCAAGGGGTGAGCACCAAACAACAGGGTACTGAACAAATGGAACTAACCTAAAGTAAAGCAATGAAGAATAAAAGTAACTCCTTAAACCCCAACCACTATCCGCAGAACTACACCCTTCACTTAGAAAAATTCCAGCACAACATAATACGGATCACATTAAAATAGACATACTCATCTTCTAACATAGTATCTCAGCACACCAGTATATAAATATATAAATCCAACACTTATAGCAATATCAGGGATACAATACGTGTACAGTCTCATAAATAATATACATTTTCATCAATCTGATAAAATATAAGATGGAGTGGATGCCATGAGATGTATACAATGCATGCAGTGTAAAATAATCATGATGCATGTCTGTCTTATGATACACGTCGGTTGAAAATATATATGCCTCAGTCAGAACCCATGGGGGCCATACCTGGGTCATGTATCTCCCGAAACCATTTCCTTTCGGCAATAACTTTCATATCTACCCGAAATAATTTTCATTTCTTTTCTTCATTTTCGTTTTCACTAGGCAGAACCATTTCCCTTTGGCTTTTCATCATCAATGGATCATCAAACAAACATATAATAATAGAATATTAATCAGGTTCAAGGACATAGAGTATGCAAGATGTCCTTATGCATCATGTGTATCAACAATAGAAATCGAATAATTCTCAAGTGTCTCGATATCACCACAATATTAATCAATGTTCAATCGTGCCATAATATAAGCACCATCTCTCTATCAATAACAACCGATTCACAAGATCACATAGGGTATTAATCCACAATTAATTTATAAGTCAATATATTACCATAAAGACAATTATACACTCGAAAATATTATAGTTAAACCTATGATGATGCGATTCTACCTCGAAAGTACTCAAATTCATGCACATAAGAGGATACAAGGTTCATCCATACTTAACAAAAGGTCAGAAGTCCACTTGCCTCAAATAAAGTCTCGAAATCAAGCAAAACTCGTGGCATTCCCCTTGTATGGTACTCCAAATCACCAAAATCTATTCAAATATGGCATCACAATCACATAACAAATCTAATGACACTAAAATCAATTAATTCTAAGAAAAAGGGTAAAATGGTCCAAAATCTCATGTTGGAAAAAGTCGCCAAAATTTGGAAATTTTTTACATCAAACCATTCTCCTTGTAATAAGGATTCCAGCAGTGAAAACCACTTAGAAAACAGAGCTAGGATGAGGGAGAAATCATCAATTAAGGTTCAAGAATCAAAGTCTCAAATATCCCTAAATTCCACCATTTAAATCCCAAAATCAAAAATTAAAATCACAAATTAATCAATGTAAATCAATGAAATAGGTTGAAGAATAGTTGCCTAATAACATTGCCTTGAAAGTCAACGAAATCTCTCTCTCAAACGAAGCTTGGAAGTGTAAAAATGGTGAAAATATATTTTAAAATGTGTTTTCAGTGACTGACACTATTCATGGACTAAATACACTCCGCGAGCATGGAGAAGAACCAGGTTCGTCTCTACGAATGTAGAGGCCTAGACCATGAACACAGAGAAGAACCATGTTCACCCCCGTGAACACAGGGAAGAACAAGGTTTACCTCCGCGAATGTGAAAAGGAAGAGGGGGACTGCATCAGCAATGCACAACTAAAATTAAAATTAAGAATGGGCACTCAAAACTCATCCGGAATTAGAATTTTACAAACCAAATGTATCTATACCAGCAATAGGAATCCAGACTCAATGAAATTATCAGAAATCAATTTAGAGGTTTCCACGATACATTCACCAATGCAAGTCAAATAAACTATTTTAAAACTCAAAATACCATAATATTCACGAAAGCTCTAAAAATTACAACAAAGCCAATTCTAGTGTTTGTTTCACCACCCAAAACCACTAGAACTGACGGAATTTTGATACAAGCCCCCGAACTCTGAATGTTGATCAAAGTTAAACATATGATTTAAAATGAACTAAAAATGCAACTTTGAGTCTAAAATCTTTGTTTTAAACTCCAAATTTAGTTCTGCAAATTCATGTAGATCAAATTCAGAATTTTGGAGCTAATGGAATTGACAGAATCAAATTCCGATGCACGAAGATCAAAATGTCTCCAAAACTAAAATTTCAAACTTAAAAAGCCTTTTAAAAACTCTTTCTTTTGGAAAATTCCAAATTTTTGCAATATTTCACAATCCAACTTTTAGACGTAACCAAAAATGATCCAAAGCAACTTTTGGTAGGGGAGAAATGGTAATTTGATCAAAAATAACCTTTAGGGTCATTACATCATGATGCATGTCTATCATAGAATATATATCCAATGATCAGATGACTACCTCAGTCAAAAACCATGGGGGCCATACATGGATCGTGTATCTGTGATCATGGCTGGCAATGACCTCGGCTCATGTCACCTATTCAAAAATAACCTTGAACTGCAGGCATATTACCTCGGCACGACCAGTAGAGATCTCAGCCACCAATGCAATTGTTACCTTACTCACATCTCGATCGTAACCTTCACAAAGTTCAATGCACAAATAATAATAGATATAAGATGCATAATCACAATTATATTATAATATCAATATCATAAGGATTTCATTATCTCAATACCATCAATATCTCAATATTGTTCGTGTTTCAATAACATCATTGTATCATAGCCTCAGTGTATAAATCATATCATAACATAAGTACTATCTCACCACCATCTCACCATATTTTTCATAAAGCCTTGGAAAATGATTTACCTCACATAGATTATGAATGAACAATTAATTTATAAAGCAATATATCACCATAAGATGGTTTCTGATTTAATAGTCATAATCAAGCCTACAATGATATGAGTCTACCCCCAAGTACATATGAGCATAGAAGGTTTTATTCAAACTTAACAAAAGGTTAGAAGTCCGACTGCCTTAAATAAAGTCTCGAATCAAGTTGAAATCACCACTAGTCCCTCCTACAGTACTCCAAATCACCATAATTTATTCAAATACGTCATCACAATCACATAATGAATCTAATGACACTAAAATCAATTACTTCAGAGAGAGGATAAAAGGGTCAAATATCTCATGTTGAAAAATGTAGCTGGAAACTTAAAATTAATGGATGAAAATGTTCTAGACATAACAAGGAGCTCATCGAAGTAAATGGTTTCAAAAATAGAGTGATGTGGGAGAAATCAACGATTAAAGCTTAGGAAACTCTATTTCAAAAATCCCTAAATTTAGAAGTTAAAACACAAATTAGTCAATGAAAGTAATTGAAATAAGTTAGCAAATAGTTATCCAATCACATTGATTTGAAAATCCTCGAAAGATCCCTTGAAAATGAAGCTTGAAGAGTTGAAAATGGTGGAAATGAGTTAAAATCCTTTTTTGATGAAGTTCACTGTTCAGGCCACATTTGTTCTCCACAAATGCGAAGAAGAATCCATGAACGTGGAGGGATTAATGTGAATCCTAAAAAGACTGAGGTGGTGAGAAATCGACCTAGGCCCTTGACTCTGATGGATATTAGGAGTTTCTTGGGCTTAACGGGGTACTACTGACGATTCATTGTTGGTTTTTCTTCAATTGCTTCTCCATTGACAAAATTTACACAAAAGAAGGAAAAATTGTTAGGATAGATAAATGTTAGAGGAGTTTCTAGACGTAGGAGGACAAGCATATGTTCCTATTTTATCCCTACCGGAAGGGTTTGTGGTGTATTGTTATACTTCAAGAATTGGTTTGGATTGTGTATTGATGCAAAGTGGCAAAGTAATTGTCTATGTTTCTAGGAAACTAAAGTTCATGAGCATAATGATCCTACCCATGATCTTGAATTGGCGGTTGTGGTGTTTGCTTTGAAAATCTGACATTATTATTTGTATGGGGTTCATGTACTTATATTCGCCGACCACAAGTGTCTCAATTCATTTTTTTGACTACTAAGGTTGTTAGAACTTCTTAAGGAATATGATATGAGTGTGCATTATCATCCCGACAAAGCTAACATTGTGGATGATGCCCTAAGTAGGGTGCCCATTGGGAGCGTAGTTCATGTTAATGATGGCAAGAGGGGATTACCAAAAGAAGTTCACTGGTTGGCTAGATTGTGAGTTAGATTGAATGAATTTGAAAGTGGTTGCATGGTGGTGGTTGATGGTGTCGAATCTTATTTGATTGAAGAGGTCAAACCCAAACAAGACCTTGACCCCTTTTTATTAGAGTTGAAGGCTTGGTGAGAGACAGTAAGGTGGAGGATTTCACTCAAGGGGGATATGGTGTTCTTAGATATCAAGGTAGGTTGTGTATGGCCAATATTGATGGGTTGAGAGACTTGATTTTGAAAAAGGATAATAAATCATCTTGTTCGATTCACCCTAATTCTACCAAGATGTAGAGAAAAT
Organism: Solanum rostratum; assembly: GCA_029948455.1. Lineage (NCBI taxonomy): Eukaryota > Viridiplantae > Streptophyta > Magnoliopsida > Solanales > Solanaceae > Solanum > Solanum rostratum. Next base: position 19,944,009 of record CM057055.1, read on the forward strand.
TGAGCTAAGTGTATTATTGCGGTTGTATGAAGAGGAATATTGCAAGCTTGCAGCTAGTTGTCACAATTGCTAACAAGTTAATACCGAACATTAAAGGCCGAGTGGCCTAGCCCAAGACATTGAGATTCCTACTTGGAAATGCAAAGATATAAACATAGACTTTTTGATTGGCTTGCCAAAGACCAGGAGGCATTTTTGATTCCATATCAGTTATTATTGATAGAATGATAAAGTCGGCTCACTTCCCACAGGTTAAGACGACTTATGGTGCTGAAGATTATGATAAGTTGTACATTCATGAGTTGGTGAGATTGCATGGGGTTCTATTTGCTATTATTTTGGATCATTGTCCTCTATTTACTTCACACTTTTGGAGGTCCTTCCAAAAAGGCCTTGGTACTAAGGTCAAGCTTAGCACGACCTTTCACCCACAAATAGATGGTCAAGTCGGAAGGACTATTCAAACCCTTGAGGATATTCTTAGGGCTTGTGTCTTGTAGTTTAAGGTAGTTGGGATGAGGATCATCCACTTATTGAGTTTTCTTATAGAAATAGTTATCACTCTAGCATCAGTATGGTTCCCTTTAAAGTTTTTTTATGGTAGGCGTTGTAGGTCCCCAGTTAGGTGGTTTGATAAGGGGAAAATGGTTTTGTTAGGTTCGGATTTTGTTATGGAGAAACTATAGAAAGTGAGGTTTATTAGGGAGAGACAGAAGACTACTTAAAGTAGGCAGAAGTCCTACTTCGATGTGAGGAGAAGGGATCTTGAGTTTGGTGTAGATGATTGGGTATATTTGAAGGTCTTCCCATGAAGGGTGTTGTTAGATTTGGCAAGAAAGGCAAATTGAACCCAAGGTAAGGGTGTTGTTAGATTTGGCAACAAAGGCAAATTGAACCCAAGGTATGTAGGGCCATATAGAATCTTGAAGAGAATAGGTAAGATTGCGTATGAGTTGGAGTTGCCTAAGGAGATGATTATGGTTCATCCAGTTTTCCATGTGTCTATGTTGAGAAAGTGTGTACGTGACCAAAGCTCTATAGTTCCTTGGGAGATTTGGGAGTAGTGGAAGATAATTTGACTTATAAGGAAGTCTCGGTGGAGATATATAGTTAAGAGGCTGAGAAACAAAGATGTGGCATCCATCAAAGTTTTTTGGAGGAATCAACAAGTCGTAAGGGCCACTTGGGAAGCCCAAACGGACATGAAGAAGTGATACCCTTATCTCTTCCACTCTACTCAAGCCTAAGTTAACAAGTTGATCCGATCAATGGTGTCAAGTCTTGCACGTCAGCCCCTCTACATCATATTGCATGCATACACACTTATAAGTGACATGTTTCAATGATTTTGATGCATAAGATTGAAATTTTCATGAAAATAATGTTTAAGTTGCATTAATGCATTTGTGTGGGTTGAAGGTTGTCTAATCACTCTTTTAAGTATGTTTCCATTACATTCAAGGATGAATGTTCCTAAGGGGAAGATATTGTAAAACCTCTTAGATGACTCAAAAAATGCCTTATAGTGCATTTCTTGAATATCATAAAATTTGTGCGTGATTTTGCAAATACAACTACGTATTTTTTTGGGGGGGATAAAATTGTGTAGAAAAGGGGTGGTCTTCGACTTTCAGGTCACACGTATCAAAAAATAATTTTTTGGCGATTTTGTATCCAGTAGTGCACGCTACCAGTCTGCATTGGCAACTTGGTCTCTTGTAGTACGAAAATTGCCTAAACTCATACCTAGGCCAAAACATGGGAAAATTGAACTTCGGCTGAAAATGACCTACACTATGACAAGTTCATGTCGCGGACTTGTCTCACAACCGGTCAAAATTTTTTGAATTCTCTGTTTCAGCTTAGGGAATTTGGATGATAACCCAATGCCTATATAGACAAGATTCCCTAATTGTTCAACCATTTTAAGGCCTAAACATCTCAAAAAGCTCACTATAAATCCTCTCTAAACTTCACCAAATCCTCCATTCAATTTCAAGAACTTCAAAAGCTTTTTTTAGAATTCAAGAATGCAAGTGAAGCCCCAAGTCTTCCTCAAGTTTTCCTTAAAAAATTCCAAGTTTAAGGGATGTGGGTTGCATTCATGGGAATTCTTCCACCCATGATGCCTAATCTTTATTTTTAAATAAGTTTCATAATTTTAAGATTTAATACTTTATGTCTCTCTTATATGCATTATCAACATAATTTAAGTTTGAATTCTTCAAGTAATGATTTGATTATGCATGTCACCCAGTGGGGTTTGATATTATGATGAATTTGATGACACTAAAGCTATGTACTGTATAAAGCCATGTAAAGCTATGAAAGAACTTTTGAATTTTCGTTGCTTTCATGAAACCCAAATTGGAATTTCTACCATAATGTTGGTGGATTGATTAGAATGACTTTAAAATGAATTGATTCTAATGCTCTCTTGTTCTATACTCTTGAATTGCATAGTTTGCGCCATATGTACATGTACCCACCTTTTTTTAATCAAAGTTATGAGCCAAACTTCTTATGTTTATGAAAGCCTTGTGGCAAATTATGTGAATTATGAATGTCATGAATTTTGAAGGGCTATTATGCATGCAATGAGCTATGAGAATATTATGAAAGTTATGAAAGATATGAAGCTCTAACTTTGATATTATGAAGCTTTGGTTTGATGAGCTACTCTATGATGATATTATGATATTATAAGAATTTGTATTTATGACTATGAATATGAATTAATTATTCCTTGAGATTGTGACCTAGCAACGGGAGGACCTTAGTAGATAACCATTGTACCATAACTATGTTGCCAGTATAGGTTTGTGATTAAATAATGGATCCATATAACTCTCGTTGCATGATAGACCAAAAAGGGTGGTGTTCTCATAAGGTTCCTCTTCTATAATAATCGAAAAGGGTGGTATTCCCATAAGGCATTAGTGAAACATTCTTCGAAATGGGGTAAGTGCCCATAAGGTGAAGTGTTTGATTTACCTGGACAAAGTAGAACATTCCTTGTCCGGTGGTGGAGTTAATATCGGGATTTCAAGTAATAGTTCGCTTGGACTTACATGTCTATTATGGTCCCTTCCAATCTATATACGATATGCTATGTCACTTGATGGTTCTTCACGCAAGCTTTGACTAAGCATTGATCATTCAATTCATATTGAGCCTATACCCATTGATTATGAATATGCATATTTTTTAATTATGGCTTATGTTTTGTGTTGCATTGTACCCCACATGCTTAGTACATTCCAAGTACTAATGCATATTTTTTGCCTATATGATCTAACCATGTAGGAACCTTTGATCCTATTCATCCTCCTCCTCCACGTGGCTAGACATCTGATTGAAGATTGCTATTGGTGAGTTTTCCATTTCAAGGCAACATCCACTTACTTTCATGCTTTTGTTAAAACATGTCTATTTATGGATATTTATCTATTGAGGGTGTGCCTGCGAGATGTATTGGGCCTCGTTCCAATCATTTTAGAGGTGTTGTTGGATATGGATATGGATATGTATGTTATAAGTTTGACTATGACTACTATATTTATGTAATTATTAGAAGACTTCACTTAGTCCTTATTCCCCCTTTATGCTTGTTGTATGTTACAGATGGGATGCAAGTCTTAAGTATCTCTTTGCCTCCATAGCATGAGTCATACTTACCTACCCCGTCGTCATTATTTGCTTTGTGCATCTAAATCCTCTCTCCTATAACATCCCCATATCTTGAGTCCAAAGTCCCATTTCCCCTAGAATTATGTGCTTGTTGTATAATTATACTTCTACAACTAAGGATGTTCCATTTATACTCAAGAGGCTTGTTTGGGGTCCCCTTCGGGTTCCCCATTCATTGTATCACACCTAGGCCTTAGGTTTCAATCATAACATGAAGTAAATCATGATCATAACTTGTGGTCAAAATATCAAAACTGTTAGGCTCAAAGTAACATAAACATTTGTGAGAGATTTTAATAACTAACAATAAGACCATGTGAGCTACTAAATGGAATCCAACATAACTCCCTACGTTGGAAGGGGGGACTACTTGCCAAGAAGAACTCTATCAACATTCATTCTTTAACTTTAACTTTAGGGCCTATGTGGATCTACTAGAAAATACTATAAGGGCTCCTATAGTGACACATAGTGAATGAAGCATGAGGTTGCTACTATGATTCCCTTATCAAACCCCACCTTATGACTCATTCGGTGCTAGGTGAACGTCCACCGAATATTAATAACATACTCATATCCATATACATTCATATGTTTTGAAAAATAACTTCATCATAATAGGAGTAGCTCATTAAAACCTTTATGATCCATTCAAGTGAGAATTGTCGTTTCACGAGAAGGATTCATCATTAGTAGGTGAGAATTATTCTTTCACCTACATACATTCATCATTCATTTATTATCAGGGAAATTCATAAAACATTATTAAATAACTTTTCATAAGCCTTGAAAAGGAAGACTTATCATTCATAATCATCATTCATCATATACTATAGGGACATGGTGTGGGTTCAACTTCTAAACAACTTAAAAACGTGCAATTTAATGGAATTCATGCATAATTATAATAGAAGTCATCAATTGTAATCATAATTATAATAACCCACATTAGTCATCGTGAAATCTAGAAAGCTTTGTGGAGATATTACTTGAAAATCATCAAATCATGCAATTAGATAATAATTCATGCTTAATTAAGTAATTAGACCATAATTGCAGAATAATTCATGCAATTGGATGAGAAGTTTTCACGAACCGGTCTCAATCATGATGGTGCCTACTAGATCCCACAGGCAAGCCAATTACCAACCCCAGGGTACCTATCCTAGCTCTCTAGTCATAACAAAAACCAATACAACAATATGTAATCGAAACCTACCAAAAACCTGGGATTCAATTATACAGACCTACAATAGACACAAGGACGTATCATATACTTATATAATTAACTATACTAATATATATAAAGGAGGAGTGCTCCTACAAACCTACTATTTGAGGCCTATGTCTGTAAGCAAAGACGACTATCAAAAGGAAGGAGACTAAAACGAAGCCAGAGCTGCTAGTGCTTACCCAAAAGAACTCTCCTGCATGGTCCTAAATCCCCATCTTAGCAATCATGACCCATACCTAGACCAACACCATGGAAGATGTAGAAACACAAGGGGCGAGTACTAGAAAGAAGCATCCAATAGGCATCATTGGTCGATTGAGTGAAATAGTGGGCATAAATAAACCATAAATATATAAAGAACTGCAGCAGTGTAGTAGAACAAACTCAGATCAAGGCATAGGCATGTCTGGGAAATTCTCAAACCACAATTGAACCAACTAAAAAGAAGGACAACAATAGACTGAATCAACCCAAGTGATGAACATGAATACCAACTAACAAAAACTGTATAGGCTCATACCACCAGCGCCCCCAACTGAGGCATAGTGTTATACGCGGGTGCAAGGCCCTAATATATAAGCCTGTATGCCAACTGGGCCTACATCAGCCCAGAAGGTACACTCGCACACAAATTGATCAATTGAATCACAATAGAACCTAACTCCCAATATCAAATGATCACAGGTCATATGTACATGGGTGTACACCCTAGTGTGTATGCTTGAATACCCTTGAGCCTCAATAAGCCCAGAAGGTACACCCACAAACTATTAGGGTTATGTATAAGTGCGTGGATCCATGGGTAATCGACTGGGTCCTCAACCAATCTAGTAACCAGTATCACATGGGACCTCGAACCCCTAGTCCCTCGATCTAGCCTCGATCGGGTAGTCAGGAGGCGCTAGATAGTCTAACAATAAATGTAATAGTTGGAAAATATATCTCCTGCAAGAGAAAGAATCCCGCTAACATAATCAATAGTGTCTCAACTAAGAATATTTATCATGGGGCCTAGCCCCAACATGTAGTTGATGAGGTCTTAGGCACAAAGTAACGCAAGTGCTCGAACCCTTTTAGAATTGACACCCCAGTCTTGGACACTCAGACGTGACCACCAGAGAATGGGGCCATAGTGGCATCACTCGGTGTCTCAATCACTCGGATTTGGCCACCAAAGACTTGTATTACAGGGTGCGTCATCTAGGTCTTGGAGCATAGAACTAGTCAATACCTCTCTAGCCTATCAGGATTTGCATCCCCCAATCATAGTATCCCTCTCGACAAAGTTGTCCCCATTAAACCATACGATCAATCACTTCACTCAGATGAGACAGATAACCCAGTATCAGATGGAAAGAACCAGAGCATAACAACTATCAGCAATAGATCGGAGTGTATACACATCACCAATCACCATAGGTCATGCCCATTAAAGGTCAAGTATACCATAACCTCGCCAATCACAAGTGCCTAGGAGAACATGGACAATCATGGTATATCATAAGTATTTAGGACAACCAAACCCAGCTAAGTCGTACGACATATAATCAATACATAGTCTCCTAGTCATCATATCTCGGTAGCAAAAGGCTATACACACTCACTAGGTACAATCAAGTCATAACGCATGCTTGTCCCAGTGCACTAGCCCATAATCAACACTTATCAAGCCCTTTCTCTGTGTAAAACAACTCATAGGGCAGTGTCGGTGTAACCTAAGCTAAGTCCAGAGAGGCTAGACAATGACAAGGATGAAACCCACCAAAATAATATCGCACCCTAGCTGCCGCAAGGGATATCTCCTAGGGAAACCATGTTTCAGCCCACCAATAATGTGCCCTTCTCAAGACAGGGTACCGGTCCCAAAGATTACCAACATAGCTAGTATCTCATCACAAATAGCCTAAGAAGCCACTAGGATATAGCTTACACCTCGCTAACAAGGTAACACTCCCATCCTTAACCCGCTAGTGGCTCAACGTCAATGTATCTTGCATCATAATTAACAAGGCTCCTTTAGGAGCACAACTATAATCGTTCCCAGAACATGGTGTGTTTCTCCTGTCATTAGCCAGTAGCACAAGTACATAACGGATACCAAAGCAAAAAGGTTTTATATAAACCACAAGGCAGCACATAATTATGTTTAATCGGGAAATTCTACCACAAGTACTCAAAACAGATATAGACAACCACACCCATATCATACATATATATACCAATCACCCAAAACCCCGAGAATCAGATAAAGATACTGGATTCAGTGCACAAGTTGGCATGTAATCACTTATTAGCCTCATGAGCTAGTTTATTTTGGTAGCCTCAGATCACACATACATAAAAGTAAGAGTCAAGCTCAGTATACATACCTGTCATATGTTTGTATCCCCAACCAGCCCTTCGGGCCCTTTCATAGTCAAATCATGTCAAAACTCAACTAATAAAGCAGTTAAAGCTAACACAGCCCTCAATACCACAACTATAGTCCCATATCATCATTCATAACACATTGATACACAATAAGATATATACAACATTTATTCTATAATTGAACCCATGAACAATATACTTCTACACATTCTAGCTCAATTACACATGTATTTCAACTCAATATGAGGTTTAGAGAAAGTCTAGCCTACCTGGCAGATAATTCCTCACATCTTGAGTCAATCTAGCTGAGGTTTTCCCTTCTAAATCACTTCCCTATGCTGCTCAATTATTAAAAATACCATTCACAAGGTCATAAGATCGAATTGGCTGTAAAAACTTGAAGAATGGGCGAAATTATTTCAATTGGGCCTAAAAAAGAAAAGATAGGGCCCACACCTAAAATCCCAAAAAATGGTTCCTACATCACCTTGAGTCTACAGCAAAAATTCAGCCCGAAATGGACCCCAAAAATTGAGAAAAAGGTCCAAAAACAATAATAAAAACTTTACTGAGAGAACATTTCTTTAAAACCTTTATTGGTCAATATTTATGAAAACCGAAAAAAATTAGTGAACACCCAGCATACTACTGTGTTCCTCTCAGAGCGTAGAAAGATTTAGACTCAAGTTTCGTTTAAATATGTCAAGAATCAGCTAAGAAATTAACGCACAAAGTTTTCATAAATTTAGAGAAAGAAATCAGTTAAAATAGTGATTTTACCTCAAAATATGCATCGAATCCCAAATTCAACTCCACTACGAAATTCCATGCAAAAATCTGAGTCACATGGACTGTTGAATCGCTAAAATTTGAGTTACGTATCAAAAGTTATGTCCATTTGAAGTTTCTCCCCAAGTGCCCTCAAGACCAAGCAACTTATGGGCTTCGTTGCAGTGACAATTCCTTGTCCCGTGGTGCACAGACGTATGCACCTATGCCATGTCGAGCGTATGCACACCGGCCTACGCTCCTTTTGCTGGCACTATCAATTCCCAAAAACTTCCCTAGGGCATTCTCAGGTCGTTCGATGTCCATTTTACATAAATAAATGATGTAGCCACATGGATTTTGATGTTTCAGATTCAATGGTGTGGTCGAAATTTCCAATGGAGCATCCTACAGAGAAAAGAGTGTCCCTCTTCTTCCTGATATATTTTAGCTAAAAGAACTGAGGGGGTCAAAATGCAACTGAAAGCCCCCGCCAACTAACGAAGAGTTATTTTTTATGTTATGGAGCTGAGCATGCCATCTAATTTCCATTCTGAGCCTATTTAGCTGGGTTATTACATAAATAAACTTTTTAGCTTTCGGTTGAACTCATTTTATTACTTTTAGCTCAAAATCATACGGGACCCTCCATCCTCGGACTAACAACCCTCCTAGCCTAAATCGCCCGTTCCGAGATTGATGGATCTTTCAGAATCCCATTCTGAGAGTGTTTTATAGGGTTTTGACAGAAATCTCATTTTTTAAGTTTTATCTTCTCATTAACCAACAAACTTGCATAATTCTTAGCCAAAACCACCCATAAAAATTCCAACATTCCTAAAATGCCACAAAAGGTCTGAGATCACCATAAAAAAGCTCAAACCAATAGAGTAGCTGCGGAAATACAAAAATAACCTAGAGGGTCATTACATAATCGAACTGGACCCATAATAAAATCATAATCCCTAGATGGGATTTGTAAAAAATTCATAGGAAAATCATCAATTTCATGTTATTTGCTTGGATTCATATTAGGATAGACTAATAATCATAATCTAAATCATAATTGAAGAAATTTGGTAGAGGTTAAAAAGTCCCGTAAAATTTACATACTTGAAATTAGATAAAAATTTGAGAAAGTGAAGGAGCTCCATGGAAGAAAGGATTCCATATATGAAAATCCACATACCTTAGGATCTTCTTTAAAAACAACTTCAATATTAACGGAGGACTTGACTTGATTTTCAATGGAGTCTTTGTTGAAGAAGGAGAAAGCTTTGAGAATAATTTTATAAAGAAAATTTTCGTAATGTGTGGGTTGTGAAAGAATGGGTGAAATTTGGGGTTATTAGGCTATAATATATGTTCAGGGAAGTCATTTGAAGGACGTCAAAAATACCCTTTTGAGAATGGAGGAAAATCATCAAAATTGAAAAGATAAACTTTTAGTGAGTTCGACCGATCAAATAGGCGAATTGGAGGTCCTATTGTTGAAATATTTGGAATATTGACAAATTGGACCTTTAAATTGTCTAAAATGACAGTTTTTAAGGGTTTTCAAAACCATTCAGCGAGTCGAGTAGGCACTTAGCTCGTTGAATTGCATCTCAGATATGTTTCAGTCAAATGGCTATAACACTTTCATGAAACAGAAAGGTGACATGATCTATTTAGGAGGGGTGCCATGGTTTATGCTATTTGCAGATGACATAGTACTGATTGATGAAACTTGGGCCAAAGTTAATGATATATTGGAGGTTAGGAAAGATACTTTGGAATCCAAAGAGTTCAAAGTTAGCAAAACCAAAACCGAATGCATATAGAGTAAATTCAGTGTTGCTAGAGATGAAGCGGGCATTGAGGTGAAGCTTTCCACTCAACCTATTCCTAAGAGAGCAAGCTTTAGGTAGATTAGATGCATCATCCAGAATAGTGGCGATATCGACGATGATGTTACACATCATATTGGGGCAGCATAGATGAAATGGAGGTTGGCCTCAGGAGTGTTGTGTGATAAAAAGATACCAACTAAGCTGATAGAAAAGTCTTACAGAATGATGGTTAGACCATCTTTGTGATATGGGGTGGAATGTTAGCCAATTAAAAATTCACATGTTTAGAAGATGCAAGTTGCGGAGATGAGGATGTTGAGATGGATGTGTGGACAAACCAAGAGTGATAGAATTAGGAAGGAGATCATCTGGAAGAGGCTAGAGGTGGCCACTTTGGCCGACAAGATGAGGGAAGCAAGACTATCGCATCGGTGGCATTAACACAGACAATGCCCCTGTTGCTGGTGGTTGACTTATTTACTCCTAAAGAGCTTGCAAAGACTTCCCACGGGAAGAGGCCCTCCCTTGATAATGATCCAGATGCAGTGTGGTTACATGCGGGGCTTACAGGGTAGGAGGAGCTAGAGCTTGTCTTGAGGCAGTCGAGGCAAGAGGAGGAGAGACGACAGGCTCATAAGCTCAAGATAGCGACGGGTGATGGCAATTTCGGTCATGGTGCTACTACTGAGGAGGCCACATCACAGGTTAAGGGTGGTCAGAGTTAGATACACAGTAGCACTTAGGCGCTCAAGTATGTTCATTTTGACCCTGGTACTTTATCTTGTATTATTGTGTGCGTTGATGACAATACACCTCTTTTTTGATGAAAAGTGGGTAGTTATAGGCCTCAGTGAAGTAAGAGAAGCCTTGGTCTATAACTACCCTGATTTTTGAATCCTAGGGGTTTTCTTCCATATGTTCTTTTTCCCCATGGATATTTATTTTCTATTGATCTGGAATGATTAGGATGTTTAGGTAGTATTGGTAGAATATAGTATTGATATTTGTGGCATAGATGTGTTTTTGTGCTTTTTTGAGAAAAATGATACCCACAAACTTTTTTAATTAGTTAGTCTAGATAGCAACCATGTACGTTTAAGTGTGTTGATAGCGCTTGTAATGATAAGTGAGGAAAAAATTGAGATGAGAAGCATGATCTGAGAGTCTATGTTGATAGTGTAATTAGTGTCATGTGAGTGTGAGCTTAACTTGCTAACTATTGTGTTTCAATTTAGAACTTGCCCGGTTATATCTGTTTACATTGTAGATTAGTTCATTAAGAAAGGATCTTAGGCCATTGTTCATAACAGTCCACTTATCTTAAATGACCAATCAATTGTTCAAAATATCCCTTGATCCTAATGTTTGAGTCTGACATGTACCGTTTCTTTATAAAAACCTAAGTAATCTAGCCTTATAAGTTGTAAAATCCTAAAATTGGCCCTGGTCCTTCCTTGAACATTGTGCACCTTGACTAAGCCAAAAAATCTAAGTTGAGGGTGGCTATTAAAAGTGGCCCTGGTTCCGAGGTTGGATAATGTGCACCTCAACTCAGGCCAAAAGCCTAAGTTGAGGGTGGCGACTGTACAGGTAAAAGACAAAATGAGAGGTAAAGTTAGTGATACATGGAAAAAGAGAAAAAGTATGTACTGGGTGCAAGAAAAATTAGTGATGCCTTAGCGATGAATTGAAAACAAAAAAAATGAAGTATAAATACAAGGAAAAAAGCTGAAAAATGAATAGAAAAGAACCCAGAAAAGCTTGAAATAGGAGAAAGAGAGAAATGGAATAAAAGTAATAGTGTTGGTAGGAAGAAAATGTACAAAAATGCAATGTCAAGGAGGGGCTTTAGTCACTATATTCCAAAAACATCATACCAAAGCCCCTTGAGCCTACATTGGAAGCCTTAAAAGTCATAAAGTGATCCTAGTCCAAGTAGTTAAAGTTCTTAGTCATGAGTACAGGGGCAAGCATATGGTATTGAGCATGATATATGAATGTCTTTTGTGAGAGTGAGTGATTTTGCATAGTCCCAAGTTTATTGTAACACCCCACATCTTACATGTACTAGTCCAACACATAACATGATATGGCGGGGTCAAATCCGCACACATTTTAAAAGTGCGTGAATTTTAGATTAAAGGGCTATATGTACGTCTAATGCTTAAGATGACCGAGTGTAAATAATTTTTAAGTCAAATTAAGGAGAGTGTGACCTTAAATGAAGTAAAATAATTGAGGTGCTTGTGTGACTTAGGAAGCTAGTAGGTGAGTCACCTACATGCTTAGCTTAAATAAGCTCGGTAAACGGAGACAAGGCCCAACACCGAATTTGTTCAAGTCCGATAAAGAATAAACCCCGAGTTAAGGATGTCATTTGGGCCCATGGTTTAGCATCATAAAAGGACAACATTTGCAGCACAATATGGATAGGAAAAGGGCCAAATTACAATTACAATCCAATTCAAAACTAGGGCCCAAATTAAGTGGGCTTAGGGGAGAAATGTTTGCAACAAAGCCCATCCCTTTTGAAGCCCAATAAGGCCCAAATGAAAGGGCCAAGCTGCTTCCCCATAACCTTAATAAAATAAGGTTGAAAACCCAAAAGAAAGTCGGCCAAAAGTGGCCTATAAAAGGGAGCAACAAGCAGCAACTTTTAGTCATTTTCTCAAGCCAAAATTTCATATTTCTCTCTAAGTTTCTTCTTGCTCTCTTCTCATTTTCTAAAGCAGCCAAGACACACTTCTAGGGTTCTTGAAGAGAACCTAATCCTTGAGGGTTAAGGTAAGATAAAATACCCATGGTTTGGTGTAATTTTTCCATGAAAAACATGAAGAGTATGTTGGTTGTATTGTGCAGGATTTTGGGACAGCATGTGTTCCAAATATTGTGGTTCACTTTTCTTGTTAAATAAGAGACTTTTATCTTGTTGATTGGCTGGGTTATGAAGTAATATGTATGTTTTTAAGAAGTCTTGGGTCTGGAATGATGTGAGGAGGCTGCTGGACCACTTTTATCTTCCGCAAAAATAAGTTCTTAAATAATGTCTTAATTCCGCTCATTAGTAAGAATTCGTGGACTGTTCTTGGGAATTGTTGTCTCATGTTTTCCATCTACTTAGGGACTGTTTTTGGACTGTTTTAGGACTGTAATTGTGTGTAAATATGTTGAGGACAGTTTGGTTGAGGTTGAAACGAATTTGGAATGGTTGACGTCGAAGTGTAGCGAAAGGACGCAATGTTGTGTTGTCCACTTGCATGTTGTGTAGAGTTGTTGTATGACACTATATGAGTTGTTGTAATGCTGTTATGGGACTAAAATAGCTGGATATGACATGTATATGGAAATGTGTATTAGAAAATACGATTAGGAGTGGAAATGTTGAAAGAATACTCTTTGGGTGCTAATTCCGAGTTTGCTGCCCGGATATTATTTTTGGGTGAAATTGGATTACTAAGATGTGCTTACTAGCTTCTAACACTAGTTTTATTACCTAATATATTGTAGATAAGTGTTTGGAGGAAAAGGATACTACTCCGAGGTAATAACGACATAGTACAACGAGGTATGTAAGGCTACTTGATTTCCTATTACTTGGCATGAAATCTATAATCTTTCTTAGCACATAAAGACACGTACAAACTCCGACATGGCTGCAAACCGTGTCCCCACTTTTTACCATGTTCATATGTACCCATACATAGTCATTTTCAACCTGCATATGTACCTGAATACTAAATATACATGAGTTCCTTCTTACCAAACAAAGTCTATGTGTTGTTTAATCTCCGATACGGTTCATTAGTTGTGTATCTCTCTTCCCATTGTGGTATTACCTTGTATGGTTGTTCATATGTCACATGTCTATATTCCTACAGTTCTAAAGGTTATGACCACCAAAATAACCATCTCAAAGTAAATAAAAGATAACTTACAGTTGCTTATAAATGGGTGGTAGCCCGAGGGGTGGAAGAATCACCTAGCCAGGGTTGATCTCATTTACGGGTGGTAGCCCGAGGGGTAAAGGAATCACCTAGCCAGGGTCGATCCCATTACAGATTTACCACTGATCAGCTGGTCATTTACATGATATATTGTGCACAGATTATACAGTAAAGAAAGATACAGTAATAAAAAAAGGACATAAAGTACATGACTCCACAGTATGACTAAAGGTGGTCTTTTCATCCTTACACACCAGTGTGTGATTTCATTTGAGTTCTTATTGCATATACAGTATTTCCTGCCTTACATATTCAGTACATTATCTCGTACTGACGTCCCTTACGGGGGACCTGCATTTCATGCTGCAGGTATAGGAGCTACTAGATCTCCCCAATAAGAGTACAGGACTTTCAGCTGTTATTACTAAGCTCCAGGTTGCTTCAGGGCTTGTGTGTTTAGAACTTGTATTTTGTATTGTATAGTTGGTCATGAGGCGGGGCCTGTCCCGACTCATATAGATATTGTTCCTTATTTAGAGGCTTTGTAGACAATGTAAATTAAAGTGTGGTCAAATAATGTATTATAGACATCGTGACTCCGACGGCCTAGTCTTATGCATTTACTTTTGGTTTGTTAGTACAGTTTACTTTCTTTTGACAGCAAATTGAGTATGGAAACCTCTTAAATATTCATAGCAGGTGTATAGTTATATGTTGGTTCTCCTGAGCCTTGTCGGCAACGGGTGCCAGTCCGTCTTAATGGGGCTTAGGGCGTGACATTTATACATGAAAACATCATTGAGAGTGAGATATGAGACTTCTTTTTTTGAGAAAACTTGCATTGCATTGTTAACAGTAGACTTATTCAGTGATTGTGGCTGGTTAATGGTTACCTGGCTTGTCATAGTTGCATAGTCACATGCATTATTCTGTATTGGTTTGCTGATAGCTATTTCATTGTGCTTTGAAAAGTGGTGTGGGTATATGTGCTTAAGTTTGATGAGATATATGCCATTAGATTGAGGCATGTGTGTTATTGTGCTGTTTATATAGATTGAGTGTGTCGCTTGAGAACAAGCAACAATTTTTTTCATGACCCGAACCTAAGGTCTAGGAGTGACATGGCAAATGGGAACCTGAGAGTCTATATTCACATCATAGGGATAAGGCATGAACATGGATTCACATAGTACATAGCACATAGCACATAAGAACTAAGGAGCAGGTAAGTATATCTCACTCTATGAGGGCAATACGGGACTTAAGATCTTCCACATTCCACATCAAAACATACATACTTATCATAATTCTCATAATCAATCAATAATAGCCATATCTAATAGATAACCATAAACAAAAGCTCCAAATATAACATATAACAGATAGATCCGACAAGAATCTACAAGATGTACATCAATGCCTCTAGTCATAGAATAGAACGAGGGCCAAGACATATCCCGGCTCACCCTTAAAGTAAATAGCAAAATGGAAGCAACATAAGGTAGATAAATGGTGGCTTGTCCTTGGAAAATAGGACTCACCACAATACTTTCTAAAATCTTATCTAGTCATCAAATGGTGGATGAAGGAAGTCTTCGGTCCGTACATGGTTAGATCATGTAGGAAAAAAGTATGTGTTAGTATGTATGAATGTACTATGTGTGTGGGGATGCAATGCATATGACTTATCAAATCGGCATTCAATGTTAGATGATAAGGGTACATAATGTAGAAAGAGATATATATCCAAAGAAAAGTAGTGTGTATGCCATGAAATCCATGATGAATGAAACTCCATAATGCTCATATATAGTAGGGATGGACTATAACCGATAAATCAAACTCATACGAACTATTACATGAATTAGTCCGATGAAGATCTCCCATCGGTAGAAGAAGATTACTTGCCAAGGGTAATCTATATCACACCTTACGACCCAGTCTTTTAGGTGGATGGACACCTTCCTTACGACCCAGTCTTCTCAGAAGGATTTTTCATAGCATATCATATTATATCATATCAAGATGTAACCATTCCTTACAACCCGGTCTTTTTGGTAATGGATACTACATACCTATGTTGGCACATATTTCAAGACCCTTACGGATAGCTCTAATGGCCCCAATCCATAGGTGCTAAGTCAAAACATCCCACAAGAATACTTATACATATACATGCTTTCAAAGGAGGCAATAATCATTTCAAATCCTTTCAATGCACATTTTAGGTTCAAAAGCTAAACACATTTCATAATCATTGGTACTTGGGCTCAAAAGCCAAACCGTAGTTCATAATCATGGCACTCATGCATAGAAATAGATCATTCACATATACGAGATGGTTCAAGCACCCAAAATGCTCAAATAGTCACATCATGGATATGTATATGATCACATTCTTGTCATAACCAATATGTGAGCTTAACTCACTGAAATCATGTTCATTAAAACATATGTGAGCTTAATCCACCAGTAAATTTATATATCCAATGTTCGTGAATGCATATGTTATGTATGATATGAGAATAACATGAGTAATAGAGATTCAAACTTAAATCAAGAATACATTATGAAATTTATGTAAAGACATAAGTAAAATCCACATGTTAACCGTAATATGAATTACCCATGCACAATCAAGCTTTAAAGGGCACATGCAGCTTCATAAATTCAATGTAATTCATCATTTTAGGGCATAAACAATAATATTGAAAACCCAAATTTGAAGTAGCTAAATTTCATTAAAATGAGTGTAAAAGAGTTTGGGTCTTCTTTGTGGAAGGGACCAAAAATCAGTCCCACATACCTTAGCTAATTAAGAAGATTCAAGAAGACATTTGATAAAGAAAAGAGTCTTCCCTTGACCCTCATGCTTAGTCTTCATAAAAATCTTTCAGAGAGTTCTTAAGAGAGAGTTGAAATAATCTAAGCATGAGAATGAGTTTGAATTAGAGGAATAGAGTTTAGGTCATTTGGAGGTCTAAGGATAGCATAGGAAGTCAAAAATATTCCTTAGGAGCCAACCATAATTACAAAAAAAACCATTAATGAAGGGGAACAACATTTCTTGTCTAGGGTCTTGTGAGAAGGTTTCATGGTCCGTAAAAGTTCTCACGGCCCGTACAACCTTCCTATGAGACCACGCTTAGCCAAATCTTAGAAAACACGGCACAGATGGGCTTTACCAAGAACGAGTTAAAACCGGATGCATTGGAAAGATAATTCAAAGAGATTCAATTTGATAGGTTGTGGGCCACCCAGTTCGTATTGCGCTAAGTTATATGACCATTTAAAGTTGACCCCTCTATCTGTTCTTGTGAAAAGCTTAGCCAATGGGATTCCTTTGAATTTGGCTTGATGTTAGAGACCCATGATGTCCCTAAATTGCCACGCCCTAAGTCCTATTAAAATGGGCTGGCACCCATTGCCGACAAGGCTCGGGAGAACCAACATATAACTATGCACGTGCTATGAACATTTAAGAGGTTTCCATATTCAACATGCTGTCAAAAGAAAGTAAACTGTATTAACAAGCCAAAAGTAAATGCATAAGACTAGATCGTTGGAGCCACGATGCGTATAGTACGCTACTTAACCACACTTCACTTTACATAGTCTACAAAGCCTCTCGATAAGGAACAATATCTATATGGTTTGGGATAGGCCCCGCCTCATGAACAACTATACAACACAAAATGTAAGCTCTAGACAGACAAAGCCCTGAAGCAACCTAGAGCTCAGTAACAGCAGCTGACAGTCCTGTACTCCTACTGGGGAGATCTAGTACCTCCTGTACCTGCAGCATGAAATGTAGGTCCCCCGTAAGGGACGTCAGTACGGGATAATGTACTGAATATGTAAGAAATACTGTATATGAAATAAGAACTCAAATGAAATCACACACTGGTGTGTAAGGACAAAAAGACCACCTTTAGTTATAATGTGGAATCATGTACTTTATGTCCTTTTTATTACTTTACCTTTCTTTACTTTATAATCTGTGCACAATATATCATGTAAATGACCAACTGATCAGTGGTAAAGCAATATTGGGATCGACCCATGAGCTTTCCTTTCACCCCTTGGATACCCCCCGTAATATGGGATCGACCCATGCTTAGGTGATTCTTTCACCCCTGGGATACCACCCATTAATAAGCAACTTGAATTAATCTTTTATTTACTTTTGAGATGATTCTTTTGGTGGCCATAACATTTAGAGCTGTAGGAATATATACATAACATGTGACATATAAACAACCATACAAGATAATACCACAACAAAAAGAGAGTTAGACAACTAATGAAACATGTAGGAGGTTAAACAACACATGGACTTTATTCGGTAAAAAGGATCTCATGTATCTTGGTATCCAAGTACGTATGCAGATTTGACAATGGCTATGTATGGGCCATATGAACATGGTAAAGAGTGAAGACATAGTTATTAGTTATGTCGAAGTCGGTAAGTGCCTTTATGTACCGAGGAAGAACGTAGATTTCATGCCAAGTAATAGAAAATCAAGTAGTCTTACATACCTCGTTATACTATGTCGTTATTACCTCAGAGTAGTATCCTTTTCCTCCAAATATATTTATATACAATATAGAAGGTGATAAAACTAGTATTAGCAGCTAATAAACACATCTTGGTAATCCAATTTCACCCAAAAATAATATCCGGGCAGCAAGCCTGTAATTAGCAACCAAAGAGTATTCTTTCAACCTTTCCGCTCCTAATTGTATTTTCTAATACACATTCTCATATACATGTCTTATCCAGCTTGTTTTAGTCCCATAACAGTGTTATAATAGCTCATAAAGTACAACATAAAACAACTCTACACAACATGCAAGTAGGCAACGTCACATTACGTCCATTCGCTACATTTTAGCGTCAACCATTCCAAATCTGTTTCAACCTCAACCAAACTGTCCTCAACATATTTACACACAAAAACAGTCCAAAAACAGTCTCCAAGTGGATGGAAAACATGAGATGATCATTCCCAATATTCAGTCCACAAATTCCTACTAAGAGCGCAATTAAAATATCATATAAGAACTCATTTTCGCGGAAGATAAAAATGGTCCAGCAGCCTTCTTACATCTCTACAGAACCAAGACTTGTTAAAAACATAAAAAATAATTCATAATCCAGCCAACCAACAAGAGAAAAGTCTCTTAATAAACAAGAAAAGTGTACAACAACCTTTGTAACACATGCTGTCCCAAAATTCCTGTACAAGTGCAACCAACATACTCTTCATGTTTTTCATGAAAAACATATACCAAACCATAGGTATTTTTACTTACCTTAGACCTCAAGGATCAGGTGCTCTTCAAGAACCCTAGAGGTGTGCCTTGGCTGCTTTACAAAATGAAGAGAGAGCAAGGAGAAACTTTGAAGAAAATCTGATTTTTGGTTTTGAGAAAATGACTAAAAGTTGCTGGATTTTTGCCCCCTTTAAAGGGTCACTTTTGGCAGACTTTATTTTGTATTTCAAGCCTTATTTTATTAAGGTGATGATGCAGCAACTTGGCCTTTTCACTTGGGCCTTATCGGGCTTCAATTGGATGGGTTTGCTGCAAATATTTCTCTTTTATACCCACTTAGTTTGGGCCCTATTTGTGAATTGGGTTGTGAATGTTATTTGGCCCTTTTCCTATTCATATTGGGCTGCAAATGTTGTCCCTTTATGATGCTAAACCATGGGCCCAAATGACATCCTTAACTCAGGGTTTATTCTTTATTAGACCTGAACAAATTCGGTGTTGGGCCTCATCTCCATCTACCTAGCCTATTTAAGCTAAGCACGTGAGTGACTCACCTGCAAGCTTCTTAGGTCCCATAAGCACCTCATGTCTTTCACTTTATTTAAGGTCATGATCTCCTCAATTTGACTTAAAACTTATATACACTCGGTCATCTTGAGCGTTAGACGTACATATGGTCCTCTAATATGAAATTCAAGCACTTGTTAATATGTGTGTTGATTTGACCCCGCCATATCTTGTTTCATATGCATTGGACTAGTACATGTAAGATATGGGGTGTTACATCCTCCCCCCTTAGGAACATTCGTCCCGGAATGTAAGCATAATTGGATAGATTATACAAGTTTAAACTTTCATGTAAACAAACTTTTAACAACATAATAAGAATTCAAATTCACATACCTACTAATCCCTCAACTTTGCATCTTGGACTTCCTCTTTAGCTTCAAATGAATAAGGGTATTTAGATCTCATTGCTTCCTCAGCCTCCCATGTTGTCTCTTCTACTTGCTGGTTCCTCCAAAGTACCTTTACTAAAGGTATTTCCTTATTCCTTAGCTTTCTAACTTGACGATCTAGGATAGCAATAAGTACCTTCTCATAGGTGAGATCTTTCGTAACCTACATATCTTCAATAGGAGTGATATGAGATGGGTCACCTATGCATTTTCGAAGCATTGAGACATGAAAAATTGGATGAACCATTGAAAGCTCCTGGGGTAGCTCTAATTCATACGCAAACTGTCCAAACCTTTTAATAATCTTATATGGCCCTATGTAACGTGGGCTTATTTTTCTTTTCTTACCAAACCTCATAACACCTTTCATTGGGGACACCTTTAAGAATACCCAATCTCCTACTGAGAATTCCAGTCCTCTTCTTCTAGCATCCGCATATTATTTGTGATGACATTGGGCTGTTTCTAGCCGTTGTTGTATTACCTTGACTTTCTCCATGACTTGTTGGACTAGATCTGGACCAAGCAAGGTTGCTTCACCCACTTCAAACCATCCTATTGGTGATCTACATTTCCTTCCATACAAAGCTTCATACAGTGCCATCTTGATGCTTGAATGGTAGCTATTATTATAGGCAAATTCAATAAGTGGCAAATGGTCCACCCAACTACCTTTGAAGTCCAATGCACAAGCCCGCAACATATCTTCAAGTGTTTGAATGGTGCGTTCTGCTTGACCATCTGTCTGAGGGTGGAAAGTTGTATTTAAATTCACTAGTGTCCTAAGCTCCTTTTGAAGGACTTCCAAAACTTCGCAGTGAATTGAGCTCCCCGATCAGATAAAATGGACATTGGGACCCCATGTAGCCTAACTATCTCTTTGAGGTATAACTTTGCTCACTCTTTAGCCGTATAATCACTCTTAACTGGCAAGAAGTGTGCTGACTTTGTGAGTCTATCAACTATCACCCATATGGAGTCAAACTTCTGAAATGAGCGAGGCAACCCAGTAACAAAATCCATATTAATCATATCCCACTTCCACGTTGGAAGCTCTATACATTGCATATAACCTCCCGGCTTCTGGTGCTCTACCTTAACTTGTTGGTGATTCGGACGTTGAGCCACAAATTCTGCAAGGTCCTTTTTCATGCCTTCCCACATAAACATTCCCTTTAGGTCATGATACATCTTAGCTGATCCTGGAAGGATGGAATATCTTGAATGATGGGCTTCTTCCATTATCCTCCTTCTTAGACCACTAATATTAGGAACACATAATCTATTTTGGCAATAAAGTACTCCATTTTGTGTAAGTTCAAAGCCCTTCATCGTACCTTGACCCACCTTCTCCTTAAGTCATTGCAGAACAGGATCCTTGAACGGCTTTTCTCTTACCTCCATTACCAATGAAGACTCTGCAACATTATGTACAACAACCCCTTCCTTTGGAGTTTCAATGAGGCGAACTCCCAAATTGGCTAGTTGACGAAGACCCTTAGTGACTCCTTGACTTACCATGGTCTGATCACCAATATTCATAACTACCTTACGACTCAGAGCATCGGCTACCACATTCGCTTTCCCTGGATGGTATAGTATATCAATGCTGTAATCCTTTATTAGCTCTAGCCATCTCCGCTATCTTAAATTTAGGTCTTTTTGCTTAAAGATGTATTTTAGGCTCTTATGATCTGTATATATGTCAACATGGACTCCATACAAATACTGGCACCATATTTTTAAGGTAAACACAATAGCTGCTAGCTCAAGTTCATGTGTTGGGTAGTTTCTTTCATGCGGTCGCAGTTGTCTAGAGGCATAAGCAATTATCCTACTATGTTGTGTCAGCACACACCCTAAGCCAACCTTTGAAGCATCACAATACACCGCATAGCCCTCTGTTCCTTCTAGAAGCACTAGCATAGATGCAGAAGTTAGCCTGCTTTTCAACTCTTGGAAGCTCCTTTCACATGCATCATTCCATTGAAATTTGGTCGCCTTATGTGTCAACTTTGTTATAGGTGCAGAAATAGAAGAAAAACCCTCAACAAACCTTCTGTAATAACCTGCTAACCCTAGGAAGCTTCGAACTTCTGTGGGTGTTGTCAGCCTTGGCCAATCTTTCACCGCCTCTATCTTTTATGAACCATCCCTTATTCCTTCATCAGATACAATATGTCCCAAGAATGCCATTGATTTTAACCAGAATTCACATTTGGAAAACTTGGCATATAATTGCCGATCACGACGAACTTGTAATACCTGCCGTAAGTGATTTGCATGGTCCTCTTCTGATCTTGAATACACCAAAATGTCATGGATAAATACTATTACAAATACATCCAAGAATAGTTTGAATACCCTGTTCATTAAGTCCATAAAAACTGCTGGTGCATTGGTCAGCCCAAATGACGTAGCAAGAAATTCAAAGTGACCATAGTGTGTTCTAAAGGCTGTCTTGGGTATATCTTTCTCCTTCACCCTCACTTGGTAATAACCTGACCTCAAATCAATTTCAGAAAAGCATTTGGCAGGGTGCCGGTAACCGATCAAATAAATCATCAATCCTGGGGAGGGGGTATTTGTTTTTAATTGTCACCCTATTCAATTGCTGATAGTCAATACACATTCTCAAGGTGCCATCCTTTTTACATACAAATAACACTGGTGGACCCCAAGGGGACACACTAGGTCTTATAAAATCCTTCTCTAGCAAGTCTGTTAATTGCTCCTTTAATTCACGTAATTCTGCTAGGGCCATTCTATATGGAGAAATAGAAATAGGTTGAGTGCCTGGAAGTAAGTCAATGCCAAAATCTACTTCTTGTTCGGGAGGTAAACCTGGAAGCTCTTCGGGAAACACATCAACAAATTCATTCACTACGGGAATAGATTGAAGGGTTGGTGATCTGCTTCCATATCCCTTACTCTAACTAGATGACATATATATCCCTTTGACATCACCTTCCTTGCCTTAAAATAGGAAACAAACTTACCCTTTGGTGCCCCAACATTGCCTTCCCATTCAAGGACCACCTCATTTGGAAAGTGGAAATACACTCTCTTAGTTCGGCAATCCACAGTGGCATAGCAAGAAGCTAACCAATCCCTACCCGTTATAACATCAAATTCCACCATTTCTAACTCAACAAGGTCAGCCAATGTGTCACGGTCACAAACAGTTACTACACACTTATAATCTTCTTTCTAGCTATAACAGATTCACCGGTTGGTATAGACACTTCAAATGGCTCGTTCAATAATTTAGGCCTTCTTTTAAGCTTCCCAGCCACTAGTGGCGTGATATATGATAATGTAGAACCAGGGTCAATTAATGCATACACATTATGTGAAAAGATGGATAATGTACCTGTGACCACATCGGGTGAAGCTTCTAAATTTTGCCCTAGTACACCACCAATAACAAGCATTTGTGCCAACACAAGATGTACCTAAATGACTCCTCCCACATTGTTTGCAAGGTTGCCTAGGAGGAATTTGCTGGCTGGCCGAATATCCTGTTGTCCGTGCACCTTGGCCCTCGCTCCTTTGACTAAATTGACTACCTTTAGACCCTTGAAGTTGTGGTGGAGCACTGACTGTAGAGTAGGAGGATGATGGCCTAGGTGGTTTATTAGGAAATCGAGGCCTAAACGCACCTTGGGACGGTATAAATTGCCCTGTAGATCTGGACCTCTTGGACTGCCCCTTTCTAACTCTTGCGTCCTTCTTCTTTGCCTCTGATCCTCTAGTTTTTGTGCAAATTCTTGCATCCTCGCTATATCCATGTCTTTATTCAGAGAAGCAATGGTACAGTCTCTGACTAGATACGAATCCAACCTATCCACATATCGATGAACTCTATCTGCCATAGTAGCGACTACATTAGGAGCATACCTGGCCAGGGAATTAAATTGAAGGCTATACTCCCTCATGCTCATATTCCCCTGATAGAGATTTAGAAACTGATCTGCCCAGGCCTCTCGGATCTCTAATGGCAAGTAGTGGTCAAGAAATGCCTCTTTACACTCCTTCTAGGTAGTTGGAGGTGCATCTATACCCTTAGATTGCTTTTAAGCTTTATACCACAATATAGCCACACCCTTCAATCTATATGTTGCAAGCTCCGCAGCTTTTGTATCGCTTACATGCATAACATCCAAAGTGCGTTGGATATGATCGATGAAGTCTTCTGGATCTTCATTAAGATCTGACCTGGTAAAAGATGGAGGGCCCAAATTAAGGAAGTCACGTATCCTCGTGCTAGCTGCCCTATTCGCACCACCTGCACCTATAACTGGACCTTCTTGTCTTTGACTTTGGCCAGCAATTATACGAGTCAATAATTGGACCGCATTTCTCAGATCCTGCACAGTAGCATTGGTAGGTGGTTCTGGGGAAGTTTCACTACTTTTGGGTTCGTTAGGAGCTGGAGAAGTTGGAGATGTTTGTGACAGAGACTCATCTTGGGCCTTATTTCTTTGTCTCACCCGACTGGGTACACCAACTACCACTTCTACTTCCTTCCCTTTGCCTTTACTTTTCCTTGTTTCAAGCATACTTGCTGTACAAAATGATTTAGAGGTAAGAAACAATCAACCTACAACACTGGATCTATGGCGCGATCTAAAGAATGAAAAGAAAGTGATAACTCCTAAATGTCACGTAGCCTCCTGCTTATAAATGCGGTGCACAACACATCCATAAACAAGACTCTACATAGACACGGCTTTGTAGATTCCCTAGGACGACCTGCTGTAATACCAATTTAGTCACGCCCTACGTCCCATTAAGGCGAACTGGCACCCATGGCCGACAAGGCTCGGGAGAACCAACATATAACTATGCACCTGCTATGAACATTTAAGATCTTTTCATACTCAGCATGCCGTCAAAAGAAAGTAAACTGTATTAACAAGCCAAAAGTAAATGCATAAGACTAGGTAAGGAACAATATCTATATGGTTCGGGACAGGCCCTGCCTCATGACCAACTATATAATACAAAATGTAAGCTCTAGACACACAAAGCCCCGAAGCAACCTAGAGCTCAGTAACAACAGCTGAAAGTCATGTACTCCTACTAGGGAAATCTAGTAGCTCTTGTACCTGCAGCATGAAATGCAGGTCCCCCGTAAGGGACGTTAGTACGGGATAATGTACTGAATATGTAAGGCAGGAAATACTGTATATAAAATAAGAACTCAAATGAAATCACACACTGGTGTGTAAGGACAAAAAGACCACCTTTAGTTATACTGTGGAATCATGTACTTTATGTCCTTTTTATTACTTTACCTTTCTTTACTTTATAATCTGTGCATAATGTATCATGTAAATGACCAACTGATCAGTGGTAAATCAATATCGGGATCGACCCATGCTAGGCTTTCCGTTCACCACTGGGATACCCCCCGTAATATGGGATTGACCCATGCTAGGTGATTCTTCCACCCCTGGGATACCACCCATTAATAAGCAACTTCAATTAAACTTTTATTTACTTTTGAGATGATTCTTTTGGTGGACATAACATTTAGAGTTGTAGGAATATAGACATAACATGTGACATATAAACAACCATACAAGATAATACCACAACGAAAAGAGAGTTAGATAACTAATGAAACGTGTAGGAGGTTAAACAACACATGGACTCTACTTGGTAAAAAGGAACTCATTATGTATGGGGACATATGAACATGGTAAAGAGTGGATACATAGTTATTAGTTATGTCGGAGTCGGTAAGTGCCTTTATGTACCAAGGAAGAACGTTGATTTCATGCCAAGTAATATGAAATCAGGTAGCCTTAATTGTACTATGTCGTTATTACCTCGGAATAGTATCATTTTCTTCCAAATACCTATCTACAATATAGTAAGTGATAAAACTAGTATTAGCAGCTAATAAACACATCTTGGTAATCCAATTTCACCCAAAAATAATATCCGGGCAGCAAGCCCGTAATTAGCAACCAAAGAGTATTCTTTCAACCTTTCCACTCCTAATTGTATTTTCTAATACACATTCTCATATACATGTCTTATCGAGCTTGTTTTAGTCACATAACAGTGTTACAACTGCTCATAAAGTACAACATAAAACAACTCTACACAACACGTAAGTAGGCAATGTAACATTACGTCCCTTGGCTACATTTCGGCGTCAACCATACCAAATCTGTTTCAACCTCAACCAAACTGTCCTCAACATATTTACACACAAAAACAGTCCTAAAACAGCCCAAAACTAGTCTCCAAGTGGATGGAAAACATGAGACAACCATTCCCAATATTCAGTCCACAAATTCCTACTAAGAGCGCAATTAAAATATCATATAAGAACTCATTTTCGTGGAAGATAAAAATGGTCCAGCAGCCTTCTTACATCACTACAAAACCAAGAATTGTTAACATTAACATTACTTCATAATCCAGCCAACCAACAAGTGAAAAGTCTCTTTATAAACAAAAAGAATATACAACAACCTTTGGAACACATGATGTCCCAAAAATCCTGCACAAGTGCAACCAGCATACTCTTCATGTTTTTCATGGAAAAATTATACCAAACCATAGGTATTTTTACTTACCTTAGACCTCAAGGATCAGGTGCTCTTTAAGAACCCTAGAGGTATGCCTTGGCTGCTTTACAAAATGAAGAGAGAGCAAGGAGAAACGTTGAAGAGAATATGATTTTTGGCTTTGAGAAAATGACTAAAAGTTGCTGGATTTTTGCCCCTCTTAAAGGGTCACTTTTGGCCGAATTTATTTTGCATTTCAAGCCTTATTTTATTAAGGTGATGATGCAGAAACTTGGCCTTTTCACTTGGGCCTTATTGGGCTTCAATTGGATGGGCTTTGCTGCAAATATTTCTCTTTTTCAGCTACTTAGTTTTGGCCCTATGTGTGAATTAGGTGTGAATGTAATTTGGCCCTTTTCCTATTCATCTTGGGCTGCAAATGTTTTCCCTTTATGATGCTAAACCATGGGCCCAAATGACATCCTTAACTCGGAGTTTATTCTTTATCGGACTTGAACAAATTCGGTGTTGGGCCTCGTCTCCGTCTACCTAGCCTATTTAAGCTAAGCACGTGGGTGACTCACCTGCTAGCTTCCTAAGTCCCACAAGCACCTCACTTCTTTCACTTCATTTAAGGTCACGATCTCCTCAATTTGACTTAAAACTTATATACACTCGGTCTCTTGAGCGTTAGACGTACATATAGTCCTCTAATCTGAAATTCAAGCACTTGTTAAAAATGTGTGCTGATTTGACCCAGCCATATCATGTTTCATATGCATTGGACTAGTACATGTAAGATGTGGGGTGTTACATAAACAACATAAATAAGCTTGAATATAGGGCTTGAAAGTGAACTTAGCTTGAGCTTGAAGATTCCATACTATAAAAATTCAACATAGGCATCCATATAGGTTGCTATACGAGTCGTACCTAGCCATATTATCCGTGTACTCCTCCGTACCACTTCACTTAGAAAATTCTTCACAATGAAGTTTTGAGACGGTGATCCAAGTCTGAGAAAATTTCCACTTTGGAACCTATTGGAGGGATCTCACGAATCGTGAAGAACCATACGGTCCGTGAGAGGGCCCGTACCACTTCCCTTAGGCTAAAAACTGCGGAGTCCCAAGCCCAAGGCTACCATATGGTCCACCACACAATCCGTATGACCTCACACCTCACACCCCACACATGGTCAAGGGCCACTTCAAGGAGGCTCCACACGGTCCATATAGCACCACACGGGCTGTGAAGGCTTCCATGAAGCATCACCTTGGGCCAAAACTTCTTAGAACCAAATTCCCAAGCTCCATTGAAGCCGTGCAAAGTTCGGGTCCTTACATCATCTCCCCCTTGGGAACATTCATCCTCGAATATCTAAACACAAGGTACAATGCATAATTCATCATTTAAAATCATGAAGTTATTAAAACTCATATCAAAGCGTATTCAAATCATTCAAAACATTATAAAAAATCATTTTCGTGCACATTTATTCTTGTCATGTCATGAAACTCAAGAGTGAAAAGGTTAGGACCATTGAGAATAGGAAGAACCTAATACCATAGGCTTGAGCATATTGGATAGGATAGAGGCATCATCGCACCATACTTGATTCCACTTCCCACGTAGCACTTTTAACATGTTGGTTTCTCCAAAGCATCTTAACCAACTCCACATCCTTGTTGCGAAGCCGTTTCACTTGACTATCCAAGGTCTCAACCGGGACTTCCTCATAAGACAAGTTCTTCCCCCAACCTTAACACCTTTCCAAAGGCACAATTGTGCTAGGATCACCAAGCAATTTCCTCAACACAAACACATGGAAAACTGAATGAACAGAACTCAAATCCGGAGGAAAGTCCAATCTATAGGCTACATTCCCAAACCACTCAACAATCTCATAAGGAACTTAACTTGCTCTTCTTACCTAAACGCATTATGCCCTTCATGGGTGAGACCTCCACATACATCCGATCACCAATATGAAACTCAAGATCCCTCTTCCTAACATCAGAATAGCACTTTTGGTGACTTTGGAGCCATCTTTAACCTCTCCCCGATCCATTTCCCCTTCTCCATAGCCGCCAATACCAAAATTAGGCCAATCAAAGCCATCTCTCCTAACTCAAACCACCCCATCGGAGATCTACACTTCCTACCATATCAAGCTTCAAACGGCGATATACCAATGCTAGCATGAAAGCTATTGTTGTAAGAAAACTCAATAAGTGAAAGATGATCACCCCAATTACCCTTGAATTTCAACACAGAGGCCCTCAACAGGTCCTCTAAAGTTTTAATTGTCCTCTCGACTTGCCCAACGGATTGAGGATGATAAGCGGTTCTTAACTTCACCTTAGTGTCAAGCCCCTTCTTGGGATGATCTCCAAGAGTGAGCAGTAAGTAGGGTACCATAATCCAATATAATAAAAGTAGGCGCACCACCCAGCCTAACCAACTCCCAAATATGACTTGGCATTGTCTTTCTTCGTACCATGCCACCAATATACTTCCCTCATGTCCTGATACATTTTTGTAGATCCCAGATGTATAGAATAATAAGAGTTATGGGGCTCACTCGTGATCATCTCTCTAAGACCATCAACTTCTGGAGCACACAATCGATCTTGGCACTGAGTTACACCATCTCCTCCTTGGGAGAAAATCTCTATCTAATTTTTGGCAACTAACCTCTTCAACTTAACCAATGACGAATCTAGATCTTGCTTAGCTTTAGCATCAACAACCACAGAAGATTCGACCCTATTTTGAACATGAATACCACCATCATTTGAGTTGGCCAACCTAACACCCAATCTAGCCAAACGGTGAACATCTTTTGCCCACTCTTTCTTCCCTTCATCAACATGAGCCACACTTCCCATAGATAGTATACTAAGAGCATCGACTATAATATTTGCCTTGTCGGGATGATATTGTACAGTCATGTCATAATCCTTATGGAGTTCCAACCGTCTCCTTTCTCTCTAGTTAAGACCCTTTTGGTGAACTCATATTGAAAACTTGTGTGGTTGGTGAAAATATCAACACACACCCAATAGTGTCTCCAATTCTTCAAGGCAAACACCACCGCCGCTAACTCAAGATCATGAGTCGAGTAATTACACTCATGCACCATCAATTGCCTTGACGTATAAGCTATCACCTTGCCCTGCCGCATAAGTACACAACCAAACCCAATCTAAGAAGCATCACAATACACCACCAACCCATCTAAGCCATCTGGTAAAGTCAAAACTGGAGCCGATGTAAGCCGATCTTTCAAAGTCTAAAAACTCTTCTCACACTTATTTGACCATACAAACTTGGCCTTATTTTGAGTCAACTATGTCAATGGAGATGTAATAGATTAGAAGCCTTCAACAAACCTTCTATAATAACAAGAAAACCCAAGAAAATCTTGAATATCCGAATTAGCAATATCGTCAAACAATGCGCATACTACACTAACTCCATTTGACCTCATATATAAGACCAGCCACAACATCTTCCTTGCTGGATTGCATTAAAGGACCAAAGTAACTCTCCCTATTTGGTAGAGAGGGATGGAGATAGGAAATCTTAAGAAATGTTCCATGGCACGATATGAATCATGAAAAAGCGAAACATTTCCTAAAATGCCTTAGAGCCTCTTACCTAGAGATGTTGCGTGCTTCACACCCATGAATAAGACTCTACTAGACGCGACATTTGGACTCCGAGGACCATTTATAAATCAAGTGCTCTGATACCATCTCTGTCACGACCCAGACCTAGGTCTAGGAGTGACATGGTGAATGGGAACCGAGAGTCCCCAAACAAGCCTCAAGTATCCATATTCACATCATTGGTTCAGAAGTGTATACATAAATAGTAAACACATAGTTCTAAGGGACATAAAAATAGGACTCACGCTACGAGGATGTCATAGAGATGAGGGATTAACATGGATTCACATAGCACATAGCACATAGCACATAAGAACTAAGGGGAAAGTAAGTATGACTCGCTCTATAGGGGCAATACGAGACTTAGGATCTTCCACATTTCCACATCAAAACAAACATACATACTTATCATAATTCCCATAATCAATCAATAATACCCATGTCTAATAGATAACCATAATCATAAGCTCTAAATACAACAAAAAACATATAGATCCGACAAAAGTTTACAAGATGTCCAACAATGTCTCTAGTCATAGAATAAAACAGGGGCCAAGACATATCCTGGGCTGACCCTCAAAGTAAATAGAAAAATGGAAGAAACATAAGCTAGATAGATGGTAGCTTTTCCTTGGAATATAAGACTCACCACAATACTTTCTCAAATCTAATCTAGTCATAAAATGGTGGATGAAGGTAGTCTCCGTTCCCTACATGGTTAGATCATGTAGGCAAAAAGTAAGGTGTACGTTTGAATGTACTAAGTATCTGGGCATGCAATATATATGACTTATCAAACCTTGATTCAATGTTTGATGGCAAGGGCACATAATAGAGAAAGAGATACATATCCAAAGAAGAGTAGTATAACAACATGCCATGAAATCCATTATGCATGAAAAGCCATAATGCCTATATACAGTGGGGATAGACTATAACCAACAAATCGAACTCGTGCGAGCTATTACATAAATTAGTCCAATGAAGACCTTCCATCGGTAGTAGAAGATTACTCGCCAAGGGTAATTTGCATCACACCTTACGACCCAATCTTTTTGATGGATGACACCTTTCTTACAACCCAATCTTTTAAGAAGAATTATCATATCATATCATCTCATGTCATATCATGATGTAACCATTCCTTACATCCCGGTCTTTTTAGTAATGGCTAACACATACCTATGTTGGCACATAATTCAAGGAAAGGGAGAGGACCCTTGGGGATAGCCCTAATGCCCCAATCCATCGGTGCTACGTCAAAACATCTCACGAGAATACTTATACATATACATGATTTTAAAGGAGGAATAATAATTTCAAATCTTTTCAATGCAAATTTAGGCTCATAAGCCAAACACATTGCATAATCATTCATATTTGGGCTCAAAGCCAAACCATAGTTCATAATTATGATACTCATGCAAAGGAATAGCTCATTCACATATACGAGATGGTGCACGCATCCAAAATGCTAAAAGAACTATATCATAGACATTTATGTGATTACATTCTTGTCATAACCAACATATAGGCTTAAATCATCGAAATCATTTCCATAAAAACATATGTGGGCTTAACCCATCGATAATTTCATAAATCCAATGCTCACAAATGCATATGCCATGAATAATATGAGAATAGCATGCGTAATAGATACTAAAACTTAAATCAACAATACATTATGAAATTTAAGTAAAAACATACGTAAAATTAGCATTTAAATTATAATTTAGATTACATGCACAAATCAAGCTTTAAAGGGTGTGCACATTCCAAACTTCATCATATTAGGGATTAAATCTACTTAAAACAATCAATAAAGCATAGCTCATACTTCAACTGAATTTAATAAACAATAATATAAAAACTCAAATTTAAATTGGCTAAAATTCCATGAAATTGAGTGTAAAAGAGTTTGAGTCTTCTTGGTTGAAAGGGACCAAGAATCAATCCCATATACCTTAGCTAATTGAGAAGATTCAAGAACAAATTTGATGAAGAAAAAGGGTGTTCTTAAGAGAGAGTTGAAATAATCCAAGTGTGTGAATGAATTTGAACGAGAGGAATAGAGTTTAGGTAATTTGGAGGTCATAGAGATAGCATAGGAAATCATAAAAGTTCCTTAGGAGTAGCCACAATTACAAAAAAAAAAACAATTAATGACGCAGAATAAAAT
Source organism: Solanum rostratum (assembly GCA_029948455.1). Taxonomy (NCBI): domain Eukaryota; kingdom Viridiplantae; phylum Streptophyta; class Magnoliopsida; order Solanales; family Solanaceae; genus Solanum; species Solanum rostratum. The sequence goes on from CM057055.1 coordinate 19,976,463, forward strand.
TTCTTGCCAGGGGTCTCGTGAGACTCACGGCCCGTGCAAGTTCTCACGGCCTGTACACCCTTCCCGTGAGACCACACTTAGCCAAATCTCAGAAAATACTACGCAGACTGGCTTTACAAAAACAAGCATGACTTTTTTATTTGAAATTGGAATGAGGTTAAACTGGATGCGTTGGAAAGCTAATTCAAAGGTCATAAATTTGGTAGGTCATGGGCCACCCAATTCATTTTGTGCTAAGAGATATGACCATTGAAATTTGACCCTTCTGAAAAGCTTAGCCAATGGAATTCCTTTGAACTTGGCTAGATGTAGGAGAATTATGATGGCCTTATACAACATAAATAAGCTTGATTTGAGGGCTTGAAAGTGAACTTAGCTTGAGCTTAAAGATTCCATACTTAGAAAAATTCAATATAGGCATCCATATGGTAGGCCATACGGGCCGTACAACTCCATACGGTCTGTATCCTCCTTCATACCACTTCACTTAGAAGATTCTTCATGACGAAGTTCCTAGATGGTGATCTAATACATAGAAAATTTCCATTCTGGCACCTATATAGTGGACCTCACGGACCGTGAAGCACCATGCGGTCCTTGAGAGGGGCCATACAACTTGCCTTAGGCTCAAAACTGTGGAGTCTCAAGCCCAAGGTTACCATACGGGGTGTATGACTTCACATGAATAGAGTAGGGTCCATGTGTTGTATTCCTAAGTCCCAAACTCCATATTAAGGCCCTCACACCCCACACAAGGTCAATGTCCACTTCAAGGAAGCTCCACGCGGTCTGTATAGCACCACACGGACCGTGAAGGCTTCCACAAAGTGTCATGTTGTCAAAAACTTTCCAAAACCAAATTTCCAAGCTTCATTGAAGTCGTACAAAGTTTGGGTCCTTACAAATTTTAAATTGAGGTTATTTATGTGTTGTCATAATACAATACTTTGATGCTTAAAACTTAGAATTTTGTGTGTTCTCAATGCGACGTTAGTAGGTTTGATGTGTTTTTATGATTGTTTGGTGGGATTTTAGGGTTGGCACAATGTTTGGGCTAAATATGCAGAACTTGCTGAATTTGAAGATCCACGAGAACTTTTTTGGGCCATAAAGCATTCTACAAGTCGTAAGGGAGGTTTCGTGGGCAATTCTAGTGAAGGGTGTATTTTTTATGTTGGATCTACGAACATGCAGACGAGCCGTAGAAGACATTACGAGTCGTATTGAGGACAATCTGAAATGTCATCAGATGAAATCCCCTAAAGGTCGTAGAACCTTTTACAGGCTGAGAAGGGTGTCGTAGAAGTGAAGACTAGAATCTAAGCAATAGTTTACGAAAGCTCAACTACGAGCCATAAATCACTATATGACCCGTAAAGCACCTCGTAGAGCCTGTCGACCTAGTTGTCCTATTTTATTTTGGATTTGTATTTTAACACTATAAATAGGTTTTAAGGTTATTTTTCTTGAAGAGTCGGCAAGAATAGAGGAGACAAACATTAGAGAGTTTGAGAAACACTTAAAAACTTTAATTTTATCTTCTAATTACAATCTTGTGATTCTCATTAAAGAGTTGAATTTTCATGTGCTTACTCCAATTGTGTAAGTGCTCAATTATGCTATTCAAATTCATAAGTTTTGCATTTACACTAATTATGAGTAGTTAAATCTATAAGTAGGGTTGTGGGAACCATAAAGAACTAACAAGGTAAAATTAGATGATTCGTAAATCTTGAAAATTGTGCATATATTTATTAATTAATTCTCTTCGTTTTGAATATTTTCTAATGTTGGCATTAGAACTCACCTAGTCTTACTGACTGGACCAAGGTAGTAATGAATAGGAAAAGAATTAATTAACAAGATTCAATTAATGTTTCTCTTCTAATCAATCGAACGTGGCCAAGGGGAGGTTGTACAGGGATTGTAGGTAAGGGTTAGTAATGTCACACTATGGGGATACCAAATCACGTAGTGAAATTCGCCTCTCACCTGAGCCAAAGGGTTTGGTAAACATAACTTGTTGTTCTGCATGCTACCCACTAGAAAAGAATTTGGTTATCTGGTAATACTAAGTTAGGGAATCATGGGGAACACAATAACCTAGTTTCTCTTCTCATTGGTTAAACACTATCTTAGTTTAAAGTTATTTTAACTAGTGATTATAAACCCCCCACCCTTAGGGAGATAAGTTGGTTAATAAATCTGAATTCCAAATTGAATTCTTTTAAGTCTACCATATTCCCTTGGGCTCAACCCTAACCTTGGTTAGGTTTTATATCTTCACAACGGCTGCTTTAGCCTAAAAAAGAAGGTGTAGCTTGGACGATATCGAGTATGTACGGCCCGTAGAATCCCTTCATGGATGGAGTACAAGGAAATAAGAAGAATGTCTTAGTGTGGAAGGACTCCACGAGTCCAACCATGAGTAGTATATTAGTGGATGGCCCCCGTAAGATAGTTTCGTTTTTTCAGTCCAGCAAAATCAGTTTCAGGGATTTCAGAAAAGTTACTAGATGGACAGTACTTAGGGCTTGTGGTTTGACCAATGACCAATAAATGGGGTTTCGTACTTTGAATCAAGTAGTTTAAAGAGGGGTAAGAAGCTAACCAATCCATACCCATTATAACATCAAATTCCACCATTTCTATCTCAACGAGGTCAGCCAATTTGTCACGATCACAAATAGTTACTACACAGTTATAGTAAATCCTTCTAGCTATAATAAATTCATCGGTTGGTGTAGACACTTCAAATGGCTTGTTCAATAATTTAGGTGTTCTCTTAAGCTTCCCAGCAACTAATGGAGTGATATATGATAATGTAGAACCAGGGTCAATTAATGCAGACACATTATGTGAAAAGATGGACAATGTACCTGTGACCACATTGGGTGAAGCTTCTAAATTTTGCCGACTCCCTAGAGCATAAGTGCAATTCTAGGCTCCGCTAAAGCTAGCCCCTCTACCACCTCTACCACGAACTGCAGGTGTTTGCTGACCCCTACCTAGTGGAGGACTGATGATGATGATGCAATAGCCAACCCAGTAGGCTATGCTATATCACCCATACGTTTTCTTGAGCAATCTCTCATCATATGCCTGGTACACCACCACCAATAACAAGCATCTATCCCAACATGACATGTACCTAAATGACTCCTCCCACATTGTTTGCAAGGCTGCCTAGGAGGAATTTGTTGGCTTTCCGAATATCCTGTTGTCCGTGCACCTTGGCCCTCACTTCTTTGACTAAACTGATTACCTTTAAACCCTTGAAGTTATGGTGGAGCACTAACTGGTAGGATGGGGATGGCCTAGGCGGCCTTTTAAAAAATCAAGGCCTAAACTCACCTTGGGATGGTACAAACTTCCCTGTAGATCTGGCCCTCTTGGACTGCCCCCTTTCTAACTCTTGTGTCCTTCTTCTTTGCCTCTGATCCTCCAGTTTTTGTGCAAATGCTTGCATCCTCGCTATATCCATGTCTTTATTCAATGAAGCAATGGTACTGTCACTGACCAGATACGAATCCAACCTATCCACATATCGCTGAACTCTATCTGCCATTGTAGCAACTACATTAGGAGAATACCTGGCCAGGGAATTAAATTGAAGGCTTTACTCCCTCATGCTCATATTCCCTTGGTGGAGATTCAGAAATTGATCTGCACGGGCCTCTCGAATCTCCAATTGCAAGTAATGGTCAAGAAATGCCTCTTTGAACTCCTTCCAGGTAGTTAGAGGTGCATTTATACCCTTTGATTGCTTCCAAGCTTCATACCACAATATAGCCACACCCTTCAATCTATATGTTGCCAGCTTTACAGCTTTTGTACCGCTTACATGCATAACATCCAAAATGTGTTGGATCTGATCGATGAAGTCTTGTAGATCTTCATTAGGATTTGACCAAGTAAAAGATGGATGGTCCAAATTAAGGAGATCTCGTATTCTCATGCTAGCTGCCCTATTCGCACCACCTGCACCTATAACTGGGCCTTCTTGTCTTCGACCTTGGCTAGCAACTATACGAGTCAATAATTGGGCCGCACTCCTTAAATCTTACTCAGTAGCATTAATAGGAGGCTCTGGAGGTGCTGCTGCCCTCCTTAGCTCCTCTGGAGGTAGAGGAGTCGGGGAACTCTATGATAAAGACTCATTTGTAATCTCACTTTGGTTAGGCCTAGCTCGTGATTGACTCGTCCCTTCTCCAAAATCTATCTGTTTACTTGTACTTCTTCTCCTTGTGACAGACATCTTTTGCTATATATAAGCACAAACAATTTAGGGGTTAGATATAATCCACCTACGATAATGGCTCTATGGCACGATCTAGAGAATGAAAAGAAAGTGACAACTCCTAAATGTCCTGTAGCCTCATGTTTATAAATATGGTGCGCAACATATCCATAAATAAGACTCTATATAGACACGGCTTTATAGACTCCCTAGGACGACCCGCTCTGATACCATTTTTACCATGCCCTAAGCCCTAAGACCCATTAAGGCGGACTGGCACTCGTTGCCGACAAGGCTCGAGAGAACCTACATATAACCATAAATTTTCTATGAACATTATAAGAGGTTTCCATATTCAACATGCTTTTAAAAAAAGTAAGCAACATTGACAAGCAAAGAGGAAATGCATAAGACTAGGTCGTTGGAGTCACGATGTCTAAAGTAATACTTGACCTCACTTTACTTTACATAGTCTACAAAGCTACTAGATAAGGAACAATATCTAAATAGATCGGGACAGGCGCCGCCTCATCACCAACTATACAATACAAAAATATAAGTTCTAGACACATAAAGCCCCGAAGCAACCTGGAGCTCAGTAATAGCAACTGGATGTCCTGTACTCCTACTGGGGAGATCTACTAGCTCTTGTACCTGTAGCACGAAATGCAGGTCCCCCGTAAGGGACTTCAGTATGAGATAATGTACTGAATATGTAAGGCAGGAAGTACTGTATATAAAATAAGATATCAAATGAAATCACACAGCGGTGTGTAAGGATAAAAGACCACCTTTAGTCATACTGTGGAATCATGTACTTTATGTCCTTTTTATTACTTTACCTTTCTTTACTGTATAATCTGTGCACAATATATCATGTAAATGACCAGCTGATCAGTAATAAATCAATATCGGGATCGACCCATGCTAGGCTTTACTTTCACCCCTGTGATACCCCCGTAATATGGGATCGGCCCATGCTAGGTGATTCTTCTACCCCTGAGATACCATCTATCAATAAGCAACTTCAATTAATCTTTTATTTACTTTTGATTGATTCTTTTGGTGGTCATAACCTTTAGAGTTGTAGGACTATGGACATAACATGTGACATGTAACAATCATATAAGACAGTACCATAACAAAAAGAGTAAGTTACACGACTAAAGAATTACGTAGGGGATGAAATAACACGTGGATTTCATTAGCAACAAAAGGAACTCATGTATCTTTGCGTCCAAATTATGCATGCAAAATTGACAATGGCTATGTATGGGAGCATATGAACATGTTAAAGAGTGGAGACACGGTTATTAGCTATGTCGGAGTTTGTAAGTGCCTTTATGTGCCAATGAATAACCTAGATTGATGCCAAATAATACGAAAATGAGTAGCCTTACATACCTCATTATACTACGTCGTTATTACCTCGGAGTGGTATCCTTTTCCTCCAAATACTTATCTACAATATAGTAGGTGATAAAACTAGTGTTAGCAGCTAATAAACACATATTGGTAGTCCGATTCCACCTAAATATAATATCTGGGCAGCAAGCTCGTAATTAACAACCAAAGAGTATTCATTCAACTTTTTCACTCCTAATCGTATTTTCTAATACAAATTCTCATATACATGTTATATCAAGCTTGTTTCAGTCCCATAACAGTGTGACAAGATCTCACAAATCACAACACATAACAATTCTATACGACATACAAGTAGGCGGCATAACATTATATCTTCTCGCTACATTTCGAAGCTAACAATCCCAAACCCATTTCAACTTCGACCAAACTATCTCCAACATATTTTCACACAAAAACAGTCCTAAAATAGTCCAAAAACAGCCCCCAAGTAGATGGAGGACGTGCAAGAACAATTCCCAATTATCGGTCCAAAAATTCCTACTAAGAGCGCAATTGAGATATCATATAAGAACTCATTTTTGCGAAAGATAAAAATGGTGCAGCAACCTTCTTTCATCAATAAAGAACTAATCCTTGTTTAAAACATAAAACTTTACTTCATAATTAAGCTAACCAACAAGAGAAAAGCCTCTTAATAAACAAGAAAAGTGTACAACAACCTTTGGAACATATGTTGTCCAAACTTCCTGCACAAGTATAACAAGCACACTCTTCATGTTTTTCATGGAAATATTGCACTAAATACATAGATATTCTTACTTACCTTAACCTCCAAGATGTAGGGCTACTCCAAGAACCCTAAAGTCTTGTTGTGGCTACTTTATAATGGAAAGAGAGAGCAAGGAGAAACTTGGAAAAAAAATCTGATTTTTGGCTAAGTTGAAATGACTTAATGTTGCTGGATTTTAATCCCTTTTAAAGGGCCACTTTTGGCCAACTTTCCCTTGTGTTTTCAGACACATTTTTTCAAGGTGGTGATGCACCTACTTGGCCCTTTCAATTGGGCCTTATTGGGTTTTAATTGGATGGGCTTGCTGCAAATATTTCTCTCTTATATCCACTTATTGGGCCCTATTTGTGAATTAGGTTGTGGATATGATTTGGCCCTTTTCCTATTCATCTTGGGATGCCTATATTGTCCCTTTATAATTCTAAACCATGGGCCTAAATTACTCCCTTAACTCGGGGTTTATTCTTTATCGGACTTGAACAAATTTGGTGTTGGCACTCATCTCCATCTGCCTAGCCTATTTAAGCTAAGCACATGGGCGATGCACCTGCTAGCTTCCTAAGTCCCCCAAGCACCTCACTTCTTTTACTTCATTTAAGATCACGATCTCCTTAATTTTACTTAAAACTTATATACACTCGGTCATCTTGAGCGTTAGACGTACATATAGCCCTCTAATCTGAAATTCAAGCACTTCTAAAAATGTGTGTTGGTTTGACCCCACCATAGCATGTTTCCTATGTGTAGGACTAGTACATGTAAGATGTGGGGTGTCACACTATTGGGTTGTCCTATTTTGATCTTGCTTAAAACTGTTCCATGTGATCTTGTGGAACTTGAGATGTTTGATTTTGACATTATTCTTGGGATGGATTAGTTGCATGATTCATATGTCTCTATTGATTGTAGAACTCGGAAAGTCAAGTTTCATTTTCCAAATGAGCCTATTCTTGAGCGGGAGGGTAGTGGCTCAACTATTAAAGGTCGGTTTATGGCTTATATCAAGGCCTAAAAGATGATTTCCAAAGGGTGTATCTTTCATATTGTGAGGGTTAGGGATGTGGAGTCTGAGTCACCTACTCTTGAGTCGATTCCTATGGTTAATAAGTTTTCAAATGTCTTTCCCAAGATTTTCCTGGGATCCCCCTCTAAAAAGGAAGTGGATTTTTGGCATAGATCTTTTTCATGATACTCAACCTATCTCCGTACCTCCTTATTAAGGCACCGGCTGAATTAAAGGAGCTGAAGGATCAATTGAAAGACTTATTGGAGAAGGGTTTTATTCAGGTGAGTATTTCACCTTGGGGTGATCCTGTGTTGTTCGTAAGGAAGAAGGATGGATCACTTTGGATGTGTATTGATTCTAGAAAATTGAATAAAGTGACCATCAAGAATAAGTATTTGTTGCCAAGAATCGACGACTTGTTTGATCAACTTTAAGGAGCTACTCATTTCTCAAAGATTGACCTCCATTCAGGTTATCATCAGTTGAGAGTCAGGGAGTGTGACACTCCCAAGATAGCTTTTCAAACTAGATATGGGCATTTTAATTTTGTGGTAATGTCCTTTGGCCTAACTAATTTTCCAACGGCATTTATAGATCTTATGAATCAGGTGTCCAAGCCATTCCTTGACAGTTTTGTGGTTGTCTTCATTGATGATATTTTGATTTATTCTCAAAGTGAACAGGAGCATATGGATCACTTGAGGCTGGTTCTTCAAACTTTGTGGGAGAAGAAGTTGTTTGCCAAGTTTAGTAAAAATGAGTTTTGGTTGGGTGAAGTTGCTTTTCTTGGCCATGTAGTGTCCGGTGATTGTATTAAGGTTGATCCAAAAATAACTGAATCCGTGAAAAATTGGTCTGGACCATTGACTCCTGATATTCAAAGTTTTCTTGGGTTGGCTGGTTATTATTAGAGGTTTGTTGAAGGTTTCTCATCTATTGCATCTCCATTGACTAATTTAACTCAAAATAAGGCCGTGTTTATATGGTCGGATGAGTGAAAGAAGAGTTTTAAGACTTTGAAGGATTGACTCACATTGGCACTTGTTTTAACTTTATTAAATAGCTTAAAGAGGTTTGTGGTGTAATGTGATGCTTCTTGGATTGGTTTAGGTTGTGTGCTCATAAAATATGGTAAGGTAATAGTTTATGCATCAAGGCAATTGAAGGTGCATGAACACAACTACTCGACTCATAATCTTGAGTTGGTGGCCGTGGCGTTTGCTTTGAAGATTTGAAGACATTATTTATATGAGGTTCAAGTTGATGTTTTCACCAATCACAAGATCTTGCAATATGTGTTCCCTCAAAGGGACCTATACTTGAGGCAAAGGAGATGATTTGAACTTCTTAAAGATTATGATATGAGTGTTCAATATCATCCCAGGGAGGCAAATGTTGTAGCTGATGCTCTTAATAGGCTATCTATAGGTAGTGTGGCCCATGTTGGTGAAGAAAATAAAGAGTTGGTAAGAGATGTTCATCATTTGGCTAGGTTGGGTGTTTGATTGGCTGACTCTAATGATGGTGGCATTCATGTTCAGAATGGAGCTGTCTTTTGTGGTTGTTGATGTCAAGGAAAAACAAGATTTGGATCCATACTTGGTTGAACTGAAAAAGTTGGTTGCTGAAAAGAAGATTGAGTTTTTCTCCTATCTGGTAGACGGTGTACTTTGGTATCAAGATCAGTTGTGTGTTCTCGACATTGGTGGTTTAGGGAGGTGATTATGAGTGAATCCCACAATTCTCATTATTCTATATATATGGGATACACCAAGATGTTTCGAGACTTGAGGGAATGGATCGACGAACGCGGAAAACTCTCTTCGTCTCCATTAGTGTTGTGCCGGTCGTGCAAGCTACCTGTTGCTAAGGTCGATAATCGGGATTGATGCAAGTTCTTTTGCCTAAGCTCACTTTTTCTTAGTTGGTAAATCTTACTTTTGAAGAATAAGAATAGAACAAGCAATGGCGCGAAGTTGCACGTTAGACACACATCCGCGACGACTTAGTCAGTTTTCTTGCTCTCCCGGAAGAGGTCTAGTATTGGTGGTATGGTATGAAGAGAGACGTAGCTAAATTTGTGTTCAAATTCCCTAATTGTTAACAAGTGAAGGTGGAACATCAAAAGCTCGGTGGTTTGTCCCTAGACATTGAGATTCCTACTTGGAAGTGGGAGGATATGAATATGGCCTTCCTGGTTGGTTTGCCCCGTACCTAGAAACAGTATGATTCTATTTGGGTCATTGTTGATAGGATGATCAAGTCAGATCATTTCCTTCCAGTTAAGACTACTTTCAATGCCGAAGATTATGCAAGGTTGTATACTCGAGAGTTGGATAGATTGCATGGTGTACCTATGTCTATTATATCAGATCGTAGTACCCAATTTACTTCTCACTTTTGGAAATCATTTCAAAAGGGGCTTGGCACTAAGGTGAAGTTAAGTACCACTTTTCATCCTCAAACCGATTGACTAACCAAAAGGATAATTAAAACTTTGGAGGACATGTCGAGGGCTTGTGTGTTAGAGATCAGGGGAAATTTGGGATGATCATCTACCACTTATCGAATTTTCCTACAACAATAGTTTTCATGCTAGCATTGGTATGACACCATTTGAGGCTTTGTATGGGAGAAGGTGTAGGTCCCCATTGGAATCATTCGAGTTGCATGAGATGGCATTGATAGGCCCAGATTTGGTGTTGGAGACCATGGAAAAAGTGAAGTTGATTAGGGAGAGATTGAAGATGGCTCAAAGTCATCAAAAATCTTATTCGGATGTTAGAAAGAGAGATCTTGAATTCCATGTAGATGATTGCATGTATGTGAAGATTTCTCCTATGCTCGTTTAATGCATTTTGATAAAAATGGAAAGTTAAGTCCCTGATATGTAGGACGATAGTCGAGTAGATTGACAAGGTGGCCTATAGGTTGGATTTGCCTTAGGATATGAGTTCTATTCACCCGGTTTTCCATGTGTCGATGTTGAGAAAGTTGATTGGTGATCCTAGTTTGATTGTGCCTTCGGAAGGTGTTGAGGTTGAAGAGAACTTGCCGTATGAAGAGGCGTTGATTGAAATTTTGGATAGACAAGTGAAACAACTTTGCAACAACTATGTGGATTTGGTTAAAGTGCTTTGGAGAAATCAACATATGGAGAGTTCTACATGGGAGGTGGAGTCGGACATGATGAGGCGATATCTTTATCTTTTCCGATCTACTCAAGCCTAAGTTATTAGGTTCTTCCTTTTTCCAAATGGTCCTACTTCATTCATTCTTATGTTTCCATGACATGACATGCATGTATGTGCACGAAATGGTTTAAAATATGTTTTGGCATGAGTTTTAATGATTTTATGATTTTTTACGTGATGCGTCATGCATTGTGTCTTCATGTTGAAATGTTTCATGTTTAAGTCAAGCCTTTCAAGCAATGTTCTAGTTCATTCAAGGACGAACCTTCTCAAGGGGAAGATGATGTAAGGACCCAAACCTCGGGAGGACTTAACGATGTTTGAATCTAGAATTTTTGATGTGTTGACCAAGGTGACACTCCATGGTCACCTCCAAGAGCTGTGGAGGGGTCACAAGCTGTAGAGGCTGCCTAGGGGTGGCCCTTGTCCTTGTGCATGGCATGATTTGGCTTATGGTTGAGTACAAGACCAAGTGTCCCTCTACTAAACCCTTTATGGCTCGTGGTACTTAGCACTGGTCGTGAAAGTGGCTAGTGGTAGGTGCCCGAGGCTTGAAAGCCACTATGTGGCTAAGCCACTTATCACGGTCCCATGTAACGGTTGTACAACCTACCACAGCTCGTTATGAGGTCCCATAAAGGTGTTAATCTTCAAAAAATTATAAGTATCAAACTACCATCTCAGAACTGAAAAAATATTCTACGTATCAAAGTACTGTCTTGGAACTTGGGACCTTTATACGAACACTTTGAACAGTCTGTGAACCTTTGTGCGGATCGTGGTGCCCTTCCATGAGACCCCTAGACACTTTTTAAAGTTCACCTCATTAATGGTCCTTTCGTAATTATGGTTCTTTTTAGGGTCATTTATGACATTCCATTCTATCCTAAACCACTGAAAAGACCTATACTCCTTCATCTTATGTCAATTTCATTCATTATACTCAGACTCTAGACTTTATACTCTCCTAAAAGCTCCTTTAAAGTGTGACATTGAAGACTCAATTCGGAATTCAAGGAGACTTTCTTCTCCAATCAATTCTTCTTAATCTTTATAGCTTTCCCAAGGCATGTGGGATTGATTTTATGATTCCTTTCAATCATTAAGACCCCAAAAATTTCTTACATCTTAATTTATGAATTTTAACCTTACTTAATATGGATCTTTTAAATTATTGTTGACTTGATTAAATCGAGTTATGGTTTGTTTTTAATTGATGTTTTTACTATGATCTAAGCTCTATTATGTCGGATCACATTGACTTTTACGAAGGTTTGAATATGCATGTCCTTTTGATTTATGAACTCATGCATGGGTAGTCTCTATTATGTTTTAATTGTTGATTTCCTTATGATTTAAGTATGGATTCATCTTATTATGTTATTTTAAATATGAATCTCTATTGCCCATGCTATTCTCTCATTCCTCTTGGCATATTCATGCATCGACATTGATTTTCATGAGATTTATGATGTGGGCTAAGACCCAATTATGATTATAACTATGTTTTCAAGGCAAGTATGGTTATGACATGACATGCGATCATGTCTATGATATGGGTTTTAAGCAATTATGGGTGTTTACACCATCATGTACATATATGAATGAGCTATTATTATGCATGCATGTATGAATTGAAGTATGATTTGGCAATTTAGCCCAAGTATGCATGGTTATGAAATGTGTTTTGGCCTTTAAGCCTAATTATGCATTGTTATGTTTTTAAAAGACTTCTGCTCCTTTTTCAAGCACGTATATATATATGTATGTATTCTCGCGGGATGATGACTTAGCATCGAATGTGATTGGAGCATGGACCCCCAGGGGCTCTTATATAAAGTCTTCTTTCGCATAATTATGTGTCAAACATAGGTTCATGTTTATGCCCCTTTAACAGATGATTATGTTATGGATCTACCTTTGGCAAGTAGGTCACCTCTTTATATGTTGTGGGAAAGATGCCGGAGTTCCAACTAATAACTTGCTTTGTCTTATGTCAATTGAGGTTACATCCCTTCTATGTTTATGTATATTATGGCATTCATGCATCATGGATTTAAAGCATATTGTTATGATATCTTTTCTTATATACTTCCTTCTATATATGTGTCCTTGTTATAACATTGATTTACAAGTTATTTATGTTCATATGCAATGCATGCCCACATACTTAGTTATGTGCTATCAAAATTGGCACTTTTGATGCTTCAAATTTGAAATTTTGTGTATTCTCAATGCAATGTTAGTTGGTTTTTTGTTTTTTTGTAATATATTTGTAGGATTCCAAGGTTGGCCTTGATATTTTGAAGAAATGCAGAAGTTGCAAATATTTGTGTAATATGAGATCCTTTATGGGCCATAGAATACTTAATGGGTCATGAAGTAGGTTTCGTGGAAGATATCAGTGAGGGGCAGATTCTCTTAAGTTGGTTCTACAAACATACAGATGGGGGGGTAGATTGATGTACGAGTCATAGACATTGGTTCGTGCCTTAAGGATTAGAGATTGGGACTTTCTGAAGATTCATCAGACGAAATCCCCTACAGGTCATAAAACACTTTATGAGTTGTAGAGATTGTGTCGTAACTTGAAGTCCAATTTTTTAGTAGCTTTGTATGAGACCCCAGTTACATATCGTGGAATGCAATACAGGCCGTAAACCCTTTCGTGAGGCGTGCCTACCCAGCTATCCAAATGTGTTTAGGACTTAAATAGGTTTTTTAGGTTATTTTTCAGAAGTTTTTAGGGAGTACTCAAAAAACTCAGTAATTAGAGAGAGAAAAGTGTGAGATAACTTGGAGAGTTTTTTAGAATACTTGTACTTTGATTTCTTCTTAAATCTTGTGATTCTCTTTGAAGTTGGATTTGCTTGTTCTTAATTCGATTGTGTAAGTGCTCTATTATGTTATTCCAATTTAGTTTTGCATCTCCACAAATCATGAGTAGCTAAATCCACAACTAAGGTTGTGGGAACCATAAAGAACTAACGAAGTAAAATTGGATAATTCATATTTCTTGGGAAGTGTGCATGCATTTATTAATTAACTCATTTTGCTTTGTATGTTTCTAGTGGTGGCCAACATTAAAACCCGCCTAATGTTACTGACTGGGCCAAGGTAGTACGAAATAGGAAAAAAGATTAATTAACAGGATTCGATTGATTTGTTCTCGTCTAATCAACCAAACTGGGCCAAAGGGAGGTTGTACTGGGACTAATAGGTAAGGGTTAGTAATGCACACTATGGAGATGGACCAAGTCATATAGTGAAATTTACCTCTCACCTTTGACCAAAGGACTTGATATACTTAACTTACCATCTTGCATGCTATACCCTAGGAGATAATTAGGTTGTCCGGTGACACTGAGATAGGGAATCATGGGGAACACAATACCCTAGTTTCTCTCGATATTGATTTCACTCTTATATTGGTTAGGTTTATTTTCCATTGACTATTGCAAACCCCTCCCCTTGGGGAAGTAAGTCAGTTAACACTCAAATCACAGTCATTAAATTCTCTTAAGTCTATGTATTCCCTTGGGTTCGACCCTAACCATTCTTAGGTTCTATTTCTTGACAATGGCCGCCTTATCCTCTAAAAGGAGGTCTAACTTGGGAGACATCAAGATTTTGGTGCCATTGCCGGGGAATACAACTAGACAAAGTTAATTCATAAGTGATTCGGTGTTAATCAAGTTTCTCACATTTTATGTTTTTTGTGTTGTTTTTGTTTTTTCTCAGGGCGTAAGTGTAGTGTATGCGCAACACACGAAGTTGAGGCAATCCCTTGACTTTGTTTGACCTAGAGATCCAAAAGAGGTTAAGGGGAATGGCCCAGGATAACGCCAACAACGCGGCCAATGCGGCTCTGAATACGAATGAAAATGAGAATGTTGATCATGAGAACCCACCTCCTCTTGAGTTGCTTCACAACCTCATAACTTTAATGCCAACGCCTATCAATGGAACCAATATAGGCTAAATCTGAGGGCTATGGGAGGTGACTGGAGCTATTATGTTGCTACCACTACCAGCTGACACAAAGTTCAATCTCTAAGTGGGTTGTTTTAGATACTGCAGAACTGTGGGCTATTTGGGGGCTTACCATCGGAGGATCCGCATATCCATCTACACAATGTTGCATTCATCTGCAAGAGTGTGATGGGAAAATAGAATTGTCTATGGATGCTATGGGACTTCGTGTCTTCCCATTATCTCTTACGGGAAATGCAGCATTATGGCTATGTAAGCTCCCGCAGAGTTCGATCACTTGTTGGGATGAATTGCATAAGGTCTTTTGGGAAGGTACTTCTATAGATCGAAGAAGCTCAAGTTGAAGTACCAGATCAATAACTTTGAGCAATTTCTTGGTGATTTGATCAATACTACTTGGGAGCAGTTCACTGAGTACTTGAGGAGTGTCCTCGGCCATGGAATCGTTGACAATGTCCTGGTAGAGATTTTCTACCTAGCCTGGATGCAAATAGTCAAGCATGTGCCGACACCATCTTGGGAGGTCTGTTTTTAGAGCAACCATTCGCAGAAATTGCTGAGAAGCTTGATATGGTGGCCAAACTAAATCAAATGTAGAGGCCCTTGAATAATCTTCCGACTAAACCCTGGATGCGGACGACATAAGTCCAGAGCAAGAAAAAATAAATGAGGAGTTCATGTGGATGCTCGCTCAAAGTAATGCAAATATGGAGATGCTAGTGAGGCAGACACGAGAACTAACCAGGGATAGAAGCATCCAAGAAAGCTACTGCACCACGCAGAGGGTACGAGAAGAAAATGTTGAAGGGGGCCATAAAAATGGTTGCAGGACCGAACACTATGTGCCTCCCCCCCCCCCCCCCCCCCAATTGTGATATGAGGACTAGAAATCCTAGAGTCCATGAGATGTTTAGCCAACTATTGAGAAAGGCTAATGCACAAGATGAGACCTAAAGGAGATTAAGTCTGACATTGTTAGTATAAACCAGAAAATTGAGCATTATATTGTTGCGATCAAATGGATCGACCATTAGTTTGGACACGTATCAGCTTAACTATATCAGATTTGGAGAGGCATAATGACCGACACCATAGCTCAAGATCTAAAGGATATTGAATGGTACAAGATGAAGATGATTAGTGGTGAAAGGAGAACCCCCTAACCTTCTACAGACACTGACAAGAGAACACAAAAGCCTGAGGAAGTCTGAGTACTCAAGCCGTCTATGTCATGCCGCGACAATAAATCAGGCGTTGCTCGGGAGGCAACCCAAGGTGGAACCGGATCTTAGGCACATATGTATGACTTTTGACTCCCTTTACTTTCTTTTGCTTATTGTGTGCATTGGGGGCAATGCATATCTTTTTCGATGGGGTGTGGGTAGTTATGCGCCTTAGTGAAGTCTGAGTAGCTTGGATCCATAACCACCATAATTTTTTATTGTGGGGTTTTCTTGCCTATGTCTTTATTCCCTATGGGTATTTACTTTCTATTGAACCAGCACGTTTAGGATGTTTAGATAATGTTTGTAGCATATAGTACTAATATATGTAGCATGCATATAGCATGATTTTGTGTTTTGTTTTGAAAAATGATACCCACCAAAAACAATTGATTAGTTAGTTATTAGCAACCATGCATATTTAGGTGTGTTGAGATTGTTGTTCTAATAAGTGAGGATAAATTGAGATAAAAAGCATAATCCAAGAGTCTTTAGTTGATAATATAGCCAGTGCCATGTGAGTATGAGCCTAAAATTGCTAAATTCATGTGTTGTGTGCTAATTCAGAACTTGCCCTGTTACTCTAAATTGGACTGTAGATTAATTGGATTAGGAAAGGATCTTAGGTCATTGTTCATAAAAGCCACCTTAGCCTAAATGGCCAACCAAAATTGTGATGTATCCCTTGTTCCTAATGTTTGAGCCTAACATGTACCTATTCTTTGTCAAAACCTGATTAACCTAGCCTTATTAGTTGTAAAATCCTGAATTTGGCCCTAGTCATTCCTTGAACATTGTGCACATTGACTGAGGCAAAAAGCTTAAGTTGCGGGTGGCCACCAAAAGTGGCCCTGATTCTGAGGATAGATATTGTGCACCTCAGCTAAGGTCAAAAGCCTAAGCTGAGGGTGGCTAGTGTAAGGGCAAAACACAAAAATAAGGGGGAAGTTAGTGATGCAGAGAAAAAGGGAAAATCTTGTATTGGGTGCAAGAAAAATAAGTGATGCCTTAGTTGTGTGCTAAAAAGAAAAATGAAGTGTAAAAGCAAGGCAAAAAGCTGAAAATGAAAAGAAAGCACCCAGAAAAGTTTAAAATAGGATAAAGGTAGAATAAGGTTAAAATAACATAGTTGGTAGGGCAAAAGTGTAGGAAAACGCAGTGTAAAGGAGGGTCATTAGTCATTATGTTCCCAAAATACCATACCAAAGCCCCCTGACCTACTTTACGAGCCTAAAAAGTCCTAAAGTGATCCTAGTTTAAGTAGTTGAAAGTCCTAGTCATGAGTATACGGACAAGCGTATGATATTAGGCAAGATGCGTGAATATCTTTTATGAGCGTGAGTGATTTTGCATAATCCCAACGTTATACATGAAAACATCATTGAGTTTCATATATGGGACTTCTTTTCTATGAGAGCACTTCCATTGCATTGTTAGCATTAGACTTATTCAGTGATTATGAATTGTTGATAGTACCTCACTGATCATAGTTTTGTTGTCACATGTATTAGTCTGTATTGGTTTGCTAGATGGCTATCTGATTCTGTTTTGAAAAGGTGGTGTGGTTTTTGAGTTTGAGATTGATGTAATATATGCCATTAGGTTAAGGTTTGTGTGTTACTATATTATCTATATAGATTGAGTCCACCGCTTGGGGACAACCAACAATTTTAAGTTGAGGGTGTTGATCTGCTGTCAAAATACAAAACTTTTGACGCTCAAAGCTTGGAATTTTGTGTATTCTCAATGCGATGTTAGCCGGTTTTATCTGTTTTTGAATTATATTTACAAGTTTCCAGCGTTGGCCTTGATTTTTGGAAGAAATGCAAAAGTTGCTGATTTTTGTGCAATACGAGACCCTTTACGGGCCGTAGAACACTCTATGGGTCATGAAGTGGGTTTTGTAGAAGATTCCAGTGAGGGGCTGATTTTCTAAAGTTGGTTCTACGAATATGCAAATGAGGCATAGATTGATGTATGAGTTGTAGACCTTGGTTCATGCCCTGAGGATTAGAGATGGGGAATTTCTGAAGATTCATCATATGAGACCCCCCATATGGATCCACTTTACGGGTCATAAAGGTGGTTTCGTAACTTGAAGCCCAGTTTTTCGGCAACTATGTATGGGATCCCGATTACGGGTCATGGGATGCGATGCGGCCCATAACTGCTTTCGTGACGCATGTTGGCCCAGTTATCCTAATGTGTTTTGGACTTAAATAGGGGTTTTAGGTTATTGTTCAGATGTTTTCAACGAGTACTCAGAAAACTCAGTAATTAGAGAGAGAAAATTGTGAGATAACATTGGGGAGTTTTTTAGAACACTTATACTTTGATTTCATATTTAATCTTGTGATTCTCTTTGAAACTAGATTTGCTTGTTCTTAATTTAATTGTGTAAGTGCTCTATTATATTATTTCAATTCATAAGTTTTACATCTACACCAATCATGAGTAAATTGACAACTAGGGTTGTGCGAACCATGAAGAACTAATGAAGTAAAACCGCATAATTCATAATTCTTGAAAAGTATGCATGCTTGTATTACTTTGCATATTTTCTAGTGGTGGCCAACATTAAAACTTGCCTAGTGTTACTAACTGGACCAAGGTAGTAATGAATAGAAAAAGAGATCAATTAATAGGATTCGATTGATGTGTTCTCGTCTAATCAACCGAACTAGGCCAAGGGGAGGTCGTACTGGGACTAATAGGTAAGGGTTTGTAATGCGCACTATGGAGATGGGCCAAGTCGCATAGTGTTTGCCTCTTAGCTTTGAACAAAGGGCTTGTGAACTTAACTTACCATCCTGCATGCTACACACTAAAAGAGAATTAGGTTATCTGGTGACATTGAGATAAGGAATCATGGGGAACACAATACCCTAGTTTCTCTCCATATTGATTTCTCTTGTATTAGTTAGGTTTATTTTTCATTGATTATTGTGAACCCCCACCCCCTTTGTGGAAGTAAGTCAGTTAACTACTCAAATTATAGTCATTAAATTCTCTTGGGTCTACGTATTCCCTTAGGTTCGACCCTAACCTTGGTTAGGTTCTATTTTATTGACAAAGACTGCTTCATCCTCTAAAAGGAGGTGTAACTTAGATGACATCACTTAGTACGTCCAAACATACTAACGCATACTTTTGTCTATATGATCTAACCATGTAAGAACCGGAGACTATATCTATCCACCTCTTGACGATTAGCTAGGATTCTCTTGAGGACTACTATTAAGTCCCTTGCTTCAAGGATAAGAACCACCATTCTATCTACCTATTGTGCCATGCTTACTTATATCATTTCTTTAGGGTGAGCCTGGGACATGTCTTGGCCCCCATCCTATTCTATACTACAAGCATTGTTGGACATCGTGACATCTTACATACGTGTATATTATGTTTATGTTTGAGACGATATGACTATGTATTATGCTATGATGACATGATTATGTTGAGATGTGATGATGTTTGAAGTCCTAAGCCCATGCTATCCCTATATGGTGAGTCATACTTACCCGCCCCTTAGTTCTTATGTGTTGTATGCTATGTGATCATGTAAATCCTCTCCCTTGTGACATCCCCATAGCTTGAGTCCCGAATTCCTGCCCCTTAGTCTTATATATTAATTGTGTGCTAATGAGTCCCTTTCCCCTTATCTCATAGCTTGAGTCATCTATCCCTATCCTTTAGTTTCGCATAATGATTATGGTTAGTATGAATATGTGCTTTCAAATTGATGATGTGTATATGATAATTATGAGGCTTGTTTGGGGACTTTTGGGTCCCCATTTACCATGTCACTCCTAGGCTGTAGGCTCAGGTTGTGATAGATAGTGGCACGCTTCACAACTTTGGATGAGACTCTATGCTACGGGTTATGCATAGACGTCCGAGAAACATTTCAAAAACCTCATGTTCATATACCAAGTTTGTAATGACCCTGCCTAAGGGCCTAGTCATCATATGGCGAATGAGTTACCCTACGTGTTTAGATCATGTAGGCAAAAAATATATGTTATTACTTGGAATGTACTAAGTGTACAGGGTGCAATGCAACAAGAAACATAATCCATGATTAAACAGTATGCATAAACAACGGATAGAGGCTCAATATGTCATGAAAGTTCACTACCTTAGTAAAAATATTCATGAGGAATCCTCAAGTCACATAACATGTCATACTTAGATGGGAAGGTACCATAACTGACATATAAGACCAGATCTACTACTTGGAATCCCAATGTTCACTCCACACTGGACTAGAAGCGGTCTACTTTGCCAAGGTAAACCAAACACTCACCTTACAGGAACTCCCCCATTTCGAAAAGTGCTTCATAAACACCTCATTGGAACACCACTTTTTTTATTAACTTATGAAAACAACCTTAGGAGAACACCACCCATTCGGTATTTAACTAACATGTGTCATACAGGAACACCACCCTTTTTGGTCAATCATGTAACATAAGCTATTATAGATCCATTAGCTAATTCACAAACCTATGGTGGCAACATAGTTATGGGACAATGGTTATCTACCAAGGTCCTCTTAGTGCTAGGTCACAATCCCAAGAAATATTCGAATCATACTTATAACCATAACATGCATAGTAGCCCTTTTAAAATTCATATTGTTCATAGTTTGCATAATTACCATAAGGCCCTCAACATCATAGAAGCTTGGCATACATAATTAATCAAATCATGGTGGGTACATGTACACGAGTTTAAAACCATGAAATTCAAGAGTACGTGACATGAAAGAAGCAGAGTAAAATCACTTGAGAATTATCCAAAATAACCCACCAAAAGCATAATAAGACTTAGCTAGGGTATCATCAAACCCTCATAAAATCCATAAATTTCACATCGCTTTTCAATGCATAATCATATACAAAAGTAAAATATTATAAATTTCTACATAATATTATCATATAAAAGAGTTCATAAAAAATCCATAAATATCCATAGATTTCTAATAGATAGAAAAGAAGAATGGTTGAACTTGTGGAGTAAAGGTTTCCACAATCAAACCCATATACCTTGTGTAATTTTATGGGAGAAAATCTGATTTGGAGATAGAAGAGCCAAAACCCTAGCTTGCACCTCACACTTGAATGCCTTGAATGAGCTTGAGGGTGTTTGGGAGAATTTTAGTCTTAGGATATTTTTAGAATGGGGTGGAATGAGCTATTTAGGTTTGTATAAGGATGGAACGGACTCACTTGAGGCTTAAACGATATGGTATAGGCTTAGAAAGTTATGAAAGGTCGAATTTTCCCTTTTTAGAAGTTTGCTGGACAGGACCACGAGATCCCGATTAAGAGTCGTGGTCCAGTCTACGGGCCATATGTAAGGGCTTTCATTTGATAACATTTTGGACCCTTAAAAACTTTCTCTGAATCTCAACACTAAGATAGGACTTACGGCTCGTAAGACAATCAACGGGTCGTCTGATATCTCATATACTCAACTTTAGAAATTAGTATTTTCACCAAGTCTATCTCCATGAGCATAAGTTATGACCCGTGGGACCACTTATGGCCCGTAAGCCCTTCCGTAAAATCCACTAATACTTGGAAAATTTTCAGATTTTACTTCTTACGCACTTTTACACCCTCCAATATGTGGGGCCTTATACCAAGTTCCATAGTTCCTTTGCATGATCTGGACATTGAAGAGATTTGAATTATGAAGAGGTACCAGATGAAATTCTAGACCGGTAAGTGAAAAGCTAAGGAACAAGAAGGTTGCATCTATCCAAGTGCTTTGAAGAAACCAACAAGTTGAGGGTGCTACATGGGTGTAACACCCCATATTTGTTACATTCTAGTCCTATTTATATGACACTTAATGCAGCCTTATGCTATAGGTGAGGAGCTAAGTTTTTCATATAAATGGTGGTAATTTGAGTTATGTCGGGAGGTGATACGAGTCCCACATGTTTCAGCGGGTGTGAGTCCAAGTTAAGCTCGACGAAAGCATTCAAATTTAGGATAAAAAGGTGCTACTTGATTTGAAATTTTAAAGGGAAGTATTAAGATACAACGTAGGGGATTAAGGATTGGAAAAATGTAGTAATATTAATGAGCTGCTTGCTTGACTGAATTAAGATAGTAGGTGACAAGAAGGTGCATCACCTACTTGGACTTCTTGACCAACTTAGTGAGAGCTCTAGTTAGATTACCAACCTAAGCTAAATAGACTCAGAAAGGGGAAGCAGGTGCATCACCTAGTTTGACCCTTGAGCAGCTTAGAAAAAGGCTAAGTAGGTGTATCACCTACTTAGCAATTTGTTGACAACAATGACCAGCATAAGGATGGTTGAGTATTCATAGTATAAGGCCATATTTACTTTATTTTCCTCTTCATTATTACATAGAAAACAATCAGATTTCTCTCCCCCCCAACCGCCCCCACGCTGCCACCCCCCTACACTCTCTCCTTCTCTCAAAGCTTATAGCACCTCAAAATATTCCTTGAGCTCTTGGAGAAATACTCCTCCTTTCCAGCCAAGGTAAGTGGGTCTAGGTTGGTTCTTACCTAAATTCATGATGCTTATGTTTAGAATATGGGGCAGACCCTTCCCCAAGTTGACTGCCAAACTCTTCTTTGTTACAAAGAGAGTTTTCGCTTCTTATTTGATTTAAGTGGGAATAGAAGTTTAAGCTCTTGAAGGAGTACAAGATAAGAGAGAGCAAATCTTCAAAAATAAAGGTAAGATACTACCCCAGCTCGTCCCTCACTTTGTGTATTGTGTACACATTCATTGTTAAGAACTCAAGGAAGGTGGTCGGAAGTGCTAGTAATATTTTCTAATTATACTAAATGATGTTGAGGCTGTTTAGCAGCTGCATACATTTGTTATTGCAAAGAGGCAATGGGGGACTTCAGAGAATTGTAGATGAGAGTTATAATGGCGTGATTAGTTATTTTATCTGACTTTTTCTTCAAATCCTATGAAGGATATGTTGAGGCTGTTTAATGGCTATTTCATGTGTAGTGTTGATGGGGGCAGCTTGGGCTGACTTTGGTAAGGGGTGCATAGAGTTGTATTGATGTATAAAGGAGGGTGTGGGGATTAACCATTAGCATAAGGATTGCATGACCTGTTGCTCATCAAGCATTTAGCTACTATTTTACAAGGCTGCAAAGTAGTGTACTAATGTTAGTTTAATCATGACTTGTATTGTAGAAATAACACCATAAACAGGGGCTGAAGCATTTAATTGTGTTGGTTCAGAAATAAGGCATGTAAGGCTATTCAATTCCGTATTCTTTGGCATGAAATCCAATAATCGTGTTACTATTAGCAAGTGAGCTTCCCAAGTGCTATTCCATGGCAGTGTTGCCTATTAGTAAATCTATGATTTTACTTTTCCAAGCAGTAGCATGAGGAGTCTACTTTTGTTCATGAAGCCAATTGTGTCATTTAAACCCATACGTAGTATTTCAATGTCACACTTGTTTCCTATATTATTGTACTTCACGAAGAGACTATTATCTTATCTTATGTTACTGGTACAGAGTTTCGAAGCTTAAAAATTAGCATGACCACCAAAGTAACATTCTCGAAGTATTAAACAATAACTTGAAGCAATTTTCATAGTGTGTGAGTAGCAACCCAGGGGAAAAAGCCTAGCATCGATCGATGTCACTTGTGCATAAGAGAGGCAGCCCAGGGGCAAGATACTAGCATGGGTCAATCCCAATTTGTATAGTTATGAGGACAACATCCCAGGGGTTAAAATACCTAGCATGAGTCATCCTCTTTTTACCACTGATCAGCTGGTCATGTGTAATACATTCCTGAAGAAGTTCATAAAACACCGAAAAGTAAAGAAAAGAATGTAATTTACATGGTTCCCCAAGTATAACCCAGGTGGTCTTTTACTATGGTCTGTGGAATTGTATATCGCTACTTGATTTCACTTAATTTTCATTTTACATATGCTATTGCCTTACATATTCAGTACATTCTTTCATACTGACATCCTTTTAGGGGATTCTGCAAGTACAGGTACTCCAGCTAGTAGACCTCCAGTGTAGGTGCATCCAACAACCCAGTTGCTTTTGGTAAGCTCCAAGTTGATCCGGGGCTTTACTAAGTCTTTAGTATATGCATTTTGGTTTTTTATAATAGTTCACAGTAAGGTGGGGCCTGTCCCAACATATGCTATCTCATAGAGGCTTTGTAGACTTATTGTATATATTTCTGTTGCATCTTGTCTTTAAATAGTTGTGGTCTCAACAGCCAAGTCCGATTTGTAAGTTTTGATGCTACATATTTTGATCCCTTATCTCAATAGCTTGCATGAACTTTAACCACTGTATAGTTGTCATAGTCATATGCATAATAAGTACAGGTTATATGTTGGTTTTCTCAGGCCTCGAGGGCAGCAGGTTCCCGTCCACCTTTATAGATTTGGAGGCGTGACAAAAGTGGTATTAGAGGGGGTCATCCTAGGGAGTCTACAAAGTCATGTCTATATAGAGTCTTGCTTATGGGTATGTCATGCACCACATCTATAAACATGAGGCTATAGGACATCTAGGGGTTGACTCTTTCATTTCATCTATTAGATCATACCATAGAGCCATTATCCTAGATGGATTATATCTAATCTCTAAATTGTTTGTTTTATATCTAGCAAAAGATGCATGTCACAAGGAGAAGAAGTACAGGTAAGCAAATAGATTTTGGAGAAGGGACAAGCCAATTATGAGCTAGACCTAATCAAGGTGAGATTCTAGATGAGACTTTATCACTGAGTTTCCCGACTCCTTCACCTCCATAAGAGCTAAGGACGGCAGCAGCACCGCAAGAGCCTCCTATTAATGCTACTGAGAAAGATTTAAAGAAAGTGGTCTAGTTATTGACTCATATAGTTGTTGGTCAAGGCCAAAGGCAAGAAGGTCTAGTTGTGGGTACTGGTGGTGCAAATAGGATAGCTAGCATACGGATACATTATATTCTTAATTTGGACCCTCTTTCATTTACTGGGTTGGATCCTAACAAAGATCCAGAAGACTTCATTGATCAAGTCCAACGGACCTTGGATGGTATCCATGTAAGTGGCATAGAAGTTGTTGAGCTAGCAACATATAGATTAAAGGGTGTGGTCGTATTATGGTATGAAGTGTGGAACCAAGCCAAGGGTGCAGATATACCTCTGGAGATTCGAGAGGCCCATGCAGATCAATTCTTAAATTTCCACCAAGGAGCTATGAGTGTGAGACAGTACAGTCTCCAATTTAATTCCTTGGAAAGGTATGCTCTTAATGTAGTTGCTACTATGGATGATCGAGTTCATCATATGTGGATAGACTAGATCCCTACCTGGTTAGAGATTGCACCATTGCATCCTTGAATAAAGACATGGATATAGAAAAGATGCAAGCTTTTGCACAAAAGTTGGAGGATCAAAGGCAACGTAGGAGCACCCAAGAGTCGGAAAGAGTGCAGTCCAAGAGGGCTAGATCTATAGGGCATTTTTCACCATCCCAAGGTGAGTTTACGTCTCGATTTTTTAATAGACCACCAAGGCCATCATTTTCCTACTCTACAACTAGTGCTACACCTCGATATCAAGGGTCTTGGGGAAATCAAGTTGGGCAACAAGGAGAAATCCAAGTATCATGAATAACAGAGAACTAAGAGCAAGGAAGTATGAGCCAATGAATACCTCCTCGACAACCTTGTAAGCAATGCAGAAGGACTCGCCTAGGTATATGTCGGTTTGGGACAGATTTATGTTTTTGGCGCAGTACACCAAGTCATATGATTAGAAATTGCCCTCAAAAGGAAATAAGTGGTATGGCCCACCCTATAGGATCAGTTGTTGCATCATCACCGACAGTGCCTTCATTAATGTAAGGACCCGGACCTTGTACGACCTCAATGGAGCTTGGAAATTTAGTTCCAAAAGGTTTTAGACCAAGATGACACTTCATGGAAGCCTTAAATCGGTGTAGTATTGAACGGACTGTATGGAGCCTACTTGAAGTTGTCCTTTTCCTTGTGTGGGGTGTAAGGGTCTTAGTATGGAGTTTGAGACTAAGGCATATGACACTTGGACCCCACACGGTTCGTGTGAGGCCATACGGACTGTGTGGTGGACCGTATGGTAGCCTTGGGTTTGAGACTCTATATTTTTTAGCCCAAGGAAAGTGGTATAGCCCCTCTGACGGATCTTTTAGTGCTTCACAGTCCGTGAGGCCCTTCCATATAGGTTTTGGAGTGAAAATTTTGTAAGTATTGAATCACCGTCTCAGAAATTCATCATGGAAAATATTTCTGAGTAGAGTGGGACGGAGAAGGCACATGGACCATGTGGTTTGGTATGGTTTGTACCACCTTCCGTATGGGTATCTACGTTGAATTTTTCTAAGTATCGGATTACCATTTCGGACCTTCATCAAGTGGATTTTTTCTAAGTGTTGGATCACGGGCAAGTATATGGTCCATATGGTGCCTCACGGAGTGTACCACTCCTCCCTAAGACTTTAACTTCAATTTTTTACTCATTTCTTTAATGGTGTTTTCATAATTATGGTTTATCCTAAAGGGTCTTTTGTGACTTTCTATGCTACCTAAAGACATTCAAATGACCTATTCTTTATTCCTCTCGTTCAAATTCACTCTTACACTTAGAGTTCTCTCAAGTCACTCTTAAGAACTCTCTGAAAGGAACTCTTGTGAAACTAAGCTTGGGGATCAAGGGAAGGACTCTTATTCTTCAATTTCTTCTTGAATCTTCTTCATTAGCTAGGTATGTGGGTTTTGATTCATGGTTCCTTTTAACCGTGAAGACCCATCTCTTTTCAATTGATTTTTCAATGGAATTTTACCTTACTTTAAATATGTGGTTTAAGATATATTGTTTATTAAATTCAATTAATTTATGGGCTATATTTTATTGTTGATTTTAAAGTGACTTGAGCCCTAATATGATGTAATGCATTGAAGTTATGAAGTTATGAAAGTGCATGTCCCCTTTAAAGCTTGATTTGTGCATGGGTAATCTATATTATGATTTAAATGTGGATTTGATTATGTTTTCACTTGAATTTCATATTGCATTGTTGATTTAAGATTGAACTTCTATTTCCCATGCTATTTCTCATCTCATTCATGGAATATGCATACATGACCATGGTTTTCATGAAGTTATGAAATGGGTTAAGACAAACTATGTTTAAGTATATGATTTTGATAAGATTATAGTTATGACAAGAATGTGATCACATAAATGTCTATGATTATATCTCTTTGAGCAATTATAAGTGTTTACACCACTATGTTTAGGGAGCACCGATTGAGGTTTGAGGCGAGGTGAGCTATCCCCGAGGGCCCATACTCATTTCTCAAGAAGGTGCTCCAAAGGAGCTATCCCTATTCATGAAAGTATTACATGAAGTATGTTTTAGCTATTTAGCACCAAGTATGCATGATTATGAAATGTTATTTGGCCTTTAAGCCTAAGTACGCGTGGTTATGGTTTTTTGAAAGACTATAGCCTCTTTTACAAGCACGTATATATATATGTATTCTAGTGGGATGATGACCTAGCACCAATGGGATCAGAGGCAGGGTGGGCTATCCCCAGGGGTCTATACTTCTTTCTCTTGTACTATGTTCCTAGCATATGTATGTTTATTCCCATTGTAGACAAGAATGATAAAAGATCTACCTTTGGCAAGTAGGTCACCTCTTTATCCGTTGTGGGGAAGACGACGGAGTTTCAAGTTATAGTTCACTTGGTCTTATGTCGGTTACGGTCCCATACTCATTATATATGAAGTATTTCTTGCATTCATGCATCATGTATCTCATGCCATATTAATATTAATATATAATTCCTTCAATATATGTGCCATTTCCATCTAGCATTGAATGCAATGAGTTCATGTGCATTGCATGCCCGCATACTTAGTACATTCAAACGTACTAACACATTCTTTTTCCAACATGATCTAACCATGTAGGGAAGAGGACTACTTTCATCTGCCATACGACGTTTAGCTTGGATCTTGAGATTCGCTTTTGTGGTGATTTCTATCTTCTAAGGAAAAACCATCATTTCTCTACCTATGGCGCTTCTGTTTATGTTGTTTATTTTGAGGGAGAGCTCAGGGTATGTCTTGGCCCCCATCCTATCATATGACTAGAGGCATTGTTGGACATCTTGTAAACTCCTTTTCATTTATATGCTAAGTGTCGTATTTGGAGATTATGCTTATGGATATGAATACCTATTGGTTATCGTTATGTGGATTGGCTATGAGTATTATGATATGATTATATCCTATGATTTGAAAGATCCTAAGTCTCGAATTGCCCCTATAGGGTTATTCATACTTTCCCGCCCCTTAGTATTCATATGCTACGTGTTATGTGAATCCTTGTTACTCCCTTTCCCTATGACATCCCCATAGCGTGTATCCTACTTTCCCGTCCCTTAGAATTATGTGTTTACTATCTATATGTGCTTCTGAACAAATGATGTGCGAATGGATGCTAAGAGGTTTGTTTGGGGACTCTCAGTTCCCATTTTCCATGTCACTCCTAGACCATAGGTCTGGGTCGTGACAGTTAGGTAGGAGTCCACAATTGCCTGCAAACATAGTAGGGGTGCTAGAGGAGCAACTAGTTCTAGTTGAGCTCAAAATAGCACGTATACGCTAGGAGATCAGCAAAATTTGGAGGCTTCCCCAGATGTGGTTACAGGTACATTGTCCATCTATTCACATATTGTATATGCATTAATTGATACAGTATCTACACTATCATATGTTACTCCATTAATTATTGGAAAGTTCAAAAAAGTGCCAAAATTATTGACTAAACCATTTGAAGTGTCTACGCCGATTGGTGAGTCTATTATAGCTAGAAGGGTATCGTAATTGTATAGTAACTATTTGTGATTGTGACACATTAACTGACCTAGTTGAGCTAGATATGGTAGATTTTGATGTTATAATGGGTATGGATTGGTTGGCTTCTAAAGATGCCATGGTGGATTCCGAACAAAGATGGTGTAGTTTCATTTCCCAAAGTAGACCATCCCTGAATCAAAAGGTAATATTGGGGTGCCAAGAGGTAGGTTTTATTTCCAATTTCAATGCAAAGAAGATGGTGTCCAAGAGTAATATATATCATTTAGTGAGGGTAAGAGATATAGTGCAGATCCTCCAACCCTTCAATCCTTTTCGGTGGTGAATGAATTTTTGGATGCATTTCCTGAAGATCTTCTGGGTTTGCCTCCAGAACGAGAAGTAAAGCTTGGCATTGATGTGCTCCCAAATACATAGTCTATATCCATCCCCATCATATAGAATGGCCCTAGCAGAATTACGGGAGTTAAAGAGCAATTAAACGATTTTCTAGAAAAGTGATTTATAAGGCCTAGTATGTCCCCTTGGGGAGTGCCAGTTTTACTTGTATGCAATAAAGATGGCTCATTGAGAATGTGCATTCACTATTGACAGTTAAATAAGGTGATGATAAAGAACAAATATTCCCTCCCTAGGATTGATGATTTATTTGATTAGTTATAGAGTGCCAAGTGTTTTTCAAAGATTGACTTGAGGTTGGGTTATCACCAAGTGAGAGTCAGAAATCAAGATATACCTAAGATGACTTTTCGAACACGGTTTGGTCATTTTGAGTTCTTGTTCATGTCATTTGGGCTAACAAATGCACCAGCAATTTTTATGGATTTGATGAATAGGGTGTTCAAGCAATTTTTGGATGTGTTTATGATAGGATTCATAGATGACATTTAGGTGTATTCAAGATCAAAAGAGGATCATGCTAATCACCTGCGACAAGTGTTATAAATTCTTCATGATCATAAGTTATATTTTTTCTAAATATGAGTTTTGTTTAAGGTCTGTGGCATTTTTGGGACATACTATATCCGATGAGGGAATAAGAGTTGATACCTAAAAGATAGAAGTTGTGAAGAATTGGCCAAGACCTACAACACCGATGGAGGTTCGTAGTTTCCTTGGGCTGACAGGTTATTATAGAAGGTTTGTTGAAGGATTTTCTTCTATTTTTTCACCTTTAAAAAACCTAACGCATAAGGAAGCTAAGTTTCGATGGAGCGATGCATGTGAAAGAACCTTCCAAGAGCTGAAAAATAAATTAACGACAGCACCTGTATTGGTACTTCCTGAAGGGACAGAAGGTTATGCAGTATATTGTGATGCTTCAAGAGTGGGCCTAGGGTGTGTCTTGATGCAGCATAGTAAAGTAATAGCCTATGCCTCAAGGCAGTTGTATCATATGAGAGAAACCATCCAACCCATAATTTGGAGTTAGCAACAATTATATTTGCTTTGATGATATGGTGTTATTATTTGTATGGAGTTCATGTTAACATATATACTGATCATAAAGTTTGCAATACATCTTTAAGAAAAAGGACCAGAATCTAAGGCAACGAAGATGGCTTGAGCTATTAAAAGATTACGAAATTGATGTTTTATATCACCCTGGAAAGGCAAATGTGGTAGCGGATGCTTTGAGGCGTAAAACGATGGCAAGTACTTCTGGACAGTCGGCAATAAGACAAGGGGTAAGTAAAAATCTCATCAATTAGCTAGCCTAGGGGTTCGCCTTCTTGAATCTCCACAAGAAGGAGTTGTTGTGCAAAATGCTATAGAATCCTCGTTGACAGAGGAAGTGAAAGAGAAACAGTTGATTAATCCCATTCTATTACAACATAAGAGAAATGTACAGCAAGGTATGACTAAGGCATTTGAGCTCACACAAGAAGGAGTACTACGATGTCAAAATAGATTGTGTGTACGTGATATTGATGGGTCAAAGGGGAGAATTATGACGGAAGCACATTAGTCAAGGTATTCGGTCCATCTGGGCTCAACCAAAATGTACTATGAGATGAAAGAAGTGTATCAATGGGGGGAAATAAAGAAGGATATTGCAGAATTCATTGCTCAATGTCCGAACTGTCAACAAGTCAAAGTAGAGCACCAAAAGCCTGGAGGTTATATGCAGCAAATAGAACTTCCAATTTGGAAGCAGGACATGATAAACATGGATTTTGTTACTGGGTTACCTCATTCATTTCTGAAGTTCAACTCTATATGGGTAATTGTTGATAGACTCACCAAATCAGTGCACTTCTTGCCTGTCAAAACTACTTATACAGTTGAAGAATATGCAAGATTGTAAATTAAAGAGATAGTTCGGCTACACGAAGTGCCAATCTCTATTATATCTGATAGGGGATCTCAATTTACTGCAAATTTTTAGAAGTCATTCCAGAGAGTTTGGGGACACAAGTGAACTTAAGCATAACCTTTCACCCTCAAATGAATGGTCAAGCAGAACACATGATCCCTTGAAGATATGCTTCGAGTTTGTATAGTAGACTTCAAAGGTAGCTGGGATGAGCATTTGCCGCTTATTGAATTCGCTTACAATAATAGCTACCATTCAAGTATCAAAATGGCACCTTATGAAGCTTCGTATGGAAGAAATTGTACGTCATCAATCGGTTAGTTTGAAGCAAGTGAAACCACCTTATTTGGTCCAGATCTTGTTCATCAAGCTATGGAGAAAGTTAAGATAATACAGCAGCTACTAGAAACAGCTCAAAGTCGATAGAAATCATATGCAGATGTTAAAAGAAGAGGACTAGAATTTTCCATAGGAGATTGGGTGTTCTTAAAGGTGTCTCCAATAAAAAGAGTAATGAGATTTGGTAAAAAGGGAAAGCTCAGTTCACGCGACATAGGACCATATAAGATTGTTAAAAGAGTTTGCCAAGTTTCATATGAATTAGAGCTACCCTAAGAGCTTTTTGTCGTTCATCCAATGTTCACATTTCAATGCTTTGAAAGTGCATAGGTGACCCATCTCGTATCACTCCAACCAAAGATGTACAGGTTACAGAAGATCTCACTAATGAGGAAGTACCCATTATTATTCTGGATCGACAAGTTAAGAAGTTAAGAAATAAAGAAGTAGCTTCCGTAAAGATACTATGAAGGAACAAGAAAGTAGAAGAGGTTACCTGGGATGTGGAAGAAGCAATGAAATTGAAGTACCCCCCATCACTTTCAGCCCATTGATGAAACATTCAGAGTTGAGGCATTGACAAGTATGTGTTTATACATATTATATGATATATATATTTTAGGCTTGAAAATGTTTGGGCTGATTAATTATATTACCATTAGAGGATGAATGTTCCTTAAGGAGGGGGTCGGGAGGTAACACCATGTATTTTTTACACGCTAGTCCTATTTATACGACACTTGGTGCAGCCTTATGGTATAGGTGAGGGGCTAAGTTTTTCATATGAATGGTGGTAATTTGAGTTGGGTTAGGAAGTGATGTGAGTCCGACATGTTTCAGCAGGCACGAGTCTGAGTTAAGCTCGATGATAGCATTCCAATTCAGGATAACAAGGTGCTACTTAATTTAAAAGTTTAAAATGAAGTATTAAGATGTAACATAGGGGATTAAGGATTGGGAAAATGAAGTAATATTAATGAGTTGCTTGCTTGACTAAATTAAGCTAGTAGGTGACAAGTAGGTGCATCCCCTACTTGGACTTCTTGACCAACATAATGAGAGCTCTAGTTGGATTACCAACCTAAGGTAATTAGTCTTAGTAAGGGGAAGTAGGTGTATAACCTAGTTTGACCCTTGAGCAGCTTAGAAAAAGGCTAGCCCGGTGCATCACCTACTTAGCAATTTGTGGCCAACAAGGACCAGCATAAGGATGGTGGAGTATTCATAGTATAAGGTTATATTTACTTCATTTTCCTCTTCATTATTACATAGAAAAAAAATCAGATTTCCCGCCCAGCACTCTCTCCTTCTCTCAAAGCTTACAATAGCCATCTCAAAATATCCCTTGAGTTCTTAGAGAAATACTCCTCCTTTCCAGCCAAGGTAAGTAGAAATCTTATGGGTCTAGGTTGGTTCTTACCTAAAATATTACTCTTTCATTATGCTTATGTTTAGAATATTGGGGCAGACCCTCCCCAAGTTGACTTCCCAACTCTTCTTTGTTACCAAGGGAGGTTTCTCTTCTTATTTGGTTTAAGTGGAAAAAGAAGTTTAAGCTCTTGAAGGAGTACAAGTTACGAGAGAGAAAATCTTCAAAAATTAAGGTAAGATACTGACCCAGCTCGTCCCTCTCTTTATGTGTATGTTTGAGTGACGAATTATGTACGCATTCGTTGTTAAGAACTCAAGGAAGGTGGTCAGAAGTGCTAGTATTTTTTTTCTAATTGTACTAAATGACGTTGAGGTTGTTTAGGATCTGTATACATTTGTTGTTGCTAAAGGGCAGTGGGGGACCTCATAGAATTGTAGATGAGAGTTATAGTGAGGTCATCTGGCTTTTCTTTCAAATCCTATGAAGGATACGTTGCAGCTGTTTAATGGCTATTTCATATGTAATGTTTATGGGGCAGTTTGGGGTGATTTTGGTAAGGGGTGCATAGAATTGTGATGTATGAACGGAGGGTGTGCGGATTCACCGTTAGCGTAAAAATTGCGTGCACCTATTATTCATCAAGCATTTAGCTATTGTTCTACGAGGCTGCAAAGTAGTCTACTAACATTAGTTTAATCATGACTTATATTGTAGAAATAACGCCATAAAGGAGGCTGAAGTGTGTAGTTGTGTTGTTTCAGAAATAAGGTATGTGAGTCTATCCTATTTCGTATTCTTTCGCATGAAATCCATTACTCGTGTTACTATAAATAAGTGAGCTTCCCAAGTGCTATTCCATGGCAGTGTTGCCTATTAGTAAATCTGTGATTTTACTTTTCCAAGCACTAGCATGAGGAGTCTATTCTTTTTTCATGAAGCCAATTGTTTCATATTAAAATCCTAAGTAGTATATCAATGTCACACTTGTTTCCTATATTATTGTACTGCCTTAAGAGACTATTACCCTATCTTATGTTATTGGTACATAGCATGGGTCGATCGCACTTGTGCATAATGGCAACCCAGGGGCCAGACCCTAGCATGGGTTGATCCCAATTTGTACAATCATAAAGACAGCATCCCAGGGGTTAAAATGCCTAGCAGAGGTCATCCTTTTTTTACCACTGACAAGCTAGTCACATGTAATACATGCCTAAAGAAGTTCATAAAACATTGAAGTGTAAAGAAAAGAATGGAATGTACATGGTTCCCAAAGTATAACCCAGATGGTCTTTTATTATGGTTTGTGCAATTATATATCACTACTTGATTTCACTTAGTTTTCATTTTACGTATGCAATTGCCTTACATATTCAGTATATCTTTTCGTACTAATATCCCTCCTAAGGGATGCTGCAATTCATGTTGCAAGTACAGGTACTCCAGCTAGTAGACCTCCAGTGTAGGTGCATCTGACACCCAACTGCTTTTTGTGAGCTCTAAGTTGATCTTAGGCTTTACTAAGTTTTTAGTATATGCATTTAGTATTGTATAATAGTCCACAGTAAGGCAAGGCCTGACCCAACCTATGTTATCTCATAGAGGCTTTGTCGACTTACTGTATATAATAGTTCAGTTGCATCTTGTCATTAAATAGTTGTGGCCTCAATGCCAAGTCTGATTTGTAAGTTCCGATACTATATATTTGGATCCTGATCTCAATAGCTTGTATGAACTTTCACCACTGAGTAGTTTTCATATTCATATGCATAATAAGCAAAGGTTATATATTGGTTCTCTAGGGCCTCGAGGGCACCGGATGTTTGTCTGCCTTTATAGATTTGGAGGCGTGACAATAGTGGGACGAGGACACGATAAGGTATTATCCACATCTATTCCACTCTACTCAACTCTAAGGTATTAAGAATTTCTTTCTAAAACCTCCAATTCCATGCATTTTAGTTTTCATGATATATGCATTTATTTTGATGTTTATGGATTGTTTTGAGACATGTTTTAAGTATGAAATTTGAAATTTTTGGGAAATGATATTTAACATGCATTTATGCATGCATGTTGGGTTGTTAGCAACTAGTTTACTCCTTAGAACCTGCCTTTAAGTACATTCAGGTATGAATGTTCCCAAGGTGTCATGACCCGAATCTAAGGTCTAAAAGTGACATAGCAAATGGGGACCCGAGAGTCCCTAAGCAAGCCTCAAAGTATCCCGATTTGGAAGCATACTCAAATGATAAACACATAATTCTAAGGGATGGAAAAGTAGGACTCACGCTATGGTGATATCATAGGGAAAGAGGACTAACATGGATTCACATAGCACGTAGCACATAAAGACTAAGGGGCGGGTAAGTATGACTTACGTTATGTGGGCAATTCATGACTTAGGATATTTCGCATCATATCATACCATTGAGTCATAAGACTCGCAACCAAAACACAATAACAATATTAAATGAGTAATCAAGCCAATAACATTATCTCCAACAAAGCGCTTAGCAAATAAATGTAATGGAGCTTACAAGATGTCCAACAATGTGGGAGGAGTCATTTAGGTACATGTCGTGTTGGGACAGATTCTTGTTATTAGTGTGGTGTACCAGGGCATATGATGAGAGATTGCCCGAGAAGACGCATGGGTCATATAGCACAACCTACTGGGTCAGTTGTTGCATCGTCATCGTCAGTTCCTCCATTAGGTAGGGGTCAGAAAACACCTGCAGGTCGTGGTAGAGGTGGTAGAGGGGCAGCTAGCTCTAGCGGAGCCCAGAATCGCACTTACGCTCCAGGGAATCGACAAAATTTGGAAGCTTCACCCGATGTGGTCACAGGTACATTGTCCATCTTTTCACATAATGTGTATGCATTAATTGACCCTAGTTCTACATTATCATACAACACTCCACTAGTTGTTGGGAAGCTTAGAAGAGCACCAAAATTATTAAACAAACCATTTGAAGTGTCTACACCAATTGGTGAATCTATTATAGCTAGAAGGGTCTATTATAACAGTGTAGTAACTGTTTGTGACCGTGACACATTGGTTGACCTTGTTGAGTTAGAAATGGTGGAATTTGATGTTATAATGGGTATGGGTTGGTTAGCTTCTTGCTATGCCACTATGGATTGCCGAACTAAGAGAGTGTATTTCCACTTTCCAAATGAGGCGGTCCTTAAATGGGAAGGCAATGTTGGGGCACCAAAGGGTAAGTTTGTTTCCTATTTTAAGGCAAGGAAGATGATTTCAAAGGGATATATATGTCATCTAGTTAAAGTAAGGGATATGGAAGCAGAGTTATCAACTCTTAAAGTAAGGGATGGCCAAGCAGAAGGCACCATTCGAACACTTAAAGGTATGTTGTGGGCTTGTGCATCGGTCTTCAAAGGTAGTTGGGTAGACCATATGCCACTTATTGAATTTGCCTATAATAATAGCTACCATTCAAGCATCAAGATATGGCACCTTATGAAGCTTTGTATGGAAGGAAATTCAGATCACAAATAGGATGGTTTGAAGTGGGTGAAACCACCTTGCTTAGTCCAGATCTAGTCCAACAAGCCATGGAAAAAGTCAAGGTAATACAATAGCGGCTAGAAACAGCCCAAAGTCATCACAAATCATATACAAATGCTACGAGGAGAGGACTAGAATTCTCAATCGGAGATAAGGTATTCTTAAAGGTGTCCCCAATGAAAGGAGTTATGAGATTCGGTAAGAAAGGAAAACTAAGCCCACGTTACATAGGGCCATATAAGATTATTAAAAGGTTTGGACAGGTTGCGCATGAATTAGAGCTACCCCAAGATCTTTCAATGGTTCATCTAGTTTTTCATGTCTCAATGCTTCAAAAATGCATAGGTGACCCACCTCGTATAAATCCTAATATAAGATATATAGGTTACGGAAGATCTCACCTATGAAGAGGTACCTATTGCTATCCTAGATCGTCAAGTCAGAAAGCTAAGGAATAAGGAAATACCTTCAGTAAAGGTAGTTTGGAGGAACCAGCAAGTAGAAGAGATGACGTGGGAGGCTGAGGAAGCAATGAGATCTAAGTACCCTTATTTATTTAAAGCTAAAGTGAAAGTCCAAGATGCAGAGTTGGGGTGTTAAGAGGTATGTATGTTTGAATGCTTGTTATGTTGTCAATAGTTTGTTTAAATGAAGGTTTGAACTTGTTTAACCTATCCAATTATGCTTACATTCGGAGACGAACGTTCCTAAGGGGGGAGGATGTAAGACCCCACATCTTAGATGTATTAGTCCTATGCATACGTAACATGATATAATTTGATAGGAGGAGCACCAACTTTTAAAGTGCCTAACTTTTGAACTGGATGGCGATAATTGCGTCTAATGCTTAAGACGAGTGAGTGTATTTATGTGTTAAGACAAATTGAGGAGAGCGCGGCCTTAAACAAAGTGAAATAAGTGAGGTGCTTGTAAGACTTAGGAAGCTAACAGGTGAGTGACCTACGTGCTTAGCTTAAATAGGCTAGGTAGACGGAGACAAGGCCCAACACTGAATTTGTTCAAGTCCGATAAAGAATAAACCACGAGTTAAGGGTATAATTTGGGCCCATGGTTTAGCATCATAAAAGAACAATATTTGCAGCCCAAGATGAATAGGAAAAAGGCCAAATTACATTCACAACCCACTTTACAGGGCCCAAACTAAGTGAAAGTAGAAGGAAAACAGTTGGCTGCAAAGTCCATCAAATTGAAGCCCAATAAGGCCCAAGTGAAAGGGACAAGTTGCTGCATCACCACCTTAATAAAATAAGGCTTCAAATATAAAAGAAAGTCGGCCAAAAGTGGCCCTTTAAAAGGGATTAAAATTCAGCAACTTTAAGTCATTTTCACATAGCCAAAAATTAGATTTTTTCAAAGTTTCTCCTTGCTCTCTCTTTCCATTACAAAGAAGCCACAACAAGACTTTAGGGTTCTTGGAGTAGCCCTACATCTTGGAGGTTAAGGTAAGCAAGAATACCTATATATTTAGTGCAATTGTTTCATGAAAAACATGAAGAGTATGTTGGTTATACTTGTGCAGGAATTTTGGACAGCATGTGTTCCAAAGATTATTGTACACTTTTCTAGTTTATTAAGAGGATTTTCTCATGTTATTTAGCTGAATTATGAAATAAGGTTTATACTTTTAACAAAGATTAGTTTTGTAGTGATG
Source organism: Solanum rostratum (assembly GCA_029948455.1). Taxonomy (NCBI): domain Eukaryota; kingdom Viridiplantae; phylum Streptophyta; class Magnoliopsida; order Solanales; family Solanaceae; genus Solanum; species Solanum rostratum. The sequence continues at coordinate 20,014,412 of CM057055.1, forward strand.
AAAGAAGGCTGCTGCACCATTTTTATCTTTCGCAAAAATGAGTTCTTATATGATATCTTAATTGTGCTCTTAGTAGGAATTTGTGGATTGATAATTGGGAATTGTTGTTGCAAGTCCTCCATCCACTTGTGGACTGTTTTTGTGTACAAATATGTTGAGGACAGTTTGGTTGAGGTTGAAACAGATTTGGAATTGTTGACGTCAAAATATAACGAAAGGACGTAATGTTATGTTGTCTACTTGCGTGTTGTTTAGAATTATTGTATGTTGTACTTTATGAGCTCTTGTAACACTGTTATGGGACTAAAACAAGCTGGATATCACATGTATATGGGAATGTGTATTAGAAAATATGATTAGGAGTGGAAAGGTTGAAAGAATACTCTTTGGTTGATAATTACAAGCTTGCTGCATGGATATTATTTTTGGGTGGAATTGAACTACCAAGATGTGTTTATTAGCTGCTAACGCTAGTTTTATCACCTACTCTATTGTAGATAAACATTCAGGAGAAAAGGAGGTTACTTCTAGGTAATAACGAGGTCGCACATTGAGGTATGTAAGGCTACTCATTTTCGTGTTATTTGGCATGAATCTAGGTTATTCCTTGGCACGTAAAGGCACTTACAAACTCTGACATGGCTAATAACCGTGTCTCCACTCTTTAACATGTTCATATTCTTCCATATATGGCCATTGTCAATTCTGCATACATACTTTGGATTCAAAGCTACATGAGTTCCTTTTGTTGCTAATAAAATCCTCGTGTTATTTTATCTCCTACGTAATTCATTAGTCGTGTAACTTACACTTTTTGTTATGGTACTGTCTTGTATGATTGTTACATGTCACATGTTATGTCTATAGAAGAACCATCTCAAAAGTAAATAAATGATTAATTGAAGTTGCTTATTGATGGGTGGTATCCCAGGGGTGGAAGAATCACCTAGCATGGGTCGATCCCATATTATGGGGGGTACGCTAGGGGTGAAGGAAAGCCTAGCATGGGTCGATCCTGATATTGATTTACTACTGATCAGCTTGTCATTTACATGATATATTGTGCATGGATTATACAATAAAGAAAGGTAAAGTAATAAAAAGGACATAAAATACATGATTCCACAGTATGACTAAAGGTGGTCTTTTTATCCTCATACACCAGTTTGTAATTTCATTTAAGTTCCTATTTCATAAATAGTACTTCCTGCCTTACATATTCAGTACATTATCTCATACTGACGTCCCTTACAGGGGACCTACAGTTCATGCTGCAGGTACAAGAGCTACTAGATCTCCCTAGTAGGAGTACAGGACATCCAGCTGTTGTTACTGAGCTCCAGGTTGCTTCGAGGCTTTATTTGTCTAGTGCTTATATTTTTGTATTAAATCATGAGGCGAGGCCTGTCCCGATCCATATAGATATTTTTCCTTATCTAGAGGCTTTGTAGACTATATAAAGTAAAGTGTGGTCATGTATCGTACTTTAGACATCGTGGATCCAACGTCCTAGTCATATGCATTTCCTTTTGGCTTGTTATTACTGTCTACTTCCTTAAAAGCATGTTGAATGTGGAAATCCCTTTATAATGTTCATAGAAAGTGTATGGTTTTATGTTGGTTCTCCCGAGCTTGTTGACAATGGGTGTCAGTCTGCCTTAATGGGATTTAGGGCGTGGCACAATATATCCTCCAAGGTTTGAATTATCCTCTCAGCTTGCCCATCGGTTTGAGGATGAAAAGCGGTGCTCAACTTAATCTTAGTACCAAGTCCCTTTTGAAATAACCTCCAAAAGTGAGAAGTGAATTAGGTGCCATGATCCGATATGATAGTCCTAGGAACCCCATGCAACCTCACGAACTCTTGGATGTACAACCCCTAGGAACCCCATGCAACCTCACAAACTCTTGGATGTACAACCTTGCATAATCTTCGGCACCAAAAGTCGTCTTGACGGGTAGAAAATGAGCCAACTTTTTCATCGGATCAACAATAACCCAAATGGAGTCAAATTGTCTTTGGGTCCGAGGCAAACCAACCACAAAGTCCATGTGTGACCTTCCAGTTTCCAAGTGGGAATCTCAATGTCTTGAGCCATACCATCGGGATTTTGGTGCTCTACCTTCACTTGTTGACAACTTGGGCACTCGAATACGAACTTGGCTATGTCCTTCTTCATACCATGCCACCAATATACCTCCTTCAAATCCCGATACATCTTAGTAGGCCCCGGATGGATAGAGTAACAAGAGTTTTGAGCTTCACTCATGATCACCTTTCTAAGGCCATCTACATCCGAAATATATAATTGGTCTTGGTACCAAAGTACACCACCTCCCCCTTAGGAGACCACCTCAATCTCCTTTTCAGTGACCAATTTATTTAATTTAACAAATGAGGGATCTAAGTCTTGCTTAGCTTTCACATCAACCACCACTAAAGGTTCGGCCCCATTTTGAACATGGATACCACCATCATTAGAGTCGGCCAACTTAACACCCAACCTAGCCAACCGGTGAACATTCTTCGCCAACTCCCTCTTCTCCTCTTTAACATGAGCCACATTCCCCATAGATAGCCTAATAAAAGCATCGGCTATAACATTTGCCTTGCGGGGATGATATTGAACACTCATATCGTAGTCCTTTAGGAGTTCTAACCATCTTCTTTGCCTCAAGTTGAGATCCTTTTGGGTGAACACATGTTGCAAACTCTTGTAATCAGTGAAAACATCAACATGTACCCCATACAAGAAGTGTCTCCAAATCTTCAAGGCAAACCACTGCTGTTAATTCAAGATCACGTGTCTTGTAATTACACTCATGCACCTTCAATTGCCTTGATGCATATGCTATTACCTTACCATGTTGCATAACTACACAACCCAACCCGATCCGTGAGGCATCACAATACACACAAATCCCTCCAAACCATTAGGTAAAGTCAAGACAAGAGCCGATGTAAGCCGATCCTTCAAGGTTTAAAAACTCTTCTCACATTCATCTGACCGCACAAACATAACCTTCTTTTGGGTCAATTTAGTCAACAGAGATGCAATAGATGAGAAACCTTCAACGAACCTCCTATAATAATTGGCCAACCCTAGAAAACTTAAAATATCCGAAGGAGTCAATGGTCTAGGCGAATTCTTCACAGCCTCGATCTTCTTCGTATCAACCTTAATACCATCACTGGACACCACATGACCAAGAAAAGCTACTTCACCCAACCAAAACTCACATTTGCAAAACTTGGCATACAACTTCTTCTCCCTGAAGATTTGTAAAACCACCCTCAAATGATCCATATGCTCCCGCTCACTACGAGAATAAATGAGAATATCATCAATGAAAACAACAACAAAACCATCAAAGAACGGCTTGAACACCCGATTCATAAGATCCATGAACACAGCTGAAGCATTAGTTAAGCCAAACGACTTCACCATAAACTCAAAGTGCCTATACCTTGTTCGAAAAGTCGTCTTGGGAATATCACACTCTCTAACCTTTAGCTAATGATACCTAGAACGGAGGTCAATCTTTGATAAATGGGTAGCCCTTGAAGTTGGTCGAACAAGTCATCGATCCTAGGTAAAAGATACTTATTCTTAATGGTCACCTTATTCAATTGCCTATAATTGATACACATCTGAAGAGATCCATCCTTCTTCCTTACAAATAACACCGGAGCACCCATGGAGATATATTTGGCCTAATGAAGCACTTCTCCAACTAGTCTTTCAACTGATCCTTCAAGTCTTTCAACTCAGTCGGTGTCATACGATAGGGAGAAATGGAGATAGGTTGAGTATCCGATAGAAGATCTATGTCAAAGTCTACTTCCCTTTCAAGAGGAATACCAGGAAAGTGTTCGGGGAACACATCTAAAAACTCATTCACCACCAGAACCGACTCAAGAGTAGGTGATTTCAGACTCCATATTCTTGACCCTCATGATATGATGAATGTGCCCTTGCAATTCATCTTTTGGGCCGTGAGGTAGTCATCTTCTGGGCCGTGAGGTAGGAAATAAACCGACCTTATTAGAGGAGTCACTACCCTTTCATTCAAGAACAGGCTCACCGGGAGGTTGGAACTTAACCTTCTAGGCCCTACAATCTGTAGAGGAATATAACGTATGCAACCAATCCTTTCAAAGAATCATGTAAAAATCGAACATCTCAAGTTCCACAAGATCACACAGGAAGACTTTATGCAACACATAAATGGGACAACCACGATAGATTCTATGTGCAACAACCGATTCACCAAAGGGAGTATAAACCGAGAAAGGATCCTTCAAAATTTTGGGACTCAAATCAAACTTAACAGCCAACGGAGGAGTCACAAAATACAAATTTGCACCTAGGTCAAGCAAAACATAAGCATCAAAATCAAAGACTTTTAACATACCAGCCACAACTTTCGGAGCTTCCTCAACATCCTGACGGGAATGAAGTGCATAGAACCTGTTGTTTCTTGGGGCAACATCTTGGAGAGCTCTTTGTTGGCCTTGACCACCTTGAACCGCCCGACCTTGACCTCTATGAACATTCTTAGGACAATTGGCAATTTGTGGTTCTTATGACCACACCCAAAGCAGGCGCCAAGATTCTTCCAATAAGCACCCGTGTAGGGCTTCCCACACTTATCACACGGAGGATACCATGGTCCACCACCAACCGGTGCCTAAGGAGGAGGCACTTTAGCATTAGCAACCCGAGCACCAGAATCTTGGCCTTGTTGAAAGCGACCAAAACCACCCCGAGAACTGGAGAATCCCTGATCAAAAGGGGCCCTCGTAGGAATATTGTACTCTCTTCTCCTTGAGTTTCTCCCCTTTGATCTGCTCAGCATATACCATGAGTCTAGGAATATCCATGTCTTATATGAGCATGGTTGTACGACATTCTTTCACAAGGAAGTCAGAGATATAAAAAGTGAACTTGTGCATTCTTGCAAGAGGATCCACCTTAGTGTCGATGAATACTTAGAGAGCTTAATGAACTTGAGGGCATAGTCCCTCACACTCATACCCCCTTGCTTGAGGTTGATAAATTTAGTCATCTTGGCCTCCCTAAGCTCAAGTGGAAAGAAAAGATCCAGGATTGCAAGTTTGAACTCCTCCCAATTGATAGCATAAAACTGCAAACCCTCTCCATAGACCATTTGGTGTACCACACCTGAGCCACATCTTTTAATTGATAGGCAGCCAATTCATCCTTCTCCTCAAAAGTGACACCCATAACGTTCAACACATTGGTGAGCTCATCAATGAACTCTTGAGCATCCTCATCCGCCTTTGACCCATAAAACTTAGGACGATTCATTCAGGTGAAATCCCTCACCCTAAAGGCCGGAGTGGGATCTCGTGGAAGATTAGCCTACTTAGTCTGAGATGTCACCACCTGGGCAAGCATAGCAAATGGCATACAAAAGTCACCATTAAAGATAGGCTCATCCATATGCCCTTGAGGTGCTTGACCCTCATTAATCGGGGTTGGTCTTGGTAGGTGGGGTCTTCCTCGAGGCATCTTTTGAAATAGAGAAATGACATTATCAAGGTAAGGAAACCAAATATATGAACCAAAGCACGACATAAGGTATGAAGAAGTGAGACAATTCCTAGAATGCCTTCGTAGCCTCCGACTCATGGGCATGGTGCACTTCACACCCATGAATAGGACTCTACTTGATGTGGCATGCTGAACTCCGAGGATCGTTTACAAACCTAGCACTCTAATACCATCTTTGTCACGACCCAGAACTAGGGTCTAGGAGTGACACGGCGAATGGGGACCTGAGAGTCACCAAACAAGCCTCGAAGTATCCCAATTCATATCATCGATTCAAAAGCACACTCAAATGATAAATACATAATTCTAAGGGATGGGAAAGTAGAACTCGTGCTATGGGGATATCACAGGGATAGGGGATTAACATGGACTCACATAGTACGTAGCACATAAAGACTAAGGAGCGGGTAAGTATGACTCACAATATGGGGGTAATTCGGGACTTAGGATCTTTCACATCATATCATATCATTGAGTCATAAGACTCACAACCAAAACACAATAACAATAATTAATGAGTAATCAAGCCATAACATAATCTCTAACAAATTGCTTAGCTAAATGTAATGGAGCTTACAAGATAACCAACAGTGCCTCTAGTCATAAGATAAGATGGGCGCCATGACAAACCCCGAGCTCACCCTCAAATATAAATATCCTAAACAAAAGCACTATAGGTAGAGGATCGATGGCTTGTCATTGTAAGATAGGACTCACAACAACAAGCAAAACTTGAGATCTGAGCTAAACATCATGCGATGGATAGATGTACTCCTCCGTCCCTACATGGTGAGATCATGTAGACAAAAGTATGCGTTAGTATCTTTGAATGTGCTAAATATGCAGGCATGCAATGCATATGACTTATCAAACCAGCATTTCAATGTTAGATTACAAGGGCACATAATATAGAAGAAGCATATATCGAAAGAAGAATAGTATAACAATATGCCATGAAGTCCATGATGTATGAAATGCAATAATGCTCATATATAGTGGGGATATGACCTCAACCGACATGAGTAAGACCAAGTGAGCTATTACTTGGAACCCCGACGAAATCCCCTCACTAGTAAAGATGTGGTCTACTTGCCAAAGGTAAACCACACTTCACCTTATGGGCATTCCCATTCTGTATGAAGTAACCTTCTTTACGGGCATCCCCATTCCAGATAGGATTTTCACATATAGCGTATCATATCAATAATGCATGAAATGCAATAATGCTCATATATAGTGGGGACCTCAGCCGATATGAGTAAGACCAAGCGAGCTATTACTTAGAATCCTGATGAAATCCCCTCACCGGTAAAGAGGTGATCTACTTGCCAAAGGTAAACCATACTTTACCTTACGGGCATCCACATTCCGTATGAAGTAACCTTCCTTACGAGCAATCCCATTCCAGATAGGATTTTCACATATAGCTTATCATATCATGGCATACTTCACCTTACGGGCATCCCTATTTTATATGAAGAAACCTTTTCTTATGGGCGTCCCTGTTTCGGATAGGATTTTCAAATAACCTATGCTAGGCACATAGTTCAAGGAGAGAGAGAGAATCCTCAATCCACCGGCGCTTAGTTGGCATCTCAGCAGAATACATATAAGTACATATATACATGCTTTCAAAGAGGCAATAGTCATTTTAAATCCGTTCAATGCACATTTAGGCTCAAATATCTAACCATATTTTATAATCATGATACTCATGCATAAGAATAGCTCATTCAAATATACAAGATGGTGCAAGCACCCAAAATGCTCAAAGAGCCATAACCATAGACATCTATGTGATCACATTCTTGTCATAACCCATTTCTTATCAAAATCATATCATAAAACATTATTGGGCTTAACCTACTTCATAATTTCCATAAAATTCAATATTCATGAATGTGTATGTCATGAATGATGTGGGAATAGCATGGGTGATTAAGATTCAATCTAAAATCAACAACATAATATGAAATTGAAATAAATCCTTAATTAAATCCACATTTAAATCACAATATAGATCACCCGTGCACAAAACAAGCTTTAAAGGGGACATGCACATTCATACATTCTTAACTTCAATGTAAATCATCATATTAGGGCTTTAATCAACTTAAAATCATCAATAAAGCATAGCCCATACATCAATTGAATTTATTAAACAATAATTCTCAAAACTCATATTTAAAGTAAGCAAAATTCCATGAAAAATCAATTGAAAAGAGTTTAGGTCTTCTTGGTTGAAAGGACCAAGAATAAATCTCACATACCTTAGCTAATGAAAATATTCAATAAGAAATTTGGTGAAGAAAGAGCCCTTCCTTGATTCCCAAGATTGAAGCCCACAAGAGTTCTTTGAAGGATACTTAATAGTGATTTGAGAGAATTCAAAATGTGAGGAGTGATTTGAGCATTAGGAATAGGGTTTAAGTCATTAGGGAGCCCTTAGATAGCATTGGATGTCCTAAAAGACCTTTAGGATGAACCAAATTTACGAAAACACCATTAAT